>JAVBHV010000079.1:4065864-5265864 GCA_033992175.1 Spiraea crenata | reverse complement strand
TCCAGTCATGTAGATTCTGGGTTTCTGGGTTCTTTGGCCTCCTGCATTTCTGCGAGCTGAATAGTTACTAGGTTTCTTGTGTTCTGTGTCTAATGATTGTTGATATGATGAGTTCTGGTTATGTTGTTCTTCATCTGTTTTGTCAAAGTAACTTGCTTGGTCTGCTTGTCAACATCAAATTCAGTTTCCTTATAGATTTTTCTGATTGATTTCATTTTGGATTTTGATTTTCATCTTCCTCTTCTTATCTTCATTTATGGGTTTCTAACTTTTTAGCTGCTTGAATTGAAAATGAGAGATTGGAATAATTTTATCTCTTGAATTGCTGTAAAGTTTGCTTTTTTGCTCTGTAAAAGTCGGGGAATACACTTTGTTATTCACGTATAATGGACCCACATGGTTTTGGTTGATTTTTTGGTGGTTGTGCAAGAACACTCATTGGCTAATGGTTGAATGAAATCTGGGATTCTCTTGGTTTTCAGGTTATGAACAGATTGCTTGATTGTCAGTTCATTCGTTTTGGTCGATTTCGAGTACTAATGGGGTAAGACAGAAAGCAGTGCAAAAGGAATGACATGCTTGTGGTAGATCTAGTGGCTGCATGGGAGGCTTATTGCACCTGTTTGATTTCAATCAAGGCAGCATGGCCAGGAAACTTTTTGCACAGAAGAAACATGATGGTGGTAAGTTTTGCTGTTCTGTCTATGAGAAGAGAACAAGTCAAAAGTGTTTAGTATGGGGAGGGAAGTCCCATTTTGTGAATAACACAATTGATGCTGATTCCAGACATTTGTTAAGTTAGGCTGTTATGAACACTTTGCAGGCCTGGATGCTCCACGAAATAGCTTGGAACTACAAGTAGAAGCTTCTCAAATCTATTATGATCCAGGAGATTATCCGGTAATGTTTCATATGCCTTCTTGTAACTTGTCCTCTGGCTTGGGGTGGTTTAATTTCTGGGGTTACTGTGCTATCAGAGCTGTGAGAATCTGGTGTTTCCGGGATGATAATACGGTTATTGCAAAACATAGTACATAGTATATCCTCAACTTTGTCAAGCTCTTTTGCTACCAGATTTAGTAAACTTCTCTGGTCATTACATAAGTGAATGAGTAAACATGAGTGACTAGAACATACTGTATTTCTTTTTTCTGCAACATTCCATCATGTCATACTTTTTGAGTAAATCCTGAACTCCAGCTACATAATTCAATCGGTGATTAAAGCATACTAAGTAAAATTTGTATATCGTGATCTCCCTGTCATCGCATTGAATTGTATTGTTGATTCTATCAGGTTGAAGAAGACAGGTCCAAAAAGAAGAATCCATTAGAAAGTTCAATGAAGAAATTGATCAATGAGGAGATATCCAAGCATTCGAGTACCAGAGGAAATGCACCAAACATTGTGGCCCGGCTGATGGGGATGGATATGTTGCCATTGGATACACAACCGGCAGTTCAGCCTACTGAGGAAAAAATTGATAATAGGAGAATGAAGTCTTCCAAGAGGGAAACGAATGGAAGGAGCTCTGTTGATCATGTCTCTGCTAACTTAAATTCTTCCAAGAAGATGGATCTTACTTCTTATTATCATAATAACGAGATAGATACCACTAGGTGGGTTGATGACCAGAAAAGTGATGATTCGAGGCGTAAAGAGCATCCTCAGGAAGAGGAACTGAAAAAGTTCAAGAAAGAATTCGAAGCATATCAAGCTGCCAGGTTTCGGGAATGCTCGAGCATTGTCAAATCTGAAAACATCCCAACGAACTTGCTTGGTCAAAAGGACCTCAACAAGGAAATTATGGTCCTTTCAGGCCGCACAGCAATTGAGAAGACTATGGTACCTAAGGATCTTGCAGTAAAAGAAACTTCACATGAAGGAGGTGTTATGCAATATTGTGGAGGTAAGACGGAAATATATCCAGCTGAACATAAGGGATCCTTTTCTTCAAGAGGCAGAAGAACCGTGAGCTTAGACATTGAGCAAACTTCCCTGAAGGATTCTAAGAAGAGATTGGACGTATCTTCTGCTCCTACAAGGATAGTTATCTTAAAACCTGGTCCAGATAGGCTTTGCAACCATGAAGAAACTTGGATAGGTTCCTCAAACACTTTAGAGCAGAGGGGTGGCATTGAAGATTTTCTTGAGGAGGTGAAGGAACGGTTGAAATATGAACTGCAGGGGAAAATGCAGAGAAGGGGTTCTGGTGTCCGAGGAAGTGGAATAGAGACTCCATATAGTGAACAGCCATCGGATCCTAAGAAAATTGCTAGACACATAGCAAACCAGGTCAGAGAAAGTGTAACTAGGGACTTTGGAATGAATTTGATGAGGTCGGAGTCAACAAGATCATACACAAGTGAAATGCAGTACAATAGGCCAGGTTCCCCCGAATTCATACATAGAGATACTAGAAGAATCTTGTTAGAGGGATTGAGAAACGTTTCAAAAAGAGAAACAGATCTTCAAAGGGTCAGACTAAACAAAGTGGGAGATACTGTGGAAGCTCAAAAAGATATGAGTTTCTGGGAAAGGGAAATAGTGAAAGATGAACATGATAAAACCAGATCATTCAGACATGGATCGTATGATGGTGAGTTGCTTGATGAAGAGTTATCCCCTAGAAACCTCATTAGGTCTTTATCAGCCCCGGTACCTGGAACATCTTTTGGGAAACTTCTTCTAGAGGACCGTCATGTTTTAACCGGTGCACACATTCAGAGGAAGCATGAAGGCTCTGGACACATGTCTATGGAGATGAAACATCAGAAGAAGGAAAAGTTTAACTTTAAACAGAAAGTTTCCAACTTTAGATACAGTTTTACTCTTAGGAGGAGACTGTTTGGCAGAAAAATTCAATCCAGTGCCGAATCACACCATAATGAACATTATGGGACAAAGGATATCATGAGTGGGCCAACAGTGATTACGAACTCTGGTGCAAGACATGTAAGAGCATATTACTGATCTCTTATTTTTTAGATATAAAGTAGTCAATGATTCAATTTGTTTAATTGACCTCCATCTTGATTAGTTAATGTTTACCTTCTCACATGGTCTTAGGATAATTTCACTGAGGTTCCTCCTAGTCCTGCATCCGTGTGCAGCAGTGGTCAGGAAGAGTTCTGGAGGCCAGCTGATTGTACTAGTCCAATGTCAACTGCAAATGTAACTCCAAGAGCGGATTATATGGCGCCTCAAGCTTTCAGAGACATCAGCGACAATCTGAATGGTACGAATGTTTCTTTCTACGTATATTTTTGGTCCAAAATGACAATTGTGATTGTATATGGTTTGTGTTTATGTGTCTATTTGCTGCACGCACGACTGTTACGATATTCTGTAATACTTCCGAATTTAAAAATTACCAGATCAGAAAAGAGTGGCCATCAAATTTGGTCAACCCTGACCCAATCAAGAGATAACTAAAATGGTCGGTTAAAATGTAGGAGGATAATCTTCTAATTGTCTGATGTTGATTTTGCAGAGCTGCGAAGGCAACTGAATCAACTTGAGTCTGATGAGCCTGAGGACATAAAATTTGAGCAGGAAACAGTCGAGCCTGAAATGGTTGGGCTCGAGGATCCAGCAAAGGTTTACATACGAGAGTTGCTTGTTGCTTCTGGTTTGTACGATGGGTCCTTTGAGAAATCATTATCGAGATGGGACACATTTGGGAAGCCCATCAGCACCTCAGTGTTCGAAGAAGTAGAAGAATCTTACAAAAACTTGGCTAAGAAGCATGACAGTTCAGTAAAAGATCACAATGGGAAGGTAGATCATAAGGTGCTACTGGATTTATTGAACGAAGCTCTTTCAACTGTTCTTGGACCACCTAAACACATGTCTAAATTCAGGAGAAAAGTAATTAATTCCTCTGAGCTGCCAACTTTTCGTGGTAAGAAGTTGCTAGATTGTGTGTGGAGAATAATCTGTGAGTGCCTATACCCTCCAAATAATGGACCCTATTACTCACTCGATGATATGGCCACCCGGGATCTGGGATCTGCTCCTTGGTCAATTCAGATGGATGATGACATGATTGCTCTGGCAAGACAGATAGAAAGTATGATAATGTTAGATCTTGTAGAGGAAGTTTTGGACGATCTGCGGTTATGATGGAGTCTAAGGCTGATACATTTTTCCGGTATGTGAGTCATGGCCATTCTCCTGTTTGTTCTATATAGGCTAGTTGAGTGTTCATGTGTGCTTGTATATATATAGGTTCTCTTGTGGTTTGAAAGATAGGTTGGGTGCTTGGGGTCATACATAGTCTAGATATGTACATGTACTGTTTTAGATTTGGGGCATCTTTGTTTGGTTTTGTGTTATCTAACAATAGGCTGGTCTCTATATTAACAAGAAACAGATGATTGGGTTGTATGTTTCTGTTACAAACTTACAGTTCACTAGTTACTGTGTTCATCACAAACTGGAATAAAAAAAGGGTCTTTTCCAGTTATCACTTGGAACCCAATTCCAATATGATCCCCATGCTTCATTAGCCCACACTGCTCCCGAAAGAATACCTACGGTTAAAAGGATAAGCCCTAGACTAATAATACGATAACTCCACTGATCCAATTTTTAAATCAATTGATACCTCTAATAATTTTGAGACGAAATAAAAGAAGTGTTTCGTAAGACATTGTTTCTGTTGTTCACGTATTGAATCTCACCAAAGTAAAATTCAGACTGACCGATTTGATGGGTACCCAATCAAATGGATTGTTAATCACTTATAGTTTAAAAAATCCTGAACCGGACTGAACTAGTCAAATTTGGGTTTGGTATTGAGTCTCAGAATTCAGAACTTGTAGGTACCAAGACCGGACCGAATATATTATTTTATAATAATTGTATTATTATATAATTATTTATATAATAAAATAATATATATTTACAAAAAAAATTCAGAACTGCCATCGCAACCGTTCCTCGGTTGCCGTCATCTTTCTTCTTCCTTTTCCTCCATCGCCGCCATCTTTCTTCTTCTTTTTCTTCCTCTTCCTCCATCACCATCGTCATCTCCGTTCCATATTTCTTTTTCTTCTTCTTCTTCTTCCATCACCGCCCCCAAATATAGTTTCTTCCTCCATCACCCCCGTCATCATGCTCTTTCAGTACGAAACACAAAACTGACCTGTCTCGCCTGAAAAACTCGGGTGCCCAAATACTAGGTACCTGCTCCAGCTGATGCAGGACTCCATCTCCATTTTCTCCTCCCGAGCTCTCCGATATGGGTTTAGGGTTTAGCCCTGATCCCGACCAACCCGAACCAAGCCCAAGCCTACTTTGGAATACACAATCATTTATTCCATTCAAAAGGAATAGGAATAGCCATGTTCGGTAAGATCGAACAAAAATTCAAAATTTCATTATAGGAGGGAATACACTATACTAGTATTGATGAGAGAACCCTAAAAGGAAATACACAACAAAGAACCGTAATTGGGTTTTGGGCATACTGTTAGGTAAACCAAGTTTTTCCCCTTTTCCAGTTATAAGGCCATTGAGGAAACTAACCATATACACTTTGGATTGGAGATGTAATTGTGAAGGGTTTGCTGTTCCTTGAACCATGGAAGAGTTACATATTGGTTGAAGAGTTCCAATTTAGTACTCGAATACAAGGAATATGGATTGTGAGCAGTTGATGTAACCAAGCTCCAAGTTCTAGAGCGGCATGTGTTCATAGAAAAGCGTCACTGAGATCAAATAACAATCCACGTCTCTTGCATAAGAACAGAAATAGGATTGACAATAGTTAGTATTCTCATCTCTTTTACTTACTGAAGAAGTGGACGTTCTTCTCAAAGACATTCAAGTAAGCCGCACAACTAAAATCAAGTTAAGAACTCAAAAAAGAATCACAGGGATGCAAGAAGCTTGAATAAATTAACAAGTTCTTATCAATATGTACTAGGTCTTTTAAATGTTGAGAATATCCCACATCGGAGATGGAAGCCTAGCCTGTAGTGTTTAAATATAGTTGAGCTTCTCCTTCCATTGTCAATTGGTTTTAGGTGATGGAGGCTCACTATGTTAAGATTAAATACAGGACAAACATGCATCATACTATGATAAAAAAAAAAGACCAAAATCTTGCTCCAGTGCTGCAAAATATGCATAGACGGTGGCATCGTAGCTCAGTGCCCCGTCTTGAACTAGTAAATTGAAATTTAGCATAGTCTAAGCGAGTTGTCAACTTTAGATGCGTATAGTTGGAATGTGCATATCAACACATAAAACACGTATATATATATAAACATGTATATATAAACAAACATGAATTAAGATTATATCCTAGCTGAAGTCTCATAGTCGGATCAACATCTCTTGTGATTATGAACCCTCAATGGTGTTTGATCACGAACCACGATCCTACATGAATTCAAGAACAAACGAACACAATCACAAGAAAAAAAGTTTTCATGTACGGATTATTGCATAGGGCACAAACTTGGCTACGTGGAGATTTCTCCAAGAGTTACACTATGGTCTCAGCCCTCACCGCAATCAAGAGAGTGTTTAGGAAAGGATGAGAAAGCTTTGGCTAACACTTATATATTGCTTTGTTTGTTGTTGTGTCTACCTCTCCCAATGACCATTATTTATAGCTTTCAATCAGAGTTAGATTGGTTATTTCCAAATGGCATATTCCTTGAAATGATACCTGATTTGATTCATCATAATTACTCAAGGATGAAATGGATGTAATTGGAATTCATCTCCCAAATGGATATAATTGGGATCCATTCCCCAAATGGGTGGATCACCATATATTTGATTTATTCTAATTAAAACAACTATTTCTAACATGTATACAAAGTAAGGATACACACATAGACTAGCAAAAAGGTATAGTTTAAGTTCCAAAAGTTACAATTTACTTTTAAATTTATTACTTTGTAATATCTATAAATAATTAATATTTTGAGTATGACATGGATTATAAGCTTATGATAATAACTTCACCGTAGTGTTTGTAGTGAAGCAAATTTAATTTGTCTATATAAGGTTTTCATATAATGTATTCTAATAAAATTCTCATGAGTTACAATTTAAATATAAGAGTTACAACTTTTAGTTTATTATTCCGTAAGAACTCTCATTTTCTGACCACAATGCCTCTTACTTTGCCCTCGTTACTTCTGTATTCTAAATCCTCTTAGCTGTCTCCTGAGCAGCAATTCGATTTCTCATTTAATAATTTTGTTTTCTTTAAGAATTCATTAGTAGAACTTACCTCTAAAAAGCTATTTCAAAAGGAAAAGGTGCTCAGGAAGTTGTTTTAAACCACTCTAAAATGTTCCATTTTTCGAGCAACAGTTCTAAGGAATGAGCAATCATAGTTCCAATAATGGGCATGATTAGTTAAGATATAATTTGTTTATCTTAATCAACACAGGCGCCATGATGTGAACCAGAATGGTCGTGATCCTGATGACAGGTTTGTTCTGCATTTTCAACTTGTAATGACATTGCTCTTTCTGAGTGCCTATCTTTTGAAGCACTGAATTCCCTTTGTTCTTGTTTCGCAATTCTGTTGACTTGCATAATCAAAAAGGAACTTGGGAAACCAAGATACTGAAGCCCATCTATAACCTGGAACTCAAGATAGTTAAGGCCCTTTAGAACTTGCATTGAAAAGGCTGTGAGCAGGTTGGGGCAATCAAGAATGCATGAGGTTGTTGGATATGATGATTGGTTGGTCCCACTCCTTAGAAATGCATGATGTCTCTCACTTTAAATTGACCTTTGTAGCGGGCGGTTGAAATGTGAGGGTTGAATTTAGCACCGAAAATCGCACCAAATTGCGCCGGAGACATTTGCTAAGGTCAAAGTTGACGAGACTTTATATACAATCATATGTTTATTCCTCTCATAACGTGAATAGATCTACAACCAGGTGATGTAATAGATTTCTCCAAATGATATTGGAGACTTGAGACAAGCAAACCCTCCTCTTGGGCTTTTAGACCATAAGACCCATCTTGAGACAAGATAGGGGGGCATCCAACTTAGACCCACAACAACTTTGTACGGTCCTGCTGACCTTAAGTGGAGGTGCACATGCCAACATGCCATGCCTCCTAATGAGGCTAATTATCACTTTAAATAATCAAAAAACATGATAGCAGCACCATAAAAAACATGAACACTTGTTCAACTGTAATTGCTTGTGAATACTAAACTCGAAAAATGGACTTTGTGAATGTTTGGTTGCACTAATCCCCGAGTCGTATGTTGGGGGAAAGCAATAGATTTTGATACGCCAACCAAAGACCCGAGCATAATACAATAGTCCCAAAATTAATTTTAAAAGTCCAGCATCAAAACACGGATTATGTTCCAAGTACGCTTCATTTAGATCTTCCAAAATATATAAATATGTATACATGTACTATCATGGAAACACAAAAATTTGTGATTCACATGCATGTGAAGACAAAATACATCTAATTATATATGTTGACAGTTAAAAAAATCCTCGTACAAAATAACATAAGAATATATAATTCAGTTGGTGCAACAAATTTCTTTATGCATATTGTCCATTACACCATCTATACTCATGCTAATGCAATTAATTGTAGATGTTGAATTGACTATTTTTGCTAATGGAATTGGAGGAACTGCTAAACTCATGACACGTTTATTAACTCGGAATCAGAATGAGCAGGAGTCGGAATGAACATGAATCGGAATGAGTAGGAATCGGAATGAGGCACTTCCATTGAAGGGTTTACTAATTACTCAGAATCGGAGTGAAAATTAAGTTGATTGCCATTAAACTGTTTACTAATTTTCATGAATCGGAATGAAAATAAATTAAATTACTAAAATACCCTTAATATAAATCTTTAGTTTTTTCAACGTTAAGGTGAAAAAGTTTCAACTACAAATATCTCCTGCCACCGAACATATAAGTAATACTGAAAATTGTAGTTGAAACATAATTATAATCATAGTCTTCATAAGAAAATAATCATGTTCTCCACCAAAAACTTCATACCAAAAAAATTGTATTCATTATTTAAAAATGGTTCTAATTTGCATAAACCTCAACTTACCAATCTTCACTAAAAAGTCATAAACACCATAGAGGAGTACTTGCTACAATATAATAGTCATAACATCCAAGAACCATTGATATAGTCATGAAAACTAGCAAACGTCACACACGTAAGCCGGGATCCCCAAGTAAGCCTCCATGCTAATACACACGTAGTCCTCTTTGCGCGGGTAACTATCTATTTTTCTGGCGGGTAGATATTATTTGCGAGTTATTAGATTTTGAAGGATAATTTAGGCAGAAATTTTTTATTTCTAGTGGAATCAATAATCAGGAATCACAATACCACCTAAATCCACAGAATTCCATTCCTTGAAATTCCTATTTTGGGGTGGTCCCACCATAAATTTGATTCCCAAATTTTAGTAAACACGGGAATCACAAGGAGTGGGAATGACTCCCATAAATTTCATTCCCATTCCAGGTTAGTAAACACGCCATTAAGTCCTTAATAAAGATTAAAGACTGAAAGTGAAAAAAAACAGTCCAAGAAACACAATTTGTTCACCATTCAGCTCTACGATATACAGCGGGTGGGCCTCTCTTTTTTACCATGAAAAGAAGTTAGTGGATTTACTTTTTTGTGTAGTCAAAGATTGTCAAATAAGAAGTGACGGTGCAATGAGATCTAACAGAAAGATCACAAAATGTCAGATTTGTAAGTGGGAGTACAACTGTACTGTAGCACCCACAATCAGCACGGTGCTCCAAGTCGACCGAGATAAGAAGGTCGCCCAAATGTCAGATTCTACTGTCACTCATGGAAGATGGTGCTTTGATTCCTAGTTCAACAGCATTCAACACCAGCAAAGTACAAAAGCAGTTTTAACAACTGTTAAAACTAGATTGTGTTTGGTCTACATGTACATTCGTACCATAAACAAGCTGAATAGTTTCTTCTTGTACTTGTGCTTAAACAATCAATTATATTTTTTCGACAAAAAAAAAATCAATTATATTTGGGGACTTTCTTGGATTAGTTCGAATTTGAAACAAGCTATTTTGCCTGATTGCAATTTTTTTTTTCTTTTTTTACTGTGCCATTGAGAACCAATTCTGAAATCGAAGAAAAATCATCTGTTTTGGTGGCAATACCAAATGGTGGGAGGCCTTTTTAAAGTGGGAGACCATTGAATCATTTCATACTTTTCATTACTTTAATATTATTGAACACTTAAATAGTGTTCTATCGACCACCACTCATATGTAACTTGTCAAATTGTAAAAATCACTCCAAATTTAATCCAATTCATCCATCAAAATTAAGCTTTTTCTCAATAACTTTCTGCTAACTTGTTAATATTAGAGCATCTCCAACAAATTCTTCAAAATGAAATTAGGCCCAAATTTATAGATTCGCATAAGCAAAAAAAAGCTCACTAATCATCTATAAGAGACTCTACAAACCCACTATTCAAATTAAAATTTTCTAGACTACTCTTCAGACTTGAAACTTAACCCACTCTTCAAATTTTTTTAATAATTCTCTCATTTTTTATTGCTTTCTTGGCAATTGTAAACCAAAGTTTAAAGAGTTGGAGAACAAATTTTTCACTTCACAAATTTTGATTTACAAAGTGTCACATAGGTCCATAAAAATAAATTTTTAAACTCATATTTATGGAATCTCTTGAAGATGCTCTTAGTTATCTTGGGAGATGGCAAAAAAAATATCAACCCATTTCATCCCTTAAACCTTTCCGCTCACTAATTAGGCAATTAAACCACTTTTTATTCCCTTTTTTTTTTTTCATTCTTTCTTGCAAAACAAGGGTACAGATCATCATTGATTATCCCACATCAAAATCCAAAGTAAAATGGGAAGGTAAATCATATTTATTACCGTTCAATAATCTATCAAAGATTTCTTTGGTGGAACACCATAGCAAATGCTAACGCGCATACAGGGGAACACTACACGAACCCACCAATTTTCCTTCCTTTTTATACACCACTCGTCCCCTACCTTAATATTTCTCTGCTTATTTTTTGTCTCTTTCTTCACTTTCTTGAGAGGAGCCAAACGGTGCGTTTTTGAGGAATTATGGAGCGGGAGAACCAGCAGGTGGATATACAGGTAGGGAATGGGAATGGAGGAGCAATGCTGAATGTGATGACTGGTGGGCAATTGGACACTCTTCGAAATCAGATTGTGGAGATGCAAAAGCAATTGGATACTCTCCGAAATCAGCTTGTGGAGATGCAAACGAACCTCACTCCCCGGTACAATCTTGCAGGTCTCTCTGTTCTCCTTGTTCTCCTGCTTCTCTTTGTCAGTCATTTTGATAGTTTTGACACAAGTCATATTGGGGGTGCTAGGGGAATCAAACTTGAGACATGGAGTACAAGTTTAATTCTCTTAATCCGCTGAGCTACAAGTTCCTTTCACTTATGGTATTGTAGTGGCTGAATCCAATTATTGGTTTTCTTTTCTGTGGTCATTTTCATAAATAAAGGGTCTTTTCTTTGACGATTTATCCTTCTAAAGGTTTGGCCTTTTCAGTTTGGAATTCAATTTTTCCTTGTTAAAAGTTGAAAGTTCTCATCTTTTGTGATTTCTGAGTTTGTTTCAGAAATGTTCTTTTTTCCCCAAAGGTTGGCCTTTTCTTAGTTTGGAATTCAAGTTGTCTTTGTTTAAGTTGGAAGTTTGAATCTTGCTTTTCCAATTGGAACAATTTATTGGTATCTCAATTCTGAAAAGACTATTTTGTTTGCTTTGAAATAAACCATCTGCAGTTGCTCTCTCAGGAGCCAGGAGAACGTGGACTCCGCACCCTGTGCAGCTACAGATTCTGGAGAGTTTGTTCGAGCAATGCAATGAAACTCCAAGCAGGCAGAGGATCGAGGAGATAGCCTCTGAGCTGAGACAGCATGGGCAGATTTCTGAGCCCAATGTGTATAATTGGTTCCAGAACAAGCGTGCGCGGTTGAGGAGGAGGCGACCAAATGCAAACTGAAGTAGTAACCAGAAGAAGTTTAAGGATATTCTTTCCTCTGTGGTCAATGATTTTCAGATGAAAGTGACAGAGGTATAAAATCTGACTGAAAAAAAATCATAAAATGTCAGTTTATAACAATTATATTTGGACCCATTAATTACTTTCAAATTGGCATATATGTATCCAATAATTACTTCAATTCAAATATATTTGATTTTGTTTATCCCTAGCAAAAAGGTTTTATGAATTTGTATTTAAGAAATTAACCTCTTAGTGTGGTTTTGATGATTAAAGTAAGGAGAGCTTATGATGAATTTGATGAAAATGCAGCTAGGGGTTTTCGGGATTTTGTTCTCAAAACCAACGGTATGAACAGTGACAACCTACTAAAGATTGAAGTTAATTTTGGTGATAAGCTACCAAAAAATGAAAGTACTTTTAGCAATTACCCACCAAATGATACAAAATTTGATACATAATCTTAAAAATTGAAGATCTAACTGTAAATTTGTATGTGGAGTGTCACTCTGAATCATTTCATATTTTTCAATAGCCGACTACTCTACACTTTGAATTTGTATCAAATTTTCAACTAGCCAGACAAATTGTTTAGGCAATCTGAACAACTTTTAGAAATTTCATGTCTGGATGGGATGGTTAACTCAGAAAATTAAGCAAACAATCATGGTACTGGGTTACAATTTACTCAATTTGGATGGGGCGTGATGAGTTGTGTTGGCTCACTAATTAAGCAACTAAAGCCTCTTTAATTCTCTTGTTTTTCAATTTTTTATTCTTTCTTGCAAAACAAGGATACATATCATGATTGATTCCCAAATCACAATCACACATCCAAATGGGCAGGTAAATCTTATTTATTATCAATCAATCAATCAAAGATTTCTTCGGAGGAACATCATAGCAATAAACGTGCGGACACAGGGGAACACTACACCCACCCACCATTTTCCTTCCTTTTTCTAAACCACACTGGCCCCGCCCTCATATTTCCCTGCTTCTTTTTGTCTCTTCCTCCACTTTCTTCTTCTTCTTCTTCTCTTGCCAAGAAGCACTTCAGGTTTTTGAGCACTTTGGGTTAAGTACTTAGTGCTTCTGGGTTCTAGACTTTGAGAAGACAAAGGTTTGACACTGTCCGTTGTGAGTAATGATGGAGTGGGAGAAGCAGCAGCAGCAGCAGCTGGAGATGGAGATGGGGAATGGGAATGGAGTGGCGTATGTGAAGGTGATGACTGATGAGCAATTGGAGACTTTGAGAAAGCAGATTGCGGTTTACGCCACCATTTGTGAGCAGCTTGTGGAGATGCACAGGAATCTCACTGCCCAGCAAGATCTTGCAGGTCTCTCTGTTCTCTCTGTTCTTCTGCTTTTCTTTGTAGTCATTTCCATTCTTTAGATACAAGACTAACGGGGGTGGGGGAATTGAACTTAGGACACGAGTACAAAGTTAAATAGGTTCATTTATTGTAGGAATTCTCTGTAATGGTCGAATATCAGTGGGAAGATGGGTTCATTTATTGGTTTTCTTTGATGGGTACCTATCTCTTTTGTCATTTTCATAGAAGGGTCCTTCTTTTTGATAATTTTCCTTCCAAAGGTTTGGCCTTTTTGGTTTTGAATTCAATTATTGTAAGTTTTAAATTCGAAGTTTATATATTTTATGATTTATGGTAGCATTTCTGGCTTTGCTTCGGAAGGGTTCTTCTTTTTAATGATTTTTTTGTCTCAAGCTCGGGCCTTTCTTAGTTTGGAATTGAATCTGTCCTTGTTTAAGTTGGATGTTTTGATCTTTACTTTTTTTTTTTTTTTTTTTTTTTTTTTCTAGTTTAACTTCTGTATGGCTTTGTTTTGCCTGGTTTTGGATGCTTGTGTATCTCAGCTTTGTTGTTGTCTGTTTTTTGGGGCCACATATCGTATCCATCGATCTCTATTTGCGGTTTGGTATTTTGTCATGAATTGGCGGCATGAATATCAACTCTCCGAAATTGGCGGCATGAATCGCTGGGACAAGCTGCTCATTTGAGATTTTGAATCCCATGTTGTCGGAATTACTTCTGCAACAATCAAATGCCATGTTTTCCTTGCTCTGTCTGAAACTAAACTTATCCAATAGCTCAACTAATTGAATTGAAGTACTTCAATTTTGTTCCACTGATCAACTATCATACTTTGGAAGATTGGTAGTGTTCTGTAGTCTCATTAACTTCCAAATGGAAAGAATTATTAGATTTGTTATGGTATCTGAAAACACCATGTTTTCTTTGAACAAAAATTTTCTGCATTGGTTCTCTCAGGAGCCAGGATGGGAAATCTCTACTGTGATTCAATGATGACATCTACTGGACACAAAATAACCGCAAGACAGCGGTGGACTCCAACACCAGTGCAGCTGCAGATTTTGGAGCGTATATTTGAACAAGGCAATGGAACTCCAAGCAAGCAGAAGATTAAGGAAATAACTTCCGAACTGAGCCAGCACGGGCAAATTCAAGAACAAAATGTTTACAATTGGTTCCAGAACAGGCGTGCTCGATCAAAGAGGAAGCAGCAAAATGCAAACTGCAGCAACCATACTGAGTCCGAAGTGGAGACAGACGGTGACTCACCTAAGGACAAGAAAACAAGACCGGAGGAACTGTTTCAGTCCCATCAGAACTCATCTCAACGTGCTGAAGATTTGTGCTTCCATAGCCCTGAGACAAGTTCTGACCTGCATTTCTTGGATCCCCAGGCTAATAAGGCAGATAAGATGTTCCCATCTAGCAGTGGTTTAAGGAGTGCTAGACATTTAAGCGAAATGTCATTCTATGATGAAGTGCTATCCAATTCAAGTAAGTTGTTGAATAAAATTTGAATTCTGTGTCTTGGCTTACTATCTGATATACCAACAGCTTACCATTTTTGCAAGATTCAGACAACAAGCACCAAAAATATCTACTGAAATGCTATAGAATTTGCGGACGGATACTAGATCTACCGATTTCTTTTTATTCCTGTTCTGTTGAATCTTAGTAATGTAGTATTGGAACAACAACCGAGAAGTGTAGGAGTTGTATTATCAAGATTGTCAAACTGAACAATGCCTTGTCCTGAATCTCAGGACTTTTATTCGAGGGCTTAAGTTCTCTCCCTGCTCTCTTTGGTGGGAAAACCCTAACATGTATGATATCTGTTGTTTGCAGGAAACGACCTCATGACAGGAAAGATCGAAGCAGGGAACTATGATCTATTTCAGCAGGCAGAAGAGTACGGCATGCGGGGCTGACACTCGTTTGTCAATTTCCAAACAAGTTATAATATTTTGTCAAGATATCCTTGATTGAGTTTCCTCCTGTTTGATCACAGAGACATGCCAATCCTAACCTTAGCAGAGTTGTGGTTCCAACCAAGTTCATGTTCCGGAGAGTAGATAGATACCGGTATACTAGTATGGCTAATGAAATGTTGTTCTTGGAAGTTTTGTGTTATGAATCTTGACTGATCATATCAATCTTGCACTGCTTTGTGATTTTGAGAAGCCTTGGGAGAATTATGGTGTTTAGATACTTAATTTCTACTTTGCTAATATCCTTGTTTGCAAGGAAAGGTTTAGATGTTTGTGCTGTGTGTGTAAGTATTACGTTTAAAGTTTTGCATCTAAAAATGAAATGAAATGATGGAAAATTGGGCATAAAGTTTGGCCTTTAAAGAAAGCAGGTCAGTGTCATTGAAAATGCTGGTTCTAGTGCAATCATTTCATTCACTAGCATGAGGCTGTTGGTGTGAAATCATGAAAAGCTCGATCTTTTGGTCATATTTGAATGTTTTTGTTGGTTGTTTGGAATGGAAAATGGTCAGTTGCTCTTTGGGACCCCTGGATTGGAAAAAAAAGACTTTTACAACGCGAAAGCTCTAAATGATGGAGGATGGAGAAAGGAGACCAAAATGGCCGTGTTCCAACTCCTTACGCGCATTTACACATTCCATTGTTTAGGTGCAATGGGAATCTCCATTGTGCTTTATAGGTTTGTTTCTGCATTACATCTGCTTGTCAGTTGTCACGCTCTTGTAATTAACGTATTTTGTCATTTAAATTTCATAATCAGTACTTTTTGTATACAAAATCATTATTAAGAGAATCGTGTAATGAAAAATTGAACTCATTGAGGAATCTAGTGGTTATCAATATGTATCAGCTAAATAGACGACGTATTTGTCAATAAAGATTGTCTCTTTAGTACAATTAAATTACGATTCATAAAAAAATATTCTGATTACTATGCCAATGATGAAATCGAGATCTTATTTTGGGGTGTTTAAATCCAGACACTTTTAAATTTTGGGAAAATAGATTCAAAATAAATTAAGTGCATACGTAAATATTTTTTTTGTGATTTGTATTCCAAAATCCAAACAATGCAACAGTTGGTTTGGTTTCACCAACAGTAACGACTAATGAGCAACTGAAGGGGCTACTGTTTGGGCTCCAATTTTGGGCAAAGCACACATTGGGCCTCCAATTGGAGCCACCAATGGTTTGAGCATGAGCCCAAATTGGGCCAACCAAGTTGGTCCCCCCCACCTCCCCCCCCCCCCCCCCCAATTTAATTATGGGTCAGGCTTCACAATTTTAGGCTTAGGTATCTGTTTTCCAAACAATAAATCAACTGGGCTTTAATATTTTTATTGCCTCTCTTCAATTGGATTCCACTCCAATTTGAGCCCAACCATGCGGGTCCGAAAGACCAAATCGCATGACTTTTGCATTAGACTCGCACACTTTGGCAACACGATATGTTTGAGACTGGAAGTCTATGAGTAAACATACGATTGAACTATAAGAATCTAATCCCTCATTGAGCCATGCACAAGGAACTTAACCTAGAATGATCTCTTGTAGTAGATATTCTGAACTTTACAAGCTTCTAATGTGTTCATGAAGCAACAATATAAACGAAAGTTCATCAAGTCCTGGATCAGATTAGTGCTTTGTTGTCGTGAAAAGCACCAGACGCTCTTCACAATCCCATCATCGAACCGCTCCCTTGCCTAGAGCAAGCATAAGCGTTTATCGGAAGCTCAAACAGATTCTTTGGCACCAAACTTCAAGAGTTAGGGAAATGTTCATCCTTCCCAATCCCAACATAGCCAATCATATGCTATCGTGGTCATGGTACATCCATCATGAGCACTCATAGCACCCCTACTAATGTTGATTATGAGTACAACTCCGATATGAGACCCAAGAGACATGGAACGGCCTTGTTGGCCGATGATTATGTCAACTGAGATTTTGCTCTCTCATTCGGATTTAGTTCAAGTATTTGGTGCTTGTTTTAGTACTTGTATATTGTTCTCAAATATCAATTAATTGAATCAGATTTGGAACTAGAAGTTTCCTTGATCATGTGACAAATTCAAATTCATCAGTGTGTTGGTATGTCTAGTGGGAAGTTAGATGTCTGGCTGACAAGCGCGACTGCGCACTATTTACTATACCATTCGGAGATATAAATCTAACTCATACCTCCATGTAGACCTACAAAGGCCTTATACTCACCATGTCGGAAAGAACATTATTGAGTTGAAGGATATTCGATTGATACCATGATGTACAGCCGCAGAAGAAAATGGTAAGGAGATATCTTTGCATTACCTCCTACTTATACGGCCATAAGCGTATATTGGAGAAGATGGAACGCCTCTCGCATGAGTTGTATTACACAACCATTCGCTCGATTGAGGCGTATCGCGTGCTAGCATGAAGCTAGGCCGCGACCATGTAGCTAGCTTGAAGCTAGCCAACTCGAAGCACTTATTTGCTCTGGCATGACCGTTTTAGGGGGACATCCCCGGTCAAGATGTGATGCGCCGCTATCCTCGATGGGCATCCCCATGTAAGACCTCGTGTCTTTAAATACACTTTGCCAAGCATGCTCATTAGAGGCCAAGGGTCTGTCTCCTCCCAAGCAAAGATACTTAATGTTCTCCTTCTTTTCTTCGGCGTATTTAAGGGGAAGTTTGGACAAATCCAACCAATCCGCGGACCATTTAAAGATTTTATGGTTTTGGTTGATGCACCGACTCGCTGGTCACATGTCTCTTAGTCCACCTGAAATTCTACTTTGCTAAACTCCTGGCCCATATTGAGGGCTCACCACCCGGTTATCCATTGAAGTCTTAGAAGACTTGATAACGTCAGGAGTTGCTGTGGAAGGTTTCGATAATTATTGCAGGCGTCCCTTGTGATTGTGGTTGAACATCATGACCCCCCTCATGTTCCCACAAGTCTCGCAGAAGCGTTCAAAAAGCGTCTTTAGGTGAGCGTAAGGAGCACTGGTGATGAGCAGCCTTGCTGTTCGTGGGACTATGCAATTCTGCATGTAGCCATATTGGTCCGCTTGAGGCCACCCTCCACCCCAACCCCTTTGGCGTTAAGGACTGGTTCCTGGGTACGAATCTGGGATTTACGTATTTACGCATGTATTTCGGTGTGCAGTTTATGTGCCAATTGCGCCCGCCGCAATTTACCGATAGGGTCCTGGGCAGAGCTGGGATTCTTTGCGTTGTGATCCCCCTCCATTATGGGTTTCAAAAGCCATTTCAGCGACTCTTCGCATATTTGCGATTGTCACTTTGATGACGTATTCCCGCCGTTAAGGGGAGATAAGAACGTCAACGTTCCTGATGAGCAGAGGGAATTGACGTGGCTTCTGCACTGTGTCTGTAATGTCCTCGTCCACGTACACGCACAGTTTGACTAAGCAAGTACGATGTATTCTAGATCTTCAGAGTGTATTGCACATGTATGCCAGACGTCCCTCTTCTGATCTAGCTAAAGTGACGAGATCATCTGTACCATTGCCTGCAGAAAACATGCATGTAAGAATGGATGCAGTCTTGGAAAGATAGCATATATCGGCGGCTAGCCAATCATCTGTCGTCGGCCAAAGGCGGAGGAGGCAGATTAATTGGTTCGAAGGATTCGAAGACTCCCTTAGAAGAGGAGAAGCTATGGCACAGACCGAATCCTATCGCTCTGTCAAGGCGATCCAACTCATGAAATTGATGAGGATTATGGATGTGTCCTAGGAGACGTCCAGGGGAGACCCCAGATCCTCTCCCCGAGAATTCTTCAGAGGAGTCTCGGTCCATTCTGTAGTTTTGGATGAGTTGGTGGAATTGGAGATGGTAGATCAGATATCGATAGATACATTCGCATATCCAGGTGGCCACTGATAAGACAGAAGAAATGCGATGGGGGGGAATATCGAACCGCGTTCCGTTGATGAATGTGAATGTAGAACTGATTGGTCAAAATGGAAATACACAATAGGTCGAAGTAGATTCCTTACCAAAGTGAAAGGTGTTGGGACCAGTAGTGTCCATACCTCCCAATGTGAACCCTCTAGGTTACATGTGGGCATTCGTAGAAGTGTAATGAGAAGAATGAAAGAGTGCGATATAATGCACATCTCGTGGCGCAAGGCTTCTCTCATTAGCCCTGGCATTGATTCCGAATTAGAACGTATTCTCTTCAAAATGGACGGATCCATAGCGTTCCCACTCCTTGTCAGTTTGGTAGTTTGCCAAGAACTGAATAATGCAGCTTAGTGAATGTGGAAGGGATATATGAATAACGATCTATGCCCCTGCGTGTTTATCTAGAATTCACATTCCGGATTTGCGATAGTTGCAGTCTTTGTCGATGACATGAATCTCATTGGTACTCTAGAAGAGCTTGAGAAAATTGCCTCGCACCTGAAATCGGAATTTGAGATGAAGGACCTAGGGAAAACTCGATTATGTCTCGGCCTTGAGCTTGAGCACTGCACTGATGGTATTCTGGTTCATCAGTCCAACTACACCCACAAGGTGTTGCGACGCTTTAGTGAGGATAAAGCGAAGCCTTCGAGTACACCCATGGTCGTCCAAACGCTAGATGCTAAACGAGACTCATGCCATCCTAAAGAGGATGATGAAGAGTTATTGGGACCAAAAGTTCCATATCTAAGTGCAATCAACGCTTTATTGTACTTAGCTCAATGCACTGGGCCGGACATCTCGTTTACTGTGAATTTGTTAGCTCGATGTAGCTGCGCGCCAACATGCCGCCATTGGAATGGTGTTAAAGACACTTTCCGCTACCTTAAGGGTACGACGGATATGGGCTTATTCTATCCCTATGCATCTCCGGATGGATCATCTCCCCTTGATCATCGGAGTGATGCTTGCCTTGTTAGATTTGCTGACGCAGGGTTACTTATCCAGACCTGCACAAGGCACGTTCCCGAACTGGTTATGTCTTTACCATTGGGAATACCGCGATATCTTGGAGGTCTACGAAGCAGACTTTAGTTGCTACTTCTTCGAATCATGCCGAACTCATCGCCCTTCATGAAGCCACACGTAAGTGTGTTTGGCTGCGAGCCGTTATTGAGCATATTCGGCAGACTAGCGGATTGTCGTTCGTTTGTGATGTTTCGACAACTATCTATGAAGACAATTCCACATGTATCGACCAAATTAAGAAATGATACATCAAAGGAGACAACACCAAGCACATCGCGCCGAAGTTTTTCTTCTCACATCAGCAACGAGAGCATCAGAAGATTGAAGTCAAGCAAATCCGATCGCAAGACAACCTCGCAGATTTGTTCACCAAGTCTCTGCTGAAGGCTACTTTCCAGAAGCTCTTTCATGGAATCGGATTGCGTCGATTGTCAATTTGACACGTATGTAGTCTTCAGGGGGAGCATTGTCGACTTCAGGGGGAGTATACGAAAGTGTACTCACTTGACCTTAATGTACTCTTTTTCCCTTAGCACAGGTTAACTTTTTCCCACTGGGTTTTGTTGCCTGGCAAGGTTTTTAACGAGGCACCCGCGTTGGGTTGGTCATACCTCTCCTGCTTAAGTGTCGACATGCGCATGCTCACCTTTTTCCCTTCGCTTTGGCTTTTTCCCACTGGGTTTTCCTTAGCAAGGTTTTGGTGTTAGCATATCCCTGAATGGATCCCTTTTGGACATACGTATCCCCGAGTGCCTACCACAATGACTTCATCGACTGCCTACATCTTCCTCCGAAGATCTGATGCGACTACTTCTTATGTTCTACACATTCAAGGGGGAGTGTTGTAAACTGTGTTTAAGTATGACCGTGTAAACCTAGAAGTAGGATTATTCCTGTTTACTCTGCGTATTAATGAGGCCCATTAGGTTTACCTAACCCTGGGAATCCCTCCACTATAAATCCAGGCGCTATCCAAGGGTAAACAGACAGACATTAATATGATCTTTTTCTTTCTCTCTACAACACATACGTAAATTTTTTTTTTGTGATTTGTATTCCAAAATCCAAACAATGCAACAGTTGGTTTGGTTTCACCAACAGTAACGACTAATGAGCAACTGAAAAATTATGCTTCTCCGAAACTACGAACTACGAAAAGTGCCCCCGTCAGCTCCAACAAGCTTTCAATTTTAGGATTTTCAGCAGAATCTCTCTTCTGATCGCCCTCACCACAACGCCAACCGGCGTCGTTTCACAGTCATCGTGCCCATGATTTTGCAATTAGGGTTTGCAGAAGACAGACGGAGCAATAGGATTTGAGCGGCCTCAGGGCTTCGATCGCTGTTGGAGGTCGAAAGAGGAGTTTGTCTCGGGTGAGTTGATTTCGGGCACATTTGACATCCCAATTCAATTTCAACGCAAAACCCATAATCCTTGATTCGCCATTGTAATGGCTAATTCTCAATGCAGTGAATAATCCGCAAAAAGTTACAAGCTTTAGTTTTTACCAATTAAGAAATTTGTGTTTATCTGTTCTGCTGATTTGTTTGGTCGAATCTGTGAACAAAAAGCAATAATTTAGATACTGATAATGATTTTAAGATCGCCCAATTTTGGAAATATGGCTAAATCAGTGTTATTTGGGGCTCAGTAGCAATGCTGCTGCTACTGAATGTTATTGGGTAGCTTCATTTTTTGTAGGGAATGTCCAGTTATAGTTTAAGATGCGAAAAACGGTTGAATTTAAGCTTTACTCAATGGCACAATTATATCAAATACGATTTCTGATTCTTTTTCTAGTGCAATGTTAGTAATTTGGTTCTTGTTGTGATATCCAGATGAAGGTATAAGAGGGACGATTATATGAATCGTTAAGTTTGGGGGAATGGTGGCTTCATCTATAACTAATTCAAGATTTAAGTATTTACATGACTCTAAGTGGCCTAGTGAAGCAGTTGACGTGCACCACATCATCGTTAGAAAGAGTGGTGCAAAGGGTTTCTTTTTATACCTTTTAGCTCTTGTCGTTCTAGCTACCGCGCTCTACCTTTTCTTGGTTAAGGTATGCCCTGTATCCTCTTGATTTCACATATATCTAGTGTATGGCTTTTATTATATGGTTCTTTCAGTCTATCCCTTCTCTGTTTGTATCTGCTTTCTTGAGGTCCTGTTAGTAAATGCGAATTCATTTATCAGGAAAACATCCAAGCTCAAGGTAGAAGCTAGAAGTATCAGTTAGTTTGATAAGAGACTTTTAGTTGCAGTTTCACATTGTACTGTTTCGGATTGGTTTATCGGTATATGCAAAAACCAAAATGCTTTAGGTATCTGAAAATCCATTCACAATGTGCAAAGACCATTGAAATGCTTGCTATATTGTTCTCTAGCCTTACTGTATGTATTAATTTTTAAAATTCTCTTTCTAAATTACCTGGAATGGCTTCAACCTGACATAATGATCTTACAAAAATACAGGATACATCAGTCATCGTTGTTTTATGGAGTTTCCTTTTAGCTGCATTTCTTGTTAAGTTGCTTCGGAAGGATGTTGAGAAAGGTAAGGACCTGACTGATGGAGCTTTTAGTTATTTAAACTGGTATTTGTGTGTGAGTGTGTTTGTCCCCCATTTAGAACAAGGCTTGCTCAAGTACTTCATGTTTTTACCTCTTCAAGTGTTTTGATGACAGAGTCTGTGGTGGTAATGCCAGCCTTTGGAGTTCAACTTGAAACGCACTATGTGAGGTAGCTTCTTCTTTTGGTTTGTGTGCATTTGGTGGCATTACATCGTTTCATTTGAACTTGATAGGTAACTGTTGAGATCTGTAGTCAGATATGTTCCTAAGTATTTTCTTTTCCTCTTCTTACCCATACAGTGGGAAGATTACTCGCCGCTTTGTTCCTATCGACAAGATTTCGAAACCTGTGCTGCTAGAATGTGTGACTCCAGTTACTTGTTACTGGAGCCTGTCTTTCATTGTGCATGGGGAGGCAGAGTTGGCGTTAGTTTTCAAGGTATACATTCATTTTATTAGCAACTTAAGACTTTGAGAAACTTCCTCATCGGCAAGCTGTTGGGAGGCTTAGAGGTGATGAAAATTTGAATTATTTTCCAGGAATTACGTCCACCAATGAAAATGTTGGTGCCCATCTGGAAGGCCTTGTGTTGTGCTACTGGTTCTAAAGAGAGCTCCAACACATGTATGGAAGATGGTAGAAGATGATTACTTAGGCATTAAAAGCTACATTGCTGTTCAAGCAACGCAAAATAACTTGCAGAGCTGATGTATCCTCTTCGAGATCACTTAAATGCTTAGTGTAAAGGAATAGGAGGATGAAAGGATTTAATTTTGATTTGTACAAGATTAATAGCAACTCATTTCGATCAGTTAGACAAATCACAATTTACAATTTGCTGATTGAATTGTAGCCAAATTCAAATGTAAATTCACATTTTGTCCTCAAATCTTTAGTGTTGATTGAATTTTCGAATATAGCAATCAAATGAGTGGTGCCAGTAGAGTTAAACATTTACTACTGCCTGAAATCGATACCAAAGATCAGACCAAATCACTAGAATTGTAATTGAAAGACAATGTATACGCAACTGTAAGCTACGTGATATGGAATCGACACCCATAGTCGTCCGTAAGCTACTCCTAAAATGAGACCCATTCCGTCCTAAAGAGGGCGATGAAGATGTATTGGAACATGAAGTTTCCAAATCTAAGTGCAATTGGCGCTTATTGTACTTATCACAATGCATTAGGTCGGACATCTCGTTTGCTGTGAATTTTTTAGCTTGGTATAGTTACGCGCTAATACGCTGCCACAAGATTGGTGTTAAAGACATATTCCGTTATCTTAAGGGTACTATAGATATGGGCTCATTCCCGTCCCTACGCATCTCAGAATGAATCATCCCCTATTGATCCTCAGAGTGATGCTCGTCTTGTTAGTTATGCTGACGCAGCTTACTTATTAGACCTGCACAAGACATGTCCCAAACTGGTTATATCTTTTCTATGGGGAATGTCGCGATATCTTGGGGGTTTACAAAACAAAAATTAGTTGCGACTTCTTTGAATCATGCAAACTCTTTGTCCTTCATGAAGCCACGTGTGAATGTGTTTGGCTGCGGACTGTTATTGAGCATATTCGGCATATTAGCAAATTGTCTTCCATCACCAACGTCTTGACAATTATCCATGAAGATAATGAGCATGTATCAACTAGATGAAGCAACTATACATCAAAGGAGACAACACCAAGCACATCGGGCCTAAGTTTTTGCTTCACATCAGCAGAAAAAGCATCAGAGGATTGAAATCAAGCAAATCTGATCCCAATAAAACCTCGCAAATTTGTTGATCAAGTCTCTACCGAAGGCTACTTTCCAGAAGCTAGTTCTTGGAATTGGATTGTGTCGATTATCTTATTTGAAATGTATGTAGTCTTCAAGGGGAGCATTGTCGAATTAAGGGGGAGTATCTTGAAGTATACTCTATTGACCTTAACGTACTCTTTTAGCTTAAGTCATTTTGTCCCATTGGGTTTTTGTTGCGTAACAAGGTTTTAATGAGCCACCCACATCGGGTTGGTCACACCTCTGTATGCTTATTGCATCATGAAGATGCTAAGTATCGACTTATGTGTGCTCACCTTTTTCCCTTCGTTTCTTGTTGGTTTTTCCCGTTGGGTTTTTACTAGGCAAAGGTTTTGATAATATTATTTCTCTGTATGGATTCCCCATAGGTTCTCACCATGTGCCTGACTCGACAACATCATTGGCTGCCTACGCCTTCTTTCGAAGATCTGATGCGACTACTTCTTTAGTTTTACACACTCAAGGGGGAGCGTTGTAAACAGTATTCTATTATGAATGTGTAAATTAGAACTATGAATACTATTTGGATTCAATGCATTCAGTATGCCTAATCTACGTATGATTGGTAAACCTTCAAAAGTTCTCTATATAAATAATGCACTATGCAAGGGGTTGATACACATTGTGATCAATCACCTATTCACAAATCTCTCTTGTTCTCTCCTGCTCTCTTTGGCCATATTATTCTATGACAGTCATATGGTTATGACAAAATAAAAAAAGGGATTTCAAAATTTTGTCATAAGGATACAATAAAATAAAAATTTTTGTCATAAGATTATGATAAAACCAAAAATTCATAAAATTTTGTCATTTGGTTATGACAAAATCAAAATTTCATAATTTTGTCATAAAGTTATGTAAAAATCAAATTTTTGAAAATTTTGTCAAACAGTTATGACAAAAATTGAAAAATTTGTCATAGAAGGTTATGACAAAATAAAAAAAAATAAAAAAATTTGTCATAATGTTTTGACAATCAAAAAATTCAAAATTTTTTGTCATAAGGTTATGACAAAATCAAAAGTTTAAAAATTTTGTCATAAAGTTATGACAAAATCAATATTTTATAAATTTTTATCTTAAGGTTATGACAAAATAAAAAATTCAAAAAAAAAAATCATAAGGTTATGAGAAAATCAATATTTTATAAAATTTTGTCATAATTATGACAAAATAAAAAATTTAAAATTTTATCATAAAGTGATGACAAAATCAAAATTTTTGTCATATATTCAAAATTTGAATCTTAAGATTATGACAAAATTCAAAATTCAAAATTTTATTATAAAAGATTATGAAAAAATCAAAATTTTCAAATTTTTATCATATGGTTATGACAAAATCAAGAATTCAAAATTTTGTCATAAGGTTATGACAAATTCAAGAATTCAAAAATTTTGTCATAAGGTTATGACAAAATCAAGAATTCAAAAATTTTGTCATAAGGTGATGATAAAATCAAAATTTGTAAAAATTTTTTTCATAAGATTATAACAAAACCATTTCCAAAATTTTTTCATAAGGTGCAAAAGAACCATGAGTAAAATCTTGGAAAAATGAAAGAAATAATCTGGTTGACAACGGTCAAACCCTACTTGGTTAGAGATACATATACTTAAGCGAGTTTCTTTTTCACAAAGGATCCAACTTTCCGTTCCAAAAAATTCCGATTATGAAATAGTATGTTCCAATTTTTGCGTTCAGAATCAGAATTTGCAATCCAACTTGCACCCCAAGTTGAAGGTTGTAAAAGCCACAAAAACCAGGAGGACCACCTGTTGTAAAAGTTTCCACTGTACGTGAATGTATATCTAAACACAAATCATACATCAAACAGTCTGTCATTGCTATGTAATTATGAAGTTGAAAAATCATAAGACATCTGAGCAACATGAAAAGAATTAGGAGAGAGAAGAATTAGATGTAAATCTACAAGTTAAAACATATAAATACCAAGACCAATCAATAAACCCATTGCATGAACCTTGATCGATCTGCTTCAAGGACCACTGGCCAAAACTCTAATTTCTGATTATCGCCGCTTTCGTCCTTGACAAAGTCGTAGAAGTTCGGAGCAGAAAACTCGTATGTCTCGTTGATCATCATCGCAACTAGCGATCATCATCACCAAGTAAGTGCTCAAGCTCTCTCGATCCTTCCCCTCCTTTTCTATTTCCCATTTTTTTAAAAAAAAATTTTGGTGGCTCATAAGGGCAAAAAGGGTACTTTATTGTGCAAAAAGGAAGAGCTGATATTTTACATGTGTAAAATCATCAATCCACTATTCTTAAGCTACTCTGTGACTGTGCACCAGCTTTAATATATATATAGAATTTACAACTTCAATGTGGCATAGTACATTTGTGGGAAACAAAGTTGGATCGTAATCACTCTTATCTTTTTGCCAAGCTTAAACGTTTTTCCGTACGTGCAAGACTAAGTTCATGTCGACGTAACCCATGCCACAAGTGATCTGAACCATAATGATTCAACGATACAATCTTAGCTATTTGCTTATGCAATGCCTCCAAGTTGACAAGTGGAGCAGTTGTTGGTCGACCATGAGCACACTGCAGGACAAATTTTTCTGTTATTGAATAAGCCATATCAAAGCCTCTTTATCTCTCACACACACGCACGCACAAGAACGCACAAACAGAAATTCAGCTAGCCATTCTACAAAGCCACATTTGCATCCACGGGATGTCACTTTAGCCACTTAAGATCACTTACTTGGAAACATAGAGAAGTCTGCTTTAGCTCGTCAATGATGAGGGAGCACTCTGATGGTAGCAAGGAATCTCCAAACATAATGGCACCTATAAAGAAAAGCAAAGGAAGTTATTGAGTACAGAAATACACGTAATAAATTTGTAAGAAAAACTTGTCTGCCAATTTGATATCATGGAGGAACTTGTGTAAAGAGGGCAAATGTTTAGGTTCATTGGAAACAATTCAAGGTTGACTTTTTCTGCAATACAAACATTAATACCCACTAGAAAGCCCTATATGGCACCCTGTATAATAATCCCAATCTACCATTGAACAAGACTTGCTTGCCTCTAGGGAGTAGAAGATTCAGCATTTACCTCTGCATGCTTTGGAATTAAGGATTCGAAGAACAGATGGTGGCATTGTTGATGATCCATCTGTATCAGAAAGCTTTAACATTGAAAAGACAGCTGTGTCAAACATTAGTGTTACCGATAGTTGGGAACTGATAAAGGAGAAACGACACAAAAAGAGGAGGGGAGAAAGAGTACTAGAATTAGCAGCATGCTTTACAATACCTGCTGAAGAAATTCCATAAGATCTGATTCGGATAAATTCACACCTAAGATGCAAGGTACCTGCATGCCATTATAAGCGAGAGGATGCTTTATCACACTTTTTAAAGTGACTGGAATTGCGATTACTTTGAATTAAAAATTGATAAGACATACATGAAAGAAAAACATGTTCTGTGCTCTTAAAATGGGCGAATAGAATAACTAAAATTGAGAAGTGATGGTGCTTCACCGCAATAAGTGTGATGGCTGTTGGCTGCCTGTGGAGGAGATTCAAATTCCTACAAAATGGTTCCACGAAAATCAGGCTAAAACAACACTACTGTTTCTAGCAGAAAATGACAAAATAGACTATGTAAGTGTCGAACTTGTCATTTGTTTTGTAACACCAAGGATGAAAAGGAGCAATAAATTTAATTAATCAAATACAAAACATGAAAGGAAGTTCCAATCTTTCATCTTTTATGGCATGAAATACTAGTAAATGCTTGTTAGAATATTCGTTCATCCACTGACACTCAAATCAACAATGCAGAAGTCCATCAAAGTAATATACTATTTTTCATAGCGCCAGACACTGACAACTGTATCATGTTTTTCTATATATAAGCCATACATAAAGTCACATAAAGTACCTTTTGAAGGACCCTGAACCTTCAGAATCTATGTTGCAGCGCCAACCCCACTCTTTTACTTGTTTAGCATAGTTCTGCAGTAACTGATAACCCATCTCTGGCAGCACCTGAAACATAATTATCAAAATCATAGAACCAAGAAAATCAACCAAATTTCATTTAGCATTTTTACCACAAAAAATTCATATAGCATCCCATAATACATACCAACTCTTGTTCGGCATCCAGATAAGTAATCGTCTTTGCTTCTCCAGATAACACCTAGGTATTCAACTAGTAAGCCACAGAAGATATATCATTTCCAACAATTTAAATAGGAAAGCATAATTACCTTCTGACGCAGCTCCTCCAGTCGGATCCTTTCATCTGCAGCATGCTGTAGAAAGGAATTTCTGTCAAAATCAGGACTCATGCTGCACTTGTCCATATGTGAGATTTAGTATGAAAGTATCTGCATGTGTTTATGTGGATGTGCATGTATGCTGTGACATTCAAAGAGGACGTGAGAAACTAACTAGGATATAAGTTCTCGTATAAAATCTAGTTCACTCAAAAGCTTTATCATATGATAGGAGAACTGTATGTCTTCATTATGCAGAGTGCAATACTGATGCATGCAAGTTTTTGTTCTAATTTCAAAAGTGAACTACAGTTCTCCCTTACATAACAACAAAATTTACTACTGTTGAGCTATACAAAAGCATAAATCCCAAGCAAAAAATTGAGAATTAGTTAGAAACATATATAAAACGCACCTGGTCAATAACAGTAAGTGTTTTACCGGCCATAACTGCAATGAATTTCTTATCCACCTGCTGAAGAACTCTGCACTCCTTGAGACAGTTCTTGTTGATAGATCCGGGAACTAATGAGTCAGCGGCAAGATGCAAGAATCCAGAAGATATGTCAAGTATATTATTTTGATCAGGAGGACCTTGCGTTTTACAGGAGTTCTGCAATACAGCACATATTATATTCAGCAATTACAATTTTAAAGTATGCGATTTCTTGTGAGATCAAACTGCCAATATATATATACACACACACATATTTTTACTCACTGTGATCTGGGTACAATTATTCCGCCATTTGGTCCCACAATTCATGGAATCTTGGTCCTTGGAGATGAATTCTGAAAGATTGGCAAGGATTAGAGCCAAAACTATATTGACTAATAAATGCTGAAGAAGTAATTCTATAATAAGCAAAAGCGAATTCAAGTATTACATAAGCTTTTTGTATATTGAAACAACCTTTAATTGGAGCCATGGCCGGAATCTCAGAACATTTAGACGGTTCAAACAGTTCTATTTTGTGCATCTTGCTTACACCAATCTTAATACCTTGAGATTCTTCACATCTGGTCAGGGAATATTGCAAATCAGAGGGTTAGCCTGCAATTTTTGTTGAGGAAATATGCTGTAAGGCGTATAAACAAGTGAACTTCAAGTACCTGGTGTCTGACAATAAAGCCCCTACACTATTTGGCTTCAAATTTAAATGACAACCACCAGGAGGTTGATGGAGAAGATCATTCATCTTGCTAGCTTCTGCAGAAGAGGTGTATTAGTTAGTACCCAATCTGCATCAACTGCCAAGTTTTAGAGGGAAAATCACATCATAATACCTAGATAAGTAGCTGCATCATGCAAGGTTTGTGCGTCAGCTTTGCCTGATGTTGTTGAAGGATGATTTAAGGTAAAGTACTTCGTCTTGCTTCTATAAAATGGTGGAGCTGAATGGCTCCTTTTTGATCTTCCTATTGAAACGTGATTATTTATAACATCTTGATACCTAAAGTGATCCTTTTGTCTTCTCTGCATGTCAATACCCATGTTGTCTTTTCGGCCCAAATACAAACATGACCAATCTGTCTCATCCTCTAATATATCCCAGCTTTCAGGAGCAAACTCACCATCTAAATTTTGTTGTTTAAGGAATTTTCTTGAACCAGCATAATCATTACAATCTAGTCCATGGTCTGTACTTGTGGTGGAGAGTTCTCGGCTGGAGTTCCTTGATAGTATATCATAACTAACTCCACAGTCCTTTACGTCACCATCCACAACAAACTTATTAGTAGACATCTTAACAGGTCTATAGCATCCTTCAACTGCACCTTTATGAGAGAGAGCTTCAAAATCTGAAAAGGCGTTCTGGGATAAGGGGCTGGAGGTGTTACAGTGCCATCCATTATGGAAGGTGTTATGGGAGGAACCAATGTTCTCTACGTTCAATACTGGACTTTCTCCATCAAAATATTTCACATAGGGCGGGATTGACTTGATAGAATCTCTAGGTGGAGAATCAAATTCTGTATGCAAGTCAAATTTTGTTATAACACTGGAAACAGGCTGATCATTCAGTTCCTCCTTTGGCCACAAGGTCCTTGACGAGAAATCAAACTTCTCGCCGCCATCAATATCTGGAATTTCTGCACTGTTATAGCAGCCAAGCCGCCTCATCTTTCTCTCAAATCCATCATATTGATAATCAATCCCACCAGCTGTACAAAACCCCCCCTCAGATAGAAACCTTCCTTTTGAAGAACAACTCTTGAGGAAAGGCCGAACTGGACCCCAAGGGAATTGTACACCGCTACTGAATTCATGATGGTCATAAGATACTCCACTACCTACTGAACTATTGCCAATACTGAGATCAACTTTAAAGGGCTTATCTTGCCATGCTGCGTTAAAGATTCTTTCCTCCACGTTACTGGATCTTTCTGCAAAAGGGGATCTACTCTCCCCGATATAATCTTCCTTACATAAAAAATTGAAATCAGACATCCAAGGTTGGCTTTCCTTCCCCCAAGTTTCTGGCAGCAAACATTTGGATAGAAAGTTGCCCGGTGATTGAAAAGGATGGTCACTATGATGAACATAGTCCATCTCAATATTTTGCTCTTCTAACCCTCTGAAGTCAACTGTGCTTTCATGCATGTATCCATATGGAATACTGACATTTCTCTTCTGAGATCTATGGTTGCCCTCTTTAACAAGATTCTCCATAAGGTCAGAAGAAGCCTGATAATCTTGTATCCGGCTTTTCTTTTTCCTGGATTCAGTGGGTTCGGACAAATCTCCATCGAGTAAATCTAGCAACCAAAGGAAAGAAGATACAAGTCAATGGAAACTGAACCAGACTAGCTTCCTTTAACTCCATAGTCCATATCACAAAAAGGTGCAAAAAAAAGGAATGTGATACCCAGACCAGAGTCAATTGGAAAAAAAGAAAAAAGAAAAAAAGTAGTGATTTCTTACTTTCTGAAGGTACAACATTGTCACCTTCTATTGACATTTGATGTTCTTCCCCCAGATCAGATCCATGAAAAGCAGATTCTCCTAAACAGATCACATAGGTTAATGCACTTAAAAGAAACAATAATACCAAAGTAGTAAGCTCTCAGCAACAAGCCTGGGCAAATGCCTACCATCAGGTATCTTTCCCTTCCAGCAACTCTGAATGACCTTATGAATGAAGGCGAGTACAGGAACCCAATCCTGGCCAACGGGGGCAGGAGAAAGTTAAGAAATGTTCAATAACTGTAAATACAAAGGTAAATATACAACAACAGCAAAGCCTTTTCCCACTAGTTGATTCTGGAAATAATAGACCTCAAGTTTAAGATTTTACGGTGAGCCGTGTCCATGATTACCTTGAAATCAACAGATGTCTTGGATGGTTCAAAGGTTAAATCATATAATGATCTGGGACAGCTTAAATTCAACACATAAGTTGGGAATGCTTGAGGTCTATTTCTCTTCCTGTATTGGGGCCCACCAACAGTCGTCCCTGGATCCCAGCATTCAAAACTACTGGCCAATTCATTAAGCATTTTATGAATCGGCCCTTTGCAAATGAATCGAGAGTTAATATCTGTCATAGTAAAGGTTAAGAACAAAGATATAACAGACAAATCCTCAAAGGCCAAACAAACCCGTTTTAATACTTCATAAGTAATTCCAAAATACACAGACATGGATACAGATATATTGGAAGGCCTGCAAATTAAACGTTCCCTGAAGTTAGAAGCAAGGATACGAGTAGGAAATGCAGTAAAAACTAGATAAACTTCTATGTAGAACTTTCTACCTTAATGGCGAGACTATTGCAAGGACCAGATATGTATCCCGAAAGCTCGAATTTTCCATCACTTATGTTCAATTTATGAAGACCAGCGGATGACTCAACCCCAAAAGCCTTTTTCAACAGTGTCAAGGGTGAGGGAGAAGGAATTGTACGAAGAAGCTCATCCTCACTGCATATTAAGTGGAATTGTAAATCAATAGATAAACACTTGTACATTCTTCAACTACAAAAATGCATTTAGCAGAAACCTTTCGATGTCAACAACTTTGAAGGACAGTTTTGAGTGGACAAGGGCGATGCGATGTACACATTTCTTGACAGAGTGCAATACCTTCTTGTGGCTTTCATTTTTGGAATGCAAATCAAAACATAGCTTAAGTCAGTTCGATTCATCCCAATAGTCCAAAGCAGCTGAGAACAATCTTATTAAAATCTAGTATAAATAAAAAGGATAAAGAATGGGACCTGGACTGCATGTGTGTCCTCCGAACAGGTTGATTGTAGAACAAATCACGAACAACAACTGCAGCAAGAACCAAAGAATTAACACATATTTTAAGGGGAATCATTGGGAATAAATTCCAAGAAGAACTGAAATGAGGTAATGGAAAAGAAACGACCAATTAAAGGTAACCTTGTAGTTGGTAACCTTTTAACAGTCCCATTTCCATAAACAAAGATGTAGTAGAAATCACAATAAGTCTAAACCTGTAGTTCCCATATCCTTCCTCTCATCATCTATTCCAAGATACAAACATTTGCATCCCTGAAAGAATTAGAGGAAAGTCAACCAAAGCCAGCAGAGAGCCTTCTTTTGTGAACAGATTATTTAAACCCTAATAAACCCACACCTTAACAACTTTGCGATACCCATTTGGCCTCCCAGAAGCTTTTGTTAAGATTTCTAACAATGACACGTCTGAAATGGAAGCCAACGCTTCCCCTCGGAAACCAAAGTTCCCACTTGCAGTAAAATCATCAGACTTTGATGTTGCTGTTTACATTAAACATAGCACATATCAATCTTATAAATCAAATATATCAATCTATCTTACTAGGCTCAATTCCTTCTACAATCATTTGACTACCAAGAAGTATAAGTACAAGCAAGAACTTTACCATATCTTTCTCCCAACAAAGCCAACCCATCACGAGTAATGCCACATCCTACAAGTAACATTAAATCAACAAATACACGACACGAAACCACACAATTCCTCCGAATCATAACCCGAAACACGAAATAACCACTCACCATCATCTACTACTTTCACATAACATGTTCCCACGCCTACGAAAACCGAAACCTAAAACCATAAAAAACAGTAATGTAATTAGTCAAGCTTAATTAACTTGGTTTCAAATCTCCATCTAAACATCTCTACACCACCAACCCATTAATTCAATGCTAATCAATTACCACCTTCATTAACAATCAAACCCGAACCAAACGGCGTAAAGTAACTACCTTTGTTGCGCCGGCGTCCAAGCTATTGAAGACGAGCTCCTCCACAACGCTCGTCAGGTCATATACGACAACCCCGGAGCGCATCGAGCTCCGGACCGCCTCCGGCAACGGCTTCACGCCCCTCATCGAAACCTACATCGCCGGAAAAGAAAATTTTCACTTTCTTCGACTTTCTTGCACTTTCTCGGAAACCAAACAGGAAACTGAAATGGAAATGCGCGAATTGAAAATGCTTTATTGGTTACCTGATTGAACGAATTCGATTAGGGATTAGGGCTTCGAGGAAACGACGGCGTTTCGGCCGAGTTTGGACAGCAGCTCGGAGCTCCGAGTTTTGGCGGGTTTTCGAAAAGCTGAAGAGAGAAAAAGACGGTTCGGCTCTGCAGAATCTGAGTGTTAACTGATTCTTTAACCGCCGTTTGGCGCGGGGGTCACGAGGCGGGGGGGTTTTGATAAACTCACTGGCTTATGGCGTCTGTGAGTCACAGGCGGGACGTCATTGGCCGATCCTTTGACTTAGGACGTGACAGGCATCCGCTTTCTATCTTTTGACAGATGTGGTTTTCTGGATTCTGATTGGCTGTGGTACAACATGTCATCCCACCGCGGGTAAATTTGATTTAAAAAGTCGGTGTCCATTTTTTACTTTCTTGGTTTTAATCATGAATCTGCCTCTTTTACTACCATGTCCAAAACAAACTCAATATTGCCATCCTTCATGATCAAAGGAGTTTAAATTTAGGACATGAGTAGATAAGTAATTTACTTTACATAATATGCTCAAGTTCCATCATGTTATTAATTAGAACACCGAAATCATCTTTGATTTGAACTTACTTTGCAATAGAATAGAATCTTTCTTTTTCAAACGATATGGCAGTATTATTATAATATCAGCTTTGTCGTTTACCGATATTATGACTCATTAGTGAGTTATATATACACCACACCACATCGCCTTATAACTATGTCGTGCATAACTTCTCCGCATGTTGGGATGGGTGTCAACCCAAATAGCATCGCCAATCGACATTTCTTGAGGAACTGGACAACTAAAACATAACATTAGTGAGTACGGTCACATTTACAGAGAGGGATCAAAAGTAATAAAAAGGAATGATTTGAATACAAGCCTAGCATGTATGCATGACGATGCCATGGTGGCACAAATCTAGCTTGGTAACAGGTGAGTGAAAAGGTTAAAAAAAATGGTGGGTTTATTTTGTGGGATTTGGGGTTCTAGAACCAGAACCAGAACCAATCGAAAATCCTGTCTTTTGACACAAAAAAAATGGTATAAAAGCTTCCATTTTTTCTTTCACCACCCTGATTTTTCTTCCTCCTGTTCCTCTCTCTTACCTTCCTTTCTCTCTCTACATCTCTGCAAACCCTAATTCCAGCTGTGCCGTTTATCTCTCGCCCTGTCCCAAAGGGACAATTTTGGCAATAAAGATCAGGTGTTTTTTTGATTGCCCTCCATCTCTGTTTTTGATCATTTGTGTTGAATTTCACAGAATTTGAGGTGTTAATGAGGATTAGAGTTGCATTTCTATGTGTGGAATGATGATGGATTGAGCTTGTGGGATGATTATGGATTGGTTTCGATTTTCGATTGTTTGATTGTCTGCTGCCGATCTTGTCTGTTTGATGAGTTTGGATTGGTCTATGAATTGAGCTGATGTTTTTTTTGTTGAGCTCTATTGTTGTTGTTGAATTGTGGGATGTGGTTGGTGGAGGTTTGCTTGCTTCCCGGGAAAAGTTTGAGGGTTGGATAAGGCAAGACAATTCGTGGTTTTTCGATGTTGGTTCTGTTTCTTAAAATACTAGGATGATTCAGGAATAAGAAAAGGAGCTCAATTTAGGTTTATGATTAGATGGGGTTTAATTGAGCTTGTGGTTTTTAAGGTTTGATTGGGGTTGAATAATTGAATCCTTGATTTGAAGTTCTGTCTTTCGATTTGAGGTTCATTGACTAAACGAAGAATTCGTTATTTTTATTTGAGTATTAAGAATGGTGGACAGATTCCAGATTTGGATTTAGATGCTGCACAATTTGTTTAGGGTTTAGCTACCATTAGTATATTTGATGTATGAAGGATGCATGAAGTTCTTGTCTTTTCCATTTGAATCTGATGATGGAGGTTTAATTCTTGTTGTTCTGTAGGTGGAATGTTTGTTTTCTCTCTGTGGAGAGTAATTGTCATTTCGGTGTGAAAGCAGGCCAATGGAGGCTAACATATGCGATGTCAATCATTTGGATGCTGATGTCCTTTTGCCTCCACGAAAGCGTCTGCTTGCTGGTTTAAAGAGGCAGAGTCCGGATGGTGATGGGGCTTCATGGCTGTCTCTAGTTGCTTCTTCAACTTCAGCTTCAGCTACGGCTTCTGCATCTTCTTCTTCATCGCCATTTCCAAGTGAATTTAACACCCGTCTTAACACTATATTGAATACTCATGACCGCAACATATCACCTGAGGAGCTGGTAGAGATATCAAGTTCAGCTGCTGCTGCTGCAGCTAAGTTTGCAAACGAGGCAAGAGCTGCAGCTGAAGAGAAATCTGCAATAGCTACACGGGCAGTGGCTGCAGCCAAGAGTGCTTTAGAGTTAGTTGCCTCTTTTTCTGAAGATTTGGGGTCCACGGATAAGTACCTGAAAAAGAACAAGCTCAAGAAGCATGTCCCAGTTCAGCTCTTGTACAAAAAGTACCAACCAATTGAGAATTGTAAGAAAGATGAAGAATTGGCCCGAAAGTTGCATAGAGCTATAAATAGCTCCCCAAGAATCTCAAAGAATTCGTCAAGTTCTGACTCAAAAGGTCACAAACATAAGAAGCCTAAAATCTTGCACAGTTCTGAGCAAGTTCGGGCTTCCAATGGTGGTGCTGTATTGGAACAAAACCCCGCACCTACTAGCAATGGACATGATGTAGCAGGTAAGGTTGATGTTGAAAGCACCATCCTACAGTTTTACAAAAATAGAGCCGGAGAAAAATCTTATAGACATGACAAACCTGGTCGATTGGAGATGGATAATGGAGAAGCTGACTCGAGTCATTTGAAGGTGAAAACCTTGGATGATGTGTGTACTAGTGGTAAAAAGAGGGGAAGAGTGAAGCTAAAAAAGTTGCCTTTAAGCATGTGCACTTTCAGGGATCAAGCAAATCTCAATGAAGAAAAGGATGTAAGAGGCCCCCCATTGACTGATATGAACATGGGCAACCCTTCTGCCGGAAAGAAGCCTTTGTTTCCGATGGAGTCTTCTGCTGATAGTGTTCTGCCAATCGAGGCCACACCTGCGTGGAAATGCCAGGATTTCAAGGCACCGGTGTGTGTGAAACAAAACAAAGTCATTCAATCATAATGCTGAAATCATGTTGCCGTGACAGCTGGCTTGGAGATAGAATTGGATAGCTGAGGTAGGATTCACGATGTTCTTCACTTCTTATAGAAACGGCCTTATTTGATTTACCTTTTTTGTGCTCTTTTTGGCTTTGTAATCAACTTGAACTGACTACATGTAAATTTATATGTTAAACATCATATGCATCCGTGCTTTACAGCGTTAATTGCCTGTTGCTCTTTTGACAGCAAAGCTTGAAGTTGAGGTAACAGGGATGCATTAGATTGGATAGGCTTTTGTTGATACTGCTCAATAAAACCTACTGGTGTGGTGGTGATGAGAGAGTGTACAAACAATTCAATGTCTTTTTTTTTATAATCAGATTCAGTTGCAAATTCAGTGTCTCTGATCTTTAATTTCTATTGAAAGTTCTGCTTTCGATTTCTTCTGGTAGATGATTATAATTTACAGTATCATTTCTTTGTACCTGTTTCCCAAAATCAATGTCCTGAGTACACTAGATTATCATGAAATTAGTTAACTGATCATTGTAGTGAGTGAAGTGTTGTTGAAGCAACTGATCTGATGAGTTGTGATACTTATGGCAAGAAATTGGTGAGGAAAATAAAACCCTTTTTGATGATCTGATCTAGGAGATGCTCTTGGCAATACACAATGCAATGCAACCATGATTGCCCTCTAATTAATGGTTGGGTTCTTTGTAGCATTTATAATTGATCTGTTTTGATGGTGATTTCTTATAGGCGGAGAGATTTCATTGTACTAGAAAATGTGGTCTGGTCTATATGTATGGCAGTTTCACTACTTGACAAGGACAACTTGGGCTGAATAAAAGATAATGTCAACTTTTCTCAAGATGATGCAAGCTTCCATTCCATCTTGCACAATGCATATGACAGTGACAGATACATCATACTTGTGTAAATAATTTTCTGTGGCTTTCCTGTAAATATTTTGACATTCCCTTTAAATTATCTGGGCTTCAAACTAAATATTTTACTATTTACTGTATTTACTGGAGGAGTCACTAAAACACTAGCCGAATAAAAAAAGAGAAAGAAGCAGTTTTCTTTCTGTCATTGGGATTTGGGTCATAACAGATATTAAAAACGACTGTCCAAGACTGCTGACAGTTAGACGGAGTATTTAAGATTTCAGGGCCAGATCTAAATTGGAACTCACATTTGCTGACCATGTGATCAAAAGTAAATCCAAGGACTTGCCACCTACCTCATTTAGCTTGTCAGTGGCTTTAGCCTTCCAAAGGTTTGGCATGTAAAATTCGAGTTCTTGTAACTTCTAACCCTGATGTTAAAGCCAACTCAACTAACTAAAACTAAAAAATTACGATGTATTTGAAAGTAAATTTAAGTCGATTAGAACAAGATATTTCTTATGGTGGATTCGAATACTTTTGAGTTACTTTGTCTAGTTTATGTTAAACTTGATCTCAACTAAACAGAATGCTTCTAAAACTTCTAAAGCAATATTCTACTAACCCAGATCATCCTAAACCTCAAAACCGCACATAATTTGTGCATTATCATAGTTCCCTTTGTACGTTCTTCACGTGCAAAAAGACAAAGTATAAGGTTGTACAGGAGGGGCCCACTTATTGTTGGGCGGTGGTGACCACACCTGGGGTTATCCTTTATACATCAGTTGGTTGAGCAGAGCTGAGAGGATGTACAAGAAGCAGTAGAAGACAATTTTCAGAAGGAAAAATAATGAAAGGCATTTCATTTGCCAATTGGTTTGTTATAGCATTTGCACCGCGGAGGGTGCAACGGTGCGGAAAGGCGGTGGGGCCGACGGAAAATCGCCCCTCCAAGCAAAACCCGGTTCCACCGCGGAGGGGCAGGGGCGGACTGTTGCCGGGGCGGGTGGGAGTTCGGGGTGGAGGGGCTGCTTCCGCCTCTCCACTGTAGCGGGCGGTGCGAGCGAATGGGGGAGCGTGCGGAGGGAGAGGAGCGTGAGGCGCGGGTGGGTGCCGAAGGTTGATGGCGCGTGCAGCGCGTGCAGGAGCGTCCGCGCGCCGGCGCGTGCGGCGCGTGCGCGTTTGCGGCGCGTGGAAAGCTCGGCGCCGACAATTTTTGAATGCAACGGCTACTTATCCTCGGTCGTCCCCTGACGTCAGCCCCAACGGCTACAAACGGGCAAAATTTTTAAATGCGCCACGTGGCACCTTCCTGGCCGTCGATCTCCAGATCGGACGGCCACGATTAATTGAGCAAAAAAATCATAAAAAAAGGTGAAAAAATTGTAAAAAAAATTGGAAAAATTGTAAAAAAAATTTCTATAAATACCCAATCAGATTTTACACTTACCACAACAAATCTTCACAAATTCTCCCTCCCTCATATATCTATCTTTCATTTGTGTGTTTCTTTTAGTTACAAAATGTCCTCATCCGATGCCGCGACTTGGACAAATGAGGAGGACATCCACCTGTGTGAAGCTTGGTGGGTAACTTCTACGATCCAATCACCGGCAACAAGATAAAGGTAGATTTATTGTGGAATAAAATCACAGAGGAATTCGATAGGCGAAGTCCGGAACATCCGCACCGCCTCAGGTATTCAAACTCACTTGGAAACGTTTGGTCGTAAAGTTCAATGCTTGGCGGTATGCTATTAGACAAGGACGAGCCGTTGTACAACAAAGTGGTTCAAATGCACAAGCTTTGGTATTTTTTTTTTATCCTTGTTATTTATATATAAATTTTTTCATTTATCTTTATATACTTGTCTAAGTTTGCATGATTTTTTTTTTGTGTGTAGGAAGATGCCATACAAGCATTTTACAAATCCAGGGCAAAAACCACAAGGAATTTCACTAACCATGATTTATGGGATATTGTGAAGCATAGTCATCGCTTCAAAATTTTGGAGGATACACCCATCAGTATGCACATCCCAGAAGAAACGCCGGGTGAAGATTCACCAGCTGCGGAGAATTTATCCGATGATGACACCCCCATTCGGATAACAAGGCCTCTAGGGAGAAGAAAGGCCAAGGAAGCAAGAGCGGCAAGGAACAAAACTCCCACTGAGACATCAAGATTCTTTGAGCAAATTGTACAGCAAGGTGCAATTACCATTCAAGAGATCAGGGAAAGAGAAACGGAAAGAAAGGCGGAACTCCAACAAAGATTGGATAAACTTGCCGCGGATAATAAGCTGCTAATCAAGCTATGCAAGATTATCAAACTATGTCAATGGATACATCCAAGTTTTCTCCCCTAACTGCCAAATATTGGAAGGCAAAACGTATGGACGTCATGAGGAGAGAATTGTTTCCAGTTGATGATCCCGAGGTAGGTGGAGGGTCAAGCGGCGGAAGTCATGAAACCCGACTACTCCAGAGCAACCTTGGAGGAATGATGTTGAAGAATAAGTTGGATTGTAGCGGTTATTATTTTGTATTTAATTTTATGTAATGGTTTGTTTGAGATTTTAAATAAAAGTTTATGTATTTTTTTATCGGATGCCGTTTAATTAATTGTTGTATTATTTTTAGTTGACTTGAATTATTTTTTATTTTAGTGAATAGTGATCGCCCATTCGCCCCTGCCCTCTGCCGTGAACGAAAAATGAAAAAAAGGTGAATTCGTGCCAAGCATAAATAGTCCCACCTTTGGGGTTGCACCCTGCCCTTTGCACCCTTGCACCCGCCCCTTGGGGTGCAAATGCTCTTATGCATCAACTGATCATTGATGTCTGGGGACCACTTCCCACTCGAGTCCCAACAATGAAAAATATAAAGCTACACTGACCGTTACTTCAGTTATGAAGATCAGGCCAAAGAGCTAACCGCAAATTACAGTCTTACACGTACGTATATATAAATAGCCTGTGAATATATAACATACGTGTCAAACATAGATTTGTGAAGAAGGATACTTTACCATTATCCCTTCACAGAGAGTCTGAGATCAAAGGCAACATCAGATAAAATTCAAGAAACGAAGTCATCATTCATCATCAGTATAAAAATGTGGGAAGCACAGATGTGTAGTGTTGTTCTAGCTAAGTTTACAAGCCACCAGGGCATCAATCATGACAGTGGAATTCTATTCCTGAATTCCGACGTCAGATTTCTCACAAAAATCATTTACTAATTTACATAATCTTATAGTTATAGTTAATCAAAAAATAATAAGAATCTTATTAGATGATTAACAAACAAAATCAAATCACGATCAATAGTCATACGGGTGGAGTGGAGAGTCTGGGGAAGCGTTAATGTAGTGTGGTAGGTTCCGGCATCATCTTTCATTCATTTCTTTACTTGCCAACCTTAATCTGAAGGTTGTTCATCCCAACATTCACCTTTTCCATATTCGATTTACTTGTCATCTCGCTCTGGTTCGAGGTACTGCCACTGAGCCACGGGTGCTGCAGGCACTGCTGAGCAGTTGGTCGCTTCTCTGGTGCAAAATCAAATATGGGACGCAAGAAATCTGAAAACTCCCGAGCATCAGTCTCAGAAAATTTGTATCTATCCATCAGTATTTTATCAAGTGGCCAAGATTTAAGCCTTCGGATTCTCTTTAGATCACCATGTCTGTCAAAGAAATCCTTGGAACAAGCTCCACCAATAGCTACCTGTAACATAAAAAGCATAGGAGAGAAAAGGATTCAGACAAAGTCATACGAGAACTATATGAGTCAGTGAAGGATTAACATTGCACCTTTCGAGGCATCTTTCCAAGGAGTTCCATCATCAAAGCTAGGTGGTCCTGAAATCAATCAAATGGATATTTCAATAGCAAAGCAGTGAACATAAGGCAGTGACAGAGAATATTTTTCCACAAAACATTACCAACCTAAAGACAGCTAATTACCATGACCTTATTTTGAAAGGTCAAGTTGTTGAGATAGGGAACTCCCTGTCCCAACCCACCTAATCCTATCTTCCTCCTTGCTGAGAATTACCTTTCTGAGAAATAAAGTTACGTAGAATTTTTTACTCTCTAGACCAACCCAACATGTTTCCTCTAGTTACAGGTTCCATTATAGGAGCTCGGGTTCCAAAAATTTAAAATGGGTTCCTTGTGTCAAATTAAATATTTTTTCTCGAATTAAGTAGGCATGCTCTATATATATTAGCTAAACTGCAACAAAATTTAAAGTTTTCAACAAAATGGCGTAAAGGTGAAACCATATTTACCTCATCCTCACTAAAGCCTTGTCCCACCTTTGGAGCAAACAACATGTCGCCAGTTGCAAGCTCGAAGGCAGTGCAAGCAAATGACCACATATCAACTGAGTAGGAATAACCAGACTGGAGTATAACTTCAGGAGCTCTATACTGCCTTGTCTGAATCTCTTGTGTGAGTTGCTTGTTCGCCCAACATGCATTTCCAAAATCAACAACCTTGCACCTCACATCAATGCCATCCACATTTCTTTCGGACTTAGGAGCTTCACAACCTCCCATAGATTCTCTTCTCAAGGAAATTTTAGCAACTGCCCTCTTTGCCCTCCTTTTCAACTTCTTCTCAATGAGACTCATGGTGGCTCCCCCATTCAGGTTCCCTTCAGGCTTTTCAAGAATTGGGGTGAGGTTTGACCTGACTGGATCTTTGGCGGGATCAATGGTAGTGAAGAGTAAAATGTTTTCTGGTTTTAGGTCAGTGTGAATGATACCAACTTCTCTATGCAAATAATCCAGACCTATCAATATGCATTTGCAGATTTCCCTAACTTTATTCAGTTTAAGGCCTTTGTAACGGTTATACTTGATCAGCCGAAGCAAGCTGTCACCAAGAAACTCAAGGACCATACACTGATGCTGCCCATTTGGGCCTCCATGCTTAAAATGATCAATCAGCCGCACAACACACCTGGAATATGTGGGGTCACCTTCCGCAATACTAGAAAGAATTTGAATCTCATGAAGTGCAGCTTGAGCAAACTGTGCTGCACTTTTCTGAATCTTGAGAGCGACAAACGCCTACAAAACACAAAACATAACACACGATGACGCAATGATCCGACAACAACTGAAGTGAACATCTTAATCTTCCAATAAACCATCTACTTCACGTGGTCCCGTGAAGAAACAAAAGATCCAACAATCCAAGTACATAATCACATTTGTAAGAAACGCCGCATTTCGTAACTTGTAATACAAAAGACCATACAAAAACAATGATGCATCCAGCATTACTGGCATACAGGATAGAAACACACATAACACATCAAGATAACGCCTTGCTGATATAAATTTCGAAACCCGAAAACCGAAACACAAACTAAAAGTGCATCGAAAAAACGCCAATTCCAAAGATTTACGAAGATCATTACCATTCAAGTACAAGAACCCAAGTTGCCAAATCCAAAAGGCAATCAGAAAGAAGACAACTTTAACCAAAAACCAACCAATCACAACGATTTAAATCAAACCCCAGTAAACTAACAAACCATAATTAACGGCAGAAATGGAGAAAAGCTCAAAAACGCGGAGGGGGGCTTACAGAGGTCTTGGTGTCGTAGGCGAGCCAGACGGTGGAGAACTGGCCCCAGCCGAGCTTCCGCTGCGCCACGTAACGGCCGCCGGCGAACTGATCGCCGACCCGGACGGCGTGGTACCCTCCTTTCCGGTAAGAATCGATGCCCTCGTCGTCCTCCTCCGACCCCGACGAAGATGAACACGACATTTTCGTTGATCCAACTGCGTCTCTACTCGATCTGCTCAACTGGGTTTTTTCCAAATCAATCAACAATCAAAAAGTTCGAAACTTTTCTCAATCTTTTCGTAATCGAAAATGGTCGATTCAGAGGGAAAAAAGCGAAATTTGTGGGGGGTCAAAACTAAAAGTGGGAAATTTTGGGGAGACGAAATTGAAGACGCCGATTGCAATAGAGTTGCGATATCTTTGTCGGAGATTGAATTGGGGGATTTGTGTGGCTTTGGACACAACAAATGTTGAAATGTCTCTCCACTTTTTGCTCGTTGCTTTTCTTTTGGGTGTTGCGTGCTATTGCTATTGCTGTTGCTATTGCTATTGCTGGCCTTTTACCGGGGGGTGGGTCTTTGTTTCCGAGGAAAATGGTTGTTTATTTTCTAGTCCAAGTTTTTGCCCCTTTCTTGTGCCAACTTGCAAAATTTGGGAAATTTGGGATTTTGATTTTGGAAATCACTAGAGGAGGATGAGTGTGAGGTGTCAATGGCTTTTGGGATGGGGGGGTAGAGGTCATTAGGTGGTGGTGGTGGAGTAGGAAGTGATGGATTGCTTTTGGAGAGGTGGTTGATGGGTGTTTAGCCACCTGCCCTTGAATCTTTAATTTGTTTATGACGTTTGTCAACAATGAAAGACTTGAGGGTGATAAGTCGTTCGTTTGATGGGAAAATGTCGCTATAGTTATATCCTTAATTGGATGGAGTATGTTGATCACACTGAAAAATTTGTTTGTTTTTCAATCAAACACGAGCAATCATTAGATCATACAAATTGAACTAGATAAATAGAGGTGTGAAGTATAAAAACAGTTCATTTTGAGGATAAACCGTCTTGGTTGTGTCAATGGGTTCCTAAACTTTAAGCTCAAATGCAACACGCTTGTGTTAACATACACTTGAAGTATAGGCTCCCTCAGCACGCTTGAATCTTGTCATGTCCATTAGGTTGTAGATGTTAGCCCAACATGTCACATGTGTCTATTCGTGCCTCGAGCTTATGTTGAATAGCGGCACAAGCCCAAGTGAGGTCTTTTTTACGAAGAAACGATATTCATTCAACTCCTAATATTGGTGCTTATATACAATTATTGTGGAGTTAACCTTCGTAATCAATGTAGTAAGTAGTAGTAATAATAGCAATAATTGAAAACAACGTTCATCCATAAATGATGATCCTTACATTAAAAAGGCGCAAACACTCTCATTAAACCATGTGTTATATCACTCTCATCCCAGCAAGGCACCGATGTCCTTACAACGTTAGTAAGACCTGAACAAAGTGTGCCAAAAGTTGAGTGCTTCCACATTTCTTCTATGTCCACCTGGATTGATTTCAAATTGAAGTCGATGACTTTGACATCAAAGATGTAAACAGGAACTTTTCCCCGCCAAATCAGCTGTAAAATTGACGCAAATTCAACAGAACAAAAATGAAAAGTTTCCATTAGCTCACACAACAGGCCTTATTATACAATTGGTGAAACAATCAGCAGCATAGCACTGAATGCACTGAAACAGCAATCAACTTTCATTTGATCAACTGCCTAATTTGGTTGCCGATAGCATTGTAACTTGTGATACACGAAAATCAAGCCGTGGGTGCGATAATCGCAGCCAGAGAAGACCAAGTCCCGGAGACTCCAATAACAACCCCAAGAACCACAATGGTTCCATCCAAAACCATCCCATGCCAACTCATTTCCTCCTTCAACACCATCAAATGAAACAATGCAGGCAACACAAACCCCAGAGCTACACAAACACTACTCCCAACCAGAGCCAAAAAATCCGCAAAATTCGGCACCAGAAGCGCCACAATGCTGACCCCAAACACCATCAGCCACCTCAGCCACAGGCAGTACCTCGAATCATTAAACCGCCGCTCCACCACCTCGAAAACCGGGTTCATCATCAGCGGCAATGTGAAGAACAGGTTCACACAGAGACCCATCTGCACCAGCGTGCTCACAGTACCCTGCCCGAAATTCGTGGTGATTATGTCTTTGGTCTCATCACCAAATGCAAAATACCCCAAAACGCCAAAACTCCCATACAGCAATGCAATAAACCCCATACACAACCCCAACACTTTACCAAACTTCTCCTTATCTTTGGCCTCTGATTCCAATGGCAATATCATTCCAATCCCTTCGAAGGCGTAAACCGCCACGCCGAGGCCGTAAAAGAACACAGAAAGCCCACCAAAAGCCTGCAAAGCCGGCCTGTTTTGGAGGAAAATCATCACGTCCTCCACCATCACAACCCCCATTGCTCCAATATCTACAACATCTGCGAAAATGCTCAATGGGGCCAAATGGGTCAATGTCGGAATTGAATTCAAACCTAATTGAAATGGAAAACAACCCCAAAGGTACAAACTTTTTGGGGTAAAGCCCAGAATTCGATCCGGCCCAGAGGAATTAAACACAAAAGCTAAAGTATTAGAAATGAAAATCAGATAACTAATACAAAACCCAGCTTGGGCGAGGACGATCATGACGTCGACGGCAAACCGGCCGATTGGGCCGCAGACGGCGAAGCCCAAATCGCCGAAAGACGCGATCTTTGAGAAGCCGCCGTGGAGGGAATCGAGCTTCCGGCGAGTGTGGATGAGGAGCATCATGCAGTGGTAGGTGAAGAAGGCGACGGAGAAGAGCATGAGCGACCCGAACACCCACCCGGTTTTCTTGAAGGTGTAGGGAAGGCCCAGGACGCCGGAGCCCACGATGGCGATGAAGACGTTGGCGAAGGTCTTGGGCTGGGACGAGAGCTTTTTGGGCCGGCAGAGGAGCGGCGTGTCTTCGCGCGGGAGGGTGTGGGTGGAGGAGCTTGCTTCTTTGTCGTAGACCACCATGGTTGCTTGGTGACGGTGGGTGGCGAAGCTCGGACTCCTAATCTTTAGTGGTGAAATTGAAACTGGAGGAGTTTTGGGATTGAGGAAAAAAGATTGAATTTTGGGAAAGTTGGGTTGGCGATGGGGACTGCTGGTGGTGTTCTATTTGAGCAAGTTAATGGAAAGTGGCGTTTGAGGAGCCAAATTAGACCAATTGGATGAAAAATCCAAACATAAATATCTAGCTACTACAGTGTGGTTCTGTATGTAACGTTAATTGTTTTCGAAATGTTTTGGCTAGTGTCCTTAGACTTATCAATCACATAAACTAACCTTCACAATTCAAATGAAGAAGCATCTCAATGGCTAGTCTTGACCAATGCCAACAAAGCAAACACATATGTGGTTGCTCAAGAAAGTTTTAGAATTGAGCGCATATCTATCCATATTTATTACTACCACAAAATAGTTAAGGGTTGGTAGAAATACCTGTATAAATGTATTATATCAATTATGTTATCATTCATTCAACAAATATAGAAAGAATATTCATACAATCTCTTTCATCCTCTCATTTCTCTGCCATGTTTTTATATTTTGTGCATTTCTATCATCTTTTAATTAAATTTTCTTTTAATATGTATTTGGAGAACTGATAATGTGATATAGATATGCTATAGTAAGAACGAACAATATTGTATTATTCTTTAATGAAGGGTTGCATGAATTTAGGTAGTTGGTGATAGACCTCAGTTTTCTAAAAAAAATATATATCACTTTAATCTTGTAGAATTTAAAGGAGCAATGCAAATTGCTTTGCATGAGAGTAACTATAGTTGCATAACATTGTAACAAGTGTAACTACATAACACTAAAGCAATTGTAATTGCATAACATTGAAGCAATTGTCACTGCATGAGAGAAACATAGAATTAAGTAAGAAATTAGGGTAAGAGATAAGGTTAACTAGAGCATCAACTCCTTGATTAATACCATTTGAAGCATCTACTTGGTGTGTCGGTCTTTTTTTACCTTTTAGCACCTTGTTTTGGATTCCTTAAGTTGACTGATTTTGTATGTTTTTGTTGTAGAATAATGGTTGATGGATGCATACCCATCCGCCATATATCTATATCTTTGGAATGTATTATTTTGAGTGGCTGCACACTCATACATCACCACAAGCCTTTGCCTATATAAAGGAGGGAACTCCCTCCTTTAGAACAACACACAAGTGAGCCATCTCTTCTCCAAAAGAGAAGAGTATAGCAGGTCATACCTCAACCACTTTTGACGACAGCTAGTTACCGTGCAGCTCCTTACTTTCTTCTTCCATTGTCAAAAATTCTCAATTCTCAATTCTGTTCTGTTGAGCCTTTTAATTTCACACGTCAACTTCTTCTTTTATGATTAGCTAAGGACACACAATCATACCTTGTATACAATTAAAAGAGAAGAGACATAATCATTTCCTTCCAAATGATTAAAGAAGAAAAAGTTTGGTCGAAAAAGGCTTTTTTTTTTTCTTCTGCAATGCAATTCCCATTTTCTCTTATGATCTTTGATAAAGAGGCAGGACTTAAACACAAAGGTAACAAACGATTAATTTTGCTAAAATTTATTAAATAATCAATTTACCAACAACATTCATCTAATAATTTACCAAGCACAGCTAGCCATAATAAATCAAATAGAACTCAATTCAAAAATCTATATATATATATATATATATATATATATATATATGGTATACCATGGTATTGGGTTTTCAATGGACATCTTATATATAATGGTATTTCATAGACATTTTATATATAATGGTATTTCATCTACCTATATTACATGGTATTTACATAGGGAGGAGGATGAGGTGAACGATAGTAATCAAAGTGCCGAAAGTGATGATCATACTGATGGAGATTTGACTAATGAGCAAAAGGATGATATGCAAGGCCTAATAAAGGATGATATGTGATGTTGGGTTTTTTAATTCATACACGTCTGGGCAGTTGGTATCCACTAGTGTTTTCTTTTTCCTTATAATACTCTTATTCTTTCGAAAAGTCACTAGAATAAGGCCCGCAACAACGCAGGACATGTTTTAATAGAAATATATAAATGATCTATGAACTTAGCGGTGAAGATCGCAATGAGAAGAAGTCGAAATCCAACTACAAAAAATGTTGCTAGCTAATAGACCCAAGCAAACATATAACAACTATTATGCAGATTTTCGTTACGAACATATATCTAACAGTTTACAAAACCTTTTTTTTTTATTAAACATAAAGAAAGTGTTTATTTCTCTTTAGTTATTTAACAAAAGCCCATTTTTACCCATGCCCAACAAAATATGTTTTATCTATGACTTTTCTTTTATTTCAGGGGTGTTTTTGTCCAAGTAAAATGAAGCTTTCTGTATGTGGACTAAATTACCCTCACTATTTTTCTTCATTGGAAGTAGAGGGACTTGGTTTTCTTGAAATTATAATATGATATGAGGGTAATTTGGTCTTTTTATTTCAAGGGTGTTTTTGTCCAAGTGAAATGAAGCTTTTTGCATGTGGACTAAATTACCCTCATTATTTTTTTTCATTGGAAGTAGAGGGGCTTGGTTTTCTTGTAATTATAATATGATATGAGGGTATTTTGGTGTGAAATGAAGTTTTTTTGCATGTGGACTAAATTACCCTCATTATTTTTTTCATTGAAAGTAGAGGGGCTTGGTTTTTCTTGTAATTATAATATGATATGAGGGTATTTTGGTAAAATGCATGAATAGTGAAAAAACCCCCTTTGCTTTATAATTGTATAGATATAGATAGATAGGCAAAAGTTATTAGAGCATTTCCACCCATGCCTCAAGGGCAAGAGGCATGTTAGAGCATTACCACCCATGCCTTAACGGCAAGAGGCATGGACAAGTGGCAAGAGGAAAATGTTGCCCTTGAAAAAATTGGAGTTTCCATCGGTGCAAAAGTGGACTTTTACTGCTGAGATGGAAAGGGCAAAGGTCGGAGCAAAGGGCAGGTTTCTGCCTCTGGGCCTGCCTTGAGGCAAGCTGACGTCAGCCCACTTGCCGCTGCCCTTTTGTTTTTTAAATCACGTATCGCATGGGGAGGTAGCGCACATACTGTAGCAAAAAATCCTGCAGCCCACTCACGCGCTGCCATGTGGCAGCTTACACAATCCCTCAACACATTTTCGTCCGTAACTAGTCCAATCCAACTCCGAAACCAATTTCGTCTTCGCCGACACGCTCGTATCGTCGAGTGCTTCGCATAGAGTCCAATATTGAATAATTGAAAATGAATTTCTGAATAGTAATTGCCCTTGCCCTTGCCTTTTGCGGGTGGAACCAAAATCGAAAGGCGATTACTATTAAGGTGGGCCAACTGTGAATAGTGCCCGCCTTTTGGGAATATTCCTTGCCCTTTGCCTCTTGCCTTGAGGCAAAGGGTGGAAATGCTCTTATATGATCACTGAAGTGACGAGAAAAAGTTAACAATGACCAAAGTTGTTCTTGCTCCTCTTGAGACCATCTGATTAGCGTTATCGTTGACCAAAAAAAGACTAAGACATGCAATCATCAATCCTCCTCATGCGTGACTTGAGGTGCATGAATAAGGCATTCAATAATTAATCCTTATAGAGGGTTTATGATTTAAACTCTAATCAAGTTAGACTTTCAATTTGATTAGCTTCTGTTCTCTTATCTTGCAGATACTACTCTCTAGTCAATATGTTTCATACTCGAAGTAAAAATGAGACAAACACCTTTGTTTTTCTTTCTTTTTAACATAAAACCCACCGAAATTTTTTTAGTTGATGGAGGCCCATGACTAGAACTCTACATCATCGACTTACTATATTAGAGATCATGTAATGATTTTTTTCCTAAAATACCCCTATTTGATTACATGGTTGTAACGTTGATCTGCTATCAATTGATTATTTTGATTAATGCATTCTTCAATGCACCTATTATCATCAATTAAATCATTTCTTTATACCAAACAAGAAACACGCATGCTACCTATTTGAAATCACTTGCCACAGTCATTGATTTGTTGCTTGTGTTATTCATATAAAAAAAACCACATCAGGTGGCTAATGAAATCTATACAACTTGCTTGTTACTTAGAACCACCGAAGTTATCGAAACCTTGCTTGTTATTTAGAACCACCTAAATTTATACACCTTGTTTGTTTTTGGCTTGTTTTTGGTGTTCTACATAGGTTATATAAACCACATAAACTAAATAGTAATAGCATTAAATTTACAGTTGTGATTATTTGTATTTTCTTAAAATCACTTGAGTTAGCCACCTGGTGTGGTTTTTTATATGAATAACACAAGCAACAATTCGATGACTAGTGGCAATCGATTTCAAATAGATTGCCTGCATGTTTTCCTGTTGTGGCTGCCAAGTTGCCCACATCTCGCCATTAAGCTTTGATTTCCTAATGGCTGGAAAGGAAGCCACCTAAGTGGAAATGGAAACTAAAATGACATATAGGTAAATATTTTGAATTAATAGGCTAGTTGTATATCACATGTGGCAAGATTACTATAATATGGGTATTATTCTACAAAAAAAAAAAAAAAATATGCATGGGTATGTATCAAATAAGTAGAAAAATTTTGGGTTTATATCTAGCATAAGAATGTCATAATCGTAGACTTAACAATTCATAATTTACAGGTGTCGCTAATTGTTTAACGGGCAACCTAAAAGGGACCAATTAGTTAGTGACTTCTCGAGAGCCTGGTGTGTCGGTATACTCATAATTACGTTTAAGAGGTAATGGAAGTCGGTGACGCGGGTCTTCCAAAATCCACATATAATATAACAATCACCAGGTGGGAAACCAGCACCACAACAACAAACAAATGAATTATAATCAATCCATATCATACTAACCTCATATTCTATTAATTTTTCTTTCTGGAACCCTTCTGTTGAATTTGATATTACTCATTTTAATTTCCCCACCTTCTTAATGAAGCCAAAACAAGAAGAAGTTGAGGCATCACTACTCTTGACACATCTCCCTACACACACCTATTTCAGTTCTTAAACAAAAGACACATCAATGACACTCACAAAGAACAACCCAATTCTCAGTCTAACCATTACGTTGCTTAATCAGAAGCAGAAGCAACTAGTTCCTTAAGCAATGAAGAAAGCCTCCTGCAAATCCCCCGCAGATGAAAATCTGGCACGGGGGCATCTGATCTGAGGCGATGACTGGGAGTTCTATGTATCATATTTCATTTCCAGACATGGTTTCTCCAATTCACTACCAAAATTTCCTTGCAGGCAAAACCTATTGATAAGAACATCAAATGTGGCCACAACAGAACACGCTAGTGACCCTGACTATTGTCTCATTCATCAGTGCCCCAAGGCATCACAAATGTGCCAACCCTTCTTGTTATCGAAAAATCCATGGACGAAATGATCATGGATAAAAACAGGTAGAATCCCCCCTTATGACTTCTCCGGCCCTACGGTTGTTACAAACCTCCTTGTATCCCCTCCAATGGCGCATTCCTCACAAAAGAAATCACCATCAAAACCACACTATGAAAAGAACTAGGCCACCATCAACTAACTTGTTATCCTCCATTGTTTCCAAAATCTTTACCTCATTCCTTCATAACAAAACATATAATGCAGGCAAGATTCTACTCAAACCATCTGTTTTCACACAATCGAACAGTTCTAGAGACCGATCCAATGCCACCAACACATTCCACCAGAAACCAAATTACATCTAGAATGACATACACACAGATTCTAAAAACAACTCAATTCTGCAAAGCATCATTAACCTTCAGAAATTACTAGTTACAAACTACCAAACGGTAAAGGCATGCTTAGTAATTCATCATTGGATAAGTAAACATGAAATAAGAGAAATCACAGATTAACTGAAAACCATCTTCATTTCAAATTCAATCCCAACAGCTACTGCTAAATTCACTACCAACACAGTTAAAAATGGAGTCTTTTCTATTTTTTCCCCCCCCCCAAAATCAATCACCTAGGGTTTTCATAATCTAAGCATTTCCCCCCAAATCAATCCAAATCCTCTAAAACCCTAATCCCCATAGAATTAGCCGTTCCCACAATCGACTTACAAATCGACTCCATCGACATGTACTGGCAAGACGGGTCGGCCTGCTTAATCTTCGCGATCTCGTACACGTGCTTGAGCGACACCGTCCCGGCCACCACCTTCCCCGGATCCCCCGCGCCGAGCTCGATTCCGGCGGCATTCTTCAGGTACCACGCCACGTGCGGCGACTTGTACGTCATGTCGAACAAGCGGTCTTTGTACACCGTGACTTGGACGGCGATCGGCGTCTCCGGCTTGTAGTTTTGGGTGTCGGCGTTGAACTTCTTGATGAAGGAGCTGATGTTGACGAAGTACTTGCTTAGGGTTTTGGAGATCACGCCTTTGTTGTACTTGGCATCGGCGACTCCGGCCGGCAGGGTGAAGCGGATCGCACCCGCCACGGGCCGGTGGGTCAGGATCTCCTTCAGGGTCGCCATGCTCTTCTCTCTCAATGACTCTCTCGGGTTAGGCTTTTATGGGCGGGAGAAGAGATCATTGGTCTAGTAGGCGTAGAGGCTTTTACGGGCCTAGCCCATACACGTATTATAATATAAATGAACGATATGAATATCTTCTTTTATTAGGGTTGGCATCAATCTACTTATGTTTTATTAAGGTTGGCATCAATCTACTTATGTTTGCGTATGTAGTCGTGGTGTTGTACTACTTGTATGTTCGAGTCCTCATTTCTTTGTTTGATCACATAAGCAATTGACCGCTATACAAAAGCATCCATAGCATGTCCCAAATATAATCAGCTTTCAAAAGCATCCCCAAAGCTACTAAATAGCTTTCATACAAAATAATTATACTTTATAATTAATTATATTGAATTTACCAAATATTTCTAGATGTTCAAAACTTTCAAAAATCACTTTTATTGGATAATCAGATTATGAAAGATATGCCAAATGGGGGCTTAGTCCAATGCAAAATTTTTCCCAATAAGTTTGTGTTGTTTGTGTTTCTTTTTGTGGGGGGAGTTTATTTAGTTATTGGTGTTGAATCTAATGGTGGTGGTTGGGTGAAAGCTATGATGAACCAAGCCTTGCTAGCTAAAACTGGTTGGAAACTTGTTCAGCAAAATAAGGGATTGTGGGCCCAAACTTTACGAAGTAAATACTTGCGAGGTGACTCTCTTTTAAGTAAAGTAGCTATTGATGCTGGCTCTTGTTCTAATACTTGGAGAGGTATTCTGTTATGGAGATTTTTTTAATGGAATTTAATGGAGGATGGGGAAGGCTGTTGTTTTGGCTGGATTGGATTGGGTTGGCTTTGCTGTGTTTGCTTATGTTTTGAATTTGTTGGATGGAGTGATGATTTTGGATGATAATGGGGGGTTTTTTGAAGGGGGGGTAGTTGATGCTGCGATTTGGAGGTTGACTCGAAATGGGAAGTTCTCTTGAAGTCTGCTTTCTTTCTTATAGCAGAATGATCAGGAAGTTGAGTGGCCGTGGAGTTACCTATGAAGTTGAAACTTCCTCCCAAATTACTCACTTTCCTATGGATTTGATTCATGATAAGCTGTTATCCAATTTTCAAAGATGGAAGAGGCAGCTGACAGATGACCCTCTCGCGCACGACGTCTCAAGCAACTGAAACTCTGGACCACCTTTTTAGAACTTGTCCTTATGCAGCTCAAGTTTGGCATTTTAATCCCTTTACCATGGAAGCTTGGCAAATACTGTTGCATTTTGCCTAATGGTTGAGAATGGTAGAGGCAGTATATACAAACAGCTCAGATTATACAATTTGGCCTCTAGATCTTTAGTAGCTATATTGTGGCACATCTGGAAGTAGAGAGGCAAAGCGGTTTTTACAGGGAAACGCCAAGCATACAGTAGGAACGGACGGAGGAATTATTTTATAATTTTTAAAAATATTTAAAAAAAAATAAAAAAATAAAAAGGTAAAAAAAGGATTCTCAAGGTGGGGCTTATTGGCGCTGAAATAGGGAGGGGAAAAAAACAAGGGAGGAAGAAAAAAAAGAAAAAGAAAAAAATCCCCCTCATTCTCCCTCTTAAAATAAAAAAAAACAAAAAAAAACCCCCCCCCCCCCCAAAAAAAAAAAACCCCCCAAAAAAAAAAAAAAAGAATCTGAAAAGTCATCACATTACCGAGGAAGTATTTCTGATAAGCGATCTTTACCTAGACTTTAGTTTGTAACGTGATACTTTACTCTCTGATTACTCGTTAGAATGTTCATACCCTCAAAAGTCAAAGTAACTGGTAAAAAGTTATCATTCGTGGCCATGATATAGTACAGTTTACAAAGAACACAATTAGAGTAGGAGCAAAACTAATCTGTGCAATATTTTATGCTCCAAAGAGTTGAAATGAATGTCCATATCAAGTACTGTATATGACTTATTTACAAAATGCAGCCATTCAATGGGAAAACAAAATGCTTTATACATGATCCATTTCTTCAAGTTCTACATCCTATAACCAAGTTGAAGTAGGCTCCTGCCTGGTGCAACAGAGCCTCTGCATCAACTTTTATAGTTCTAACATTCAACGAATTTTCTGATTCAAAGTATCAAAAATCGAGATTGTTGATAGCATCTCAAATTGTACATGATGTATGTTAAAGAAATTGGGAAGCGGCAGCTGCAGCTGGGGCGTAGGAGCAACTCAGAAAAATCCCCAGGTAAGGGTGTAAGCTCCATCTTTATCTATGCTTGTCCTTTGTTCTCAAATGTTGCTTAAGACTCCCTTGAGAAGGTCCAACCCTTCAGCTGAAATGCTCCTCCTCTTGTGGGATTTAGGAATCTCGGTTTTAGGAGGTGGATCTTCAGAGAAACAGACCACCACAACAGTCAGGTTATCACATGTGTTTCGTTGGAGTGCTTCTTTGACAAGCGCTTTCGAACATCTCTCAGGATCATTATGGTGCATGAGCTCCTTCCTTACCATTGTAACTGCACACTGGCTACTCATCACATCCCACAAGCCATCGCATCCCATTATCAAGAACTCGTCTTCTTCTACAAGGACAATTTCCTCCAACTCTGGCTCGGAGCTTAAGGGGCAGTTTGAACCTTTAGAGCCTTTGATATGCCAGTCTCCAAGAGCACGAGCCACTGATAGCTGGCCATTGAGGTATCCATCATAGATGACACCACCTAGCTTCTCAATTCTTAATCTTTCAGATGTGCAGTTAGGTTTGTGATCTTTAGATAGTTCAATGGCCCTTCCCCGCTTCCCCAAAACAGCTCGACAGTCCCCAGCATTAGCGATTAGCATGGTCCTGCAAGAATTAGTATTGAGAAAATATTCGATGAAAGAAAACATTGTAGACATAATTTACTTATCTTGTATCAAATTCAATAATCAGTAATGCCAATCTTAATGCAGATGATTATACATAGATAGATGTGGATAGCACAATTTCTCACCTTCCTAAGATAAGGGCAGTCAAAGCAGTGGTGCCAGAGGACTTATCAACAGAGGTAGCATCCGCAAATGCATGATCAGCCTTCACAAAAGCACTCCTGACTGCCTTTTTGACGCCAGATGGGAAGTGAGAGTCTCCGACAATGAATTTAAGGAGGTTACTTTTAATGAATGATGCTGCGTCAACACCATTATGTCCGTCAAAGACCTGTGGAAGTCAACAAAATCTCAGTGCAGAAGCTAGAAGAATCCAGTGAATACTGCGTGATAGAACGATATATGCTTCTTGTCGCATCAGTTCTGACATATTAGAAATGCCTAACTCATGGATCAATATAAGGATTTCAATGGTCTATGCCGTGTGACATGGAAAATTTATTTGCATTAAGTATGGTTGTTGCTGCAGAAAAGTACCCTAAAAAAGAAATTAACAAGAGCAAGATACACACCCCATAAAATGCCGCAGGAGATGGCAAGTTTTCCACTTCACCAAGATGTTTATGAAGATTATCTACGCAAATATACTCATCCTCCATGTACTGTTTAGGCCCTTTCTCAGAACAGCTTCCAGAACGGAATACAAATACGAGCTCTCCTGTTTCACTTGCTGGTGACTTCAATCCCATTCCTACAAGATCTGATTCCTAGGAAAAGGGAGCATAGAAGAGTAAAAAGTTAGTCTGCTTCTAAGCAGATGAGGAATCCAACCACAATATCTCTATACACACAAAAACATGCATCGCATGCAAGAGCAGACTAAAGAGATGTAGTGATGAATGAAACAGTAATTCGCTAAATGTTTGATGTCAGATATGGCTTGCTTCTTCTTGCAGATAGAAGGATCAATATGATACAAAAGGGCATCACTCCCTTAAACAAGAGATAAGAAAAAACAATATTTTGCAGTATGAGTTTGCATAACATTTAGGTTGCATTTTTGGCATCTAAACAAAAGTTTCAACAGCAAGTTTTAAACAGTTTGCTTCAAGCAATCATGACTACCTCAACCTATTAAAAAAATGGTTTCGTTCAGTTTCCGAGGAACCGTTCTCCCAACATTAGGGAGTGATTACCAGATTCAATTCAGTTGCTATTACTCATACCCCTCCTCGATGCAGCATACACTTTCAAAGGTCTCAATCAAGAAAACACAACATCCTCCATCAGCAAGATCCTAAATGACCATCATGTGCATTGTGCATAAGCGCAGATAAAGTTCAACAATTTGCAAACCCGAATTCATAAGAGTGAAGATTAACAACAAAACATGATAATGCAAAAGAGCTCAGTTCGACTTACTGATTCGGTCAACAGTGCATAGCTAGTGCAGTTCCTCATAACTGAGATATTTCTTGGAGGCTTTCCGGTAGGAATCGGAATCGAATTCTCCGACGAATCGACATTTTGCTCCTCCACAACTGGCATTCCACCACCCTTCATGCAACCACCATCCAATCTGGACGCCTGAGGCGCAACATCTGCAGTTCCTGAAGCCATTTCTCTCTCTCTCTTTCCCTAACCCATCAAAACTCCAACCCTTTTCACTAAACTTCCATAACCAAAATCCGAAAATCGGCTTTCAAAACAAGCACATTGCTCACAGGAACCCCATCTTTACACAATCAATGCCTCCATGAGCAAAACCCAGCTGCCCAATTCACCAAGCAATCGATCCAAGCCACAAGCTTCGCACAAAATGCAGATCAAAGACCGAAAAAGGAAGCTCCTTTATATCAATAGCGCTCTGTTTATTGTGTTCTGTGGTTAATCAAGCGCATTCCCATACCAAAGATTCGAGCTTTTCAAAGTTTAAAGACGATACAGATCGAAATTCACAAAACCCAGATGGAGAATTCAGCAGAAAAGCAAGAATTCAAAATCAAAAAAATGAAAGAATTTACAGAAAAGAAGGGTAAAAAAAAACAGAGGAAGGGATGAGCTTTGAGAGGCGAAGACCATAGCATAGTAGTAGGGAAGGGGGAACCGTTGGAGAGGAAAGATGGAATGTGAGCTGGTTGACTGGCGATTCCAAGTTTTCCGGTCTGCATTGTAGCGCATTGGAGAAGGGGAAGGGGAGTTGGGGTACTGACACGTGCACAGCTATGTGATTTTGTATTATTTGTTTAATTTTGGTGAGATCTCTGTGAAGATACCATCGGATTCGCTCCACTTCATCATGCACTGTCTCATCTCACACGTGAAAAATGAAATTGTAGGTTTTTGATTTTCCAACACTTCAGCTGTCTGTGACTTCTTTTTTAATGCTCTATCATTCATTCAAGGCGGAATTAGTTAATTTGCCCCCTCAAGTTGTATTTTACTTTTGATTTTCCTCATCAACTTGCACTTTGGAAATTTAATCCCTTTAATTTGTATTTTTTGGCCAATTCCCCCCCAAACCCGCCCCCCCTTCCCTCTTACGTAACCTATATGTGATAGGCATCTTGTCATGTTTCTTGCTCTTCTTCTTCGTCAACTTCTTCTTAAGACTGGCAACGCCATCAATGGCGTCGACGAACTTCAACCCAATCAATGGCATATAAATGTCTCGACGGTGGTGAAAGACAAAAAAAGCTCTTCACGTGCAATTCACGTGAATTTATTAATGGAAAATTCGATGAGAGTCTGTTAATTTTGACTACTATGGGGGAAATTGGCCAAAAATGCAAATTAAGGGGGTTAATTTTCCAAAGTGCAAGTTAAGTGGGCAAATTAAAAGTAAAGTACAAGCTGAGGAGGCAAATTGACTAATACCCCTTCATTCAATCGTTAACTACTGAAGAAAATAAAGCAGAGTCAAACAGAACAACGAGGAAACAAGAAGTATATGGTATTATATTGAGAAATTTTATCCATAGTTATCAATTTAATCATTATATTCATTATTTATTTTAATTATTAAATTATTATTTTATCAATGCTAAATTACTATAAGGATCAAAATCATGTGAATATAAGATTTATTACTTACACCCAACATTTCCAACATTTCAGTTTCATCTTTTGGTACATCCTCCTTCTCAATGGCGGAAATACCTAGCCCAGTGAAAGTTTAACTAAATTTACTCTTAATTCTCTATCAAAATTGGATAAGGGAGAGTTTCCATTAGCGATGTCGGGTGGGGGTAGGCGGAGTGGACTTGGCCTGAAATCAGAAAAAAAAAAAAATTTCTGTGATAAGGTTTAAATTGATACTGTAGACACATAAAATTTGGTTAATTAAATTTGCTAAGGTATCAGTCACGGCCCACTCACAAAGTATGACTTATCAAGCCCAAGTCGAATAGAAAGGTACCAAATACCAAAATCTTGTGGAGACTATGAAACGCATCAAACGGTCGTGAATGATCATCACGTAAATAATACATCAATGTTGGCCAAATTCAAGAATGGAAGTTTGATTAATCTCATAAAGGGCTCCGGGCTGCCTTGCTCACCAAGGGAAAATAAGATACCGAAGATATACTTATCCTCTAGTTGGTATCCTGCCATATTGAAAGCTAATTGAGCGTATTAATATTAATTCGCTACAAGACATGCCGAGTCTTACTCTATTAGGTGCATGCAAAGCTAAGCAAAAGAAGACAAACTGGAAGCGACGTAAAACCCGTAGTTGACTTCGGCCAAAAGCAAATCAATGGAAAATTGATGAGCTGAAGCTCACCAAATTTGGCAAAGTATACATGCAGCAATGAAGGCAAGCTAGGTGGCGTGACCAAATTGGAAGGTTCAAATGAAGACAAAGTGGATTCACTTGGAATAAACTAAAGGAAATTTGGTTTGTCGACTTACCAAAAAGTCATACAAATCACCTATTTGGTAAGACCAATATTCAACATTAAGACAAATTGGATCATCTGGAAGATGCGGTGGAAATAAGATCAATCATGCTAATATACATCTTGTATCTAGTCATGAAGTTGGCGTGATTCAGTGAAGACATAAACAAGCTTCATTCGGGAAGAATCAAATCCCACCCAATGACAGGTTCCACAAATTATTTTCCGGAGATATGCATTCAAGGCCAAGATCCTCCAAAAGCCTATAAATACAAGTCTCAAAACCAAAGGAAAGGGGGATTCGGACTCTGCAGACTTCTTGACTCCCAAGTTCAGACTTCATCCTCTAAACTTCGGGCTTCACACACTCCGAAGACTACACACTTAGACTTCAATTTCGCGCAGACCCGAAATTAAAGAAACCAAAACCCCTCCACACACTTGTGAGGAACCAACAAGCCTTAGTGCCGGTTCTTCATTTTAAACGTTTGATCAAGATCAAGCCTCCACGGCCCTTGGTCAAACGAAACACTTTTTACACTTTTACATTTTCTTTGTATTTGTTATTGGAGATAGAATCAGAGTGATCAAACAGAGATTGTAACCCCTTCGCATTGAATTAAATACAAATTTTATTTTGTACACGTGTTCTTGTTTCACTTGTCGCAGGATTTTCATGTTTACAGATACCATATGTAAAAGTATTGGTCTAAATTGATGAAATCAAAGTCTTGTGGTTTAAATTGATGTTGACCCTAAATCTTCTGGGGTAAAATGTAGTTTGCTCTAAATGTACTTTACTGTAGAGACGCTTGTCTCCCAATTTGATCATATTTCAGGTATCGGCCTACGAAACTCCACATAAAGTGCTTGAGAGTCAATATATGGATACCGTTCATGCATCATCTCAGGCAAAGTTACATAAATCCTCCTAGGTGTTCGAGCATGCATATTTAGGAGACCCAACGCTTATACTATTAGTATTATTGAGTCTCTCATATCTCCTCAGAAGTTCAGCTGTTGGAGTTGTACACAAAGTTTAACAATTATTTCTTGTTTCCCAACAGTTGACGTAGTCATCTTCCTTCATCTCCCAAACATGATTCTCACCATTCTTTAGAATCCATAGCCGAGGACGTACATGGACATCCATAGCAGTAACTGCATAGTGTTTATGTAGTCCCCTGCCTGCAGCAACTGCGTAATATTTATGTAGCAACCTTAAAGTCTCAAATAGTGATGTTCCTATGAAAACTTCATACTACCTATGTAGTCCCTTCAGCAGCAATTTTCATGCGAAAGGCTCAGCAGCCAAAAATCGTCCTTCAAAACATTGACATTATGTACACCAATTTTTCATACGTTGTACTATGAGGATCAAAGCCGAAATTGAAAGCAGCTACGGTTTCTCCTTCCGGAATTGTCTCTATGGCTGGGGGACAAGCTTTGCTTAGCATTAGGATTCTTCTAACAATTGCAAAGTCCTAGTTTTACTTAGATACAGATCATGATCAGTTCAAAAGGAAATTTGTTGGTTTCAAAGTGTGACTGGTGGGAAATATAACTCAGATGGATTTTTCTTCTTTTTCCTTTCTTTATATCTTATAGCATATAATTTCTCTGGAAACTTTGATTTGAGTCTCTCCAATAGGCAAAAGCTCAGCAGAATGGGAAGGAAGATGCGAATTAATGAGTTGGATAAGCACTAACTTCCCTATCCTAAGCCATTTTCTCTGTATGACTCGTCGTTTGATCAGGTACTGATAGATAGAATGGCGTATTGGTATTGCACTCGTGATTGGCAATTTTCGGGTTCGACTAATGGAATGGTAGGTGATATCAGTAACCATCACACAAGCCCAAAAAAATAAATTATACATTCAGATGTACGCATGTGTGTATTGAATGGTTCAACTTTTAGAGAGACAAGAAGGGTCAGCGAGCACTAAAACCACTCAAATCATAGATTAGCAACCACTGATATCACTGAAGTCATCTGCAGAACGTCATGCTGAATTGAATGCATATAATTTTATATAGTTCCTAAGTCCAAGCATATAGTGGCGGGGCAATAATGGCAGGGACTAGTAATTAGTCCAGTTATGCACCAAGCTTTAGATTGACTAAGAGTGAAAATGGCGATATCATGTAGCAGAGTGGATATCAAGTACTTCCGATTAACCTTATCATGTGTTACACAGAACCAACTCATGTTCATGTACCACTTAATGTGGAATTTCCTAGTTCCTGACCAAGTTTTTCTCGAAAATTGGTTGTTATTGATTGATTAGTCTCTACATCCACTATCATTTATTGAGGTCGCTTCCAAAGTGATCTCTTGCTCTTCGTCGGCCAATAGCTTGTGGTTAATCCACTAGACCTCTTAATCACGTCAGGTCAACTGCGTTTGACATTAGTTGCCCATCATCAGTCAATGTGCAGTTTTCCACTACATTTGGAGGAAATGAAACAGCAAGAGGTAAAGTTTATGGAATAAATCTGTGTTTATTCTTCTCTCTAAGGAGGTGTTTTTATACAAGGTACAATGGCCTTTACATTGTCTTTTCCATGATGTGGGACAAGAATGCTAGTCTACTCATTACATCAATGATTCTCAACATCAAGTGCATTTAGGGGAAGTGCCAATATAGCAACTTTTTTGACGCCATAATAATGCTGGTTATTGGTTCTTCTGAACTTTTTCTTTCACTAAGCAGGTTTCAAAACCGTGTGCAGTCCAGTTCACACCAGCTGCATGTCCGCGGACTTCAGTTCATCGGGTAGATTGTGTTTACAAGTGCAGCATTGGTGCTTATATAGTCATCTAGTCATTCTGCATACCACATCAAGTTCTGAGACTTAAACCCCTCCTAATTTTTGCTTTGCATATATATTTGAAATTATCAGATTCCAACAGTACTCCAAATGAACTTGTAATTGCTTGCACCTTTTGTGGAACTAATACGTTTTGGCTCAACGCATAAATCATGTACAATTTATTCTTATATATTGTTTCTCGAGCGCTAATCTGTTTTAGCTTCTTTTGCAGTGTGCAGCCCGCCGTGATTATAGCCACGCTTCTGCTCTTTCTGATTTTGTGTAATGGACCATCTTGTAGTGGCAGTAGTACTAACCTTTTTTCAAGACCAGATGTTGTGAATGTTGGCGCTATTTTCACTTTCGATTCTGTCATTGGCAAGATTGCAAATACTACTGCTGCGAAAGATGTCAATTCCAATCTGAAAATACTCAACGGAACAAAGCTGGCACTTAATATGCAGAACACCAGATCCAACGACTTTCTTGGCATCATTGAAGGTCCAAATTTTGAACTTTCCCATGATTGCTCCCTTTTCAAGTCATAAAATCCAATTACAGAAGCTTATATCTTTTGTTTGCTTTCTTTGCAGCTCTGCAGTTCATGGAGAATGATACAGTGGCCATAATTGGCCCCCAATTTTTCGGCTACAGCTCATGTAATCTCACACATTGCAAATCTACTATCATTTGCAGCAACAGATCCAACTCTCTCTCCAATTCAGTTCCCATTCTTGGTTAGGACAACCCGAAGCTATCTCTTTCAGATGACTGCTGTTGCAGAGCTTGTTGGCTACTATGAGTGGAGAGATGTCATTGCAATCTATGTGAATGATGATTTCGGGCGAAATGCTATTGCTGCCTTGGGGGACAAGCTAGCAGAAAAACGCAGTAAAATTTCATACAAAGTGCCTCTGAACCTCAAAGCAACCAAAGACGAAATCACCAATGCACTGAGTAGAGTGTCTTCGATGGAGTCTAGGATTCTGATCCTGCATATTTATACTAGTTGGGGTTTACAAGTGCTGACCGAAGCGCAAAACCTCAACATGATGGCTAGTGGATATGTGTGGATTGCTACTGATTGGTTCTCCACCATAATAGATTCGGATCCTTCTCTACCTTTTGTAGCAACAGATGACATTCAAGGGGTACTCACATTGAAAATGTACACACCAGAGTCTGAACTCAAAAAGAGTTTCAAATTGCGGTGGAGCAACTTGACTGGTGCAAAAGGAGTGAATGGCTCTTCGTATGGGCTAAACAGGTATGGTCTATATGCCTATGATTCTGTATGGCTTCTTGCTACTGCTCTTGATTCATATTTGGCTCGTGGGTGGAACATTTCATTTTCAAATGACTCGAGCTTAAATGAGTTAAGGGGAGGGAAGTTGAATCTTAATGCTTTGAACATGTTTGATGGTGGCAGCCAGTTGCTCCGGAGCATTTTAGATGTTAACACAACTGGTTTAACTGGACCAATCAAGTTTAATCCAGATGGGAACTTGATTAATTCGGCTTTTGAAGTCATCAATGTGATTGGCACAGGGACTATATTGGTTATTGGTCCAACTCTTCTGGCTTATCACTTGATCCTCCAGAAAAGCCTCACAGGAAGCCACTGTCTAATGGTTCCAGTACCAGTACTCAACGACTGTACAGCGTCATCCGGGGTGGACAAACAACTCAGAAGCCTCGTGGGTGGGTTTTCCCTGACAACAGGAAGAAGCTCAGGATTGGAGTCCCAAATCGAGTCAGCTATCGTGAGTTTGTTGGTGTAAAAGGCTCTGATATCACTGGCTACTGCATTGAGGTCTTTCAAGCTGCACTATTAGAGTTACAATATGGTGTCCCTTATAAGTTTGTCCCTTTCGGAGATGGCAAAAGAAACCCCGAAAACAATGACTTTCTCCACAGGATCCAAATTGGTGTGAGTACTTCTTTGACTCACACTTTGCATGACTACTATGGTTTTCAATGTAGATGTTATTGAATTTTTCGATTTTCAATTTTTTTTTTCAGGAGTTCGATGGTGTGGTGGGTGATATTACCATCACCACTAGCAGAACAAAGATGGTGGATTTCACACAACCATACATTGAGTCTGGTCTAGTTGTGGTTGCTCCAATAAGGAAGTTGAACTCTAGTGCTTGGGCATTCTTAAGACCTTTTACTCCAATGATGTGGAGTGTCACAGGCATTTTCTGCCTAGTTGTGGGAGCCATAGTTTGGATCTTGGAGCACAGGACGAATGAGGATTTTCGTGGCCTTCCACGAAAGCAATTTGTCACAATTATCTGGTAAGTGCTGTACTCCACTTGTCCAAATGGAAATTTCATCACATTCCACTGAAATCCCTTGGTTGATCAATCTTTATCCTAACTAGTACTTTCCTTCTTCTTTTTCCCGGTTCTGTAGGTTTAGCTTCTCAACTCTGTTCTTTTCTCAGAGTAAGTTACATGAGTACTAGCACTCTACTCTTCTACACAAATCTTGATCTAATAACCTTACTTATAACTGGATGAGCTTATTCTTTGGTAACATATGCAGGAGAAAAAAGAGGCAGCTCATTGGGACGTTTCGTGCTAATCATATGGATGTTTGTTGTTCTAATACTCAACTCAAGCTACATTGCAAGCTTGACTTCAATTCTCACAGTTGAGCAGCTTTCTTCACCTGTTAAAGGGATTGAAAGTCTAGCAACCAGGATCGATTCCATTGGTTTCCTTAAGGGTTCGTTTGCTGAAAATTACTTAACAGATGAACTAAACATACACAGGTCCAGACTTGTGCCCCTTAACTCACCAGAAGAATATGAGAAAGCCTTGAAAGACGGTCCTGGCGCAGGCGGTGTTGCTGCTGTGATCGATGAGCGTGCATACATGGAGCTTTTCCTTTCCATTCGATGTGGATATAGTATTGTAGGCCAAGAATTCACCAAAATGGGGTGGGGTTTTGTAAGTACCAAACCCTTTATTATCATATCACAAAGTCAATGAGCATATCAGATTGTCGAGCACTTGCACGCTTATAATTGCGGTTTGTTTTCATTTTAGGCCTTTCCAAGGGACTCACCATTAGCAACTGACATGTCAACGGCGGTACTGAAGCTATCGGAGAAGGGGGTTCTTCAAAAGATTCATGACAAGTGGTTGATGAAAGGTGCTTGCAGTGCAGAAGGAGCAAAGCAAGCAGTGGATCGCCTTCAGATAAAGAGCTTTTGGGGCCTTTTTCTGCTAAGCGGCGTAGCTTGCTTTCTTGCTCTTGTTCTTCATGTTCTGCGCATGGTGCGCCAATACTATAGGCATTGCCCTGATTCTGACTCAGAGAGCTCACAATCTAAGCGTTTACGATCCTTCGTTTCGTTTGTAAATGAGAGGGAACAAGAAGTGAAAATCAGACCCAAGAGAAGGAGGACGGAAAAGGCCTCAAACAAAGTGGTGCATGAAGATAGTAGCATCGGTAGTTTGGATGAAAATGTTTGAAAGTTGTCAAACTTTTCTGATGGACTGATATACTACTAAAGTTGTAATATGCTAGAGATAAAGAAAATAAGCTTTTCATCCAGGAGGAGACCCCAAACATACATAAGATTCGTCAGCAAACATTTCTCCTCCTCTCTCCTTTCTCCTCAAGGTCCGGTGCATGAAGATTTTCGAGGGCATACTCCCCGCCAGCCTTGAGACATTCAGGAGCGGACTCCGAACCAGCCCATATTCCTCTCTTTTCATTTTCATTTGGGTTTTCATCTTTTTGTAAGTATATGCAAAAGCAAAGTTAAGACTCAAGAGTAACTATGGCACACGGGGAGCTAGATTGAGAGAATAGGAAAGTAAAAAGTAACTGTAGTTAATCACCGCACCTAAGATTTTAATGTATTAAAAAAGATTATAAGTCTAAATTTCTCACGAATACTTTATTCGTTTTATAATCTATCAAGAAGTTAAACCGTACAGGCTAAAAATGAGGTGTTAGCTTGATCCTCACTTTGCAGTCCAACATACTCAAGGCTTTCCATAAGTACATTTACAAGAAACAAGTTTGGAACTTTGATTTTATCGCATTCAGAAGTAAAATTGGAAACTTTATTGAAAGAGTGTTTTGAGTAAATGGACAAATAACGACATGAAAATATCCCACGGTTTCCAGGACCAATTTGAATTTTGTTTGATGATGGAGACCCGACAGCAAATGGACCATTTGTTGGTGGGCCATTGGTCTCGGTGGTTCGTCCATAAGCAGCAAGAAAATCAAGTGAAGAGAAGCAAACCGAATCTAGAGCTTCTATCCGAATATTTCCCCCATCTGGGTCAAATAGGGTCCGAGTGGTTTTGGCGGTCCATATTTGTTCTTTGCTGATAAAGCTACCACTTCCACTGGTTTCTTCTAGTCACTAATTGGGTCGTACACCTTTATCCAGTAGTTTTTTTCTGGACATCTTATCGACATTATATATATATATATATAATTTTTTAGAAAGATTATCGACATTATATTAATATATTAATTGGTACTCATAAATCCACAAGTCATGTTAATCGTATTCATAAATATTGTATCAATATTATGGTGATATTACTACTTAAATATTAATGTCGCTATAATGATACTGCTCACAACATCAAAAGGCATCAACCTTGACATAGAAAAAAGATAAAGTTGGTATCGTACAAATTTAACGTCCGAGCTCCACTTCAATTCAATCTCATAACACCTTGCTTGCTTCAAAGGAAACATCATTGCTCGATCGCCAACACCGGCGCTACCTCAAGAAGATTAGGGATCCCTGAATTGTTTATAAAGTTAGGGCACGAAAACTTTATCTAGTGGGCCGTCTATAATTTGTCTCAATCCTTAGTGGTGAATTCCGACTTTCCATACTAAGATTCCCGCTCGTGATCCTTGTTGCTTTCACTACGTCGGCAACTAAAATAATAAAAGAATCTCCCAATACCCCTATAAGTAAAATAAGGTAAATGTGTAGTTTGGTATCTGACATATTATTATATCAATTTATTTATTCAATTATTAAAATTAATTATTCAAAAAAAATAGATAAACAAGTTGAAACAAGTAATATTATATTATATATTATTCACTTTTAATTCATGTGGAGTTCAATATCATTCGAAAAATGGGAGAATTCAATATATCATAACACCTTGCAAATTCTGTATTATTTGAAGAGTAATTTGTAGCATCACTCAATTAACTATTTTACTAATGTAGCACTGTAAATTGAGTTTATAGAGTTTTTGAGATGCTCAAAGTTAAAAGACGCAACAGGAAATATATAGGGACACAATTAATAAGGAGACAACGTTGTTGTCACTCAAAACGTGCAGAAATCCTCAAAGAAAAGAAAGAAAAAAAGTCCTGAAATTTATCATTTTTAAAGAGTCATACACCTCTCAAGTTTAATGGTGACATAAACAGGAGAGCCAGTGCCCACAAACCATTTTTCAGTGGCCGTCATCATGTTATCAGACCCAACTGCGTCTTTTTCGTTCTACCTGGTATTTATTTCCATCCCACATTACTATTTGCATAACAATTATGTTCTCTTCACAATGCCCACTTTTCTGAACTTTCCACTTTCCAGCTTCTAGTGAGAATGTTCCACCATTAATGCATACTTCAAAGGTTCTAACATTTACAACTTTTTTGCTTTTTTGAGTTTTATTTTTTTTCATCGTTTTTTGGAAACCCAGTTGGCCAATATTTGGGTGAAGTGAACAACCTTGTTTTGCTGTGTTGTAGTCTTATATGGAGGGGAGCAGAGATTTCTGGGTTTAGTTCATTGGGATAAAGGCAATGACTGTTCTATAAGTTGTGTTTTTCACCTGTAATCAAATTTCTCACACATTCTTCTGCTTTTCACTGCTTTCTTTTTGACTTTTCATTCTTCTCACTCCTTGTACTGTTGAATGCTGCGAAAAATTGAATCGTGTTGTGATCCCACAATTGGACCCTTTTGAAGCCCTCAAAGTACTCTTTCCTCATAAGATGCTTTCTTGACCTTAATATTTTCTCTGTTGTATCTTCATGGGTTTTATGAGTTGGTAAATCAGCAGAATATGCTAGGTTCTGGGCTCTAGTTCTTATTTGCTTTTATGCGTAGTCTTTGTCTGTATGTGTTTCCTGATGCGATCTAGTTATTAATGGAACTTTATACTTGTTGAACCCTTATTTATCTACTTCTGTTGGAGTTTATGATGTTGAGCTTGGACTACAATTTGTTTCAAAAAGAAGTTTGTTCCTCTACCTTAATGGATGGAATTTTTGAGTTGCTTGTTTATGTTCAGGTGTTCGTTAATCATGCCACTGTTTGAGTTTGAAGTCCAGATGGGTTGTTTCCTTTGCAAAGCAAGGTGAAAGCTTGGGGGGTTCTTTTTTTGAACATTTCACAATGAATATAGTTTGCCTCTTGGTGTTGCTGATGCTTTTCTACAATGGGTTTACCTCCAATGGGGCTAGCATGAATGTATCTACAAGACCGGATATTGTAAATGTTGGGGCTGTTTTCGGTTTCAATTCCATTGTTGGCAAAGTTGCCAAAGTGGCAATAGAAGCTGCCGTTGAAGATGTAAATTCTGATCCATCTATTCTTGGTGGAACTAAGATGAAGGTTGCTATGCAGGACACAAACTACAGTGGATTTCTGGGTATCATTGAGGGTACGTCTTGCAAATTTGTTCTCAGTTTGATCTTCTCTCTTAGCGTTGTAGGTTTCTAGTATACGATCTCTCATACACTGATAAACTATGGTTTTTTATTCTGTGATTGACTGCAGCCTTACGGTTCATGGAGAAAGATACAGTAGCCATAATTGGACCTCAGAATGCTGTCACGGCTCATGTAATATCTCATATTGCCAATGAGCTCCAAACACCTCTTTTGTCATTTTCGGTTACAGACCCTGCCCTGTCTTCACTTCAGTTCCCATTCTTTGTTAGAACTACCCAAAATGATCTGCATCAAATGGCTGCAATAGCAGAAATGGTTGACTACTATGGATGGAGAGAGGTAATCGCAATCTATGTTGATGATGATTATGGAAGAAATGGGATTACTGTGTTAGGGGATATGCTTGCTCAGAAACGTTGTAAGATCTCATACAAGGCACCTTTGGTCCTTGATCCAACCCTAAATAACATCACTGATTTACTGGTTAATGTGGCTTTAACAGAGTCTCGGATCATTGTTCTTCATGTTTATTCCGGTTGGGGTCCTCAGGTGTTTTCTGTGGCCAAGTATCTTAGCATGATGGGAACTGGCTATGTTTGGATCGCTACCAACTGGCTTTCTACTGTAATAGATACCAATTCTCCCCTCCCTTCAGACACGATGGATGATATGCAAGGAGTTTTAACATTGCGCATGTACACACCGGAGACAGAACTGAAAAGAAAATTTGTTTCAAGATGGAGCAACCTGACTAATGGCCAGACATCTAAAGGTCAATTTGGGTTGAATGTTTATGGTCTTTATGCCTACGACACTGTGTGGTTGCTTGCTCATGCACTTAGTGCCTTTTTTGATCAAGGGGGAAACATTTCATTCTCAAATGATACAAAGTTGACTAACCTGCGCGGAGGAGATCTGAATCTTGATTCTTTGAGCATCTTTAATGGAGGGAATCTGTTGTTGGATCACATTATACGGGTTAATATGACTGGCGTAACTGGCCCGGTTAAGTTTGCACCGGATAAGAACCTCATTAATCCTGCATTTGAGATCATAAATGTGATTGGCACAGGGACTAGGAAGATTGGTTATTGGTCCAATTATTCCGGATTATCAGTTGTGCCTCCTGAAAAACTTTACACAAGGCCACCAAATCGTTCTAGTTCAAGCCAAACGCTGTACAGTGTGATTTGGCCTGGAGATACAACACAGAAGCCTCGTGGTTGGGTTTTTCCAAACAATGGAAGGCACTTGAAGATTGGTGTTCCAAAACGTGTTAGTTTTCGTGAATTTATTTCATACTCAGAAAGCAATGACGTGTTCACCGGGTACTGCATTGATGTCTTTACTTCTGCATTGAACTTATTGCCGTATGCTGTTCCATACAAACTATTTGCTTTCGGTGATGGCCAGAAGAACCCAAGTACCACCGAGCTTGTGCAGAAAGTCCACGCGGGTGTGAGTATCAATGTCATGTACTAAATATTTCTTAGAACTCAGGAAGGTAAATGATTTTCCTGATTTTCCAGTTTCTTGTTCCATACAGGAATATGATGGAGTAATTGGTGACATTGCAATCATCACTAACCGGACAAGGATGGCAGATTTTACTCAGCCATATATTGAATCTGGGCTAGTAGTTGTAGCTCCTGTTAGGACAAAATTGAATTCCAACCCTTGGGCTTTTCTGAGACCATTTGATGCAAAGATGTGGGGCGTTACAGCTGCCTTCTTTCTCATTGTTGGAACAGTTGTTTGGGTTTTAGAGCACAGGCTGAATGACGAGTTTCGGGGGCCTCCTAAAAGACAAGTTGTCACTATTCTCTGGTGAGTGATTAAGTGTCCCATGTTATCTCATTCTATGGTGTGAGCTTTGTTCAAGAAATTGGGTAGTGCCTTTCAATAGGTGATACTTTCTCAGCAGGTCTATTTGGAATTAATCGTGTTAGTGATTGCATCTTCTTGATGTAAACGCTCAATCACTTATAATTTGCCCTTTCCTTCTGCAGGTTTAGCTTTTCAACTTGGTTCTTTGCCCATAGTAAGTAAATTCTCAGTAACTTAGTAACTTTTCTAACGACCATGGGTATATAGCAGCTTCAGTAATGCTAATTTACTTTAATTTTCTTTCTTGCTTGTGATCTTATGTAGGAGAAAATACAATCAGCACCCTCGGTCGCTTAGTACTTCTTATATGGTTGTTTGTCGTTCTTATAATCAACTCAAGCTACACGGCAAGTTTGACCTCAATCCTTACAGTGCAACAGCTTTCTTCCTCCATTAAAGGCCTTGAACCTTTGCTTTCAAGCAACGATCCAATTGGCTACCAACAGGGATCTTTTGCCCGGAATTATCTAATTGATGAACTCCATGTTGCTGAGTCCAGACTCATTCCTCTTATTATGCCGGAGGATTATGCTAAAGCCTTGAATGATGGTCCCCGTAAAGGTGGTGTATCTGCAGTGATTGATGAGCGGGCCTACATAGAGCTGTTCCTCTCAAGCCGGTGTGATTTCAGTGTTGTAGGTCAAGAATTCACCAAAACCGGTTGGGGATTTGTAAGTTTCTCTATTCTCCATCATATCTGTGAACATGGTAGCCTCTTCTATTAGATAGCCTGAGATATCAAATATTATAATTCATTGATCGAACGTACAGCTAACAGCGTCATTTTCTCTTATACTTCACATCAGACAACAACTGTGCTATATGAGCAGCAGAACTTATTTCCACAATACTGTATCACATTTTTAATTCTCACGTAGTTGTGTTAATCTGAAATCAGGCTTTTGCAAGGGACTCGCCTTTATCAGTGGACCTGTCTACGGCTCTGTTGAAGTTGTCAGAGAATGGGGATCTACAAAGGATCCATGATAAATGGCTTTTAAGACGTCCTTGTACCTCACAAGGCGCAAAGCTGCAAGTGGACAGACTGCAACTCAAAAGCTTCTGGGGCCTCTTTGTTATCTGTGGTGCAGCTTGTTTCCTTGCGCTCATCATATATTTTTTCAAGATGGTTGGCCAGTTCAGCAAGCACTACAGGGATGAACTGGTCACTTCTGGCAGCTCGACGTCAGCACGCGTTCAGACCTTTCTATCATTTGCTGATGAGAAGGAAGAGGAAGTGAAAGGCCGCTCGAAAAGAAGGCAAATGGAAAGGATATCAAATAGAAGTGCGAATGAAGAATCAATGTACAACTCCAAAAGAAGACATATTGATCGGTCATCTTCAAGCAAGAGTTTGGATAATGATGATAAGCCTGATCAGAACCAAGTGTAATCTCATGGGTATTTTGATATAAACGAGCTAAACGCGAACTGCAGGAACTGCAGGTTTGAGTCTCGCAAGCCGGAAAGCATACACCTAGCTTGATTAACATGTATACATAGATCATGTCATTATATATTAATGTAGAAGGTTTAGACGGGTTCAATGTTGCATTACTCCTAAACCAATGCTGGATTACTCTTTGCTGGGAATGCTTTTGCAAAAGTGCACAAGTTTGTTCCAAAACTAGGAATTCACCAGTTTTTGTGATACAAAGATGAAATTTACTGGTCATTTCACCCCCATCTTTTTCCACATTGTTGATGAAACTCTATCATTACTAACAAATGAACTGATCAAGAAAAACAACAAAACACTAAAACTGATATACAGACAGATAAGCTTTAAGATGGTTCACCTGTGTTTAAAAATATTGAAGAGAAAGGCCAATCCCTCTTGGCCAAAATTGTCATCAAATGTGGATTCCTATCTAAATATATAAAACTTTTCAGAACTAGTCCGGCTCGTTCTGGGAGAATGATCAACCTCCTGCTCTGCTACAATACTTAGCTGGAGGGACATTTTAACACTCAGAGATGCTAACTCAGCAGCTAAATATTTAAAGACAGGGTCTGCAACTTTCTCCACCCCTTATACTCGTCGTACCGCAAGCACAGCAACTGACCTTGGTGGGACATAATGCGTTTCCACATGTGGAACATACGTAAGCAATGTGACGTCAGAACATGTATGAAGCCTATATAGTGCAACAGATATGCTGCCCCATGGGCAAGCCAGGAGTTTCGCTCCATTTCACCAAAAAGTATACCACCACCTCTTTTTCGTCCTTTGATAGGCTGCCGGGCAGTTGCGGAGGCACATAGACCCCGGGAAGGGCACGTGCCTCCCCTCAAATAATTTGTGAGTAAATTGTTAATTACTTTCTAAAATTATATGAGATGTACAAGATAGTATCTACACAGTTTAAATAAAACAACACAAACCCATCAATGCACATAATGAGAATGATTAATACATACATTTCATATCTCATTAATACACAGTGACATAAGCAGAGTCGAGTTTGCGACACCCTACTTCAAAAGGAAGCAGAGGGCCTCCGCTTCATCTTTCCCCTTCGAGGATGGTGTAACTCTGGATTCGACAACAATAGTAAGATATTGAAGTTAAGACGCTGATTATAGAGTGCACTGGTTAACTTCTAACAAAAGCACATGTAATTTCAATCAACTCACTAAATAATTAGAGAAGAAACTCTTACTAGTACAATGTTATGTGTTATTAATCTTAATCTAAATCGAATTCCATCCAACTTTATCCATATACAATGTCGTGCTTAAGCGTCTGGATAGTGAAGAAACTCAGTATGTGATCAATCTTAGTCCAAATCCAACTTTCAATCCAACTTTCTCCATATGCGACTTGTTTCGAATTTGATATAAAGCTTGTTGGAGCAGGATTTCTTACAAGAAGAAATGCTTCCACAGGTTCTTGGCCTCATTACGCACGCTTCCAAATCTTCACCGGAAAGAAACTTCAAATCACGAACAGGCGGGGGGTGTACCTGCAAAATACACTCTGACGCCCAAGTCAAAGATTGCACACTCTCTTAGCTAATTTTTGTATCAGAATTCACGTCCCTCCTTTGGAATGACTCCCCTTTATATAATTGCAGAACTTTGGGAGTTAAACTCCACTACGTTATCACCACCTTTTGCCATTACTCCCCCATGACTCTCGATTCTCGCGTCATGTGTTTGATAACTCCTGGGTCTATGCGCATGTAGCCCAGTGCCTCGGAGTTAGTGGGTTGGAGGCTTGGGAGTGGAAATAGGATGACGAAGTCACCTGATTAGTTTGGCACACAAGCCCATGGGCCTAGGCCTCTTGCCTTTCGAACCTATGCAAGTGAAGCTTGCAGTCCCTTCCTTCGTGTTTCGTAGATCCACGGGTCCCGCTTAGCATTGCAACATAAACCCAACATACTTGCACACACTTTACATCTACAAATTATTATCTCAATCTCACAGGCCCCACTCATCTTATGGGCTTGCATCACAATCTCACATCTTACTTGTCCTCACATACCCATAGGTCCCATCCCACAATGCTTCATGAAACCAAGGGTCCCACCTTTTACATTTACCACAACAAACTCACGGGTCCCGTTATTGTATTCTCCTACAATGCCCCCTTTTTCTTCTTTCGACAAAATGTAGGAAGAGGAAAAACTCGCTTGGGACCCGTTGCTTGTGTCATCAAGAAATCTGGCGCACACCCCTTTTAACTTCTTCACCGAAATACTTTTGTCTCCTTGTAAAACTATAACATGTACTCTTATCTTTTTGGCAGTGGATCCCATGGTTCTATGCTTCGCACATTGGGTTCACTGTATTTCATGAAGTCATATTTTATTTTTCCATGGGGTCTTAATTACTAATGCTTTCAAGTCCAAAGTTCTATGGGCCCTTAAGTTCTCCAATTGGCATCTTGCCCCCAATTCGGCTTTGGCTGTTAGGCTACGGATCTTTTCTGCACATATTTCAAATTTCCAAAATTCTTGTAACAACTTGCTTTGCTGTTAAGTCATGTATCTTCCCAAGATACACTTAAGATTTCAAATTTCACGAAACTTACTCCAGTTTCGAACGGTACCACCTCGATTCTCTTGCATTTAGTTTGCACAACGTTCAACTTTTCTCAAATTTTGAACTACTCGAGATGATCTAAATATGCCTATATAAGGAAGGGAAAGAGATGAGGGTCAAGTACCTCAGTCCATGGCAAACAAACGCAGAGTCAAACTCCATTTTAGTCTTTGAGCCGATGCTCCTCACAAGGGAAGTGGAAGCTCTCCCACACGAAGGAACTCCAACGGTGTCCTCGAAATGCATTCTGCTTTTGCGTCTTCCTCTGGCACCCCCTTGAGGGCCTCTGACCGCTCGGAGATTCCAGACTCGTCTCGTCGGTCCAGGTCGCCTACTAGGTTTGGCAGTATTCACCGCACCGCTCGCTCTGAAAGCCCTGTTGTTCGCAGGAGGAGCACTGAAAGCCCCAGAAAGGTGGAGCACTCCTTCCTGGCGCAGGAATTCTTCAGAAAGAGATTCACTTTTGCCCAAATTTACGGGAAGAGATGAGGCGGGTCCCTCTTCCCGCCCCATGGGTTGTTCTCGCTGTTCAAAGCACTCGATACTGGTGCACGAGTGCGTTATGCTGAAAGAAGATCTCGCTAATGCCGATGATGCTGTCAGAGGTCTCAAGGGTGAACTACAGGCATCGCATCGCTTGGTGAGTGCTGCTCGCAATGACATTAGCTGCCTTAAAAGCGGCTTACAAGCTGCAGATCGCGTGGTATAGGCTGCTCGCTCCGCCAGCTTCCTGATGTAGAACGAAGAACAGGCAAAATACTAAAGAGGAAGGTGAAAAGAAGAAGGCGAAGGAATACTAAGAAAAGTGAATTGAGAATTGGAAATTCAAGCATGGGAAGATTCCTCGCTTCTAAAGAAGACAAGCGTTGGTTTTACTGGATATTTCGGGTTCGCCTGAAGTGGCGTAACTTTGGGCAGATGTATCCGATTTGGGCCCATAATATATCGATTTGAAGGGAAACGTCCAGATCTACAAGACTCATTGTTATACAATGAGCCCCGGCAGTTTAGGGCCGAATAATGGCGTTTAAGGGTTCAAATCCGGGCTTTAGTTATTGAGTAGTTTTTTTACCTATTTTAATTCCTAGTTTGTCTTAGAGTGTTTTGGACTCTAGTGTTAATCATCTGTTTCCTATTAGGTTTCTAGTTGGCGTAGGGTTTCATACCTTAGCCTACTTAAGCAGACTTTATGTTATGTATTTCGATTCATTCATTCTTATTTTTAATCAAATTTTCAGAGCTTTGTCTCTTTTCTTGGTGGATTCCAGGATGTTCAAGGGTCTAGTGTTGGCGAGCCCTTTTATCTGTTAGTTCCGCTGCGTCAATTGGCATCAGAGCAGGTTGATGGCCAACAACGAAGGGGATCTTAACGTCACCAGTTTCGTTGACGTTGATCGCGAACTGGCCTCCATGAGGAGCTCTATGGAAAACTTCATGGTGGATCTACGACAATCATTAGCAGACTTCCATACCGGAAGGGAAGGAAGGAAGCGACGTGTTGCCGTGCCCGCAAACCTCCAATCCGGAAGGAAAAGAGGGGAGCGTTATCAATTTCATATTGGAGATATTCCTTATTTTGAAGATTGTTCGTGCATTGAAGGATTTCTCCAATGGATCGAGGATATTGAGCAATCATTTGCAACCAAAGGGATTCTGAAAGAAAAGATGGTGGAGATTGCTGTTTTCCGTTTGAAGGGTGATGTCTTTCTTTGGTGGGATCAAATGCAAAATTCTAGAAGACAACAAGGCAAGACTCCTATCAATACTTGGCATACAATGAAAAGACTTATCGTAAGGCAATTCTTTCCTTTTGAATATGAGCTGTATTTATCAAGAACGGGTCAAGAAAAATTCATAGAGGAACATAGAAAGTTGCAAGATGCTGAGGTACTTGATAGTCCTTTGTTCCAACAGAAGATGGAGGAGAATATTGAAGAGACGCCTGCATGTACTAGTATGATTGAAGACATTGAGCATGTCCCACATAATATGGTGGCGGAGGAAATTAAAAGTGAAGTCAACCAATGGGTAAGTGAATATGAAGCCCAAACTTTTGTACAATTTGAAGATGTTGTGGTTGATATAGATGTAGCCCAAAAGGTTGACTTGGCAAAACCACCAACGGCAAAGGAAAAAGAATTACATAGTGAGTCAAAATCAAATAGTGAGTCAAAGAAGGCAACTGGCTCCGTGTCCATTGGAGGTGAAGAATATGCATATTCTCTTTATTACTCTAATCTTGTTTATGGTGTGGGATCCATGATCATTCCTTCTAAGTACCATGAATTTGAGGGTTCGAAGATACAAGACTATATCTCAGTTCAATCCAAGATGAACTCGAGGTCGAGTTCCGTTAAAGAAGAGGAGACTGATGTAGAACGAAGAACAGGCAAAATACTAAAGAGGAAGGTGAAAAGAAGAAGGCGAAGGAATACTAAGAAAAGTGAATTGAGAATTGGAAATTCAAGCATGGGAAGATTCCTCGCTTCTAAAGAAGACAAGCGTTGGTTTTACTGGATATTTCGGGTTCGCCTCAAGTGGCGTAACTTTGGGCAGATGTATCCGATTTGGGCCCATAATATATCGATTTGAAGGGAAACGTCCAGATCTACAAGACTCATTGTTATACAATGAGCCCCGGCAGTTTAGGGCCGAATAATGGCGTTTAAGGGTTCAAATCCGGGCTTTAGTTATTGAGTAGTTTTTTTACCTATTTTAATTCCTAGTTTGTCTTAGAGTGTTTTGGACTCTAGTGTTAATCATCTGTTTCCTATTAGGTTTCTAGTTGGCGTAGGGTTTCATACTTAGCCTACTTAAGCAGACTTTATGTTATGTATTTCGATTCATTCATTCTTATTTTTAATCAAATTTTCAGAGCTTTGTCTATTTTCTTGGTGGATTCCAGGATGTTCAAGGGTCTAGTGTTGGCGAGCCCTTCTATCTGTTAGTTCCACTGCGTCACTTCCCCGACGGGTTTAAGCAAGGCATTTGTTACTTCCGTGCTAAGGCCAAAGTCAAGTTCCCTCATGTCGATTGGGAAGGCTTACAGATTGTCTTCGACTAATTTTATCTCATCTTGAGTAAGTTAGACCTCTTATAGTCTGCCGCTGCTAGACTAGCCTAAGAACGTTATCTCCTTTCATTGTAGCTTGGTAGGTCTTTTTTACTTTTGATCTGAGGGTTCCCCTCTGCAAATCAATAAATTCTATTTGTTTTTCTTTTCATAGTTCGAAACTTTGTATCGCTCGAAGCGCTTTACGTTTGGCTCTCTAGCCTTTTTATTTCTATTCCCTTCACGGGCTGTATGGTTCAATGAACCCTTACTTGACTGCCCACGTCTAGGCGCAATTGAGGACCTGGTCTACGACCCTTGTGTCTTGTCAGCACAATTGCTTTTGGTTTTCAATCAAAAGAAAGGATATTTTTAGCCATGAATTTGTAGGAAGGGTCGTAGACTTGGACGGGCTTGATGTCACGAACGACTTGATATGGTGCCAGCCAGACATGCTCACTTGACGCCGCCAAGTCCTCCGCCGTAGGCAATTGCTTCCCGGACATCTTCGCCTTGTCCACTCTCACAAGCTTCATCTTTTGCTCTGTTTGTGCTCTGTCTTTTTACTCTGTTTTGCTAGAAGACTAGGTTTTTGTTTTTTGGCGGCCTGACCAGATATTTAGCGTTGACTTGTAGGGTTTTAGAAGGGTTTTTGGAGTCAACTTGTACTGGACTGCTCTGGTTGGGCTTTTGTAGTTATTTGGGTTCGGACTCAGAGGCCGTTCTGCCCGTCCATGAGTGACTTATGGTATACAAGCAAAACCAGAATCCATCTCAAAATTTTTGGGAACATTGGCATTTCAACCATCGTTATTTCATCTAACCGCTGAAAATATAGAAAATTGGAGGGCAATGGCAATCTTTACATAGATTCAAACACTACTGAGAGAGCATGCTGCAAGGAGAGCCATTAGATCATTGAACATATTGATTACTCGACATTAATAGATTGGTATAATACAATCCAAACCATGGATGACTCGATTATTGCCCATGTATTAAGCTCTAACTAACTATTTCCTCATTCATTACCAAACTTCATTGGGCCAAAAATGTAATCCAAGCAATCTTAGCAAACAAAAGATTAGAAACAGTCATGGAAGCCAGACAAAGAGTATAACTTCTTGATAACACATGAACGAATAATTTCATGGGGAAATCTATACATTATTGTTATTATTTACAGCTACATTACATATATAAACAAGTAGGGCATAAATTATAGAGATGAAACATCATCACCACCAGCTCCAGCAGTGAATTTTACACTAAATCTTAAGCATTTGGAGGGCCAAGTATTAATTACTGTGCATCGCTTTTGAAATACTTAGCAAAGCATTCTTCTTCCCTACAATGTGTGCTCACAACTTTGTACACTTCAATCAGAAGTCTTGGGAACCGGCTTGAAAAGTAGGAATCGAATCCTTCAGGGACTGGTCCAAGAATTTCCTGATATAGCCACCAAAAAGAGAAACATCACCCCCATCCATAAAACTACATAAGGAATTAAACTGCAAATAAATAAATAAAAAATTTGGACCACAACTTTTCGGGTACAGTTCAGGTTGATCGTTACATTCAGATTCAATAGTTACTGATAAACTAGATTGGATTCAAAAGGAACCTTTGATTCAACCCCAACATTAGGAAAGTTTTATTTTGTTAGTCAGGAAAAGGACAAAAGGAAAGAACCTGAATTTGGCTTGGAAGCTCTCTGTAGTGATTTGATTTATTTCGAATAACTCGCAACAAGTCTCGGACGCTCTCAAACTTGTAACGCCTGTAATGGCCAATGTTAGTGAGAAATGCAGGTTCCATCTTCTCATTCCATTTCCCACCTAAAGCCCGGGGCGCAATGTTTTCTAGCGCTTTCAAAACACCAGAGTTAGCTTCTCTATCTTCAAGCTCTACCCTGTCACTAGTCTCACGAAGAAATGAAAGTCTTGTTTCGGAATTCCAGAAAAGAGGATGGTGCAGCACTTCCAATGCCTTTGGCCTGACCACAAATTGAGAATGCTTTTCATAAACAAAAAAGTCCAAGCTGTCTTTCAATCTAATTTGCAACAATACAACAGTAGAAAATACTTATTTCGCTTATTGTTGAAATAAGTTCTGCACTTAAAAGTAGTCATGATATCAAAATAAATAAAAAGTTTAAGGTCTGCATGAACCAAATTTGCAGCAGTAGTAGAAACATAATGATCAATTAAAAAACAAACTAAAGGTTATATATGAGCAGCGATAACAGGAGAACATGACCATTGCATGGCACAGAACAATTCCCAACAAATCCACTAACAAGAAACTAAAATTCTTACCTAAGCTCTGGGTCAGGGTTTAACAAACTAGATATAAGATCCACAGCTTCAGGCATATACTCCACCATGAAGAGATTCACTTGGTTATTCACAATATTTATGTCACGTTCAAGGTGATCCCCGAATGGATGTCTACCACCAGTGATGCAATAAAATAGGATACAACCTAAACTAAACAAATCCACTGCGCGTGTTTGCCGCCCATGAAGAAGCTGCTCAGGCGCTTGCCAACCTGAACTTCCAGAACCTGCAATCAAGTCATAAAAATTGCCCATAGTTAGTGAAAAATTACGATTTCTAGTTAAGTTAAAGTTTGTTAGACAAGTAAAAAGTACTTTCCAGTAGCATGATGACCCAAAGAAGACATGTCTCCAGTAAGCCTCTTGCTAATGCCCATATCAGAAAGCTTTGCACATAATGATCTTTCCTTATTCAACAAAACATTTTGAGGCTTTAAGTCGCGATGAATGATCCCCAATTCATGCAAATGCACAAGCCCAGAAACCACGTCCCTGTGTTACAGAAAAAAGGTCAACAAGATGCTAAACCAAATCTGATAACAAAACATTTAAATTAAAAGTAGCAATGGCCATCTGTTGAAATCCACTTAAACACTAAGTGGTAGTTATTCTCCCTAGGTAAAGTACATATTACCGAAACTTTTAACCAACCTCATCAATCTCAATAGTAACGGTGACGGAACACCATCTGCCTTCCACAGGTTAACATCTGGCATAATATTCTTCACAGACTCCAAGTGGAGATCGTTTTCTATCAGAACTCGCTTTGCCTTTTCCTCTCCAGCTACTGGACTAATGAAGGACTCCGAGAAAGTTCGTATAAAATCATCCAAGTTGCATATACAACGCTCTAGAGAGATATACACAAAGTCATTGTCATACTCCACTCCATACCATCGTACTATGTTCGGATGTCGGTCCGATGCAATAAGATTCTGAATTTCTTTAAAAGCCTTGTCATGATGAGCTAGTACAAGGCGTTTCACAGCAACAGGCCGACCTTCATAAACTCCCTCTAGGACAATGGTGCCATTGCTTCCCTTGGAAATTTCTGTATTTGATATCAGTAATTTACCAATCATGCGACCATTAGCACTGCTATCAAAGAGTTTATTGAGGAACGACCATGTCTTGTTATCACCTCCAGCGAACGTTAAAGCTTCAACATCTTGAGATGATACATGTGTCTCTTTCTTCTCGAAACAGCCACTATTCTTGCCTGATTTCCGACTCTTCTTCCTCTTGGAGGGCGCGGTTCTTGAATCAAACAAAGGCTGCCCTCTACCCACCGACCCATAATGAATCACAATAAAGGCCATGAGCATGACAAACAAAATAGTGAGAGCCAATGCTGTTGACGTGAAAGAAAACTTCCTGCTGACCTTGGGTTGTGAAGGACCCATCAAATCCGCCACTGGCTTTTGGACCCCAGTGTCTGTCTGTTGCTCCCCTAATTGGTTTCCACTTCCAGGTAATTCTAATAGGGTACGATTTTTATTGGGGAAGACAAGTTTTTTTGAGTCACATGGTAATGGTGATGCAATGTCGTCACCAGTTTCAGAATCAACCATGTTTTTTGAAATCACAGGAACCCTACCAAACTGATTCCCTCGACAACGTACAGCAGCCGAAACTTCACTCAATTCCAATTTCCATAAGACTTCCTCTGAATATGGACGATGTGACTTCAAGGTATAATCTGTCCTGAAAATCAGTATTCGTTTTTTGGGAGCATGTGGGTTCATTGAACTGGACTTGACCAACTCCTTATTGTTTCTACCATTATTCTTGTTACCCTTTACTGTGGATGGGGAATTGGGTAGAGTGTACGGGCGAATCATCATTCCAGTTGAAAGATCAACCTCAAAGACACTGTTCTTCTTAGATCCAATTGTTACTGATCCATCCTCCTCATAGTGAGGTGTGCTATTGACAATTTCATCAATAGTGTGTTTAAGTTTCTGCAAGTACATGCAAGTCAACGATCAATGTATTAAAAGCAGTTAGGCCCCCTTCATTATTCTACAAGAAAACACAGTATCTACAAGAAACAAAACCTGAGAGGCATAATTGGCAGTGGCATACAAATAAAAAACTTCCCGGAAATTTACAACAATATCAATAACTAAGAAGGAAAACACTTCTTATGGACATGGTCATGCTTAGTTACTTAGCCTAATCTGGAAACTTTAACAGCTTACAACAATCAACCTGGAAAAATCGAAAAAGTTACAAGTCTAGAACAATTACGTCTCTTGAGAACATAACTTGACACAAACTATAGAATAAAATGCATTGTTCCATTGGCAGAAAGATATATCCAGACAGATCCTGGCATCTTATTGGTATGATCAAAAAATACAGACTGTATATATAACCTGGCGTAAATTCTATATTCCATACCAAAAGTTACCTACTTCACCATCCCCTGAACAAAACAAGCTAACATAGCACATTCCGGTGACGATTCTCAGAACTATGCAATCACTACACCAACATCAATACGTTATAAATGACACTGAAAAACGAAAATGGAACAACAAAGAGGCATTGTATGACAAACCTGTCGACCAACGTGATCACTGTGCACATACAAGTTCCAGTCTTCACCACAATCTATGAAGTACCGACGACTATGCGAATCGGACGCATTATCTTCAGCCTGATACGAACTGTAAAGCGGCCCCCCAGTATCAATGGTCCATATTACCCTCTCGGAATCGGTTTCCACTAACTGTATCCTCCCATCAGGTCTAGCAACCAATTCTGTTGTCTCACTGCTCCAATCCAAATTGACCCAACAAACAAATTCAAACAAAATCAAAATTACTAATTCAATACTCTAAACACCAAAGAAACAAAATTTGAGAAATTGGTATTTAAATTTAGGGAGTTTTATGTACTTACGGCGTATGGGAGTGAAGTCTTCGGCTTGGAGAGCGAGTGTAGACTTCGAGTGGGTTCTGATCGGAGCTCAGCTGCAGCGGCTTGCTCTCCCACTTCACAACGTCGCCGTTTTGGTCCTGATGCAAAACCCGAAGATGCAACGCCGTGCACTCCGAGTCCACAACTCGGTCGGCGCCGCCGTAATTTTGATTCGGACCCAGAATCGGCGGCGACTCAGTGCTCTCCGAGTCCGAAACTCGATCGCCGCCGTAATTTTGATTCGAACCGAGAAGCGGCACACTCTCAGAGGTCAGAGCTTGGCCGCTCGGAAGCTCGCAGCTCTCCGACCTCAGAACGCCGCCGTGCGCGGTGGTGCAATAATTCTGATTCGAACCCAGAAGCGGCAGGCTCCCCACGTTTAGAACCTGCGCACCGTAATTTTGATTCAAGCCCAGAACCGGCGGCTCGCAACTCTCCGAGCTCATAACGCCGCCGTGGGCGGTGGCGGAACAGGCGATCAGCAATAGGAGTAGGAGGATTTTCCATGTAGAGTGGTGGCGCTTCATTTGTTTGAATGAATCGAAACAACAATACGATGGTCGAAGATGAACTGAGGGGTTTTCGACATGTGGGGAGAAGACAGCGGCGGAGATTCGAAGCTTCCTAGGACGATCCACACTTAGGATCTCCGACCCGTACGGCTGCGGTTGCCTGGCGGGCTGTCTTCCTCGCTAACTGGTCTTCCTTTTGTGTCTGTTTTCATAATTGCACACGTTTTGTTTGTTGACAACTGTTACGACTGCAATATATTTTGGCTTATTTTCCTATATGCCCGAATTTTTCTTTGGCGTCTCAATTTACATCTTGAAACGTAAACTATTACACTTTACCCCCCTTCTTTGTCAAAATGGACCATTTCCGTTCACTTCCATCCGACGTCTTAGTTGGTTATGTGGCATATTTTGTTTTTATGCATTACATTCACAACGTCGCAAAGATGTAATTCGACAGATGAACCATGAATGTAAGAGTAATCTACGGCTAGCCTTCTTGTAGCCATTTTCAATTTTTTCTAAAAATAACCTTGAATTGAGTTGTTATAAAAAGAGTAATTATTACTTTTATGTCCTATAAACTTCTAAAAAAAGTCTTTTTTTTACCTAAAAAATTTTGCAATCCAACAAAAAATAAATGCACATATCTAACAGCTTAGATTATAGATAAAAAGTCATTTAACAGATTTCATGTGATCTTTCTGGTAATAATGATGCAAATTGGAGTGAATAATGAAAAAAGAAGAGAAATATTGGTATGATATGAGGGAGCATAAAGCCCCACATAACAAGCCAAATGCCTAGAGGCAGAGAGCCCACAGATGAAAAGTAGGGAAGGAGAATGAAAAAATAAAGAGGGAAGAGGAGGGAGAAGAATGACGGGCGGCGCAGAAGAGCAAAGGACACAAAAAAAAGAGATGAGAAGAGGATGTAAAGGTGAGAAAGGGTAAGAAAGAAGAGGGAGGTGGCCAGAGCCGTTCCATTTATTTAGGAGGCCTTGTTCAAAAATTTACATTGAGCCTTTTTTTTTTTGTATATGTTCCTTATCTAGATTGAGTATAGAATAACTATTTGTTCCCTTAATTCATATTTTTCTTAGATTAGATTTTTTCCAACTTTGATTTTAACAAAGCCTAATCTTCTTTTACTCCCCAAACTTTGGCTCTATGCTTATTGTAATAGAATTTGTTCATTTCACAAGGAAAAAGGCCGTAATATTTTTTTTAAGCACTCAATTACTGACATCAATTACCTTGAATGAACATAAAAACTAACTATTTTTAAATTCTTGTTCTCCAGTTGGCTGATTTTTTTCAATTGAAACATTGTGAAAATATAAATGAATATTATGGGTATGAGGATCCAAATTTGATAGTAAATAACAATAGATGTAGGTCATAAATCAGGGAAAGAAAATTTTGGGGGGTTAAAGACTAAAGGCCCGCGTTTTGTTCGGATAGAAAGACCCATTTTTGTATTAACAAGGAAGAGGAATGAAGCCCAATAACTACTAAAAAAAATCTAGCAAAGGACAACTTCTCTACTATTTCCTAGGCCAAAACAAAATTAAGGGCCCCTAATATTTTTGGGCCCTGTCCGATCGGAACCTATCTGGTCGGACAGGTCGCACAGCCCATGGGCCTCCTCTGGAGGTGGCAGAGAAGAAAGCAAAACCTAGAAAAAGATAGTAGGGGGAGGGGTTGTTGCAAAAGGGGAGAAAGGATAAGAAAGAAGAGGGAGGCGACGGAGAAGAAAGCAAAACCTAGAAAGAGATAGCAGAGAGAAATCAGAGAAAGCCAACCCTCATACATTTTTTTTATCAACTTTTTGGTGTATTCTAGAAAACTTGAAGATGTGCTCTTAAGGAAGATTTTGTCAAGGTGAACATATCTAGTTTATGATCTAGTCAAGGTGCATAGATCTAGTTTATTTCTTACTTAATCTTTATATTCTCTCATGCAATAACACTTACTGCAATATTATGCAATTATACTTGCTATAAAATTACGCAATTACACTTGGTACAAGGTTATGCAACTACAGTTACTCTCATGCAAAGCAATTGTTGTTGCCCCCTTCAATTGTAGAGAAAATGTCGACTGGAACATCGATTCTCCGACTAACACCATTCAATGCATCGGCTTGGTGCGCCAAACATTTATTCCTCATTTATCGTTTTCATCATTATTTTTTTTGTATGATTTCATTGTTGGATTTTCAGGGTTCATAATTGTTGTGAGATGGGTAAGATGGATGGCCCCCCTTCTTTACAAAGAATGAAATGCGTGGAGATCAATTAGGAATAGTGAAAGTGGATGAGCGCTTTACTCTGCACGCCTTCCTTTCTTCCTCTATAAATGGGGATGAATTTCACAGAAGTCATTGCCAATTCACCTACTCTCCTTCTCTTCTCATCTCGTGTAATTTCTGAAAGAGTAAGAACTTGAGAAAATACATTCAGACATTTATCTTAAACTGTCTAATTTACAACAATAATGAATTTTTCTTTTATGCTTATTTGTGTTTCCCACTTATTTTTGTAGGGCCAAACTTTTATTCTTTACCCTCTCCGCCTTTTGTGTCATCTACCTTCTTTTGTAAATAAGGACGTTTACATTAGAGCGATATCGTTCCATTATTAACATATATGACAGAGGTCTACTTGTATGCAGAAAGAAGCTAAATTATGTAGCGGCAAATCCACTATGCTTGGCATACTTCTTCTAGCCTTCCATCTAATTGATAATATTATGGTAAGTCTCCTCATCGTCAGTCATTTCAGATGGAGTCATCGGATAATGCTACTGAAGGGCATCAAACGATGCGCAAGAGGAAAAAAATTTGAAAAAAGATAGGGAATTGCTATTCCCACTCCTATTTTTACTATTAGCACTCCATTTTATTTTTTTATTTCCCAAGCCTCTCCTACAACCACACAATTTCAAATTTTTAATACAAAAAAAGGAGTGTGATTAGTAAAAATGGGAGTGAGAATAGCAATTCCCAAAAAATAACTATTTATAAATAGTACATAATGTGGCAAACATAAAACTATTTATTCTTTCTTTGAGGGTCCTACATATTCATGGGAATGGATTTTACCCAAAATTAGTGTATATCAACAAATTTAATGATGATAGTATTAATAGCCGAGGCTTTGGTGTCATAACTAACTTTATTCCTAAATTTTACAAGGTTGCAATTCCATAATTTTGTTTTTACTTCTTTTTTTTTTCTGCCAAGAATTTTGTGTTTACTTCTGATTAATTTTGTTATAAATAATATTCTGAATTATCTCTTCATTCTAACTAAAATCTTATCATTCTGGATTTCCTATGTTCTTTTGCCATTCATTATGACCAAACTCTCAGACCCACATTGTGTTGAGACTTATTTTACTGCTGAAGCAGATTGGTGCTCTGCTTGTACTACAACTTGTTTGTGCTAGAAGATTAAAAAAAAAAGAGCCAATGCTTTTTTTAGCTCAGCAAATCCCACAAATGATATTACGTGTCAAATATATTGTCAATTCCACCAATTTTTGATATAATCCTAAATTTTACACGGAGAATATCAATGGCCGTTGGGGGAGTTTTCACTCAAATATGGATTTGACACGCAATTGTTGGAGATGATCTTAAAGCTTAAATTTGGATTGTTCATGTTATTCGGCGTCTTCTATACTGTAAATTTTTTACATTTAATATAAGATAGTAAAAGATAGTACTTTTGACAACCGAGTGACCAGCCCAACCCAAGCGAACTAGCTGAGAACGATCATTTACGGTTTGATGAATTTGAAGATTTATTTGAATTGTTAATCACGCTTTGATCACACGGTCATTAAAAAAAGTAAGGGCTTCTGCCCAAAAACTACTACCACACTTTTATTATGCCCAAAAACACTACCACAACAAAAGTATTACAAAATACTACTACTTTCCCAAAAACCCACTAAAAAGCACACAACCACTCCGCGTGCATGAGGCTCACGCACCCTACATCGCCCGCCCCGCGCTCCGCTACTCGTCCGCCATTATCAAAGGCTCAAACTTTTCTTCACAAATATCTGTGTTGGAAATTGAAGCAATCAACCAAAGCTGAGATACAAAATTATTCCCCATCTAAACACAAAACTTAGAATGATCACAACCATGTGCATGAAGTACAAGAAAAGACGGTAGAAGGAAAAGAAGAGAACACAAGGCAATTTGAACAAAACCATATACATATGATATGATAATTGGGAGTTTGTGTTTGGCAACCGCATTTGATAGAATTCAAGTATCCAAATGATCTAGCCAAATAGAATTGAAGAATGTGTTTTTTCATTTTGAAGAAACTGCTTTTTCAGATATGAAGCTCTTCCTTCAATTTGAAGGAACAGAATCTTCAAATTTCAAACAGAACAATTCCTTCAAATTGAAGGAATACATCCTTCAAATTGAAGGGTATCCTTCAAATTGAAGGGTGTCCTTCAAAACGAAGGAACAGATTCTTCAAATTTCAAATAGAACAGTTCCTTCAAATTGAAGAAACACATCCTTCAATTTGAAGGAGGTCCTTAAAAACGAAGGAACACCTCTTTCAAAAACTCACAGGAAAGTTTCAACCAATATGTGAGGCTCACCGGTGATGATCCGCTACAAACTAAGACTCAATGTTGGTTGAGCTGTGTCTAAAATGATGAGAGGATGAAGTTTTGGGTAGTGGTTCGTCTCATTTGTCGCCGGAATCGGAGAATCTCACCGGAAAATATGAAGACGTTGATGCTGCGTTCTCTCTCTACAGTGGGTTTGGGGTTACAATCTTGGTGTATATGGAAAGAGGGCGACGAGACGAATCCAACTCAATTGGTTTTGTGTCAAACGGAGTTCGGAAGAGAAAGTTATAGGTAAAAAGTGTTTTGAGATTTGTGGGGGTTAATAAAAAGATAGAGGGTCTTGGCATGGAGGGAAAGTCGAAGAAGAGAGTGAGCGTATTTTGCAGCGCGTGTGGTGTGTAACTTTGTATTAAAAATGTAAAAGCAATTAAAAATCAACATGTGTCCAAAGTAGTACTATATTATAATGTTAAAATGTAATCGTATTTTTATGTATTTTGCCCTCCAAATAATATCAAAATGTAATTATTTCTAAAAGTAATAATTTGAAAAGAAAAAATAAAATAAAGGGCAGTTTAGCCGTCAGTTGTCCGCGCCAACAAAAAGCAAACTTCGACCGTACTTCACTGTCATATTCTTCCTTCCCAAACCAAACTCCAATAACAAAGGCGGCGGCAAACTCCCGCCAAACGACTCCGGCCGTCATAGCTAGGGTTCCGAAAGATGTTGCAGAGCAAGACGTTTAACAAGAGAACCCGAGGAGGCAAAATCCAGAAGGTTTCCCTCTCCTCTCATCTGTTTTCCCAAACCCTAAACCCTAAATTGTTGTTTCCAATCAGGGTTTAAGCTAATTAGGGGGGTTTTTTTTTCTTCTGTTGTTTTGATTTTGATTCGCAGAAAGTGGTGGAGCACTATTTGAGAGACGATATATACTGCGGAGCTCCGGTATGCAAAGTATGCGATACCTCCAATGCCCGACTGAGCCCTTCTGCTTCCACCATTCTCATTTTCGACACGAATGTGGTTCTCCATCAGGTAATTATTTCTAATTGTGTGTAGTTTGGTCGAATTTCGTCGATAAAGGTGTGATCTTGAGCTGTGTTTGTGGTGTTTTTGAAGATTGATTTGCTTGAGAACACGGCAATTGACGATGTGGTCGTGCTCTCCGTTGTGCTTGAAGAGGTTAAAAACCGGAACTTGTCGGTTTACAATCGAGTTCGAGCTCTCACCAGCAATGCTTTAAGGAAGTTCTATGTGTTCTCCAATGAGCACCACAAGTATGTTCTGTCTCCAAGTTTCAATTTTTCATGTGGTGGAACTTGTGTGTTTGTGTGCAGTAGTTTGTGTTATTGTTGGGAATTCAAAGCACTTATTTTGGTATTTGGTGATTGCTGCTCTGTTCAGGGAGACCTGGGTTAAGGATATGAGCGGAGAAAGTAAAAACGACCGAAATGATAGAGGTGTGCTCATGTTGTGATTATGGTGATTCTTCATGATATGCTTGGTGTTTATGGAATTTGGTTTTTACTGTGTGGTATAGTTAAAATTTCCTACTGTTTTCTCACCTAAGAAATTATCATTCAGCAATTCGGGTGGCTGCTCAATGGTATCAAAAGCATCTTGCTGGTTCTGCTCAAGTTTTACTTATAACTAATGATAAAGAGAATAGGAGGAAGGCTATTGAAGAGGGAATTTCTGCTGAGACAGGTGTGAATAATGTGTCCTTTTGACATCTTTAATTTTTTTTTTTTTTTTTACAGTATTAAGTACTTCGGACCTGCCCTTTGAGTTTAACATATGCATAATTTCAATATATTTATTTTCAACTTTCCGTCATCATGAAGAATATTTGATATTACTGACTTGGGAATTGTTGCCTTCACTTCAGTGGAGTCTTATGTGAGGTCATTGGGTCAACCGGATTTGCTTGACCTGCTTGTGCAGCCTGCATCAGAAGATGTAAACATGGAGGACGTCGAAGATTTTAGACCATCCAAGAGAAAAGTCATTTACACAGAGGTACTGCAGGAGTCTGCGTGAGCTTGCACCTTCAAGTGTTGTTATAAGTTGTGATTCTTACCAGTCTTTTGCTCTCTTCTTTTCCAGCACAAGCCCATGTCTGAGATTACTTCTGGATTGCATCGTGGTATATACCATCAAGGAAAACTTAGAGTAAATCGCTACAACCCTTTTGAAGCATATGTTGGTAGTGAGAGCATTGGTGATGAAATCATAATTTATGGACGGACAAACATGAATCGGGCTTTTGATGGTGATATAGTGGCAGTTGAGCTTCTGCCTCAGGATCAGTGGAAGGAGGAGAAATCTCTTGCTCTAGCAAAAGAAGGTATGGTAACAAATAGAATGATACATGTGTCGAATAAATTGAATTTTATGAAGGCTAGATTTGGTTTGAAAAAAATAAGTATGAGTTCATTTTTGAAGGGGTTTAACATTATATCTACTTACCTTTTTTTCGAGTGAAATGTTAAAAAAATTCCCTCCCCTGGTGCACTCGTTTCTTCTTATCCAGTTTTCTTAAAGAGCGTATTTTGTAATACCTTGTAGAGGATGAGGAGGAAGAAGAGGTTCATCTGGTTCCAGGAAGTGCTGATGATGCTCCTAGGACTATAGTTCAACCACAAGGTTCTACAGAGCCTTTGTCAAATCGACCATCGGGCCGAATCATTGGTATTATAAAGAGGAATTGGCACTCGTAAGTTTAGTTCATTGAATGCCTGCAAATGCATTAAGTAGACAGCAAACTATCTGTTACATTTCAGAATGTGTGTTGTATATGCCTGTGCTTCAAAGTAGTGATTGTTGTGCTTACGTTTCAACATATCCATTCTATGTTTCCACTTGCAGCTGTCAGTTATAACGATGGTACTTTGTCTTTTGTTGTTGTTGGTTGTCTAATATAATTAATATTCATGCAGTTATTGCGGATCTTTGGATCCGATGGCTAAATCTGCTGGTGGTGGTGGTGTTGCCAATGCATTATTTGTCTCGAAAGATTGCAGGATTCCTAAAATTCGAATTCAAACTAGACAGCTTGAGAATCTTGTGGACAAGAGAATTATTGTGGCAGTTGATTCTTGGGAACTTTCTTCTCGATATCCTTCTGGTCATTACGTACGAACTATAGGAGACATAGGAGATAGGGATACTGAAACTGAGGTACATCGCAAAGGGCTCAATTGTTTGAACATCTTTTGACTTTTCTCTTTGTGTAGTATTTCTAATTTTTTGAGTTTACATATAAACATGTACTATTTGAGCATCTAATCAACTGAAGTTTAGATGGGAGTGACACTAACATTGCTTTATGATTGCTGCAGGTGGTCTTGATTGAGAATGATATAAATACGAGACCATTTTCTTCGCAAGTTCTAGCATGCTTGCCGCCGTTACCATGGTCTGTGTCTTCTGAAGATTTGGAAAATCCTATTAGACAGGATTTGCGGCAATTGCGTGTGTTTAGTGTGGACCCTCCTGGTATATGATCCTGGATTCATTCTTTCTATTTCTCTTTGTTCTCTCTCTCTCTCTTCTTCATTTAAGCTGGTTTTGTTATTTTATTGTTTTCTGCTGGGTAAATATTCAGTATAGTTGACTGAAATATTAAATGAAGGTTATTTGCTTCTCGTTTCTGCAGGATGCAGGGATATTGATGATGCGCTGCACTGTACAGCTCTTCCAAATGGAAATTATGAAGTTGGAGTCCGTATCCTCTATCTGTGATATATATATGCATGAATAACTTAGATGTAAGGTTGGTTGGTCTATTTTCTTGATAAAGCACGTTCATCTGTTCTTCAACTGATAACACAAGCCTGAAACAAGGGATGTTTTCTGCAATTTCAGAAGATAATAATGTGGAATTGACTTTAGAATACTAATACTTCAGTTAGTCTTGTCCTCTGCCTTCCTAGGCTTGTTTGTTGCGGTACAGTTTCTCATTTCTAAATCTTTGTCCTTAGGGGATATGTGGTTGTATTGTTGTTGACTTTTATGTTCTCAAAGGTTCCTTAGTTGATTACCTGCCTAATATTTTGTTGTACATGCCTAATTCTGTCACCTCTATACAGTTCCATACTTCCATGCAAATCTTTTCTATAAGAGTATCTTTAATGACTTACATTTAGATATTGCCGATGTAACAAACTTCGTAAACTTGGATACCCCTCTTGATGACGAGGCTTCACAAAGGGGTACATCAGTTTACCTTGTTGAACGGCGCATTGATATGCTTCCAAAACCTCTGACAGAAGGTGACTTTTAATAAATAAATAAAGATCTTACTTTGTCTTCAGTGCGGTATTCTAAATGAAGTTTGGTCTTATTGTTGAATTTTCTGTGATTTAAGGTGTAATTCTTATGATGCAGATATATGTTCTCTACGAGCTGATGTGGAAAGGCTAGCATTTTCTGTTATTTGGGTATATGATCCTCATTTAAGCTATGCATAATAAGACAAGTCTTCATTTTTCTTCTATTTTCAACTACTACTTACTTCTTTTACAAGCCGAGACTGTTAAAACAGTCAGTAGTCTTAAGTTGTGGATTCTTTCTATAATAAACAAACTTGAGCCCACCAGTCATCACATACCCACACATGGATCTATTATAGATATACCTTATTATATTCAACTTATACGTAGGAGAGAACTAACATACGCCAGCGTCTGTTTACTTTGTTTACTTGAATTTCAGGAAATGACATCTGAAGCTGAGATTATTTCTACAAGATACACAAAAAGTATAATTAAATCATGTGCTGCAATGTCTTATGTCGAAGCTCAGGCGAGGATGGATGATAGGTGTATTTCTACTCCGATAAAACAAATAGTTTAAAGTTGCAAAACTATTCTAGGGGTTAGCCAAATCAACCTTATACGATCTTCTGGGGCCACTAGAAAAGTTTCTCTTTGCTTTTAATTTCTATTATAAGCTTTCTTATTGCTTTTATATTACTGCAGTCGGTTGATGGATCCATTAACTACAGATTTGAGAAACATGAATGCTTTAGCGAAGGTATGAAGATGTGGGATCTTATTTGGTTAGAAATGCATGAGTTAAACAGCTGCTATATGCCCTCTTACTTTCTTGACTTCTCTGAACGTTATACTTTTCTATATGATTCTACAGACAATGAGGGCAAGACGTATTGAGAGAGGAGCCTTAACTCTTGCTTCTGCTGAAGTCAAATTTCAAATTGATACTGAGACTCATGATCCTCTTGATATTGGTATGTTGTTTAAGTGAAAATTTGTATAGTTCATTGCCTTTTTGTGGTAATCTGCATCTAAATCCTGAACTTTGGTTTTAATTTCAATGAGAAAAGATCAGCTTTTCTGTTGCCTAATTCCTTTACACACATTTATATTTACAAATGTTCACATTTGGGCGAAATATACACATCCACTTTAATTTTGGAGGTGGTGATCCAGGTTCTTTCTATGTTCGTACGTTGGAGTTGTTGAAATCACAGCAACACGTCAGTCAACTTTATTAAAACACGATGCTTTAGAGTCTCTGGTTTTCTGATTAGTATCTATATTAATTGGTTTCATTCTCTTGGGTCTTTAGCTGTGACACATTGCATTCTCTTAAAAATGTTTACTCAAGAACAAGAGAAAGAACTAATCAGAAAGAACTAATGCCCAGCCTGATATTTAGGTATCGTCAACATGAAGTTTGTCTAAACTTACAGCATGAATTGTATCTGCAGGTATGTACCAGATCCGTGAAGCAAATCAAATGGTTGAGGAGTTTATGCTTGCTGCTAATGTTTCAGTTGCTGAGAAGATCCTCAAACACTTTCCTCTGTGTGCACTGTTAAGGTATGGAATCTTCTTCATTTTTATGGTCTTATCCCTCAACAATCTTCTAGTTGCCTTTGGTTCACAATCAAGGCTATAAAGAGGCTGAGGGGTCTACTTAGGCTAATTGAGCTGCAGTGTATCTGGTGAAGTGTAGATCTATTATCTTAAGCTTGATGGAATTGTTTATTTCTAAAACGTTTGGTGGGATTGGTGCACGGCCAAATGTTTGCCATATATTGTCTTTGGTCGCTCAATGTGTGTGTATGTTATGCAGGCGCCATCCTACTCCAACCAGAGAGATGCTTGAACCTCTGTTGCGTACAGCTGCTGCGGTTGGCCTTACCTTGGATGTCTCATCTTCTAAAGCACTGGCTGATTCACTTGACCATGCTGTGGTATATGTTTATTTCACATGTGTGTTATTAGTACGAAACATACAGCTTTTCACAAGTTATGTTTCATTCATACTAAAAATTTGAATTTTTTCTAGGGTGAAGATCCGTACTTCAATAAGCTGATTCGAATATTGGCTACAAGATGCATGAGTCAGGTAATTCCACTTGAATTGTTAAGTGAAGTTGGAATCACTTTGAAACATACCTTTCTACAAATATTTGATTTACCTTGTTTTTGCAATCTAGGCTGTTTATTTCTGTAGTGGTGATCTCAGTCCTCCAGAATATCTTCATTATGGGCTTGCAGCACCTTTGTATACTCATTTTACCTCTCCCATAAGGAGATATGCAGGTCAGTGTCAGTCTTAATCTTGTAGTTTTGTGGTTCTTAGTGATCGTCAGATCGAGTTATTGTTATTTGACTTCACTCTTTCATTTCCTGCAGATGTCATAGTACACAGATTGCTTGCTGCATCTTTGGGGATACAGAAGCTTCCAACTATATTCCAAGATGGACCCCGACTCACTAGCATTGCTGACAGTATGAATAACTTTCCCTGTTGGACTTCTTTCAAAATGAATAGCCAAATCTTACTATCACTCCTATCTTTGAATTTTTCATATTGATAACTGATACTATAATAAGACAACTGTTTGGCTCCTTACCCCCACTAGCCAATGACAATTTTCTACACTAAGATAACTGATAGACTCCTGAGCCAAGGTTTTTCAAATGAGTACAATAGCTCTTGTAAGCGCAATTTAATTCATTTATTTTAATACTTCTCAACACATTTATGTTTCTGCATATTGAACTCTAAGAATGGTGAGTCTCTTATTCCTGCTACAGATTTAAATTATCGACACAGGAATGCCCAGATGGCAAGCCGTGCCTCAGTGGAGCTCCATACTCTCATTTTCTTCAGAAAACGGTATGAAGCGTTTTCTGTCTCCTCTATTCCCCTCTTCCTCTTTGCCTTTCTCTGTACTAATGCCTTTCATTCATGTAGGCCCACGGATACTGAGGCAAGAATAGTAAGGATAAGATCAAACGGATTTTTCGTCTTTGTACCCAAGTATGTTTTTAACCTCGTACATCTTCCTTGAATTCCTGTACTTATGTGTGAGAAAGGGTTGGAGGCTCTTACCTAATCGGGCAGATGCTTGCAATTATATTGAGGGTGTTTTAGAATCTGTAGTTTTCTTTTTGTTCTCTTGCTCATTTACAAATAGTCTGTCCTTTTATAATGCGTACCTTCATGATATTTGACTGACTTCATTATTCTGGATTGGAGTCCGGTATTAAGTTCAAGTATCCAGGTAGTTTGTAGTTCTGAACTCTTTTGTTTCTCCACCTTTTGCAGATATGGTATAGAAGGGCCCGTGTACTTGACCCCAAGAGGTGAGAAGGGAAGTGGAGAATGGTTTGTAGATGAGCAACAGCAGAAGATCAAAAAGATGGACGGCAGCAGCTCATACAGCGTTCTGCAGACAGTGTTTATCCATTTGGAGATTGTGGAGCCCCAACCCAACAGGCCGAAACTCCAGCTTACACTAGTATAGACATGTAACTTTCGCCTCTCCCTACCTTCAGACGAGGCAATCTGGAATGGTTTTGTGATCCAGGACCTGTACGACCCGTGGGTCTAACCATCCGGACCAGGGGAGCTTTGTCGTAGGACACATATAGGAAAAGTATATAGTTGCATGTCATAAGATTTTGACCTCTTTTACTTTACAGTCCGAGTTTCAAAACCAATTGTGTTATAGAGCTGAGAGATTTGAACCAGTTTGCAGGGTATCGATGAGATGCCATTGAAACAGCACCATCTTTTATTTCCTGCTAAATTGATTGTGGAATATGATTCAGTAGTAACTTTGATGGTTAAATTAAGTAAACATGTTTTCTTGAGATTTGATTGAATGATTCAGTGTAATTCTGATACCGACTTTGCTGATCGGCGTATTTCAATGAACAATGCACCAAATTGTAATAAGCTTCCTTTGAGATACAAATGAGTTATGAAAAATCGAATACAACTCTATACCCATTTCTCTTCATATTTCACTCCTAGTATACTATATAACAACTATAACTAACTGAAATCCCTGGGATCTACAGACAAGCCCAAATCATTACCAAAAATACCTAACTTGAATCAAACCAATTGAATTGAAAGATGAAGAAAAAGAAACCCAAATGAAGAAATGTAGAGCCTTCCCTCTGAAGCGCAGATTGTTGACATCCCCAGCTGAAGGGAGTTCAAGACAAGATCCACATGTAGATTGTTGACCAAACGGTAAGCGCTAGGGCTGCAACCAAGTACGTCCACAGGAAGATGACTGAGCACTCCGCCTCAGCCACGCCAAACAGCTGTGCCATGGTACCTGCATATCAGGTATTCATATAAGCACTTGCTTGTTGCAGAAGTATACAATGAAGAAGAGCTAGATGTATTTTCGGGTGACCGAGGATGGTGGTCATTAGAATCATTGCAGGCACTTGATGCAATTGCTTACTGATATTCATGGCAGGTGGCAGGGTAAACTGAACCATCAGTACAAAAAGGAACAAAGGGTCTGATGGGAGAAACCCAAGTTTATCAGCTCCTTTAACAATGCAAATGCCGATTGCAGGCATTATAATGAACTTCGCAATGATAATTCCAATCATGACAGGCAATTTGATCGTCGAAGAGCGTAACCCTGTTCAATATAAGCACACAGTTAAAAGTATGTTTGATTAATGTCTCGCCTCCCAGACCTATCAAAGTAGTGCTGATGTTGAATTTCATAAACCTCTATTACCTTGGATGAGATTGCCTCCAAGAATAAGCGTGATACAAGGAATCGTACCATTCCTGCGTAGTGCATTTACTGTTAATTAGCTCGATATGCAGAAACTCTTTTTTGGTGCTGTTTGATTAAGCCATAACATAATAACTATTATGTTCAAAGCTGAAAGGTGCCTACCCAAGTTGTGTAATAGAGTCTTCAATCACCCTTAGGGGGGCATCGTCGCCAATTATTAACTTTTTAAGAAATGGAATAGACCCAATGAAGAATCCCACAATCTGATCAGACAGGCAACAAACAAGTCAGTTCTATCTGAGTCTTGTGGTTTTGTGAACCGCTTATAAAGTAGGAGAAAAGCGTTACAAAAACTCACTGCAGCTAGAGTTGGAGGTGCCAGTAACTCATGTAAAATCTGTTGGACAAATGCTAGTGCTCTTCGGCTGAATGGTATGTCTGGTTCGTGTGCTAATATCTGCCATTTGAGTAATCCAGATGGTTCAGAAAACCGAGTTGAGTTTATATCATACATATACTGTAATTTTTATCAATATTTGTAATACAGTATGGTGTATGAGGGTACTTACAGCTTGGTTTTCAGAATGGTCGTCACTTGGATATTTCGAAGACACTACAACAGAACCCTGCTCTTCATCTTCTCCTTTAAGAAGGAGAGTTTCCCCATCAGCGTCTAAATCCGCATTGGGTCTCTTTGATTCCTCCTCAGCTGCCTCAGCTGCCTCAGCTGCTTCAGCTGCTTCAGCTGCTTCAAGCGCTTTCCATTTCATCACTGAGGTCTTTATCAGCTGGTAACTGTACGTCCAAATGAAGAAGCCCCCAAGCTGCAATTTCCAAGTGATTTGTTAGCGACTAAATGAACTCATTTTTTCTTTAGACCATGAACAAGTAGAGATGTAGAAATCGCATTACCGCCATGGAAAATGATACATATGCGAGTCCAGTTGTCTTACAAACACTATGATCGCCAAATGGATTCCCGTCCTCATTACAGATTGCAGGGACAAGTATAAGGGGAAGGTTCCCCAAGTTTGCTATTCAACAAGATTAGCCATTACTTGATGAGCACTATATTACAATTTTGCTAAGTAAAGAGATCAAACAAGAAATTTACTATCGAAATTGACAGTTACCTGATGATATTGTCGCAATTACTACGCCTTCCTGGTAAGGTTTTGGCTTGAAGATCTTTACCACAATCCATCCCAGAATCCCCCCGATTAGAAAGGTAAGTCCCACGTTGACAATCATAAACCACCTTAACAATGATCAAACAAAATCCATTATAATGTGAATGTATAACTATTGAAGTAAATGAATGAGCTGCAGAAAGAATAAAGATCAAACACGAAATGATGCAGCATACCATGAAATGATGTCTCCAAATGTGATGGTCTTTGCTACACTTGCAAACACAAGTGCGGGGGTGAACACCACAAACACAATCTGCATTTTGTCAAATCATAATTCAGCAACTTCCAATCATAGTTTTCTTCCACTCGTAAAAACATAACATTTCGTACCTTGTTCATGGACCTTCGGGCGTCTGAAGGGAGAAGATTCCAGTACTCAGTTGCCATGAAAGCTCCCAACAAACTGATTAGGAGAACTTCGAAAATTGGCATACATGCCACCTCCAACAATGTAAAGAAACTCATCTTTGTTTTCTAGTTCAAACTTTCGAAAACAGATATGCTGTTCGGTTTCCTACTTCAAACTGTCCTATAATGTGTTTTCTCTGCAGAGCTTCTTTGTTGCACTACCAAAACAAAAGAAAAATCCTGGGAAACAGAAACAAACAAGCAAACATAGAACAAAAGGTTAAACCAGCAAAATCAAAACCAAAATCGAAAAACAGAATTCATGTTTTTACAAGGAAGCTACCAAACAGTTGATATGAATCTGACATGTGGACTACATAACACAGGGAGGAAATAACCATGAAGGTACTAACATTTGGCATTACTTGTTTCAATCCCATCATAGAGAGAGAGCGCCTCTAATGATTGTACAACATTGTACGCTATCTCTTGAATTTATGGGTTTTGTCCAAAACCTTGTTTCCATGAGATTATACTTCAGAAAACAAAAAACTTCCTGATTTTATTGGATTTGTGTTCTGCTTAAGCGGCGCCTGGTTAAATTTGTGGGGTCATCACCAGGTCAGCAGCCATCCAACTAAGATGGAACTTAAATGTCTTTTTACGCGAGGTGCACGAATAATTTTGTGTTTACGCGGTGCAATAGTTTGATCCAATGGTGAAGGGATGTAGCTGATAAGCATAAACACTGTGAAATTGACCGATCAAGAATTCGAATATGAAATATATTTGAATATTAAAAAAGAGATAGGTATGATGTAAGAATTCAAACTTATGCCTTTTGTCAAACATGATGAAGAAGAAAAAACATTGTTAGCTTGACAAGTAGATTCCAAAACAAAGGAAATGCAACTTCTCCACAAATTTCGGGAACATTGGACATCAATCATTATGTGTGACAATATCATCATGGGGTCTCACAAAGAATAAGGGATCCACCATAGAAAATGATTGTCCACAAATTTTTTTTTAAAAAAAAAAGTGTGAAAGAAATGCCAAAAAGCGACTGAAGCAGAAGAATAAATAAAAAATGGTGAGTCAACATGTGTGTATTTAATTTCTTCCATTACCATAAAATGAAAGTACAGAGAATACTGAAACACAGGAACCGGTTAATCCTTTGAAAAATGCCAAAAACATCATTTTGCTTTAATTTCTGTGGTTGACAGACAAGTGAGAGTACTATTGCATAATTGCATTATTGGTGGAATGATGGCTCATTTGTGAAACCAGTTATTGTTTCTTACAGATAAATTATGGGTGCTGTTATTTCCACCCCCCAACTCTCTTTTCCCACCCCCCATTTTAAAATTAATTCTAAATACAAATTAATTAGTGTGTAGAATTACAAAAAAGGACAAACCAAATGGTGCTTGGGTCTCCGGCCCGACTCCTACCTCCTCGCTTCCATCTCCTCCGTCTCCCTCTACAACTCCTCCACCGGCCTCTGTCTGCATCAAAGATCAAATCTCTTGCAGAATTCGTTGAATTTTAGGGTTGGTTTTGGAGAAAGGGTGAAAAAGATTGGATTTTTAGAAATCTTGGTTCTTTTGAAAATTAGGGCTTTCTCAAAACCGCCATCTGATCCTCTCGCAATGGAATCCTACGCCGCCCCAGTGCGGGATTCTTTTGCCCAGTCCAGTTTCGATGTTTCCGATGAAACGCAGCCTGACGTCGCCGTGTCGCATTACAACTTCGATCCCCGACTGGTTTGTTTCCGCCTTTTCTGTTGCCTCCGCTTCGGAATACCTTTTTGGTTCCGGCTTGAGTTGGTTCCAATTTGACACCGTGTTGGAATACAATGTCAATTCCAACAAGTTAATTTCTGATGTTCTTGGTGCAACCGACATAAATGAGATAATGGAAAGGTTTGGGGTGGCATTGATGGAAACAGAAGGATTTACTGGATTTTTTTTGCTTCTGTTGATTGATTGGAGCTTTTTATTAGTTTTTGATTGATGGTGTTTTGCGAGCTGGGCGCCGTATTTCCAGAAGCAGCGGGAGGAGTTGTAGAGGGAGACGGAGGAGAGGCCGGAGATGGAGGCGAGGAGGTAGGAGTTGGGTCGGACCTGGACCCAAGCACCATTTGGTTTGTCCTTTTTTGTAATTCTACACACTAATTAATTTGTATTTGGAATTAATTTTAAAATGGGGGGTGGGGAAAGAGAGTTGGGGGGTGGAAATAACAGCCCCCTAAATTATAATTTTATATAATAATAATTTTTTGTATTTATATTTGATATCACTTTTTGAGAAGGAGCCGAACAGTATTCTAACATATTCTAGCAACAACTTTATGAATTCATTCCAACCAAATTACTGGCTAACAAGTGATGCACCACTAAACTCTAAGCCAAGAACAACTTAGCAAACCCAGAATTGACCAGAAACATAGTTCAAGAACAAGAACACCAAGCAAGTACCAAAAAGTAATAAGTTTATGCCCAATAAACTCGCGCCCGAGTGGTTAGAAAAATATTACTCTGAAAAAACTAGAATTCTATTCTTATGTACGGACGTATCAAGGCACAAACAGAAGTTTCCATTCAAGAAACTACATTTTCTTGGTTTCCTTTCAAGAAACTACATTGAAAAAACAAAATGGCTTGCACAAAACATCGATGAAAATTGAAATTATGCCGAAAAACGAAGAAAGTACTAATTGAAAAGGACGAGATCAGATAGAAAACTCACCTGGAATTGACTTTGGGATGACAAAGATGGATTAGTGGGAGGAAGAAGTTGAGGTTGAATGAAGAGAAGAAGAGAGAAGAATAAGAAGAAGCCATGACCAATGAGACTCGCATCGCATGCTTTTTTAAGTCTCAACAAAACTGATGGTGCTTGCAGCTTTGATCTCAGCTCCTTAAATATATGTATGCTTATTGCTTTTACTATTTATACACAGGGGCTTCATTGCTCATCCAACAATTTTCATTGCTCATCCAACAATGGGCAATGACTTCAATTATGTTGTACTTCCAACCCCACAAAAAGCTACGTTAGCACTATAGATTTGACCAAAGTTTGATCTTGGTGAGTCTAATTTAACTGACTCCAACAGGACAAAGAGGTCAATCTGTACATAAATTGGAACATTCCCACATTTTACATGCTATGGACAACAATAATTCTACACAGGAACACACTTATACCCATCCCAAAAATGGCAGCTGTGGCACAGGGAATGGTAGCTAGCTCCACATGATGTACAGTTCACCAAAAATGAATATAGAAGAGTTTTGCACATGGTCTATAAAATTTTATGACTGTAAAAAAGTTATTTCTTAATAAAAGTATAACTACATAAATTATTGATAAACATATCTATTTGTTATGTCAATTTTCACCTAAATATCATTACATAGTCACAAGTTGAAAAATCACTATAACGCTAAGAACAAAGGAATTTTCCTAAACAACTTTGGAGAAGTATTTCTATTCATCTTTAGTTTTTATTCTAACATTTGGTTTTATTGAGAATTTATGACTCTATAGAGATAAATTTCTAAAAATGAGACTCCAAAAATATACAGAATATGATAAATTTGAAGTTATTCTCAAAATATAATTGGCTCGAGTTTGGACCCGAGGAGTTTTATGGTTATGTGAAATTTATTCCTTTATAAAGTAAACTACTTTTTTTCGGCAAATTAAGGACCAATTACAGGTGGCCAATTAGAGCTTTAAAAAACTGTTGAGCCTATCCAATGATTACAGATACTATTGCTGTGTAAAAATTGAGTTTTTCTTGTGTACGGAAACACGACAGATCACATGGGATGGGAGATATCATATATGAGCAGAATTCGAATTCGAATTTGTCAGTCCAACTAAGAATTTGGGTATACCAAAATTCCAGAGCATTTAGGCATGCCCCTCCTGAATATTTATCACAAAAATAAAGGGAAAAAGAAGTAGACGTCAAGAAATCAGAGTCAGCAATTACTTACCAAATAAGCAATTTTAAGATGAAATCTTCTTGAACGTGGTCATTTGAATTAGCCACACAAAACGCCAATGGACAGACAGTTTAGTCTTAGATCTCATGCTATAATATAATGGAAATGAAATTATTTGGTGAAGGCTTCATCGATTAGCTTGGATTTATCTCCATTAATACGAAACTATTAGCCAAACTTAAGATCGCCATCGATCATTTGTTTGTTTAAGACTCAATTATATTTTGTGCACATGTGTTGTCACCTTTAATGCCCAATTTGCCCCAATAGGTCTATCGCCCCACAGAGTGCTTCTCTTACAACTCCACTGCGCGCCCGCAAAATCGGACTAGGGCGAAGTCAATCGAACGAGGACGTTTCTACCGCTTTCGGCAATTGCCCGATGTCGAGACAGCCTTCTGTGGATTGAGATAGCCTTGTTAGACGAAGAAGAAGACGTGGGTGACATTAGCTCTAGGCAAGGTATAAAATTTCGGTTTCGATGGAAATTTCGATAGCCAAAATTATGGAAATTTCGATGGAAATTTCGGTATATTTCGGTAAATTTCGGTATATTTCGATAGTTTCGGGACTCTAAAATTATGGAAATTTCGATGTTTCGATGGAAATTTTGTTCCTTGGCTCTAGGGTGAAACCGCGGGCGCGTCTGGAGGCGAGGATTGCCTTCGCCTGCGCCTTCGACCTCAAACGGCATCCGATTTCAGCAGCGGTGGAGGCTGATTTTTGTGGGCGAGTCCGATTTCGCTAAACCAATCGCCCGTTCGATTTCGGCCCCGGTGGAGATGCTCTTAGAGATGAGGTAGATCTGTTCTTGTATTCCCCTAGTTGAGCTAATAGTCTAATTCGTTGTTGATGAGTTCTGTGTGGGTCTAGATGTTGGGTAGGCTTGATATAGTCGCAACAGTGAGAATTGTGTTTTTATCTGTACTTCTTATCTATCAATAAATCTATCGCTTAACTTAATAAAATATTATAATTTATAACCCGAAAATTTTTGCTACATCGATATTTAATAGGAAATGATATATCATCAATGAATAATACCCACGGTAGAATACAGAAATTATTCGATTGGAAGTTGTTGTAAATGAATGAATCACAGCTATGATGATCAATGAGCTTGTGCAAAAAAAGTTGTAGCCCCTTTGATAGGCAGATATGTTCGCCTATTTATTGGTGGACCACCACCGTTAATAAAGAGCAGTTGGCAAGGCATAATGCATGTGGTGGCTGGGCCTCATTTTTGTTGTATGTACTATAATTCGTTTCCTATCATGATCATGTTTCATCATTGTTGTGACAGAAAATTAACCTCCAAATTTCTTCAACAAGGATCTTCTACCAAATACCCGATATGCCCTTATTTAGTTCAAATTGAACACATTACCTACTCAAAAGGAAAAAAAAAATATATGGCACACGTTTTTGTTCTGGGAGATTTTAGGTTCCACCTTCCTTGGTATCCACATTGATGTGCTCTAACATGAAAGATACACACATACTTATAAGTAGGGTGATTTTAACCACACCCATCAATTTGATCTTTACACCCATCACTCATTTTATTTATTAAATTACTATTATACCCTAATACAAAATTACACTTAAAGACCTAAAATAAAATAACAAATTGATCACTACACCCAACTCGTAAACTTCTATTTCAAATCCTCTACTGCTGGTTCATTGTCGATTTTTTGTGTGCATCATTTGTGTCTCTTCTGGTATATTTTTAAGCTACTCTTATATGTCGCTGTCATATATTTCCTTACTTGATTATTAAATTTTGGTTGTTTGGCAGTTCTTCGCACCGGTTCTCAACTAAATGTCTATGGCAAGCTCCAAAATATTCTTTGTTCCACTGGAATTATGTGCAACAATTTATGAATCAATGAGTTCATTTTAATGTATGGTGTTTCGTTCAACAACTGCTCAAAAAGTCGAATTTTGGAATATTTTTTAGGAGAGTCAATCTGTATATGAACAAAGGTTATTTACGTTGCAGGATAAGCTTGGCGAATTCAGGAAAATGGATATGTGACCATTGTTCATTGGAACAGCCCATCGTAAGGTTTGGTAATGGGGACTGCAAACATGGAGAAGAAATGGCTATTCCCTCCTGGACCGAACTTCATGCATTCCTGGACAGGGCAACAATCGGACTAACAAAACCACCTCCATTTTTCTTTGGTAAAGAAATTTTTTTTTGGTAAGTAAGAGGTTATTAATGATGGGTGTAAAAATCAAATTCAATGTTAAATAAGGGGTATTTTTGAAACACAAAATGGGTGTAGTTATAGAATTCAAATTAGCTAAAATTGATGATGGGTTTTAAAATAAGATTAGGTGTAAAGATCAAATTGATGGGTGTAGATAGAATCACCCTTATAAGTATGTAGCTAGCCTTGGCGTTGTCAAGGTTTGCAAGTCGATTCGGCTGCGTCGGGATTGGGCGCAATTTAGTTTTTGCCTTTGTTTTAGTTTAGAGTGAGTTAATTGGAACGGTTGGGTCAATATTTTTTTTATCTTCCAATTAATATTTTTTTATTTTTCTAATAAAACTCTTTGTCGTTACCAAAAAAAAAAAAATATGTAGTTAGAGTTAAAAGATCGTAATATCTGCATACCCATACTATAACACGATAGAAAAATTATGGAATTCTTAGATACTACTATAATGACATATAGCCTATAATTGTTTTTCTTTAATTCTATGATATATGGAGTTCATACTAATACCATAGTACTATACATGATTGATTGATTGTACTACATAACCGAAATACCGTAACCAAGTAAACTGCCCTAAAGGACAATACTTTCCATCAATGAAGTTGACTGTGCACATTTTATTTCCTTTGTGGGAGTTAGGAGGAGTAGCTACATACATATATATGTGTAGGGCATCAAAAGGTGTGGATCGTCAATCCCACCCATCAAAGTGGACCTCAGATTCCCCCAATTAATAATTTGATGAAATAATTAGAGGGGACCTGACCCTTATGCCTCAAGCAGGCGAGACACGTACATCACTCATTTAAGCCCTCTGTGTTTAGGAAATGTGCTGAATTATTATTGATTTTGCAACGAAAGGAAAGAGAGAGAAAAATATCTTCCAATGCGAAGGGAAAACTTTTGAAGCCTTCCTATTAGCTCAGCAGGGAAAGGGAAAGAGATTTTGTAGCTCGATTCGTTGAAATCATCAATCCCAACTATTGTTTGTATTGTATGTATGCATGCATAGAACTTTAGCAAAAGGCAAGCATGCTAAAATGTTTGTGCTTTGTATGTGTGCAACGTTTTTTCAAAGTAGGGGACCCTTGATCGACTTTGTCAAATTGGGTGCCAAGTAGCTCTTTGATGTTATATATGTAATTAGGCACTGGCATTATTAGATTGGGTAAGTTATAACCAAAGTTTCAAGTTTTCATTTTGGTTTTAGTGGAAATTTTGTAATTCAAATTTACGAAAATTTACCGAAATTTCAGAAAAAGTTTCAATTTTGGTGGACATTTCATTAAAAAAAATTTTAAAAATGAAAAACATGCTGAAATTCCTATAAATTAGTATCTCAAAATTCTATAAACTTTAAATCAACCAATAATGTACCAATTTAACATGTAATGTAAAAGAATTGGTATTTTTCATGTCACTAAACATAATTTGTAATAGAATGAAGTAATTTTTCAGATTATTTACACTAAGAGTTCATTTATAATTTTTTTTTGAATTATATGGCATATTTATAGTTTTGTAAAGTATTGGAGTAGTTTTACGAATTTCAAATTTTTTTTTTTTAAATCCAAATTTCCGAAATTTCACCAAAAACTTGACTGAAATTTTGGTGTTTTCCGATGAAACTAAAACGTACTTACTTATAATTGTAATTGCAAATTTAAATTTAGTTAAGTTGATTACTGTGTAATGCGTTCCTTCACATCCCAGCTCGAACTCATTTCTCATAATTGAGAAGAACCGACCCAATTGGAACATATTAAAGTGGACTACTCTTGATGACCGATCGACTTGTCAAATTGTGTGCCAAGTTGCTCTTTGATAGGGAATTTACCGTTTGATTAATGTAAGCCTAATGCTGAAAATGGTGATAGATGCATTGCACGAAACACATCTTATTCTACAAATAAGTCACTATAATATATAAGATGATTATGTACAATAACTTGCATAACGACAATAAGATCATTTTCATTTTCATTTTGATAAATAAACGTGGTGGATTTGAATATGTAAGGGATTGTGAGTTGTTATCATCTTTGTTTCCTCTTTCCCTTGCGTTATGGATCAGCATTCATCACATACGACATGCGTGTATCCAAGGTCATTAGTCTATGGAATACTAATTACATCTTAAGAGTGGTGGTCAAGTTGTTTCTTTAATTGTATTTGTACGGTTCATGTCTAATTATCCCATCGTGTGCAGATTAGTAGCCTCACATGAGTCGTGATAGTATTCCAGTCTCATGTAATGATGGCTTAACAGAACTTGTATGCATCCTTCGTGTTTGCGAATGAAAGGACTAAGCAAATCATCTTTACGTGGAATGCGAAGATTGTGTATAGGCTTAGTAGGAATAGTGTTAAAGGATTTATTATTAAATATAAATTAACAGTGAAATTGAGCGATCTGAGAGCTATAATTGAATTTAGATTGTGTATTACATGTAAATAATTCCAAATTACGTGCTCATATCCTCTGTAGGATGACTGAACTCAACCAGTAAATAGAGAAGTTTTGTGTTCAATCGTCCGACGGATGGTTTGTGGTTATTTACACGTAATACATTTTTCAAAGTATTTTCAAAGTAACTCACAGTCCTAAAAATTATTCAGTTTCACAATTAATTTGTATTCAATAGTGAATTCCTTATTTTAAACTCTTATAATAGGCCCTTACTACTGTATTTTATGATAATGTTATTGTTCAGATTTGTTCTTCCAGCCGACAGCCCCAGACCATTTGGATTGGGCCAAGGCCCCGATTCCAAGATCAAAACCATGGGTCGCTCACTAAGTTAAAGGACAACAGAACGCCTCGAGTTTATCATACATACGATATGATTAATGTTTTCGCTATACAATGAAGCTCCCTGGAGAACCAGTTGTAAAAGATAACTTAGTGCAGCACAGTAACGGGACGCTTGATAATAACAGAAGTAAAAGGAGAAGTAGTCGATCGTGTGAAAACAAATGAGTATTCCAGCAAACTAAGATGGCATTCAACTGCTGATGTTTTTGATGTATTTATAAACATGAAAAACAAACGAGAGCAAGTCGACTGGAAACATTATTTTATCAGTGTTGAACACATGTAACAAGTTGAAACAAAAACTCTGCAAACTATCAATCATATGGACGCTTCGATTTCATCTGAAGCCACTGCAGCTCCATTTGGGGCATCATCTCCATGCAGCTGAGCGGAAACATCATCTATTGCAGAGTTTAACTGTGCAATCTTCTCAGCCAGTATTTTGCGGGTTTTCTATTGTCACAAAGCAAACAACCAAATATATATAAGTTTGATTTACAAAGTTTTATGGGATTGACAAATCAAGTTTTCGAAAAGAAGAAAATCAGAACCCTTTTATAGATCTAAACCATTGATGTAAACCTCACACATAATGGCCTAAGAAAGTGCATGTATCAATTTGTGTCGGCTCTACAAACTATTATCATCCTGACCTCCTTTCTAGTTGTTAAAACAAAAAGTCAGTGCATGAACAATAAATTCTCACCTCAAGAGCTTTCTCTTCATCATAAATGAATTTCGGTAGCTTCCTCATCAGATCTTTTCTATCAGCTCCAGCCAGTGCCTTACTTATCTGGAAATATGATATGATAGTCAGTCTAACACATTCTTTGGTATCAATATCAAAGAACACAATCAACTGTACAGAGCATTAAACCCAAATCCATGCTCCATCTCCCAAATTAAAGTTATACACCATGAATTGACTAACAACATGACTAACCCTTGGAGACGGAAGAGGGCAGAACTTTTGCCCTATGCCCTATAGGCACACAAATCAGACTGAAGTACAGCAGTAACATATAAAGCAATGTGATAGCCGATATTTGTTCAGGAATCATCAATTCACACATACAGGCACATATAGGCGAGGGAAGGGGAGTACAAACATACTGGGGAAGACAGTATATATTGAAATGTCCATTAATCTTACAGAATACAGAAACAAATGCAATGATAACAGTTCAAACTTTAATAGACACACAAGTTGAGTACTTCAATCATACCTGAGGTGCATATACAGCACCTAATGCTCCAACAACTATTCCACCCAGTACAAACCCACCGACGAAGATACTTGCAGAGCTTGGTCTTTCCCTAGCAAAATGGACCAGAAATGGAGATAATAATTAGATAAAAGATAAAAACAAAAAATCTAAGTACTCAGAAATTTGGGCACCTATGGTTTACTGTGATTCTGTGATAGTATCTCTTAATCAACTACTAGAAACTTATGTGCACAACATAAAATATGCATACCCTGCTCGGACAACAAGTGCCCTTTTAGATGAAGTACGCTTTGCCTTGCCCTCAAATGTGGAATTTAGAGAACTGGGCTGAACGCTCAAAAGACAATGAGACATAGGCTTTGAAGAAGAACCTAGCAACCAACATTTGGCAATACTTTATATAAACTACAATGTGACCTTCAATATATAAATTTTTTTGCACGACGCATAATCAGAGTCTCAAGTAATGTGTTGAGTCAACCCAAGATAGAGGAATAAACTCTACACCATAATGTGCAAACAATAAAGTGTTCTGGCCTAGCAACAAGGGAATCGCATACAACAAAAGGATGAATCAAAAGGCGCTAAGAAAGGTCGGCCGGTGGATCCTGCGGTCCCAATGCACTTGTAATTCAAGCTTAACAACCAGCAAGCTTTGTATGCCCAAAAAACTAATCTCACAACACCATTTCATATGAATGTTCAACTGCTTATTTGAAGTAAAGTAGCATGTATTAGCAATTGGATTACGGATATTACCGATACATACAAGGTGGGTTCGAATCATACTCTTCCAGAAAAACCAACAAAATTTCATAGACTCACAGAAACCAGAGAATTATAAAGTGGGCAACTGTTAAATTTCCATTTCTAATGCTACACCAAAAGAACCTGAGCTTGCATTGAAAGAGCAACCCCATGATAGAGCATGTTGACTTATTTGCTAGATAAAAACATTCTGGGAAATTAAAAATTTCAACCACACTTCAGACAGTGATCCATTTTCCCATATAAACAATTTTTAATCATCAAAGCACCAATCTTTAGCATATAAATCAAATTAATAGTAATAAAGTTACAATCTTTCAGTGAAACCAAGAAAACCCAAATGAAGAATGATGATAAAATTACCAGCTAAGAAGTGGGTTTTGTGATTTTGAGCTGAAACGAATGAACTCGGCAGAGCACTCATGGTTTTTCCGACTTCAGAGATGCAGAAACTTGGAAACAGAGAAGGAGGAGGGGAAGAGAAAGTGTGTGCGCTTTTGTGTGTGTCTGATGAATTTTGGTATTCCACCGAATACAAATTTTTGGGTTTCGATATTATCGAGCTATCCGCCTTGTTCTAACCTTCAAGATCAGACAATAACAACAATTTAGAATCATTTTATTAGAAAATGAAAGGACAAGGAAAATGACAAGCTCAGATCTTTCAGGCTTCACCTTGGGCTGGTGTTAGCCCAAAACTCATTAGAGTTTTTTGTCAGTTCTAGAGCTATTGGGTCTTGGCCACCTTTCTGACCCAAAACAAGAAAGAAATACAAATGGAACATTGTGTTCACCTCTCTTTCGATATAGCTCTCGTCACGTGATATAATTATGTTCAGGAATCTCATTTTATGCTCGAGTGGGAAAATATAGATTTTTCCTGGATTATAAGTAAAAATCTATGGAGGATTTTTGTATGTTTTAAGGTTTACGGAGACTGGATCTACCACCAACATATGACATAGCAGCCAAAGTACAATCTCTCCAAATCATGACTCCAAAAGAAAAGGTCCAAATCCAATTGGTAATTTTGGCTTCACAACAAAGCGGAGGATTTCGGCATAGTCTCTTTCAGTTTCCATCCTCCCCAGTCCTCAACCTGAAGACTTGGGTTTTGACTTTTAATTAAGAATTTAACTATGGCTTGGTGTTAATGTGATCACTTCGTTTTAGATTTGAGAACATGTGTTAATGTGGTGACTAGACTACCAAGGTCAGCCTTAAGTTGCTTGCTAATCAAATCCTACCACATTACAAAACATTTTAAACAGACTACTCTAGCATATAAACACTACCACTGGCCTCCGATTTGGTAAATACTTAAATGATCTTATATAAAATTGACACCATTGACTTTCCAAACACTTCTCCACATGTGACCTATTGTTCTAATAAAGAAAGATTCTTTATGTACCTGAGTCATGGTTTGGCACAGTGTGAATGGATAGCATCAACTTGTGTTGGGTGGGGTTGGCAAATTAGCATTTCTATCATGATTTCCCATTAATTTTCACCAGAAAATAAAATACTCAAAACTGTTTAGAAAATATTTGCTTGGAGTGGCTGAACTCACCAAATTTGATTGAATTCATTGTCATAACTTTATGAGATATTTTTGAATAGACACTTTTATGAGAATTCATTATTTCCACGGTGAACCGACCTGCACGTTAGCATTTAATTATAAGATCTCATTGAAAAAGATTTCAGAACAAAATTAATTGCTGGTCTTTCTCTTCTACCAGTCTATAAAGTTCATTGACATTCCTCCTTTTTCTTTTGCATATTACTCTTGAATATGCCACAAGAAGCACACAGAATTTACGGTTATATACAGCTTTGTCAAGTATTGAATTTACACCGATCAGTTTTGTAACACAAGCCTCGTCCAAGCAATGCCGCTTTATTATAAATAAAAAAAATTTAGTTGTAAAACTAACGGGTAAATTATAATTATGTACTTTGTGATTTGAGTCAAATTTCAAAATGATATCTATATTTTTTTCTTGCATTTTAGTACCTTGTACTTTCAAATCCTTACAATTGTATTCCACCATTTGTAGAATCGTCAATTTTCAACTGTTTAAAGATAATGTGGATTATGTAGCTTTGATTAATTAGTGTTTGGGTAAATGGATTGTGTATCTGCAACAAAAACCATGGTGCCAAAACTAATAAATGTTGCATTCTCTAATGACTCAAACCTACTCGATGTACTCGTACAACCTGTTATAGAAAACAAATGATAGGGAAGAGTAAATATGTGGGCTCCATAGCATCTATGTCATTTCTGAACAGCAGAAAATTACTAATTCTACAAACGGTGGAACACAATTGCAAAAATTTGAAAGTACAAGATACTAAAATGCAAAAAAAAGAAAAAAAATAATATCATTTTAAAATTTAATTCAAAATAAAGAGTATATAATTGTAATATACCAGAAACTTATCTATTTATCAAATAACAATTTACTTCTATTCGTTCAATAATGAAAAAAAATAAAAAAACAAAAACAAATGCGCTATAACATAAGGCACTAGAGTTTAGATCGATCAGTTTAGTATTCAGCAGAATCCACGCACGTTTCTTCACTCCCAAAATAGAAAGTGAAGAGCGATTTAAAAACGCACATGCGTTTCTTGAAGTTTGTGAAGAACATCTGAACATGGAGACGAGAGGATGCTAATTAATCCTCATTAAAGCTATCCCATCTCTAATCTCTATGTGCTGTCAAAGGCCAAAAACAGCTGATTGCATCTGGTCAATTTAATACAACGTTTCCTTTCCATTCCTTCACTTCACGGGTGCATGCATATGGGCACTTTTTGCTGTCCATTTTCTCTACAAACTCAGAGTCTGCCAAATTTGGGCAGTTTATACCAAATTGGTAAAAAAGGTTGCATTCAGAGATGTACAGCCAAAAGAAAAGAGCACAAAAATGATTACCTCTAAACAATTATTGGGTCAAAATTGGTTTCTGGTTTTCTTTTTTCACATATTAAAGTCTAACTTAATTTATGCTTGTGTTAGTGAACATGCTACTTTTTGTCAACCTTTTAGTAGGTAATTATATGTCACTTTCATGTGAATAGTGAACTAGATATATTGTTCATATGCATCAATTGCATAACACAATTGTTCCAATAACTCTGAACTTCCGTATACGGGGTTGTAGGTGATATCTTAATCTCTTAATGTGATGTGGGACCATGTCAAGAATGGCCATTCTCTTACATGTCATTTGATGCATCATCCATATGCCAATTGCAACACAATCGATTAAAGAGAAGTACTCCATCAAAATAGTCCATACCAACTTCTCACACCAAAACAAGATAACAAAACCCCACCTTGCATGATGTAGTACCTCTTACTTTAAACAGAGTGTACAGAAGAGAACAGAGCTTGCTCTTTACTGGTTGGAATTTATTTATCTTTGGCTTGTGGGGGTTGCTTATTTTTGCCTGTTTTTTTGTTTTTTTTTTTGTGTGGTCTCCCCTCCAGAAAATGTTTTTTTTTTTTAAGTGGGGTGCTCGAGTGTGTATTATAGAGACTGAAAATATTAACTTTATGATCGTAATGAATTACACCGCTAGTGATTTATCTATCTAGCGTTCCCATGCACCTTTTCTGTTCAATTTTGTTGTTTATGGGTTGATTAGACCAGATGGGTCAAAAGACCACTGAAATTGAAGGCACCAGTGTTTGACCCGAGCAGCAGCTCATCAGCTCAAATGACAAAAATCCGCACCCCAATAATCTCACAGCTGAGACAATTAAGTTTCTCTCCTTAAATAATGCCACAATCAACGCAACCAAATCCGTCTTTCTCTTAACCCAGTAAACACTCTCCAAATTTCCCACCTTTTTATAATTAATTTGCATACAATTCTGTTCAACCGTTATTAAGAACAAAATAGAACCCATTGATTCCTGCTCTTGTTTTCATCCCTCCACCAAATCAAAAAAACTGCTGCTTTAACATTTCTGGACAAGATAAAGCAGCTATTTTTAAAAATATGGGTTTGTTCTGGGAAGAACACAACCAAAAGCCGCCAGTACTTGTTTAGTTCTCACCAAGTCATCACTCCATTGCTACAAAATCATATTTTTTCCAAAACCCAGAAAAGGAAACTCAGCAAAAACGCGTTTTTCCAATTATAAAGCTGCCACAAATCGATTGGTTGCAGCAAAAAGCAAGTTTTTGTCGAAGTTGAGCCGCCACTGCTGGTTCTGTGAAGCTCTGAGGTTCAAAAAGATGGCGCCTTTCTGTCTGGGCCTTGGACTTTGGCTTGTTGGGCTGGTGGGCTGGGCTGCGGCGGCGGAGCAGAGCAGTTCAGAGTCGACGTCGAGGGAGCTCGACCGGACGCCGACGTGGGCTGTTTCCGGCGCCTGTGCTATCATCATAATCTCTTTGGCTCTGGAGAAGAGCCTTCACAAAGTTGGAACGGTAAGTTTCTCTCTCGGTAACTTCAATTCAATAATTACTCTTTTCAGCTGGTAGTCCGTTTCTTAATGTTTACTAGCAACTGTTACTTTTGCTCCAAATCTTAAATCGTATAGCTCAGTAAATTTCTTCACTTTATATTTACCATGGTTTGACTTTTAGTTTTTGTAGTGGTTTTGATTACCATTCTTTTCATGTGTTTTCTGTAGTCTCTAATTCTGGCATTTTTTCTGGGAAATTGAAATGTTTGTTTTCCTTTTCTATTTGGTTTAGAAGTTTCTAATGTTATTTTGATCGCTTTGGCATTGGTAATGAACTTTTGGAAGTTCTTTGGAGGAAAATAAGTTGTAAAGTGTTTGAATTGAAATGAAAGAAAAGGCTTCATTTCAGTTTTTCTTAAATTTGATTTTTTTTTTCATACATTTCTCTCCTTCATGGTATCCTGTTCATTGTTATGGCTGTTCGTAGTTTTCGGTGTAGTTTTCATACCAACACTTATTTTGGTCGACTAGAAGTTGATGTGTTGTTTTCTCTTTGGTGGAATGAACAAGCTATTAATTTGACAATGTTGCTGTTATCGGTTCTTTTGATTGATTTTTCTTCTTACCTCAAGAACTTTAAATGCAGTGGCTTACGGATAGGAGGCACAAGAGAGCTCTGTTTGAAGCTCTTGATAAGGTTAAAGCAGGTAAGGGTTTCACATGTACTTGCGATCACGCTTATCTCCCAGAATGATGGATGATTCAAAACTCATGCCAAATTTATCATCTTCTAGTTTTCACTGTCTCTCATTTAGACCTTTGCATTAAACATCAAATTACGGACACACATTTGACTTCGATGAAATTGTTGCAGAGTTGATGATTCTAGGTTTTATTTCGCTCATCCTGACTTTTGGGCAGAGCTACATTGCCAAAATCTGTATCCCACTTAAGGTTGCAGACACTATGCTGCCATGTACTGTAAAAGCTGAGAAGAAGGACTCAGGAAGTAGTCACCGGAGACTCTTGTGGTATGACAGGAGATCTTTAGCTGCTGCCTCCGATTTTAAATGCAAGACCGTAAGTAAATCCTTCTAGCTCCTATGTAAATTTCATCACCATTTGAACTAACAATATACTGTGTTCTACTTGGGTTGATAGCTAGTCTGATTCCTTGTTAACAGGGATATGAGCCACTTATATCTATTAACGGATTGCACCAATTACACATTCTCATTTTCTTCTTGGCGGTCTTTCATGTGCTATATAGTGCTGTCACAATGCTGCTCGGAAGGCTAAAGGTAGAGTACTTGGCTAGATATTGACATATATTCTTGTGCCCTGTGGAATTAACCAACTTTTAGAGGCTGTGTTCCATGCCAATCAATCTACCTCATGTACAGGGTTTTGTTGACTTTGCCTTAAGTATATTCCATATTTAATGAATGTTTCTTTTCACAGATTCGAGGCTGGAAGCAGTGGGAGGCAGAGACTTCTTCCCATGACTACGAGTTCTCAAATGGTATATGATCCCTTGATCCACACGTTTGTTCGTTCTTCAATCTAGAATAGATATTACAGTCTCCTGTCCTGATAACTACGAGATATGTTGGAAGCTAAGCATGATTACCATTTCTGGCAGATCCCTCGAGATTCAGACTTACTCACGAGACATCATTTGTTCGAGCGCATACCAGCTTCTGGACTAGGATTCCTTTCTTTTTTTATGTGGTAAGGCACTTTAAATTTTGAAAAATTGAAACACATAGTCCAACCTAGTAGGCTTTGATAAATTAACAACAGTAATGTCAGGGTTTCTGTATTTGTGTTCACATGTCATATGCTAAAACTGAACTAACTACAATTTTTCTTTTTCAGGGATGTTTCTTTCGGCAATTTTTTAAATCCGTTAGTAAGTCAGACTACTTAACCGTCCGCAATGGATTCATCACAGTGAGTATCATCACCTTCAAAAGTTTCAAAATTCCACATTGAATTTTTCACTTCAATTTATTGTAATCCGCTAATATACAGGTCCATTTAGCCCCGGGTAGTAAATTTAACTTCCAAAAGTATATCAAGAGATCATTAGAGGATGACTTCAAGGTCATTGTTGGAGTTAGGTAATGCGATTATTTATTATGTGTTTCTTGTTATAGACCAAGCTGTAGATTTGACCTGCCAATTTCACCGTGTTTAGTTTGGTATCCTGAATCATTTTCATGTTGTTGGCAGTCCTGTATTGTGGTCATCCTTTGTGATTTTTTTGCTCCTTAATGTTCAAGGTCAGCTACTTCTTCCTCGAAAACTCCTTTTAAAGCATATTGTTCTGACTTGGCAGTTTCATTCAGTTGATTGACGTTACCATGTAATAATGTTCTTTCAGGATGGCAGGCACTGTTTTGGGCATCAATAATCCCTTTCATTGTGAGGAACATTTCTCTGTATAAATAGTCTCGTTAGTTGGAAAGCTCAAGTTTCTGACCATTTACGTATGCAGATAATTTTAGCTGTCGGAACAAAGCTTCAAGCCATCCTGACTATGATGGCTCTAGAAATCACAGAAAGGCATGCAGTGGTCCAGGGGATTCCTCTCGTGCAAGGCTCTGATAAATACTTCTGGTTTGGTCGGCCTCAGTTGGTTCTTCATCTTATCCATTTTGCACTTTTCCAGGTATTGGATAGCTCCTCTTTGCAGTCTATAGTTCTGATATTCGATCTTTTATTAAAACGGAGCCCAAGTCATGAAGGTACAAAAAGGTGTTATTACTTGCTGAAAACTTTAGTAAAGAGTAGGCCAACCTTACGGGTTGTTCTAATATTACTGTTGATCGGTTTGGTATCAAAGCTTGTATTTGTTCCTGCATATCAATCAGTCTGAATTTTATGTTATCTTCTAAATTAGTATGTTTATGTTGTAATATTGTGTATTGTTCGACCATCTAATCAGTTTTCTGGTACATGCAGAACGCATTCCAAATTATATATTTCTTCTGGATTTGGGTAATGAACTATTCCGACTTTATATTCAATTATCCTCTTTGCAATACATCGTTCTAATAATAAAATCTTGAATTGCAACCTTTCTGCAGTATTCATTTGGGTTGAAATCTTGCTTCCATGCCAACTTCGAGCTTGCAATCGCAAAAGTAATTATGGGGTAGGCACTCTCTTGATATTATGTTCCTGCTTGGCTCTAATTGGAGTCATATTATACTAATATTGGTAGGTCAGTTGGTTTTTAGCTAAATGAGGGCAAGTATTCATATTTCCTTGGATTGATGTTTAAAATAATTTGGTCACTATCTTGCAGGGTTGGGGTTCTATGTCTGTGCAGCTACATAACACTTCCACTCTATGCCCTTGTAGCTCAGGTATTATTTAGTTTTGCTTTTTTCAATCCTGAGTTTCTTCATTAAGTCAAAAGTCTCTGGAAAATTATGGGCCCTAGATCCTTTTGTGGATCCAATTGAAAATGATTTATACTGGATGCCACATTGTGGTGAATGCTGCAGATGGGTTCGCACATGAAAAAGTCCATTTTTGATGACCAAACATCTAAGGCCCTTAAGAAGTGGCACCTGAATGTGAAAAAGAAGACCGGTAGGACGCACGGAGGAAAGTCTCCTGCTCGAATCCTGGGTGATGGGAGCTCGACTATTTCTACGGTGCACTCCTCAGGAGGACACACATTGAAGCGTTTCAAAACAACTGGTCACTCCACCCACTCATCCGCCTATGATGATCAAGAAGCATCTGACCTTGAAACTGATCCTTTGTCATCTTCAACAACAAACTTGATAGTAAGAGTTGATCAAGTTGAGCAACAAACCGAAATGACTGAGCTCCACGACCAAGGGCAAACTGATATTCACGATGATTTCTCATTTGCCAAGCCTGCCCTGGATAAGGAACCGTAAGAACAGGTTAGCGGAACAGTACTGCATCTAGTGGTGTTAATTTTTGTTACTAGTGAGTAGGAAGCTATATTAGTGAGAGAATTCGGAATGCAGCTACATATGCGCATATCTTGTATATTAACCTTCTTGTTTATACATTACTAGTAGCTGTTAGTCAATTGATCTTTGTATTGGCCTGCCTGATTTGGCTCACTGGTTTTGAATCTCATATTAGCTGATTGATATATACGTATTGGTTATGTACTTTGTGGCTTATTTCGTAGTTGACATATATAAAAGAAAGTTCGAGTTTGCTCAGTGGTGTATGCCTTGATAAACTGTTTTATCAAACTGTGTCTTCCATGTTCAGAATTCTTGCCAAATCACGAGTAATCCAGGAAAACATCTTTGTTAAATCAATTGAAAGACCAAATCCACTGCAAATTCGGAGCTGCCTACCTTGCTCAAGTATGCACATAAAGCTAATCAAGAGCTATAATTGAGCACATAAAGCTAATCAAGAGCTATAATTGAGCACATAAGTCACCAGTGAACCTAGATTTGGTGAGACTATGAACATACAACCAAGAAAATCTTTGGTAAAAGTCTTTCCTATTATTATAAAAACGTTTGTATGAACTCTTGTTCATGCACATAAGTAGCTGTGCTAAGTTGAACAATTAATCTATTGGATGTTATTAGCCCCGTTTGGCTCAACGATATTTTGAGCTTCGTCTTAGCTGATATACTTGTAGTGGTGATGCGGCGCAGTGTTAAGTATGAAATTAATTGGTGGCCCGTGCTCAATTCAAGGATTAAAGTTTCTGCTTCGGTTGAAATTTCGTAAAATAAAGAAATTTGTTTTCGATGGAAATTTTGGTAAAAAATAAAGTAAAATAAAATATGAAAAAATATGCTCGAAAAACTATAAAAATAACAAATAATGCAATATAACATTTAAGCTATGTAACATTGTTCATATGGATTAACTTCTATATACATAAGGGAGAAAAATTGTATTTTGCATTCCACTAAGTTATCAATTAGCACAATATCTTAAATGCTATTGTTTATCAAAGGAAATAATTTCATTAATAAAACATACTTACCATTGGCATGAGTAATCAAAGTATTGTGGAAAACTTAAGGTGAGCCTCATGAAACATACACTAACCATTCCATTAATATTACAATATAATATAAGAGGAATGTCAGAAGAAGAATATCTTTGTACTGCATAAATCAATTTCATCTTACATGTCTTTGTTTTTTGGTAGCTATATAATTGAGGATAGAGGTGGTGGTGAGCTGTCAGAAGAAGAATATATGTATAACGCATAAAGCAATTTTATCTTATGTCTTTGTTTTTTGTTAGTTATATAATTGAGAGCGTGTACATGGTGGTAGAATGTCAAAAGATTGAATTGAGTAATAAAAAATAAAAGATTGAATTGAATTAAAGTGACAAAATGCAACATCTTGACCAAAGAATACATCGAAATTTCACCAAAATTTCGGTAGTATCGGTCATTTTTAAGAGCATGAGCACCATATTTCCGAATTTGTACCGAAATTACCAAAATTACCGAAATTTTGCGGAATTTTTTGTTTTTTTTTTTCCAATGATATTGATATGTATCCCGATTCAACTTTCGATACTCCAAAAAATCAGCAATTTCAACCGAGATTTCGGTGTTTCGGTCGAAATTTTAATCCTTGCTTCTAAGCCAAATTCAGGTTCTTTCCTTTTTCTTTTTCCAGTCTGACTAACAAAATACATGGAAGTTTACTGATGTTGGGGTTGGATTAGAGGTTCCTCTTGAATACAATCTAGTTTATCAGTAACTATTGAATCTAAATATAGCTACAAACCTGAACTGTATCCGAAAAGTATTACACATTTCTAGCTTATCGGTTGACACACGAAGATCTCGGGGATCTCCACGTGTCAACCCACAGCTTAGCATCAAATCTCCAGCTACAAAGAAAGCCGACTAACTACTACGCTACCACTTAACATAATGAAACCAATACATCATAGTGAAACTAAAAATCATATAAGCCTTCCTTCATCAGCAAGGGATGATCACAACAAGAGGCCATAGTGGATTATGATCTCCGCATCTCCATGAATTGTATAGGGCTGGACAAATGAAAAAGGTGGAGTCTCAGTTGAGTCTTACAGACTATATAGTGATGTCTTTCGTTCAATTTTGAAACAAAGTAAAGAAAGTAGAGAACCAGTGTGCAGACGTCAGCTAGAGATTGAAACATTGGCCAATATGTCATCTTTGACGGTGATCAGTGAGAAAAAGAGAGATGGAGATTACTTGAGATTCAGGCAACATGTATTGCAGAAGCCGACCTTGAAAAAATAATGTTGGAGGATTTAAGATGCAATTGGAGAAACTGTCAAGGGCGCCGAATGTAGCCAATTACAAAGAGAAGGTTCCTGAAAATAATGATGATGAGCTCGATGAGGAGGAGGAGAAATTGTTTCTACCATATGTACTCTGAATCTACAAGAAGAAGAGAGATAGAGATTGCTCCCAAAAAAAGACAGAGATAAGAAATTGTAGAGGGGTTGAACAGTCAGTTCAACATGTAAGGCGCTAGCACATGCGTTGTATCATAGCAGTCCTGCAAAAAACAAAGTGCTAAGTCAAATTTTCCAACACTAGGGAAAATGCCAAGTCCAATCTGGCAAGTAGAGGGTAGGGGCTTTTTGGTAAATTGAAATGCCAAGTTGCGACCCAGCTGGCAAGTCGGCACTATCGTGTGGGGCCCTACAAGTCGGCACGATTGTGTGGGGCCCTACAGGATTTTGAAATGAGGCTTTTCCCACCCATTTTTTTTTTGTTAAGAAAGTTCATTATTAATAAAGACGATCAGAAATACATAATAACTTAAATGGATGATCAGAATAACCAAATCAAAATTCAAACGTGAAGTCAAGAACTAAAATAGGATCTTAAAATTAAGATCCTCTGCCTGCCAATCACGAGGAGAACAACTCGAACAAAACACAACCTTCAGCCAAGGCAAAACTAACCAATTTCCATGCTGAAACAACAATTCTTCATATAAGCCATCATATATCGCAACATCCTGAACTTTCCTAAACATCTGGTTTAAACTTTAAATAGATAGCAGTAGTGATTCCTGAAATTAAGCCCACGTGTCCTTAAAAGAAAAGTCTTTATATGACCAATTCTACACATTCTTTTTTAACTATCCATTAGCAATCTCTTTTCTTTTTTTTTTCTTTTTTTTTTTTATGTTAAGGAAAAGATTGTAGATTTATGTATGTACCATCGAAAGGGTCTATCTATTTCTAATTTTGCATATCGTTACATGTATGAAGATGTAGTGATTGGACGTGTATCTAGGTTTAATTTGACCGCATTATAAACTAGAGAGTCTAATATTAATTCTAGAGTAACATCCTATTGTAGGTGATACACATTCAATTCGCATGTGCTATGGTTTATCCTAATCGACTAAAGTGTTTAGCCCACATGTCAAAATGTGTTACTTATAATGATTATTTGAGGTACTTCCACCGATCGTAGTTGGACATTTCCACGTCCAATCTACAGTAGTTGAACATGGAGAGGTACTTGATCACGAACAAGATCGAAGTGATATAGGCCGTTTCCATTGAGGACAGAGATGGAATTCGAAATGAGGCTTTTGCCGCCCACTGTTGTTTCTATCCATTAGCAATTTCTTTTTCTTTTTTATATTTTTTTTTCTTTTTTGTTAAGAAAAAAAAAAGATTGTCCATTTATGTATGAACCATCGAAAGGGTCTATCTATTTCTGATTTTGCATATCGTTACATGTATGAAGATGCAGTGATTAGACGTATTTAAGTTTAATTCTAGAGTAACATCCTATTGTAGGATTCGTATGTGCTATGGTTTATTGTAATCGACTAAAGTGTACAGCTCACATGCCAAAATGTGTTACATTTAACGATTATTTTTACTTTTTTTTTTGGAAGAATTTTACATTTATTTTACATTTAGCCCGTAGACTTTGAACTCCGACATCTTCCTCCAAGCATCCTCCAAGGCCCTCATCACTGCTCTAGCCGTGGTGCAATTTCGGATGAAGACAAGCGTTTCGCTCTGCAATGTGGCCGAAATCATGCAAACTGCGGCCCGATCCTGCTGTGGCGAGAGCCGGGCTTCATCGCCGGTAGCTCCTTGTTCGATGTAGTCGAGGAGATTGAGGGTCTCAAGTACGATCGTGACAAGATACTTCCACCGACTGTAGTTGGACATCTCCACGTCCAATCTGCAGTCGTCGAACATGGCCATGTAGTTGATCACGAATGATATCGGCGCAATGTAGGCCGTCTCCATTGATTGAGGGTCTCGAAAATCGAATTTTGCAATCGAATTTTTTTATCAACTGGGAGGGCGGGCTGAGAGAATTTTGGGAATTAGGGTTCTTGAGAGCTTTCTTTTTGGGTTCGGTTTGGGGAAGAAAAAACTGCGGGGTATACGAGACTTTGGGGGTAGGGGCTTTTTGGTAATTGCAATGCCAAGTTGCGACCCAGCTGGCAAGTCGGCACGATCCTGTGGGGCCCTGCGGGATTTTGAAATGAGCTTTTCCCGCCCATTATTGTTTCTATCCAATAGCAATTTCTTCTTTCTTTCTTTTTTTTTTTTTCTTTTTTCTTTCTTTGTTTCTGTTGAGAAAAGGATTGTACATGTATGTAGTGTACCACCAAAAGGGTCCATCTATTTTTGATTTTTCATACAGTTACATGTATGAAGATGTAGTGATTGGACGTATCTATTGTATGTGCTATGGTTTATCGTAATTGACTAAAGTGTAAAAGCTCACATGTCAAAATGTGTTACTTATAACAATTATTTTTACATCTATCGCAAACAGACCCCTCGAACTCCTACGGATGGTCGATAGGAATTTGTCGGGAACTTCTCCGGCCTGAACCTTGGTAAGACTCTTTGGGATTTCTCCGGCCAGTACTCTAAGAATACTTCTGGGACTTGTCTGGCTAGTACCTTAGGGACAAGATACCTTCGGGCCGTTATCTACTTCTATATCTCTGGGATAGAGAATGCCGTGGGCGTGAGGGTTGATTTTGATTTGGTTTTTTTCTGTTATAGGAGCTTTTCTATTTATAATTTTCGCTTGCTTGCTCGCCAAGTCGTAGCATATTACGTCAAATCTCTCATCTTGATTTCCTTAGTCGAGAAGCTTGGTGGAGAACTCCTCAAATGCCTTTGTTGTCGTGTGCAATCAAACCCCTTTATACAAACTTCCTAAAATATAGGAAATATGCAATTTATTGACTAGATCATCCATTTGTGGCAACTTGCGCTACCTTTGCACGTGGCCTGTGCAAAAAATTGGTGTAAACTTCTCTTTCTAATCTTGGAGTTTAGAATTGGCCAAGAGTCCATTGTAGGCCGATTTCTTCATGGTCAAACACTTCCAAATTTATTCCAAATTGCCATCAAGATTTACTCGAAGATTTATCTAATTGAATGTGAGTTCTCCACGATTTGTTTCCTAAAATGACTCCGAGAAGATCTCATTCGTGTTTCTTGATGGCAAGGCATAGACTTCTTTCCTTATCGCTTCACGGACGTTTACTCGCATTTATTTTCAACAAGATCACGTAATAATTATTATAATTACCAAATAATAATAATATCACGAAAAATTATCAAAACCTACTTCATTCCTCCTTGATAGATTGCGCGGACCGCTAGGTGTAAATTTTGGTATAAACACAAATACTAGTTGAGAGACAAAAGTACTGCCTGAGTTTTGTCATTATAACACTTGCATTGCATTGACCACAAAAATTCTCTCTTTTTTCGATGTGTAGTATACCACGACTCTTAATTTGTTGAACAAATTTGTTCGGGCACATCTGATTAAGTGAGAAACAAGTAGAAGATGGATGAAATTCTTTTGAGAGGAGAAGAAATGAAAATGATACAATTTTCAATTGAGCATAGATTTTTGGTGTGCAACTTTTTATTTATAACATGTCGTAGATCTAGTCTAGGTAGGTAACAACAAGAATATACGGCCATATACGATGGGCCCTCCTTATTTTATGGGCCCTTCTCTTTTGATAAAATGAAACAAATTGAAAAGAAAAAAAAAAAGAAAAACATGTGAGATTTTAAGGGTTGTGTTCTATAATGAAAGGAGAAGTAGAAAAAAACCGGCCCCCCTTTTCGGCCGCCCCCCTTTAGATAAGGGGTTTGAAGAGGAGGACCAAAGAGAAAAAAAAAGATGGTGAAAAGGGGGACACGTTTTGGGAACCCCCCCCCCCCCCCTTTTTAATTCTGGTCACAGACGGGTCGTCGGCAGGTGGACGAGGCAAAAAATAATCTAGATGCAGCTTATCCCATACCTCTTTCGATGTTTCCCGATGGTATACGTGTCCGAGTGCATCAGCTGAGAGTGTGGAAGCGATCAAAGCCATCACTGCCTGATCCTCTCGGTACCATTTTTCATAGCTTGGATTACTAATCTCCTTCTCTTGTATTGTCACGGTTTTGTCAGGGCATTTGAATGAGCCATCCACATAACCCATAAGATCATTAGCTCTGAGTACGTTGGTGATCAGAAACTTCCATTCTTCACGCAGATACATCTCCTCTAACTTGAAGGGGAACATAGCGGGTATGTTTGGAATAAGAAATTCGAAGACAATGTGAACTCTTTGACTTTGAAACTGTAATGGGACAGGAGGAGTTGGAGTTCTTTCCCTTGGTTGTAGGCATGGAATGCATTGAGACAGAAAACCAAGTAGTCTTTGAGGTAGAGGGACAGAAGAATCGGACGGCGACGATGAGGAATTAGAATCAGGAGCAGCAGCCATTGGAAAATATTGGATATTGAAAAATCTGAGTGGGGGGGAGGGGGGGGGGTTGTGTGGGGTGGTGGGTTTGTGGGGGGGGGGGTGTGGTTTTCGGGGGTCTGTGGTCGGTGGGGGGGGGGGGGGGGGGGGGGGGGGTGGGGGTGGGGGTGGGGGGGGGGGGGGGGGGGGGGGTGGGGAATTTTGTTTGGGGAAAGCGGGGGGGGGGGGGGGGCCTGGGGAGGGGCCCGAGCGTGTGGTGATTAGGGCTAACTAGCAATGGAAGAAATTGAAGAAAGGTTTACACAGCAAGTGTCGCTCATGGAGAGGGAGAAAGTGCAAATTAGGATTGAGGAGACTGCGCTGGCCTCAACGTTTGTGGAGCCTCGTTACAGATTGGTAGCGAGGGTGTTGACGGATAAAGTAGTAAAACGTGAGGCTTTCATGGGGTTGTTTGACGGCTTGTGGAAGGGGGAGGATGAGACCTCGATAACCGAGGTGGCGGATAGAACATTCATGGTGGGCTTTGCGAGTGCTAAGGATCGGAAGCGTGTTCTTGATATGGAGCCATGGTCTTTCAACCGGGCATTGGTGGTGCTGGCGGAGGTTGAGGACGGGTTTGAGGTGCAATCGGTAGAACCTAAATCGTGCCAATTTTGGGTTCAAATCCACCGGGTTCCCGTGTTTTGTATGACTAAACAGGTGGCGATTTCCATTGGCAGTGGGGTAGGGGATGTGATGGATGTCTCCAATGTTGATAACAAAGGCGATTGTGTAGGGCGGTTTGTGCGGGCACGGATTAGAATGGATGTTTCTCTCCCTTTGATGAGGCGCTTGGAGGTGGATTTCCCGAGGGTGGGTGCTGTGTGGGTGGAGTTTCGGTACGAAAACCTTCCCAATTACTGTCTTGCATGTGGTTCCTTGGCGCACACGACACACACCTGTGTGCAGGGGGGGAGTCGAGGGAGGTCGCTGCCGTTTGAGGGTTTGGATGCGCAGGAAGATCTGAGAGGTAACCGGCTGGGGGCTTTCGGAAGAAGGGCGGTGGGCTCCAAGGGCAGTAGGGGAAGTAACTCGGTGGGACTGCGGAGTGATCGGCCATCATGGAGGCGAACGGAGAGTACGCCTAAATCTGACCGTGCAGAGGAAAGCTCACGATCACGGGTGAGTGATTCCATGGAGTTTGTCGATACGGCTTCGTCACCAGCTAAACAGAAGGGAGGATTGGGTAGAACTAAGTTGGCAGAGACTTTGCAGCTGGCAAAACAAAAAGAAGAAGAGGCTCGGTCCCGTAGGGAGGTAGCTTTCGAGGCCGGAATTATTGGCCCTGGGGAACGTGAGGGTAACCTGGACCCTCAGTGGGGACTAACAGAGTTGGTTGAGGAGGATTTTCCAGTTATTGTGGAGTGTGTGAGGGTACCGGAAGTGGTGAAAGAGAATGCTGGTGGTATGAGAGGTGATGGCACTAAGCCAAAAAAGGGAATAAACGACACTCTTGGGACGACAGTTAAATTAAAAACTGTCGTCTAAAATTGTAGCATTTTTGGGTCGACAGTTTTTGGTCCAAAACTGTCGTATAAAATGGTGATATTCTGCATGTTTTAAAAATTGGGGTAGTTTAGACGACAGTTTCTACATAAACCGTCGTGTAAGTGTCGTTGGGAAAAAAAAGCGGAAAAATTTTCCGCGCGTTCCCAAAAAGGAAGGCAACATTCTGCGCTCTCCAAAGTTGAAATTGCCCAACAAAACCCTAATTTCTAAAACACATTTGCCGAGCCCAACTTCTAACACATCTGAGCTATAGCTTCCGCCCCTCACCCCCACCATCGAACTCACTCCAAATCATTTGCGAATGAATGCGAGGAGCCGTGCTGAGGGAACGATTTCAGTTTCAAGACCAACAGCACCTCTCGGACCGGCAGCTCTTCTCGGATCGGCAGCGCCTCTCTGACCCGCATCTCCTCTCGGACCCGCAGTGCCTCGACGGAAGCGCAGCGCCTCGACGGACCCACAGTTACTCTCAGACCCGCAACGACTCTCGGACCCGCAGCGACTCTTGGACCCGCAACGCCTCGACGAACCCGCACCGCCTCGTCGTCAAGGCCGCCACCGCCGTCACTCCCAAGGTTGTTATCTTGCTTCTTCTTCTCTGTTTTAATTGATTTCATGCGTGTTTGAGTTGTTGGGTCTTGTATGGTTTGAATTTCATTGGGTGAAAGTTTGATTCTTTGGGTAATTTTGCTATTTATGTTCGTGATTTGGTAGTGAACAGATTCTGTTTTCAGCTGCTGTAGTTGTTTATAAGTCGAGTTGAGTGTGCCCATTAATACAGAGAGGTAAAGTTTTCGCCTTTATTTGGTTTTGGATTTGATTTTTAGAGTCGCTTTGGGCAATGAGTGTAAATTGTTAATGATAAGATTATTGTTTGAGTTTTGACTAATACACTTTTGCTCTTGGGTCTCATTGATTTTGCTGTTGGCTTGATTTGGATGTTGCAGATGGAGGTGAGTTTAAATGTCCTTTTTGTGTGATTATGCATCAGTTTGTTTAGATGTACATATCTCACTTGTTATTGGATTTCGGTTTGCTGTGTGCAACAGGGTGATACCAAGGGCAAGGGCGGAGATTCGTCTTACAAGAAAGAAGCTCAGCCAAGTTCGAATTCTCAGGTTGAGTATTATTTCGTTTTGTAATGAAGAAATGTTGCTTTTGTTTTGGTGTTTGGGTTAGTATAAGTCGTGCTTTTTTATTTTCATTTTTCAGCATTGTAATTGTATGGAAGTTTGTTTCTTTATTCTCTTATGTTAGCAATTTTTTGTCTTGTGGCAGATTTCTCACCAAGGTTCTTTCTCTCAGGGAGTTAAACTCGAATTCTCAAGCACTCTGTGAAAGTTTGATTCTTTGGGTAATTTTGCTATTTATGTTCGTGATTTGATAGTGAACAGATTCTGTTATCAGCTGCTGTAGTTTATAAGTCGAGTTGAGTGTGCCCATTAATCTAAAGGAATGATTTCTTAAGGAATTTTTGCTTGCTGTGCTTGTTAATGTGCTAAAATTAGCTGTGTTATACTTTTTTGGGTTTTCTGATGTTTGTGGTTCTGATTGATTTTGCAGTACACTTCGATTAAGCATTTGGTTTGACAGAGTGCTTGTGAAAATCAAGGTTTGTGGCTGATCTAATCTCTGAATTATTGGTTTATGTTGTCACATAATGTTTTCTATTGGCTTAGGCAGTTCCTTGGGTTTAGTCAAATTTTGCACCAAACTATCTTGGTCTCTTTCAACGAGCTCTCTATTTATGTCCTCTTTTGCTCTTCTTCTTCACCGCTTAGGTTTCTAGAGTTTGAATTCGGAGTCCCTTTCTGGGTTTTGGTTTTCAGCTGCAGAAGACACAGCATTCACTTCAGGTTAGTCATCATTAGTTTGGTTTTAATTTGTTTCCTGTTTGGGAGAAAAGAAAATGACCCGTGAAAGTTTGCAAGTATATTGATTTTTCTAAGTTAATGCTTGAAAGACAGGTACTTTTTTGCAACTGTAAGAGCATGGAGGAGTTGCGTGACTGGTGCAAGGTCCAACTAGAAATGGACGTTTATTTTTGGACATTGCATAAGAGTACTCAATTGTTGAGTTAACAGTTAAATTGTGTACAAATTATAAAGCTGCATTTGGATGTGTCAGTTAAGTCCTAATGCATGTAAAGCGAGTGGAGTTGAAAGTCACGTTTGGTAAGGATATGTGGTTGGTGGAGTTATACAATGTGATTACGTTAATAATATGTTTCCTTTTTCTCGCTAATAATATGTACGAAGTGAAATTGAGCAGCAACAATCTCTCTCATCTTGTTCAAGGATGGATTTAAACCAAATACGAAGACTCAACTTGTTCCGTTGCCGGCCTTGAAGCTAGAAGATGCATCTCTTGAGACTAAAGAGAAAAATAGCACAACATCTTCGAAAGCTGCTCATCATCCATTGCTCATGCAGGTATCTGTTTTGTTTTCCATAATTACTTGGTATATTTTCAAAGATATATTTTGAAAGTATGGATTAGGATATAATATCTGTGGGAGTTTTTGGAGCAGTTCAAACTTAAACATGTCCATTATTTAATCACTGGTACATGTCATTGTGTTAGTTCTTATGTCTTTCACGTGCAACGCCTTACTTATGGATATCTTAGAAAATGGGATTATTTATGCAGATTACTTGCCATGGATGCACCTTTTGGGATGGAATACTTGCTGGAAATGCACATTGCTGGAAAGCATTTTGCTTTGTAATCTTTATAGGATTCTAGATGCATTAAAATGCCATGGATGCAGCTTTTTTGAATTTCAAGAATGTTGAACACAAATTTATATATGTACATATTTAATTTACTTTGATCTTAGATGGAATGGTTTCAAATTACTTTCTTGAGCATTTTTGGATCATAATTGTGATTACAGGTATCTTAATTAACAAGCATAACAATTAACAATTCAATTGACAAGGCAACGGCTGAATAATTGTAACAATTACTTGCCCTAGCTTAGTCGACAGTTTTTGGTACAAAACTGTCGTGTAAAGTAGAGAATACTCGACACTTTTTGGTACAAAACTGTCGTGTAAAGTAGAGAATACTCGACAGTTTTGTACTAAAAACTGTCGTGTAAATTATAGAATAGTCGACAGTTTTAGTTTAAAACTGTCGTTTAAAGTAGAGAATAGTCGACAGTTTTATTAAAACTGTCGTTTAAAGTGGTCATTCGCTAACTTTTATATAATTTTGGACCAGTATAGTCGAGTTTTTTTGTTGTGGTGTTTTCTCTTCCCCTTTTAGGGCGGGGAAAAAACGCTGTCGTGTTTCCCTTTTTTTCTGCCGCCTGCCCCCTCCGGGCGTTTTTTGCGGCTCTTTGTGGCGGTTTTTAACCGTCGTTTAAGCCCTTTTTTGGCATAGTGTGGATTGAACTTGGACCTCAATATTGGGTGTGGGGTAGACGGTGTGGAGGATGTGTGTCTAGAAGCTATGGTGGGGGAGGAAGAACGTTCATCTCCTGATCCGTTTGGGTTATGGCTGCTTCTACGGGTACCGGGAGGAAATAAAAGGGTCCGTGAGGAGATGAGGAGCATCGATGGGGACCTCGAGGATGTAGGAGACAACTTGACGAGGCGTCGGCGAATTACTCGTGATGATGATGTTGTACAGGCGGCGGGAACCAGCCTTGAGGGGTTCCCCGGGTCGCCATGAGTCTACTCTGCTGGAACTGTCAGGGGATTGGGAGTGACCTGACAGTTCATGATCTAAAGGAGCAGCATAGGCTCCACTCCCCCGATGTGATTATTTTATTGGAGACTAAAAATCATAGTCGGAAATTTATGCACCTGAAACGTAGTCTAGGGATGTCTGGCTTTTTTGCGGTGGAACCGAGGGGATCGGCAGGGGGTATTTGTCTTTTATGGAGAGATAGAGACCAGGTCCGTTTGGTGAAGTATGCGGATTTCTTTGTTGAGGCACTGGTTGAGGATAAAAAACAGCAAAGATGGTGGCGTTTGTTTGGTGTTTATGCTAGTACTGATGAACATATTAGGGAACAACAATTTTCGGTGCTAAAGGGGAGAGTTGAAATGTGTGCTGAACCGATCCTCATTGTTGGAGATTTTAATGACCTCCTCCATGCACATGAGAAGGTAGGGGGACAAGTTCGTACAGCGGGTAGCTTGAATTTGTTTAGGGGTTTTGTAGCGGATTGCCGAGTGCTTGACCTCGGTTTCTCTGGGTTTCCTTATACATGGTGGAATAGGCGAGAGAATAATCTTATTCGTGAGCGGATTGACCGAGCTTTAGCTTCGGATGTGTGGATAGAATGGTTCCCGCAGGTGACGGTCAAGCACGTGGTGTTAGAGGGATCAGATCATGCTATGCTCGCCATTCACATGGAGGCTCCACCACGTCGATGGAAGAAGCGTTTCATTTTTGATCCAAGATGGGCTGAGGACCCCGAATGTCAACAGGTTGTGGAGGGGAGGTGGCGGGGTACAATTAGTGGGTCAATTGGCTGTCAAGTTTTTACAAAGCTCACGCGAGTCCGTAAAGGTTTGGTGGGATGGAGACGAGCCCATCGGGATTTGAATTCAGGAAAAAGAATTGAAGCATGAATTACGGGAGGCGTATCAGCGTCCAGTTTTTAATGGGGAAGCAATAAGAAGCAAAGAAGAGGAGTTAAGGAAAGCTATAACGGAGGAGGAAATCTATTGGAAATTAAAGTCTCGGGTTCAATGGTTAACAGAGGGAGATAGGAATACCAAGTTCTTCCATTCCAAAACAGTAAAGCGTCGGCGTCTTAACCGTATGAGTGGTTTGGAAGATGAGGTCGGTATATGGTATGAAAATAGTAATGCTATGAATGCAATTGCGGTACAGTACTTCAGGACATTGTTCCAAACGGAGCACCCTTTGGGAATCGGTACTATTGTTGACTGTGTAAATGAGAAAGTAACGAGTGATGATAATGCAAGGTTGGAACGTGATGTGACGGAGGAGGAAGTGAAAGAGGCGGTGTTTCAAATTCATCCGACGAAATCGCCAGGACCTGATGGCTTTTCAGCTAGCTTTTATCACAGGTTTTGGGCCGTTGTTAGAGGTGATGTTGTGGCGTTAGTTAAGGATTTTTTCAATTCTGGCCGGCTGGAGGGGAGACTTAACCACACGCATATCGTACTGATACCTAAGGTACTGAATCCTCGTAAGATGCAACAGTTTAGACCTATCTCTTTGTGTAATGTGGTATATAAGGTTATATCCAAAGTGCTGACGAACAGATTGAAGATGCTCATGCCGAGGGTGATTAGTGATACTCAAGCCGCATTTGTGACAGGTAGACAAATATCGGATAATGTGCTTGTTGTACATGAAGTCCTTCACTCTATCATGCATAGGAGTGGGACGGATTTGATGGAGATGGTGATCAAGCTTGATATGGCCAAAGCGTATGATAGGGTTGAATGGGATTTTCTGTTTGCTATCATGGTGAAGTTGGGATTTGGCATGAAGTTTTGCGGATTGGTTAAGGAGTGTGTAACGTCAGTATCATATAGCGTCATGATGAATGGTGAACCGCATGGGGTTATTAAGCCGACAAGGGGATTGAGACAGGGTGACCCCCTTTCACCATTTATGTTCCTGCTGTGTGCTGAGGGCCTATCAGCTTTAATTCGGAAAAAGGAGATGGACGGTGCATTGCATGGAGTTCGGGTGACGGGGGACAGCCTGGCGCTGACACATCTATTCTTTGCAGATGATTCAGTCCTATTTTGTCGAGCTAGTGTAGAGGAGGCACAATGTGTTAAGGAAATCCTTGATGTGTATGCCATGGGGTCCGGGCAGCATGTTAATTTGGATAAGTGCTCTGTGATGTTTAGTAATAACTGTCCAGATTACTATGGCCGAGTGGTAGCTGAAAGCCTTGGCATTGGTCAGAACGATGCGTTTGGTAAATACCTAGGTATTCAGGCGGATTTTGGTGCATCCAAGAAGCTGGTTTTTGAAGAGATCCGAAATAAGGTGGCCCTAAAGGTGGATGGGTATGCTGAACAATTTCTATCGACGGCGGGGAAGGAGGTTTTGATCAAATCAGTGGCCTCGGCGTTACCTGTATACACTATGTCGTGCTTTAAGATTCCGGTAGACATTTGCAAAAAGATTGAAAGCACGCTTTCTAGGTTTTGGTGGAGGGGTACTGCCGAGAAGGGCATACCGTGGGTAGCTTGGAAGAAAATGTCGAACTCGAAGCATTGTGGGGGCTTGGGTTTCATGGATCTTATTTGTTTTAACCTAGCTATGCTGGCAAAGATCGGTTGGAGGATTGTGTGTGATGAGACGACGGTGCTGGCTCGCATTCTTAAGGCCAAATACTTCCCGAATACCACTTTTCTACAGGCACCGCAAGGTTTGGGTACGTCATGGGGTTGGAAGGGTATTTGGCAAGGGAGGAAAGTGTTGGAGGCGGGTCTTAGATGGCGGATTGGCAATGGGGCGTCGGTACGAGTTCATGATGATCCGTGGATACCAATCCCTCATACTTTCATCTCGACGGCGGCCCCGGGACCTAATTTATTGCATGTGGCAGATTTGATTGACCCGGTGAGTGGTGCATGGAGACAAGAGGAGGTTATGGGTTGCTTACAGCCCCACGAGGCCCAAGCGGTGTTGCGAATGCCAGTGAGTACACGTGGGTGTAGTGATAGGCTTATTTGGCATTACACCCGACATGGGCGGTATACGGTGAGCTCGGGATATAAGGTTACTATGGAGTTAGAGGCTAAAGGGGAGCTTGGGCGACAAAGTTCGGGGGCTTTATGCATAGATCATAACCATGGGGATGTGTGGTCTAATATATGGAGGATGGATGTTCCAAATGTTCCAAATAAGTTAAAACACTTTGTGTGGCGATGTTGTGGTGGTTCCTTGGCGGTGAGATCAAATTTGGTGCAGCGTGGGATGCGAATTGCCGATTGCTGTCCACTATGTAATCAGGTGGGAGAGACGGAGTACCATCTCTTTTTTATGTGTGGTTTTGCAAGGGACTTCTGGGCTGCTTGTAACATGCAGGTGGGGGTGGACGATAATGGGGAGGAATCATTTCTGCGTGCATGGCTAGGGGTGTTGGCTAGGATGCAAGGAAAGCAGGAGGCAGTGGCGAGCTTGGTGTTTGGTTTATGGCGTATTTGGAAACAACGAAATGATGTTGTTTTCAATCGGGGTGGTGGTGATATTGCTAGTTGTGTCATTGCGATGAAAAAACAATACCAAGAGTACGTTGAAGCCATGCAGCAAGCTCACAGTAGCAATGTCTCTATGAACTCAAGGGCGCGGGCAGTGAATACTGGCGGCATTCAGGACCTATCTTCAAGTGTGGTGCGGCCGGAACGGTGGCTACGGCCGGCGTATGGGTCCTATAAGTTGAACTGTGATGGAGCATGGGATCCTAGAACGATGAAAGGGGGTTATGGATGGATATTGCGTGAGTTTTTATGTTGGATGGAGGCAGCGGGGGTGTGGGCGCTCAATTCTATAGTTCTGCATGTGTGGCCGAGGCGATAGCAGTTAGGGAGGGGCTTACTTTTTGCGTGCAAGAAGGTTATAGAAGGGTGGAGGTGGAGACGGACTCAAAAGAAGTGGTGGAGCTGGTGATGCAGAGATCGCAAGGAATAGCGGAGATTGAAGGTATTGTGTTCGATATACAGTGCCTGTGTGATGAATTGGAAGCTGTTAGTTTTACCCATATTCCTCGTCGATGTAATGAAGCCGCGCATTCCATTGCGGCGTTTGCTGTCAGACATGGGGGGTCTCATAGATGGACTGAGTGCCCCTCATGGTTATTTAATGTTTTGGCGTCGGACGCGAATGTTTCCGTCCGGCTTTAATCTTCAATAAAATAACACCTTTGGAAAAAAAAAAAAAAAAAAATCTGAGTTTTGGACAGGTATACTAATAGTGAGTACTGATTGAAGATGGTCTACTCTGGCTCCCTAATATTGCTTTATATAGACAAATTAATCTCTGCTCCTTGTAGGACAAGGAAGGAACCGGCACCTTTAGTACTAAGTTTTCCTTGTTGGAGTAGGATAATTTCCTTCTAAATTCTAACGCCCGCAAAATTTATCCGGTATATTTCCTAATTTAGTTGGGTTTAAAGCACATTCATTACGTATTCGAGGATCTTATGTTATTTTTCGTTGTTCTGACCAGAAAATCGATCAAGGATCACGAAACTTTTTGAGGATGAGGAAACACATTGATAATTACTTACCCTTTTTTTTTTCTTGGTCGAAAATTACGTAGCTGTTTTCAATGAGTTTTGTTTAGGATTTCCTTACTGACGAGTGTGCATCGAATGCAGACACTCAAGTTCATTAGAGTCTTTGGTTTTAATCTTGCTCTTAATGAATGGAAATTGATCATTGCTTCCGAATGCAGTCAAAAAGTTGCAAATTTAATTCCTACTTTAGAGACGCTAAGAGCATCTCCAACAGCCTAGCTATATGGAGTTTTTTGGCTATTCTAACCCAAAATACAAGAAGTTGTTCATTCAAGAGACTAGCTATCAAGCTAGCTATTCCAACATTTTGAACAGTAGTTAGCTAAATTTGGCTAGCCCGAACAGAAAAGCTAAACCACTGTTAAAATTAAATAATATTATTTATGCCCCTACTCCCCATGGTTTTTTCTTTATGAAGAAAGAAGGTAGGAAGAGAGAAAGTGAGTGGGGTAGAAGTAAGGGAATAAATAATAAAATATTTTAACAAATATTAAAATGACTAGTGTTGTTAGAGTTAGAGTGTTATAATAACTTTAAAGTCATTTTTCATGTTAAAATAGCAAAAAAATAACTAGCCTTGTTGGAGATTAGCATCTCCAACAGCCTCGCTATTCTAGCGAGAACACATTATTTTTCTTCATGCAACAAACTCGCTACTGTGCTCACTACTTTAATTTTGTGAACAGTCCCTCACCAAATCTAGCCAGGAGGATAGAGAAAATAGCCAAGTAAGATTTTGTGAACAGTCCTGCACTTGTAGCTCCGGTATTGTCTTGATTTGTTCTTTTAGTCCCGAGTTTCTTCGTTTAGTCATGCCATAAGACATTTTTGAGGGCTCATTTTGATGGAATGAAGAACTAGTAAGATTCAAGAACAAGGATGAATTCAAAGGTAAGAGTGAGAGAGTATCTCCGAGGCTATGTATTGGATCTCCGGGTCGTAGCTAGTGAAGAACAGAGAAAAGAAAACATGGAAAGAAAAACAATAGAGTAATCAATTAAGAAAGAATTGTAAGCTCAGCTCCTTTGCATTGGTCTTTTATCTTTCATTGGGTTTTCTCCTTGGACCAAAAGTTTTTAGTTTGGGCCAAGGTTGAGTTTGGGACTTTAGAAAGCCTAAGCTATCAACATCGATGAAAATTATCATTGTTTCCATAACTACCATCAATCACATTGAAAACATTGGATTGTAGATTGCTTCATTGGAATATGAATTCGAGGCTGCCAATGGTTTCCATGAAGGCGACGGCAACAAGGGCATTTGCATCAGATTCGATATTTATAAGAAAGTTGAAATTACTAATTATTGAGAACTATTTCATCCCTGATATGCTAGGACTGGTCGCCGTACTAGGACAACGCCTGGCTAACTATAGAGTCCCCAATCCCAACAATCCAAATCAACGATGAGAATCATTTATTTTCAATGCAGTCTGATACCTACCTTGATAAGATGTTTGTTGGCTCCATGGGATTCATGTTCAAAGTCCTCAGGCCCTAGGATACCAGGGGCGCACATCCAACCCATTGAATTGAACCCAAAGTCTTCAAAACCTATATCTGTCCTCAAAATCTTCTTTGCCCACTAAATGCTCTCAATCATAAGCCTCTTTTGGGTTGGGGTCACATTCATTGTATAGTAATGTTCTGCAATGACCAATCGCCACATGACAGAAAGATTACTTAGATCAAATCCAACCCTTTTTTTTGGGTGCTCTCTGTAATGTATACTTGAAGAGTGAGTGGACTTACTGACAATCACATAATAAGACATGTAAAAAGGGTAACAATGAGCCGGTATAATTGTAGCCCGCGTGACATGCAAATAATTAAACACACTAACTTGTAGGTAGAACAAGATGCTTTGCTTCAGCCACCTTCCCGTTTTCGTACCCAGCAACTAACTGTGCAAACTGGTTCTTCTTGCATTGTACATATTCCCTGAACCCCTAATTTAAAGTTTAAACACTTCGTTGCCTTACCCACCTTCCTTTTTTCACCCAACGTATGATCAAACTGAAATTATTTGCTTGCATTTGAGTTTTTGTTTACATCAATGGCAAGAACGTGTTTAGTTGGCATCAACCATGTCTTTACAAGAATCTATTAGGTCATTACACTTCAATTTGCACATATTTTCCTGTAAATTATAGTAATTTGTTTGGACTACCTTTTGACATCCATTATTGAGTGCTAAATCCCAATGCCTTTTCTGATGGTATTATAGTAACGGGGTGCTCAGCATGTGCATCTTGCAGTCTTGTAAGTGAGCTTGTCCCAGAAGAAGATAACTCCAAATCGAAGTACAAAAGGCGTTGTTGTTTTTTAAAATCATTTCATGCCAAAAAGGACTGAGCTGACCCAACTTAGCAGAAACTTTCGTATGTTAATTATGAGTTCACTAATCCACATTGGGGTTAGCTCTTTCTATTAAAAAAATTGTGTCCAATTTGTCACATCCTACATGTGCACCCTTTACAAAGTATGATCTTCTTTATACCATCATTTCACAAATTATGGATGTATTGAACCAAATAAATGACTAAATTCAATCTTATGAATTTTCCATAATTCTTTACGCTGCCTTCCTACATGAAATCTTAAGGTGACATATTTTGATCATTGTTGTTTTCTCAAGAAATATACCATCAAATTAGTAGCAACTAGTCAGTACATCCATTTACCTAATAAGAGTCCTAACAGTTTTCCTCACTATTTACTACGAGTTTATTGGTTGAAAATTTAAATTAGTATTTAGGGAAGAAGTGGTTGAAAACTTTGGTACCCTACTCTTTCAAGATGTGTGATTCACCATTAGTTGTCACACTCACATGTGAATGAAATGACATATAAATAGACCCCTTGAACTTCAAAGGGTACAATCATAGTCTAGTTTCTTCTCAACGTACCATCCCGTCAAGTCTTTTTCTTTAACCGTAATGCTTTTTCTAACAAGGAAAAATTACAGGCATGTGGATTAAAACGATGATTAACATGAACACCAAACTTTAACTAGACAAAGATTCTGCTAACTGCCAAATTTTATCGTTGAAGAGGAAACTCCAAAAGAGGCGCTAAATTGATAACTTGTAAAATGACATGCAAAAATGCATGGTCGGCGCTTGCTTAAGTAGTTGATTAATCTTAATCACAAACTTTAGCAATCTTGCAGACAAACTCAAAAGTAATGACTTGTTTTACTGGTCCCAAAACGAAAAAAACAAATACAGATAGATATTGCTTGCAGCTTTTTGTACCAACACGAAAGAAGTGGGATTTTGCTTGCGATTTCCCAGTTGGTCTTAGTTTAGAGTAGGATTGAAGTTTTGGTTTTGGTATGGAAAGGTGACTTGTCCCTAGACGGATTTAGTAGTTTAGGAAGTTAGCCGTCCATAGAAGAAAATTTTCATTGTACTCATTGTTTAAATTTACAGCCACTCGTCATATGGTAATTGATACTGATGTGATAATATTTAATTGGTCGAAAACCTACAAAATGAATATTTCTACTATGATCTATAAGACTAAGAGATTGAAATCAAGTGCTTATTTTCCAAAATGATCCCAAACCCCAATATCAAACGACATTTGTTTGTATCTCATTCTCTAATGTATCCACGACAAGTGCATGAGCAAACGATCTTATTTTCTCATCTATTTTAACTGAGTTGTTCAGGTTAGAATATTTCTTTAGTATCTTTAAAATGCCTTTCTCTAAATGGAACGATTCTGTCAATTGTCTTAATAATTTACTTTTTTGTCTTTCCATACTAAAAGATATTAATTTTGGTTTGAAATTAAATATTATAAAGGTACATTCGTAACAAGAAAAAAGGCAGCTGTAGAATCATAAACAAAGTTAATAAACTTGATACTTTAGTTTTCTCTTCAACTTAATCCTTGTTCACACTTCCCACAACACAGATTACTAGATTCTAGAGAAGTTTGATCATCAAGACCTACCTGAAAAACAAAACAAAAGCCAACGTGTCATAATAACCAAACCCACTAAAATAAGGAGCTTAATAATTTATGAGTAGTGCCAGTTCTAGAGCATTGAGTGGAGGCATTTTTCCTCAAAGTGTCAATGAGTTGAAGTACTTCTTACATCAATACATTATAATAGGCATTTAAAACAGTAATTTTCAAGGTACATGACACTATTTCATGTACTATTTTTTCGAATTAATTAGGATGCTGATATTGGCATTCTAAGAAAATTATTATACTTCATTTCTTCTTTATTTTTAACATTAGAATAGAATGCATGATAACTATCTTTTAGCGTGTTAATAATATTTCTCCAGAATTAATCGATTTAATAAGTTCACTGATATCAGTGTGTAGTGAGCAGTAACTAAGTTGATTACTTACCCAGACAACATTAATTATATGCAGGCTAAGGCAGAAAAAGATAATGTAGATAAGAATGACTAAAAATAGAAATCCAAGGCCACCTGGACCAACCTGGGCCGACCCTCACCCTCCTCTTTAAACCCTATCATCTCCAAACCTACATTTTCACACTTCTTTCCGGACCTCAACTGTCTGTATAAAACCCCACCCAATTCTCCATTTTCAATCTAAAACACCCCCAAAAAAATTCCACAACTTTTCTTTCTTCGATCCTCTTTTGATTTTGTCTCGATTTCCCAGAAAACGACACTAGACTGGTTGCCGTATGTCCAGCTATGCCTCGCTTTCAGAGATTCCTCGGCAGCGCCGCCGCCAACTCCTCCGCCGTTCTACCCGCCGCGCCGCCTCCTGAGCCCGTGGCTCTCGAGTCCGACTTCGTCGTCATACTCGCCGCTTTGCTCTGCGCCGTCATATGCGTGGTGGGTCTCCTCGCCGTCGCCCGCTGCGCCTGGCTCCGCCGCAGCCTTGGCGGCGGCGCCACCGGGTCGGGTCAACCCGCCGCCAATAAGGGCGTCAAGAAAAAGGTCCTCCAGTCACTACCCAAGTTCACTTACGGAACCGCCGTCGACGGCGGCGTCACGGCGCCGCCGCCGAAGCTGGCGACGGAGTGCGCCATATGCTTGGTGGAGTTCGCGGAGGGGGACGAGATCCGGGCTCTGCCGCCGTGCGGCCACGTCTTCCACGTGGTGTGCATCGACACGTGGCTTGGGTCCCACTCGTCGTGTCCGTCGTGTCGGCAGATCCTGATGGTGGCGCGGTGCAACAAGTGCGGTCATTTTCCCGCGCCGGTCTCGGAAACCGAGCTCAATGTTCGGGTGGACCACGCCGACCACGGTGCTCCGGCAGCCGGCAATGCTAATAGTTCTTCTTCTACTTCAGTCGCCGCCACTGCTGCTACTTGTAGTAATAATTTTCTGCCGTAAAAATGATTGATTAGCCAAAACCACTTTTTATTTTTTCTTCTTCAATTTGTATTTCCTACCACTCTTTTGTGTATAGAGAAAATGAATGCATCATCATTTTTAATCACTCTCAGTTTAATTGTTTGTTCTATCAATGTAGATTTTAGACAAATGCAGCATTAGTCTTAGGAGTTTGATGATAATTGCAATGCCTCTTGTAACTACCAGTTGACTTTGTGCGACATCCAAAGCTAACACATAGCTAAGCTGGTTTTTCAGGTCAATTGGTAGTGAATCGATGCTGACTTTCTGTTACAACACAAAGTTCAGGTAGTTTTGGGTTTGTCAATCGAGGTTGACTTAGTGCTACAAACAACAAACGAAGTTGTCTTGGATTCGATTGAAAGAGAATTGATGAAGAACTAGGAAGAACTAGAAAGAGTGGAAGAGTGAGTGATGATATTAATTGTGACTAAATAGTGGATTCCCAATTTCTAGTTTCCCACTTGTTTGTTCTCTTCTCTTCAACACAGAGGTTAAATCAAATGAATTACAAAAAAAAAAAGAAAAAAAAAGAGGGATTAAATAAGTTACAAAAAGAGAGGCTGCATTGCATGGTTCTAAAGCAATATTCTAATTATGTATGTGGGCTATTTCATAAATGATTTCCTTGTTGCTTAAAGGGATCAAAGGGGTCATAGATGCTTGGAGACTGGAGAAAATTAGACAACCAAAATTTTTAAATTTGTGGCCTAACTTATTAGAGGGTCAGCTGGTTGGACTTTGAAGCACAGCCATTGCTCTCATTTGGGGATTTTAATTGTTTTTGTCTCCACTTTTGTTCAACTTTATCGAAGCAGTCTTTGGCAAATTGGAGTACCATCGACGCTAAATCCTCAAAGATTCAAAAATGCTTTCAATTTTGTGCCATCCAAGTTAAAGAAAGCACCCAACAGAATCGTGACAGGGTTTTGATTGATGTAATGTAGAGAATTTCTTGAAGCTTAAGGCAAGGTTGAGTGAATGGAGCAAAAGATACCCTTTTGATTTCGAGGTGAAACTTAACACTGTATTTTTATTTCACAACCCCTTTGCCGACGAATCAAACCCAACTTGTACATAAAAATATAGAAAAGGCAGCAGTTGGAATAAAGGATGGGCTTTCGATAACTTCAAGCTGTATTTCCACTGACTGTTTTGCTTCTGTAGTTATACAGATTTATAGCAAGTAAAGTAAAAAGGTGACAAAGACTTGGTAACTTTTATAATTTATCTCATCACATGAACATGATGAGCTTTTGAGTGCTTGATATTTACATGATGAGCTTTTGAGTGCTGATATTACTTCATCCTACAAATAAATAAATGGTAAAGAACGAAAAAAAGTGTTGTAGCCGGCACCGCAGTATGATCCGAGGTTATCCTTTTAGAATAAAATAAAACGGCTGAAGATTGCTTTAGAGATACAACAATCATTTTAAGATAACTAAGAAGGCTCAATGCTATTGATAAGATGAAGATATCTGCAATTTGGACTTGAGAGATTCATCTAAAAAGCATTTGATAGGCGCTTTTTTGAAAAAAATTAAATTTTATATATAGGGATGGCAATAGGTCAGATCAGGTTTGGGAATGGGATTGCATCCCTAATTCTACAGCACTTGCCTTCCTAAATATCTCAAAGGTCAAACAGAAAAGAACCTTAAAGAGCAGCCGATTTGAATTGTTCCTGGTATTCATGATAAAAAGAGCACTAGCGCAATAAGCACCAACTAGTTAAAACTATATTAGTATTGATGCGCCGCTAAAAATCACTAAATTCAAACCATGTTGAAGCGTCCACAATCAGTCAAAAAAGCCTAATTTAGCCAACCCTATTATTCTACCCACTTTCCCCTAACTATTGCAAGACTCCTGCCTAACAGCTGGACAGTCGACATCTTTACCAGCAAATCTCCCTCGCGTGCACCGTGCATCGAGCACACCTCCACTCTTGATGAGAAGCAGTAAGAAAGTGCGCCAGTCAAGTTTGGCAACTCCTTGTCTGTACAGAATCTTACCATCTTCTTATCCTTAGCAAACACATCATTCCTTCCTACCACATTTCTGAATTGTGCTAAGTTTGTTTCAGCAAAGAAAAACTCCATTGAAGTTGATTTTCTCAAAATAAGGTATATTTTCTGAGAAAGAAACGGCCAATGCCAAATATTGTTAGTTTCTGTGGCACTCTTGGAAGTAAGAACTGCAGAATCATTGAGTTAATTGTGCTCATACAAAATGTTTAAAGAAAACATTCAATTGATTCCCCCTTCCCATGTGAAGTACAAACCTAACATGCCTACTGTTTAAGTAAAACATAAGTTTAGTTGACTCTTTAAAGGATGGAGCATACTTATATGGTTGACAATGGTTGACTCTTCTTAATCACTTTCTGCAGTACAAGGGAAGGTGCAGCCGAACCTCAACATGTTTCCAGAAAGCTCAACATCCTTTCTCTTGTGCAAACAAGACCTCTGATTTCCCTCTCATTACCAGATCGAGAACAAAGTCCACGGAGATTATGGGATAATGGGATTTAAAATTACTGACTTGTCTCCCTTACTCAATTCGAGTTTCCTCTTCATCGTCGCTGGTGCCCCCAAACATTGTAGCCATTTTCAAGGCAAGCTTTGCAGCCATATCCCTTCTCTGAAAATCAGGCATCAATCTCAAGCTGTCGCGCATGTTCCCAATCTCAGACATCAACTGCTCCAAATCCTCCAATTCAAAGTTTGTACTCTCATCTGGTTCTTGGACTCGGTCAAGTTCTGTGCCTTGGTCAGGTTCTTTTGCATTAGACATCGATTCTCTGACGGTATCACCATGCAAGGCAGCTGTTGAGGTTGAGGCATGTGGCTCCTCTTTACCCCTACTGTTACCATTCTCTTGATTGTTCTCTGAGAACATATTACCTTGACCAGCCAGTCCTTTTGTACCTGATGCTTCAGCACAACCATTTGCAGAAACCCATACTTCATCTGTGTCATCATATGGTTCAGCTGAACCGGCAGAGAGGACTTCATATTCCAACTCATAATCAGATTCTTCTTCGGACAAGTCTAACACAGAGGATTCAAACATTCAGCGTTCTTTTCAAAAATCTAAAATACAAAACCAAATGGGAAACAGTATATAACCTTCTTCTCTTTCGGGTAATGATGGTTGAGCAACCTTATCGCCTGATTTCAGAATCATTCCAGGCCACATATGTGCGGAAAGAGCACCAAAGAGTCGCTCAACACCTTGCGAATCGCCATCAACTGACAAGCCTGTGAAAACAAAATCTCCTCTTTTTAAATGGTACCCGCAAGAAGAAAAAATGCATATGGTTTACTGAAAAATAAATATGTTCATACATGATTTGACTTTTATTATTTTCTCAAGCTAACCACTTTCCCTTCTAATATTGAAACTGATGTTGGAAATGAAGGAATACTCGCCATGAAATCTCTTTCTTACTCAGGTATACATGATGTGATATTCCTAATTCTCCCTAAACAACTAAATCATACAAAAACTTGCGCCAAAACGACATGCACTAAAATTTGATTATCATGGTCATCCTTTACATTGATTTGACCTTAAGAATAGACTCTTCTACTGTCACAACCATTAAAACTTTAACAAGCAAAGGTTGCATTTCTTTCAAATCATCAGTGGCAAGGCACTTTTAATCCTCAGTTCTGTATATCATTCCGAAAATTTAAGTAAAAAAGAAAGTTGGGCTTACATTTGTCGAAATCAACATTCAAAGCACAAGCTTCAATGTACTCAATGTTATGCTCAGTGCACCATTCCAAACATGAGTGCTTAGCCTCCCATGAAGGTTCGTCATCCCCAAGTAAACTGCTTCCTTCAGTTTCAGAGATTCCATACTCGGTGAAATCTGGACCGGTATCAGCAAAAGGATCTCCAAGCTTCTGCAGGCGTCTTCTGTACTCAACATGAACCGGGTGACCAGAGACAAGATCGACCTTATTCCCTATGCATAACAGAATATCGAACTTCTGAAGATTGGTCTTAGACACCCATTTCTGAAGTGCAGCAAGAGATGACAACTGCACATAGTGTGACAACCTAAGATAAGACTACACCACCAATTTATGCCTAGCTGAAAACTGCAACTGAAAAAAGACCAACCTCAGTTGCATCAAAGACCAAGATCAAAGCTTCCAGCTGGTCATACATTGGGAGGGCCTCAATTGAAAATTCATCATGAAGATGAGCCATCCATACAGAAACATCAGCTGTGTAGTACTTTGTAGAGATACTCCACCTAATATCCCAACACAAACAACATCAAACCCCACATTTCAAATGCACTAAAGATGAATTCTTTGTCCCAAAAAGGTTCATTATTCTACATACACATCAACTTCCAGCTAAGACTTTCCCAATACACAAATCATCTAAACCAACAAAAGATGAATTCTTTGCACCCAAAGTTCAAAATTTTACATACCCATTAACCACCAGCTGAGATGACGATGATGATGAAGAATCAGAAGCATCGTCGAAATCCAAATTGAGCAATCCTGAACACCCACAAATCAAAAAGTTAATATCAACAAATTCGAAAGATTGAGAGATTCACGGACAGGGAAAGGGGATTACGAGAAATCAGAGTGCGCTTGCCGACGTTGGGGGAGCCGAGGAAGAAGACGCCGGGCCTCTTCTCCATAGATTCTCCTTCCTTCGCTTGACTTTCCATTTCGCTGATTACTTGCAGAACTGGGTAAAGTTTTGATCTTTTGGGATCTAAAACCCTAATTCTACCTCAATTTGATGAAGACGACGATGATTCACTGACTTTAGTGCTAAGTCTACGCGGCACCAACAGAACAGTTGTACGTTTTAGTCGAAAACGTCCATTCATACTGTATTCTTATGATAATTATCATATTATATCGATAACTTCATTAAACATCAAATGTCACGTTTTAATATAAATTTTAACTTAATATAAAGTCGGTGATGAATGTGAATTTTGACTGTAGTTTTTTGTCAGGTGTTTAAAAGTCACATAATATTGTACTATACCTAATAAATTATGTCGGATTAGTGTAAAGCACTGTATAATTTATCATTTCGGTCAAGAACAAACTGCCTAATTAAGTTTAAAGGGTTTTTGTGAAGTTTCAGTTGAATTTAGCTAGTAGTTTAATCAACATTACATTTTACTTTGTGTTCCTCAGTTTGATGAAATTAGTTTGCAGTGCTTATGGGGATTTAAAGTTTAGGAGAAGGCTGAAGTACAAGAAAAAGAACTAGAGGATTGATTTTGGTATCAAAATACTTGTGTACTGGTTTCTAAGACGACAAAATGAATGCGTGCATTATGCATAATCTCTTTTCCACAATACCAAATAAAGGTTTCAAACTTCTGGACACTCAGGGCTCGTTTACTTTCAAGAGGGAATCGGAAATAAAATTTCGGAAATGGGAATCGAATACCCTCCCTGGGGTGTTTTTGCCCCTAAATTGGAGTAAGACCCACTAAATTTTGATTCACAAGTGGGTTAGTAAATGTAGGGTAACCAAAGAATCAGAATGATTCTAGCAATTCTCATTCCTCCCATTCCCATTCTCATTCCCATTCCCTGTAAGTAAACGAGCTCTCAGTTTAGTTTTCATTGGAAGCCTCAAGCATTAGCAACAGCCGGTTTGACACCGGCGGCAAAGAACTCAGAGATTACTTCTAGAGGCATGCCCTTGGTCTCAGGCACCTTCAAGTACACAAATATCAAGGCAATGATGCATCCGGCAACATAGATTCCAAAGACGCCGGCGAAGCCAATGGAGGAGAGCATGACAGGAAATGAGTATGTGATGATGATGTTTCCAATCCACAATGCGAGGGCACAAATGGCAATGCAGAGGCCACGGACACGAGTAGGGAAAATTTCTGAGCAGAGAATGTTTGGGATTACCCCGAAAGCCATGACGAAGCAGCAGAGGTAGACGACAATGCTAGCAGTGCAGACTGTTGCATTCAGAACACTGCCTAAGTTGAAAATGTTGGCGAAAACTAGTAGAGTGAGGGACAATATTAGGACTGGTATTGTGGACAGCAGGAGTGACCTACAAGAAGAAACACATATAAAGCTTATTGTGTTCATATCTATCGAGCTACAATGTATAAACAAACTGGTTATAAGATACTTAGAGGTGTTGTTGACATGGGTGGGATTTACCTTCTGCCAGCTATGTCCATTAGCCACATGGAACTAGCTATGCAAGGAAGCATTAAGAATGTTGTGATTGTACTTAGGAAAAGAGATGCAGAGGTTGGATTCAATCCTATGTTAGACAGAAGAACGGCTACTCCTGCTTGCTCGTAAACCTGAGGAGCGTAGTAGAGAACCCCATTTATGCCAGCAATCTGCAGGAGGTGAAAAGGAAAATATCAGATGGCTAAAATAATACAGCAACCCACAAATTCTGGATTCTTTGGAAGATTGGAAACCAGAAATCGTTTATTAGAGGTCAGAAGAACTGCAATAAGATAATTCATACTGCAATAAGATACTTCATAAGTGAATATGAACCTTAAGACATGTCAAAGTGGAGACTCAAATAACATTTCGACAATAAGTTAAGAACCATTCTGATATCTGTTTCATTCTATATTATTTACTATAAATTCATCACTAGGACTAGGTACGACTTTCTAACAAGACTTCAGCTTTGTCGTCGTACTGAGATAATATTATTCATGGTAATTGAATGTGAATCTAAAAGACATGTCAAAGTGAACCTTAATTTTACCTGCTGGAGAACTTGAAGTCCAATCCCAACGACTAATGCGTGCTTGACTCCTGGTTCCAGAAGGTCTCTCCATTTTGGCCCTTCAACAACAGTTTCTGATTGTTGAACCTTAGCAGAAGCAGCAGGCTGGCTAACCAATGCAGCAGCTTGAATAACTTCACTTTCTTGCCTTACACCGGGAATTGAAACAACTGATGTAGTACGAGACCCAACTGCAGTCTCCTGGTGCAGATAGATTCTTTGATATTGTCCTTCCATCTTTCCGTCTTCGTTAGTTCGCTCATTGTACTTATAAGCCAGCTGCCATCCTCCACCTATGTCCATACTGCTACTCATTGCATCAGTACCTTCAGCATTGCCTTGCATCATTATGGTACTGCATCTCACACGTGAAGCACTTCCACCTGACATAGGTGTGCTAACATCTTTGTCCATGCTTGTTGTCTGGCGCGAGATCAATGGACTTCTCAAACTGTCATGATCAGAAGAGGCCCCGAGAGTTTCATAATCGCGATCCTCTCCATCCGTCTGGCTCTCCATATCCCAATAGTCATTTCTATTGTGTTGTTGCTCTCCTGCATTCAAAACACTGCCTAGATTTAAATAAAACATGCTGCTCTTGCTTCCTCTTTCGGATAGCTTCTCGTGGACACTGCCAAAGAGAGTCACAAGAGGATCCACAAGAGGGATGCTTTGGCTTATTGCGCTTCCCGGGTGCGATATCAAACTCTGCCCAATTACAGGCTTGGCGATGTATGACAAGCTCTCTTCACGACCATATAACTTGACAATATCTTCATCTTCATTTGTAAGCGCATTGGCTGGACTAATAATGTACTCTTCAAATGATGTCCCTTTTCCCGGGCTAAGACCTTCAACTAGCAGAGCCAACTCACCTGTATATCAAACAACTTTCGTGTTAGCAAGAACAATGTCACGAATGAATCCCACACCAAAAAGGGACAAATTTAGGCACCTGAAACATCTTCCCTGCCATTAAGTCTTTGCAGAACTTGTTTCGCCTCCAGGATTCGTCCCTTGCTCACAAGCCATCTAGGGGATTCTGGCAGGTAAAACACTGTCAAACCGAAATAAACCAATGATGGAATTGAAACAAATCCCAGCATCAATCTCCAGCTTGGCGAATCCATCAGTGACATGCCAAACACCATGCAGTAGGACATGAACATACCACCAGAACCAGTGAACTGTGGAAGGGTGTTCAGTCTTCCTCTTATATCTGGTGGTGCAATTTCGGATATATAGGCAGGGACAAGTGTAACAGCTAGACCAGTTCCAAATCCATTTAATAACCTCGCGAAAAGTAAGACATGAACGTTTGGTGACACCAGCATTACCAGACCACTAATGAAGAAAAGAACTGATGAAATTATTAGCATAGTTCGTCGTCCCAGCCAATCTGATGCCGGTCCAGAGAACGTTGTTATGCATGTGGCTCCAAGGAGTGATGCAGCTACAATTAGCCCCACAAACGTTGGCTTAGTTTCCAGTTCAAATTCCTCTTTGATATAAAGAACAGACCCTGCAACATTACGTGTAATAAGTCCCTATGTTTACTAAACCCTCTCAAAACACAGAAATCACCAATTTTCGAAGTACAAGAAAAGTAAATTCGGTTAAGGTGCCTGCCTGCAATAACTGAATTATCCCATCCTTGCAACAAATTCCCAATTGCCGCAGCAACCACGACGAACACGGCTCCCCTCATATTCTTTTTCGTCAGTTACAAAGTACTACTTTCGAAATTGCAAAGGACCTCTTTTGAGGTCAAATATCAGAAAGCACAAAGACTACCTAGAGGGTTCTGCACCATCTGTTTGCCATTGGTAATCATAAAATCTGCATAAAAGATATCAACAACATCATATTGGTATATCAATAAAATACCAGACATTCAATTTATAAAGAATGATCCAAACCATACACAGTCAACTTCAGGCCACGTAAACTGTGGTAATCTATGACAGAAATGAACAGATTCAGACCAATATAACAGTAGACAGAGGAGAAGAGTATATCAACTGGCCAAAAAAGATGTGGTATATATGTGAACGAAATTTTTTCACCAAAAAAGTCCCATGCCATTTGAAATTTGAATAACAGAAGTCCAATTATGAGTCTCTCTTGCCTGTTGAATGATGGTTTCTTGAATGTCCCTCAAGATATGAACTTGAAGCCACTAGTTAAATCTGATAAACAATGACAGAGCAATTTTGATTTGCAGAACTTGGAAATTTGAATTTTGAAGGAGACGGACAAGGAATGCGCATACTTGGTAATGTTTTCTTTCTGTAGTAGTCTGGTTGGAAAAAAATTACTTTATATTTGTAATAATTTTGATTAATTTATTTACCAAATAGGTAAGTAAGACTGTCAACAGATATGAATAGATGATTGTGCATGAATTTAATATTTGGAAATTAACTTAATCTACCTTCCTTTTATACAAATTTTACCTAGTCAATGGTGCAACACTAAAATTGTGTGAACCCTTTTGCATTTCCAGTTAAGTTCATGAACTAAACAAGACCAAAGAATTGGATTGGCATCGATCAGATGGGGTTGGTTTCACCCAAAACCACACAGCAGATAACTCAAAGACCTCCGGTGCAGTTTGGTTCGGCCTCGAATGCTTATTACACGTCTAAACTCCAATTAATTAGTGGTCTTCTGAGGATCAGGAATTGCCTTCAACTTGAGTGGTCTTGTTTTCAAAAGATGACTTGTTAGGATGTCACATGTCCATAGATTATATATACAAAGTGTTCGAATCAATGTGAATATAACAACAAAGACAAATAACCCCCCAAAAAAAAAAAAAAAAATCCAAAGCAGCGTTGCTGATTCCTTGACTCTCAATTCAGTTGATCAGCTATATTAACCTGCTTTGCACCCACAGAAAAGAACTCAGAGATGACTTCTAGGGGCATTCCCTTTGTTTCAGGCACCTTCAAGAAAACGAACACCCAAGAAATGGTACAGACAACAGCATAGATGGCAAAGACGCCAGCAAGGCCAATAGAGGTGAGCATGATAGGCAATGTGTAGGTGACAATGATGTCCCCAATCCAAAATGTGAGGGCACAAACAGCAATGCAGAGGCCACGAACCCTAGTGGGGAAGATCTCAGAGCAAAGAATGTTGGGAATTGGTCCGAACCCCATGACAAAAGTGCAGAAGTAGACTACAACACTGATGGTGGAGATTGTTGCATTAATAACAGAACCCATTTGGACAAGTTGGCCAAAAATTAGTACTAGGAGAGTCCCTGTCAGTACAGGTAATGTGGTAAGCAACAGCGTCCTGCAAAGCAAGAAATGATTGAGAAGGAACATAGGAAGTGTGTTAGATGAGCAGAACTGTTCTGGATTTACTTAGCTGCACAATGAAGTTCATACCTTCGGCCCGAGGTATCCATTAGTCTCATGGCAATGCCTATAGATGGAAGCATCAACAAGGTCGTGAGAGCGCTTATGAGGATCGATGCAGATGTGGAACTAAGCCCCAAATTTGATAGCAGAATTGCCACTCCTGCTTGCTCAAGAATCTGGGGAGTGTAATATAGAACCCCATTTATGCCGGAGAACTGCAAACACAAGCAATCAAGCATTAGTACGACAATAAAACTATGTGTACCACATAACCTATAGCGAGTGAAACTGCACACAGAGCTTAAAACATTGTTACCTGCTGAAGAATTTGGATTGCTACACCGACAAACAATGCGCGTTTGACTCCTGGTTCTAAAAGATCGTTCCAACTGGATCCTTCGGCAACAGTTTCTTGGGTATTGAACTTTCCTTCACCAAAATTTTGATCTGGAGGGGTCCTCTTGAAAATTAGAGAAGGTTGGCTGACCAGAGCAGAAGCTTGAAAGTACTCGCTTTCTTGTAGCGTTTCATGTCCTCCGGCAACCGAAAGCATTGAGCCACGCCTAGAGTCAAGCACACCTTCCTGGTGTAAATAGACCCTTTGGTACTCTTCTTTCTTCTTCCCATCTTTTCCAACCCTTTCGGAGTACTTGTAAGCCAATTGCCAGCCACCACCAATGTCCATACTACTCACAGGTTCACCACCAGCCCCAGGCATGAGGCTGCTATTGCGGCTCATGCCAAAGAAGCTACTAGACTTTCCAGGCCCCAAGTCATAAACCATACTGGCTGATTTTTGCCCGGAAAGCAATGGCCTCTGTGCATTATCTTCGGAATCACCTGCATGGTTGCCATCCCCTTCCAAATCCCATTGCTCAGTCTTGTCTTGTGTATCAGGTGTGGAAATGTTAAGAATGCTGCCCATGTTCGGCAAGGTAAAAAGGCTGCGCATGCTTCCTGTGTTTTCGGGAACAAGCTTCTCATGGACGCTGCCAAATAGAGTAACAAGAGGATCCACATAAGGCACATTCGGATTCATCAGGCTTCCTTGCCTTGACATCAACCCGAAATTGCCTTGTCCTAAGACAGATTTAGCAATCATCGATGCCCTCCCCTCCTCCGGTCCATACAGTCTTATTTGATCTTTATCTGATGTCATCTCCCGGCCTTCTGTGCCATCATTAGCAGGTCCAATTATGTACTCTTCTAATGAGGCCTCCCCTCCAATTCCAAGTCCCTCAAACAGCAGTGCCAGCTCACCTGCAAAACACAAGAGCCTAATACAATTCAAGCAAAACGCTGCTAAAGTTTTGGACACAAGCACAATATCAACACGAAAAAACATGTTATGCACCTTGAACATCTTCCCTGCAGCGTAGTCTCTGCAGAACTTGCTTGGCCTCAGCCATTCTGCCTTTACTCACAAGCCACCTTGGAGACTCAGGAAGGTAAAACACAGTCAAACCAAAATAGACCAAAGAAGGGATAGAAAGAACACCAAGCATCAATCTCCAACTCGGTGCTTCCATTAGTGACATACTAAACACCATACAGTATGACAAGAACATCCCACCAGAGCCTGTAAACTGCGGCAGAGTATTCAAAAGTCCTCGGATTTCGGGTGGAGCTGTTTCTGATATGTAGACTGGGACAAGAGTTACAGATAGGCCAATGCCAAAGCCATCTAATAGCCTTGCCAGAAGAAGCACATAAACATTTGGAGCCCATAACATTACAAGACCGCTAAGGAAGTATAAACACGATGAGATTATCAGCATTGGACGCCGTCCTAGCGAATCCGATACCGGTCCTGAGAATGTGGTGATGACTGTGGCTCCGATCAGTGACATTGCTACAATTAGGCCTTCAATCGTCGGTTGAGTTTCGAGCTTGAATTCCCTTTTGATGTAAAGAACAGCCCCTGCACATATTGATTCCTAATGTTCACATCACATCTTCCATCATAATCGGGTAGATGACACCCATAATTTGATGATTAATAGTGCCTCCCATTAGTTCATCGATTAGATTGGTTTAAGGCTTATTGCTGCAACATTATGCAAACAGACCCGTTGGACGGTACGCTAGGTTTCATTTAATCGTTTTGGTACTCCCGGAAATAATGTTACGTAGATACGAAAAGTGTTACCTGCAATGGTGGCATTGTCCCATCCCTGCAACAAGTTTCCAGTTGCGGCAGCTATGGCTACAAAAACAGCTCCCCACATTTCTTTTTTATGCAACAAGTTTTCCTAACCTAACAGACTAGTTGTTGAATGTGAATTTCATCATTGTCTGATCTCAAAAGCAATGCGGTTTAATGGAAATGTCGTGAAATGATCAGAGATCTGAAGAAGAAAAAAAGAAGTGGTCCAAGTCAGTGATTTTGGGCTTTAACATGTCCAAGAACAGTTGGTGAAATTTCTGTTATGCCTCTTGAACCACACAACATGTAGCCCTCTTCTTCAGCTTAATTAGTGGGCAACTGTTATAATTAGCCACATTTTTCAATTTTTCTCCTCTAATACCGCTGGTGCTGTAGTGACAAAAATGAATGAGATGAAAACGCCAAATTGATAAAAGGGTGTTACCTAATTGTAAATTTCCCCAGTCTTATGAAAAGGGCCTAATTAGCGGAATGCTTGTTGTCACATCTTCAGACCATTTACATATAAGTATATTTTCACCAATTAGGATCATTTTATTTTGAATTGACAGCTTCGGATATGCGGTCATTGTGTACTATATGTTTGTACCGATTACATTTTCCTGTGGATTCCAGTTTGAGACGAGCAAGTCATAAGAAACCAATAAGTAACCATTTCTCTTTGGTAAACAACTTTTAAGTAATATCTTATGGATTACGGTCCGAGGTGAGCAAAACTCTTGAGCCTTTGTCACTTTCAGTTTTGGATTATTTATGTTCAAACTGCTTGGAGGACAATGGTAAACTGATTTTTTTAAAAAATAAAGTCAAATAGTTAAAAGTTAAACTAACAATTTACTCCAGAAATCTGCCCATCCATACTGTAATAAAGTCAATGTTAAAAGTTAAACTAACAATTTTTTTTTGATGAACAAAACATATATTAAAGAGAGAAACCTCTGGGGCAACCAGAGTTTACAGAGTCAAACAAAAGAGCTGAGCGGGCAGAAGGTGGAACAGAGTTCTGCCAAATATACATATTAGAGAGAACATGGCCATGATTAGCAATAGCATCAGCTACAAAGTTGGCCTCTCTGAAAATATGCTTCCAAGAGATGTATTCAAACTCTGAAGCTAGCTGACGAATATCACGAAGAATAGACTTGAGAGACCAAGGGGTATCGCAAACATTCTGGATGCAGTCAATAACCAGCTTGGAGTCTCCCTCAACAGCAATCCGAGTGTACCTGATGTTGGCGAGCAAAGAGGAGAGCATCACGAAGTGCGAGAGCTTCAGTCATAGGAACATTAATTTGGCCTACAGGTCTAGCACCAGCAAGGATAGGAGCACTAGCCTCGTTTCTGATAATAAAGCCTGCAGCTGCACCAGAACCTGTGACCGAGCCATCAAAGTTTATCTTGAGGGTAGAAGAATCTGGTGGGTGCCATTTGATGTTAATGACCGGCCTGTTGTGGCAAGGTCGAGAATGCGAGTTGATGTCACTGAACTCCTTTCCAGCAGCAGCAGCAAGGTAAATAACACGGGACATCTGGGGGGTTTTATTCTGGAAGACTAGTTTATTCCTAGCCTCCCAAATCTGCCAACAAGTAAGGAGAATAGCAGCAAGTAAGTCGTCAGAGACTGACGGATCAGTAAAGACTTGGAAGAGCCAATCTTTGAACATAACAAGATTATCGGATCCAGGCATGGGAATATCAGGCAAAGAACTCCAAACACCCTTAGCAAACTGACACTCGAAAAATAGATGGTCAAAAGTCTCAACGTCAGGACAGGCAAAAGCTGACAAGTGGGATCAGGATGAGGATAGAATCTGCTTAATCTATGCTTCGTTTGTAACCGATCTCTTAGGAGTAACCAACTGAAAATCTTGACTTTCTGAGGAATAGTTAAAGACCACATTTTCTTAATTGGCTTACAATTAGGATGATTTTGACCCGTGGATTGGCACCAAGTAGCAGACTTAATCGAAAACTTGCCATTGGCAGTAAAACCCCAAACAAACTCATCCTTAGAAGGATTGAGGGGGAGATATATGTTGCAGATTTTGTTGACAGTGGATAAATCCAGAAAGGTAAGCAATTTGTGACGATCCCAAGAGTTCTCACAAATGAAATCATTAACAAGACTTGTGGTGTCCAACGAACCACGTTGAGCTTCCGGAATGAGAAGTATAAGCGGGAAATCGAATGCCCAGTTAAAGAACCAAAAGTTTATACTACGGCCATTTCCAACAATCCATCTCATACCCTTGGAAAGAATAGGCCTGGAATGAAGGATACTTTTCCAAGCCAGAGACGAAGAATTCGTAGGCTTAACATCAAAAAAGGAATATTTCCTCAAGTATTTAGCTTTAATCAATTGAACCCACCAATTAGACTCCTCGGTTAAGATTTTCCAACCGAGTTTCGCTAAAGCCGCTTGATTATAGTCCTGAGCTTTACGGATGCCTAAACCACCAGAGCTTTTTGGTTTACAAACTTCTTTCCAAGCAACTAGAGGACGTTTAATACTAGCCCCCCAGAAAAAATCTCTGCTCTGATCATCAATATGTTTCGTAATCTTGGTGGGACATTTGAAGCAAGCCATAACATGATTTGGCATTCCAGAAAGGTTGGATTTAATCAGTGTAAGCTTACCAGCCCTAGAGAGGGAATTGGCTTTCCAACCTGCTAATTTATTTTTAATACGAAGAATCAACTCATTCGTGTTTGCTGGATCTTTCCAAAAGATAATATTATGAATCCCTAAATACTTCCCAATAGTAGTCTTATGCTGAATGCTGAGAATGTTAACAATATCCTGACGAATTTGATTAGAAGAATTGGCAGAGAAATAAAGGGAGGATTTATGGAAATTTATTCGTTGTCCAGAAGTAATAGCAAAATCATTTAAAATACGTAAAATGAGCCGAGTAGCTTTAGGAGAGGACTTCGCAAAAATAAGACAATCATCAGCAAACATTAATGTAGAAATTCTAATCCCACCTGGGGAGGATAGAATACCAACCTGGTTACTTGGTGAGGAAGTAAGCTGATTTAATTTTCGAATGAACAGCTCCATGCAAAGGATAAAGATATAAGGAGAAAGGGGGTCACCTTGTCTAATACCTCGAGTCGGTCGAAAAAAGCCATGGGACTCACCGTTGATCAGGATAGAGAAGGAAGTAGAAGAGATGCATTCCATGACCAAGGAGATCCACCGGTGATGAAAACCGAATCTGGAAAGAGCACACTTTATATAATCCCAAGATAAGAAATCATAAGCCTTTTCGAGATCAAGTTTAATGGCCATTTCACCTAATCTACCTTTCTTCCTATTAAAGCCCACAAATAATTCGTGAGCTATGAGGATATTATCCGTGATTGCTCTTTCCGGGGCAAACGCCCCTTGGTTTTTAGAAATACACTTTTGGAGCTTTGGCTTTAATCTAGCACTAATTATTTTGGTTATAACTTTGTAGATCACATTACAGAGGCTTATGGGGCGAAATTGATTAACCAGCTCCGGGTTCTCAACTTTAGGGATAAGAGCAATATTGGTGTGATTGATGGCCCTGAGGCTGCTCCCATTTTGAAAAAAGTCCTTAACAATCCCACAAACTTGAGGTTGGAGAACCTCCCAGTAGGATTGAAAAAAGAGAGCATGCAACCCATCAGGGCCAGGGGCCTTTAACCCGCCGATAGAAGAAAGCGCTGTGAAGATCTCCTGTTAGAAGATTGGAGCCAAGAGATTATGACTATCCTCAGGCGCAATGCAAGGCTCAAGAACAGAAAGAAAATCAATCATAGCATTCTCACTACAAGAGGAATTACTAGTAAATCGGCTTTTAAATTCACGAACAAAGACATCCTCCATGCCCTTATTTTTGTCCCACCAAAAACCCTGATCATCTTTGATTTTATTAATTGTATTTCGGCTTTTCCTAATCTTTGCTTGGGTCTGAAAAAACTTAGTGTTTCTATCACCTAAGGAGAGCCAATTAGCCCTAGCTTTTTGGGCCCAAAAAATCTCTTCAGCTTTGTGGAGGTTTTCCAGCTCAATCCTAGCTTCTGATTCTTTGGACAGCAGATAGGAGTTTTGCGGATTGGTCATGAGATTGTCTTGATAATGATCAAGAAGGATTTGCTGATCTTTTATCTTTTGGAACAGGTTGCCGAAAACATGCTTATTCCATTGCTTAGCAAGCACTTTAAAGGCATTTGTGTTAATAATGTACCTTTGTTGATCATTTCCAGGAACCGGTTGGTTCCAAGCACGTTCAACAACCTGCGGAATTCTGGGTGAGAGATCCACATTGCTTCAAATCTAAATGGCTTTTCTTTGTGAATAATATCTTTATAAAGTGTAAGAATCATAGGACTATGATCAGAGCCAAAGATAGGTAAATTTAATAATTTAGCATTTGGAAATTGATTCCACCATAAATTGTTTACTAAGACCCGATCAAGACGTTCAAATAATAAGGTATGGTCTTTGTGATTTTTAGACCAAGTGAATGGAACACCCTCAAAAGGCAGTGAATGAAACCCCCAAAGTGCAAAAAGGAAGCGAAATTAAGCATGTAACAAGAAGTATTGGAATCACTACCACCAGCCCTTTCTTGGGGGTTAAGGATACAGTTGAAGTCACCCAACACCACCCAATTGTGATTACCAGGATTAAGCAGCAAAATATCATTCCATAGCTGAAGCTGTAAGATTTTTTGAGGATAAGCATAGACAAAGGTAGCAAAACATGTAATATTTCTAGTGCTATCAAGAAACTTGCAATGCAAAAAACGATCATGAACCTTAAGAACTTCGATAGAAACTGCATTAGAATTCCATAATAACAACAAACCTCCTGATCTACCTACAGGAGGAACCTCAAAAGATTTGTCCAAAGCATGCCAGGAAAGAGCTTTAGAAGCTTTTGCAAAAACAGTTTTAGTCTCTAGGAGACAAACTAAATTAAGACCAAAAATATTACATAACAACTTAAATTGAGACACTAGACCAGGCCGTCTAATGCCTCTCACATTCCAGCACAACCAATTCATCAATCCAGATCGATGAGATTGGGGTAGCTAAGCTCAACACCATCTTGATCATCACAAGCATGCTTCCGAGAAACCATAAACTCAGTATTCCAAGGCGAGAATGGCCTGCCCTCAGCAGCAGCCAAGACAACATCCTCAGCCTTTGAGCTTTCATTATGAACTTCCTGTAAAACAGGCTTTGGGCTCTTCTGTACAACCAAATCAATTGGGAGGACAAGAGAAGCATTGAAATCAGGAAGAGTCACCCCATGGTGTCGAAAGAAAAGCAAACCGGTTGCACGCCCAAGATGCAACGCCACCGTCAATAAACCCCAACCCACAAGTAAGCTTAAAAGTAAACACTTAACAAAGAACACGAGCCTAATTCGCAGCACATGTAAATGAATATCAAGGAAAGGCTGGAAGGCAAGGCTAGCTAATCCATGGCTAGTATTGGGCATAAATAGTTCTAATAAAGTGGCTGGGCATCTAGAATAAACAAACAGAGAGATTACCAAAACAAAGACAACCTGAGCTCTCACTAGCAAGATACCAAATAGAGAAATTGGATGGGAAATTAGCAACCATAGCAGCAACCAACCTAACCAATTAATTAGATAAACCCCATATCGACTTGAAGCAATTAAATCAGAAACACGACTACAATACATCAAAGCATCCCCGGTCACAGAGGTATTCCAAATTATTGACCGGAAAAGAACTATCAAGAAATCCTGCTTACCTAATTGGATCAGGTAGAGATCGATTAAAAGAGCACTGGCTTTGTGGTTGAATTTCCAAAGACGGTCGAGGAACCAAGAGGTTTGCACCCCAATAAAAGCCGTCAGGGAGGCCCAAACCACAATCTGCAAAAGAAGGGCGTGCTCTGTAACATACTTAGTTCTACAAAGAACAACATGATTGTGGTTATCCTGATGAGCAATAGAGAGGATTTTGGTTAGGCTAGGCAGACGATTCATTATAGTAATCTCAAAATAGGCATCTAGAAGTCTATCTTTACACACAACCAGGTCTAAGCACATGATATCATAAGCAAACCACCCAAACACAACTAGTACAGACAGCAAATGGGGAAAGTGATTACACAACTTAAGCAACACACACACTTGATAACTACACTTAAACAAAGCTGAACTCGAATAAGCAGTAAGATTCTTCCCTGAATTGGGCTTGTACAGTAATTTTAACAAGATCGACTTGAGGAATAGGATTAAAGGCAGATTAGTTGACTGGGTTTTGGGTTCATGAGTGGACTTCATCCAAATTGGATGTGAATACTCAAGTTGAGAGCTCGAATTGAGCTTCGAGGTTGGCTGCATCCAATCCGGATGTGAATACTCAGATCAATTGCTTGATTTGGGGGCGCCATCGACAAGCGGCGGGAGGAAAACCCTAGGTTGCTCCTTTCGCCGCGCGTGCACCGCGCGTTCCTTTTTCTTTTTCATTTTTTCTTTAATGAGCTAATCTTGTTAAACTAACAATTTAAGTGAAGCAATCATAGCTCTCCATTTCCAAAGCCCAATCAGCCCAACATAATAACGTACGTAACGCACCTGAGAACTGGGCCCCATCACACGGCTGTCAAAATCGGGAAACCCACCAGAAATCTGACCTTCCGTACCATGCGGCTCGCCAATCCTGGCCGTCCCTTACATCATAAACGACAAAACAAAAGTTTTATTTAACGCCTGTTAAAAGTGGACCCTACCACGCTGTTGTCGTCCTCAGACAATACAGAATAAACGTGAGCGAGGTGCATCACCTGCCGTCGGATGGATTAGATCGACGGTGAATGATGCAACATGACAAATCTGGTTACGAATTAAAACGTTAGCGGCAGAAAACGGCAGGCAGTAGCAGGCTAACAGCGAAGAACATTCCACACGTGCACAGGTTGTCGTTTCGGGATTACCCGCGGGCCCCGCTTGTGGTAAGAAAAGAGAGGGGAACGGCTCCACTGTCTGCAGAGTTGGTGCAGATCCGGCCAAATGGCCACCTTCCACGGCGATGAACAGTGATTGAAGCCGTTGAATTTGTAGCAAATATAGTAAAGATCATCTCTACAAAAAATGAATCAATTCCGACATCGTTTGGTCATCTAATTGTGAGAAACTTATACCAAATATATGAACGGCTAGTATAGCCACGCATTTTGACCGTTCATATATTCGGTGTATGTTTCACACAATTAGGTTATCAAACGATGTCGGAATTGATTCATTTTTTGTGGAGATGATCTTTACTATATTTGCCACAAATTCAACGGTTCCAATCACTGTTCATCACCGCGGAAGGTGGCCGTTTGGCCGGATCTGCACCAACTCGGCAGACAGTGGATCTGCAGAGGAGCCAAACCCGAAAAGAGAGGAAGGGTTACTGCTTACGTGCCACCCCCGTTATTTCCCACGTTGATTTCTCTTACCTTCCAATTTATGGACTACCCACTTTTCTCGCGATCTTTTACCATTGTGCCCCTTCCGAGTTTTTAACACATTACCTTTGCATGTTGTACATGATTGTTAACATTGTTAGCATGTATGATTTTATCAACTGAATGTGTGCATCATTGAAAATATTACTTACCACAAATCACAACATTTAAAAAGAGAATTTAATGATATACCAGCAATATTTCTTCTTGATTTTTTGTTTGCAGTTGTAATTAATCCATTTAACGAACTTTCAGTTAGTGAACTTTGAAGTTAATTGATCATAAGAAACATGTGCCCTAATCATTACATCGTGTCATTTGCGGTTTTATAATCCCCTTAATTCAACGAACTTTCAATTAATGAGAGCTAGTTAACCGATCATATAAGAGAAAACTGTATTTAATCGATCATATAAGAAACAAGTGCCCTATAAAAATTCGATTCATATATATAGTAACTTTCATTTTTACCAAGTACCAACTACATTTTCTTACTTCAAAAACAGCTTTATTAATCAAATGAAATGAAGTAGTGTGATACTATTCTAAAGTAGTCTAATTACTCAACATTAAGGCCAAAAACTATGAGGACATTTTGGTCATTGGCTCCACGCATGTTTGTTGTAATATCGACATTCAAATTTGAAACGCACTCCAATTTCAGTCAAATGAAAACATGAAATATCACGTGAATGCCATTTTGGTAAATTCCAGTGCATCCTTTAGCTATAAAACCACTTCAAGAACCACGAGGAAAAGCCCCAGCCTTCACTGTTCACCCTGCTCAAGAAAAAAACATCTCTATCCTCACTGTCCATTAGCCCTAATTTCCCGTCCAGTACTCTCACCGATGGATATCATTGACCTCACCAACTCTCCTCCGTCCTCCCCCCAGGCCGCCTGTCCCGAGCCCACCCCAACTCCAGTTGTGGAAGCCCAGTCCCGCCCTCAGTCCCCTGTTGTCCCCCAGTTACTGAGAGTGGACATTGCTGTGCTCCCACAGTCTTTGGTCCACCCTCAGTCCCCTGATGTCCCCCTATTACTGAGGGCGGATGTTGACGTGTTCCCACAACCTCTGGTCCACCCTCAGTCTGATTTTATTCCCCATCTGCTAAGGGTGGACATTGGCTTGGGTCCACAGCCTCATGTGCACCGGCCAACTGTGGCAAGGCACCTTGTAGGCCCTGATACGGTGCCCTCCGTGTCCATAGTAAACCATAGAAACAACGTCATGCAGAAGTTGCGGGTCCGCGAGATCAATGGCGATGAGGTCATGGCCGTTAATCATTACTACGTTGGAGGGAGGCTGATCAGCGATGACTGGACTGAAGCGGAGCATGAGTAATTGGATCCTAAACTAGTACTCTACATAGACTTTTGTTTTGAATTTACAGGCATTAATTATTAGAATACGCTGTTTTTTTTTTGAAGATATGTATATATATACTACTAACCAGTTTGTTCTCGTAAGCATATTTGTGCTCGACTGAATGATTTTCATCGGTTGATGTAATTCGGTTCTATAACAAAATCTTCATAGGTCTATAGTAAAAAATCGCTCACGTTTACGAACAATTGTTCTAAAACACTAGGTGCATTGATTCATTTTAATCAGAAAGTCGATAGAAATCTTGGTCTCAAATCTTATATGACAAGGAAAATTAAATCAAATCTTAATGTGGGTTTGAAATTGAATGTTGAGACATGATTTCATTAAATTGTATTTATTTTTGTAGGTACTTCGTAACAACAAAGTTTGGAAAATCCTAGCTACGGAGCCTTTTAAAAAAAAAAAAAAAAAAAACTGTCACCTTATGTGGCAAATGCTTGATGCAGATAATGAATTATCTCAGCTTTTTCCTGATGTATAGATCATGTGACACATATGGTGCGTTCAAGAAGTGCTTTTAAAAAAAGATGGTCTCTTTAACTAGCATCACTCACAAAATTTTGAATTATATGCTTGCAAAGTTTAGTGAGACATTTCACCACATATGCACACAATGTGACATAAAAACGTATCTCACATACACATATGTCACCCAAAACGAAGAGTAATTCTTTGTTTTTTTGCCAATTTTTTATTTTTTCAGGTTATTTCTGATGGGAGTGATTAGGTACGGCAAGGGAAGTTGGGCAAGAATTGCAATAGAATATGTGATCACCAAGACTCCACAACAAGTTTCAAAGTACGGTCAAGGTCTCTATGGCCCACCCCCAAGCCACTATCCTGGCATTTTCACTTCCACCTTCAAGAGGATATCGCAGCCACCGATCATCATTCCTAAGCGGCCCCCATCATTAAACTCAAACTCCCCCGAAATCAGGCCATTCCAGACGCCGTCTAGTACTTCATCGGATCCACTGCCTATGAAGCGGCATGAGGCTCCGAACTTCGAGGACATCTTCAATCCGGTGTTCCCAAGTCCGGTCGGACTACCTAGGGAGTCAACCCCCCCGAATGTCCTAACCTTGGTCGGACGACATGCGCATCCTACTCCGGTACCTTCAAACCCCAGTGGCGTGTTGAAGCAGGTTAACTTAACTCCAGAGGTCGGACTACCTAAGCAGCCTACTCTTGTAGCTTCAAACCCTATGGACGTGTTCAAGCTGACTAACTCAACTCCAGAAGTCGGACTACTTAAGCAACCTATCCTTGTACCTCAAAACCCTATGGACGTGACCAACCTAACTCTAGACATCGAACTGCCTAAGCAGCCTACTCATATAGCTCCAAACTCTATGGACTTGTTCAAGCTGACTAACCTACCTCCAGACATCGGACTACCTAAGCAGCCTACCTCGGAAGTTCCAAACAGTAGCGACGTGTTCATGCCGGTTGTCCAAACACCGTTGGGAGTGCCCGAGCCGCCACAACCACGGATCACATTGCCCTTGTTCCCGGTTGAGCTACCATATTGCCCCCTTTCTGCAGAAAAGAAGAGGAAACGTAATGAACCTATTGGGCTTGAGTATCTGAAAGCTTTGGCTCCTTCACATTGGACACTCGCCTTGGGGCGCCTCTCGGATGAGGATGACGTGGATACTAGCAGCGACTAATGAGGATATATATCCCTATATATATTGGTCGATGGTTCGTGTCTTATGATTAATCTTATTATAATTGGGGTTTTCTTGTCTTTTGTGGGTAATTGAGAGTTTGGTTTTGGTTTTTAATGGTTCGAGTCTTCGTATTGCCTTACTATGGCTAGTGTTTAGTCTTTTTGAATTTAAGTGATGCAGTGAACACCTATCAATGAGAACCCCTACCAAAAACCCTATCAAAATTTGTTTTTTGGTTCCATGTTTCATTAAGGGTTTGAAGTTTTGAATTTGTACTCATATATATGAAAAGCTTTTGATAACCATATACATATGTGAAAAATAAGCGCACAAAAAGAAAAATGATTCTACAAATTAATATAAGTGAAGAGTTTGAAGTTTAATCCTGATTAAAGTACAAGGCATGGCATAAAACGAAGTTTTCTCCAGATGAAAGAAGAGCATGTGAAACTAGATTCTTGAAAAAATAAGTTAATAACGGAAGAAAGAATTTGAACTTTGATCGACCGGTCATAAAATTTGAATTTCTCCTCTAACTTCTCTGTACACTAATTAAAGATATTTTGAATAATATGTTGGCGCGCAAGTTGAGTTACATACAGGGCCGGTCCTGAGATTTTGAGGACCCTGTACGAATTGTAAAATGAGGCCTTATATGCTCAAATAATAATATATTAAATTTTTTAATCTAGAATACTCATTCTTTAACACACTATCCACAACAGCATTCACATATTCATCCTCCCTATTATTTCCATTAGCATTTTCTTCTTGGGTATTGCCAATTCTTCATCAACTAAAACTTGTGGTTGTCTAACAATGAATTTTTCAAGAGCTCCCCTTTGAGATTGAATCTCCTGCTCAACTTTTTTCCTTTTGGTACGCTTCTGGTGTCCAGAATCATTTTTTCTAGTATGTGGCATGTTGAATAACAAAGAATAAATCCCAAATACTAGAACCTAGAAAAACCTATCAAGAAATAGATAAAAATTTAATAGACTCTCATATTATATAATTAGTAATAAGGGATGTAATTAACCTAATTATAAAGATCAAATTGGATATTAGAATGTGATTTCATACCTTAGTTTCAATCACCATACTGTTGGAAGAATCGATGAAGAAAGTAGCAGAAGGAGGCCTCTGGATTTTGATGTTTTGGTGGGGCGGCTGAAGTTGTTAAGAATGGGGGCTGGGCTGCTTAAAGCATTGGGTTTAGGTTTCTTAATTATTGAAAAAAATAAAATTAAAAAAAGTTGCCTTAGGGGATTCGAACCCCAACCTTCATGGACAATTGTTAGTGCCTGCACCACTGAACCAAAGAATATAACACTATATAGAATACAAATATTTATATATAATATATATCAAGAGAAAAAAAAATTTTGAGGCCCCAAAAAATCGAGGGCCCTGTACGGTGGCACCACCTGAACTCCCTCAGGACCGGCCCTGGTTACATATGTGACGGTCGTGTTACATGTGACAATCCCAATTGAGATTATTACACACATGCACATACATAATGCAAAATGAAGACCAGATAAGCACATCCCATATAAATTTAACTTCTCCTTATCTTCCTATCCATTTTGGAAAATCTCTGTTGGCCTTGGGTTCACACTTGGTAACTCAGTCATAACATCAGTTACTTACAGACAATTTACTCACGCATGTATAAGTTGTAATAACTAGGGTTCCTAATACACACTCCCACTTTTACTATTAATATGCTTTCAACTCCAAGTGACCAAACCACCAAACAAAAAAAAAGTTGAAGACTAAAACCAAGAACAATGGACTTGAACAAGAGAGCACAAACTCCCGACTCTGAGTATTCCGACTTCTCCTCGGATGAAGAAGAAGAGGATCAGTATCTCTCATTGGGTCCTTGGCCCCTCACGATCCTTGAGTGCCCTCCGGCGCTTCCATTCTACCCCCTCACCTTGCCCTTGTTCCCGGTTGAGCTCCCGCTTTTTCCAGTGGTGGAAAAACGTGCTCAGGCGAGTACCGGTGGGCCGGTTGATCTCAGTGTGCTGGCTAATGAACCAGAGCCGACTGATGTGGACTGCTCTTTGGGACTGGCTGTTAAGGACAGCATCAATCTCAACTTCGATGCGGAGGAAGATTAGCAGCTAAGCCATAAAATAAGCCTATAATAATAATAATAATAATATAATAATAATAATAAAGATATGGGGCTCGTTATATTTCCGAGCCCCTTTATTATGTGATGTAATGAAGTAATATTTCCTATGTTAATGAAGTTATCAAGATTAATTTTAGTTGTGCTAGTCCAGTTTCATTTCTAGTTTCTGTTCATCTTTTTCAAATCTATATGTAAATGCACAAAAATGTTTGAATCTTCAACATATCCGTGCCTAAGATCAATAAAAAATAGGCACGACTGTGGATATTTCCTGCAATGTAATTTCATGCATGTACTAAAAGAAAAGAGCGCGCGTAATTTGAATGGTCGTTATTAGTTCATGAAGCTTTTAAAAACCAAAAAAAGAAGAGCGCGCGAAAAGAAAATGACCGTTATATTATAGAATTGCGGCACCTCAAATCATGTAAGTATAGAAAAGAAAAAAGCGCGCACAAATGTAAATAGCTGTTATATTATGTATAATCATTAAGCATTTCAAAACCTTCAAAGGTAATGACCATCATTACATGTACATTTGCTTTGCTAAGACCATCTTTAGAGAAAAGAAACAAGAAATAAATCAATGATATTTCTAACATATATCACTAACGTTATGTATACTAACAACTACATCCTCCATCCATAAAATTGGAGCAACTTATTTCATTTGCATATAATGATATGAAAATGAAAAATAATTTTAACATATATCAAAACAATTATAATATTATTAATTCCAGCAAAGAGACACATATGATAAATTTAATGTTTGCGTTGAGATGCATTTGTATGTAGACGAATCCATATATGGATACTCAACTGGCCTAGCTTTATAGTTTAGTAAGTTAGTAACAATCATACTATTCCTGTCATTATTTATTTCATTCCATAAGTAGAGTTACATACACGAACCAATTGTACAAATAACATTGAAATTAACAGGTTTCAAATAACACTTTCAGGAAAAAGACTCAATTCGTGCATGAATTTCAACTTTAAAAAATGATTAGACCGTCGTGTTATTTCCAGAGTCCTCTTTTTGGCCCTTGGATGTTCTCAGGCAGCGCATCTACACCACCACCACCACCACCCCAACCTGCACATCGCCATGAGTGGACCTTCATTGACAACAAGACGTTTGAAATCGCTCTCGTAGAGCTTTTTGACCTAAATCCACCGGACCTTTTTGAACAACTATGCACTAGAGTTCCGGGGAAAACTGCTTCACAAGTTAAGCAGCACTTTGATGCATTGTTTCATGACGTTTTGATGATTGAGTCGGGTCATTTACCGGTACCCGACTACAAGAATACTACTACTAGTAGTACTTTTGAAACCAAAGTTTCAGACATACCGGTTTTTAGAAGGAAAGGCAGACGGTGGACTGAAGAAGAACACAAGTAAGTATATATAACTAGACTATTTCCATTTTGTATAAACTTAATACGTGATTCAAATTCACAATCTGATAATATTTTAATTACCTTCTCGTGCATAAATACAGGTTGTTCTTGAAGGGATTAAAGGAATTCGGGAAGGGAGATTGGAAGAGCATTTCGAGGTTCTGCGTCTTGACAAGAACCCCGGCACAAGTTGCAAGCCATGCCCAAAAGTACTTCCTCCGCCGTGATCGTCAAAACTCTACATAGAGATTCAACATCAAATTATGCTAATGGGTGATTAGTGGCACCTAATTCACTTCCTCCGCCCGGCCAATTTTGAAGTAGAAGTAGTCACACAGAGTAGGCCACCACAGATTATAGCTAGTTACCAAATAATTATTTTTTATTTTTTTTTTGCCATCAAGCTCTAGTTCCCATTTGGGCTGAATTTCCTTTGAATGAAACCAATTAATATTTTCCCTATTTTCCTTATTCCAAATATTCTTAATTTCAACTTTTCTTGTTCGTACTGCTTAGCACCAAAAGACATTCCGTAATTTTACACAAAATTTTACAATTTATATTGGCACTCTACAAAGGCATCACGGACTCCTATTACAGAAATATAGAGAGAAATTGCACGTCGAGAAGTTGATTACGTGGTGACTTCCTGGTGTGCCGATAACCAGTTCCTACAAAATTTGGTCAAATTTAATTTTGGGCCAAGGTGCAGGCTGGAGCCCGGAAAGTCTATTGATTCATTTCTCCATATATCACTGTGATCCTAGGCCATACAATTCAGATATCTGCATAATTAGCCATTGTTGTGATTATTTTAATGTGGATGACCTTCCGTATTATTCTCATCGTTATCATTAGTATATATCATAAATCAACTAATAAGTATGTGACTCTATATTCTATCTGATGTAAACTTAGGGATTAAATGGTCATTTCCTAGCCATCTTGTTGCTTATATATATGAGCTTAATGAGAAGAGAATGATACACTTGATTCCTTTATATTTCTCTCTTTGTTCTTTATTTTATTTACAGCAAGTTATCAGCACGAAATTACTCTTATACTTTTCCTATAGTTTATGAAATCTTTCTTTTGTTCTTTGAGCTAGAGTCATGGTCCGGTTATGAGTTTCTTTAGGATTCAATCGTGCGACTTCATCATGCTCCTATCTAAGATTTATCTTTTATTCGTTGAATGTAATTTGGTGTTTAATTAAAATTTGTAAACGTGATCTATTTCTTTTTCACACTTATATGCATTTGTGTTTCGTCTTAGTATTTGATATTGGGTATTGATATCGACATTGATTAGCTTATACGAGCATATTGCAAAATTTAATTTCGGTTCTTTGGCCTCATCCTCTACATGTCTTCGCTGTTGTGCATCTCAATATTATTGTCACGAATATATCTTGCTATTCATCAAAACTAATCATCTGCATATTTAACGAATCATTAGAACTGCCTAGTACAGTTTATATGTTTATTTGATTTCTTTCCAGTGATCTTGTTTAAGTTATTCTCTATATACATTGCACAGGTATATCATCTCTTTCCCTAATACATGTAGGTGTTTGTCTTCTGTGCTACAGAATTCAAAAGCCCACGTTTCCTTCATCTATATTTATATCATGGTATTTTTATCTTATTAGCATGATGGTTGAAATTGAAAGTATTGATCTTCATTTACTCTTTCAATTACGTAAAATTTCATATGGTGATGAGTCTCAATTGTATAAGAAATAAGGGCCAGAAGTTCCTTAATCAAAACTAAACCTATAGTGATGCAATTCGTATGAAGTAAAATGAGACTTACGCGAAACAAGATAAAGTTTCTTGATTTCTTATTAATCGGAACCCGAAGTTTCCATATGAACTCCGTCATCGGATTGAAGGACTCCCTTGCGATATGAACAATCCTCTTCTATGATAATCTCGAACATGAAGAGTGATCGAACTTGAAGGTTTTTTTTTTCTTTTTTTTTTCGGCATTTTCTAGATCGGGATTGAACAATCCTTGATCATTCTCATATGATTAATTGGAATATCATGAGTTTGTTTTGAAACCTGAAGTTAAAGGTAATTAATTCAATAAATGGTTAGAATTAGAACCTTAAGTTCTACATCAATGAGAAAAATTATCACGATTTAACTTATCTCATGGAACAGCCTATTACTTTAAGGTCAACACAGTGAAAACCAATCGATTTTGTTCCCTCAAGTGTTTCCGTTTCGTAGTTTATTTTCTATTGCTTGCGTAGCCAAAAATATAAACAGATGATATCTAATTTCACTAGAGTATATAATATATGATGAGCTTATATGGTTTTTTATCAAGTATTTGAAGTTCCTTGGTCTTCATCATCATATTATCAATGTGCAGACATTTGGTCTATTGATCTTAATCTTCATGAGGGCTTGCAGACCCATGATTATGTAAGTCATATATTTGTAATTGAGAGCCTATTGCTCATTGCATCTAGATCCGAATGTAAATATAAACAATTAGACTCGTTGGATATACCACTTCGAGATTTCAAGTTTGCTAAAATTATATTATATGATATGTGGTTAAGTTAATGTTCCACCTTAATTTAGCAAGCAGTTAGTGGTTTTTTTTTTTTATCAACAGAAATATACTATAAAAGCGTTTGGCAAAACCAAACAAAGGAGTACAAATCAGACATCGACCGAACAAGGAATGCCTATACTCCTAACAGGACCCATGACTTCACTGCAACTAGGCAGCAGGAGCAAGCCAACTCGCTAGAGAATGCATCAGTACAATCGGAAAAGAAAAAGTTGACCTATTAACTACAACTTTAACAAGGACAACTAAACTATTAAACCAACTTGACAACTAAACCGGCAAAACATGGTGAACCTGAATCCCGAAGTCCTTCAAGGAATCTGAATCTGACAACTGCACAAGCCGCCACTAGCTCGAATTAAGCAGACAAACCAGCCAAGCATGGCAGAAGGGAAACCCGAAACTGCACAAGCCGCCACTAGATCTTACCCACTGCACAAGCGGCCACTAGATCGGGTGAGATTTGAACCTACTGAGCCCAAAACCTAAAAAACATCGGCCAAGCAAGGCAAAATCGAGATCTGATGCCTATCAAACAATCGGAAATAATTACACCAGCCGCCACTAGATGGAACCCATCCAACAACCAACAAAGATCTCGACAGAACCTCTCCGGCGACGGTAAGCGACGAGACAAGAGGTGGAGGTCGGATCAGGAAACCTGCAAAAGTAAATAGTAAAGCAAAAACAGAAAACTAATCCCCGAAGACTAGGCAGCGGCAACCTCCAAGCAACATAGGGGGGAGACCAACGGGGCTAGAGAGGAGGGACAGAGTAGCTGGCCGGCCCCAAGGCAAGCCAAGGGGCTGGCGGCGGCAGGGGTTTTGTGGTTTTGGGACTTTTGGGGAGAGAGGGTTTTGAGAGCGGCTAGGGCTTTTTCCTAGCAAGCAGTTAGTGGTTGAGTTTAAGCCTTATACTTTTCAGCACTTTACATTATTTCAATTTAGTTATTTCAATTCAGTAATTTCAATTTCGTTTTTTCGGTTTAGTTATTTATTCAACATTTTACTTCATTATTTATTTATTATGTAAATTGTTATTTCAAATTATTATATGTACGGTTAGATGAGTTTGTGTTATACAAAAGATCATGAATTGTAGTTCATTGATCCTCATCCCGTAGCCAAAGTGAACATGTAGTTCCTTGTGGTCTTTATTTCACACTACCTTATTAATTCATTTACAGTTGTTTTAGTTAATCACGTTATACTATGATGTGTCTATATAATCCCAAATATCAGAACCAGAAGTTCATCGATCCTTATCATAGTATGAGTCCATTGATTCAATGACACATGCCACACTTTTTGTGGAATGTTAGTTTGATGAGGTGCTCTCAATTTACTGCATATTTTGATGATATATTATTTCTCGTCGTTCTAGAGAAATGACAGTTCCTGAAGAACGTCGTGAACGAGTGTTGCATATATCTGCCCTTGTCTTATCAAAAGCATGCTTGCAATAAATTGATATTCAAATAGCACTATATTAGAATAGTACCAATTATGGATTTGTAAGTAAAGAAGACAAATTTCCCGCCGTTAGGGGGAGGAAGAATGTTCTTGGAGAACAACGTGAATTTATAGACTGTATACACATTTGTCTCATCATGGTTTTCATATACGTAGCTTAGTGCAAATCACGTAATTCGGTAGATTAATTGATACGCAGCATGAGTTGAGGTCTCATACGACTAACTATAAACATGGCGCGCAGTAAATGATACATGCTGAATTCGTGACTAATGTATAGGTTCTAGACTCCCCAGATGTTGAAACCACTTGAAAGTGTCCATACACGCCCACGTAAACAAAGTGATGTATAGATGATTCACATCCTCGTGAGTATTATCCTAGAAGAGATAATGAAGCCTTAGAAGAGGCATGGGTACCCAAATGAGAATAGTGGAATCACAAATCAAGGACGCTTGATGATATCGTTTGTTTAAGATATGTAGCTACCACTATAATTGGGCAATGATATGATGGACCACGTTTTATCAACTATGTCGACATAGAAATGAATCATTGGCCAAGATGGAAATAGACAATTCCATTATCTTTTGGATAAAACGTACTTGGTAACTTTGGACCTACAATTTCAAATCCCGAAAGATGTGTTGCGTAGAAGATTTTACTCGGGTTTTGTTGATGTGAAATGAGATCATGATCATGATATAAGGTTTCTTGTTAGAGGCATAGTCTCCCAACGTAGATGCAGCCACATTGCATAAGTACAATGTTCTTTTAACATGAGACCTATAGCATGTGTTAGATGCATATTTATTAAGCGTGCATGCTACATGAACAAAGGATGTGAAATATTTGAAGTATACCGTTAGTAGTGATTTCTAAGAGATTCATTGTGTCATGAAGTATATTAGGATTTGGGCTCTAGAAGAGTTCACAAAACTTTTGAGTATTTGGAAAGATGAGGCTTTTGTCTTGCTTGTAGATAAAGCATTATGCCAAGATGTTCTTATCCATTAGTTGGTTGGTTCATTTGCTTAACATTGTAGTAGTTGTTTAGATCTTCTTGATCACTGATTTATAGTTGTAGTATATTAGAGCAATTGACCAAACATTGGATTTTCATTGATTTATTAGATAGATGTTGCTCAACTCCACTATGCCATAGTTGGAGTGGTATTGAACAAGTTGTTACTATCTTCGCGAAACAATAGATATGAGCTTCTTTGAACAAACTTGCTAAATAGCCCAAGTATTGTTTGATATGTACATTTGTGTACCTTTTTCATTCACACAAGAGTCGCTCTATGCTAGCCAACAATGAACGTGTTTATTTATGCTCCGATGCCCATCATGTTTGTTTTAGAAGTTGGTCTATGTTATTGGGAACATATCGAAGCATCTTGTGATCAGTGGGAGACATCAGTTAGGGGGAGCATCTAACAAACTCTTACATCGGACATTTGCGTTTTGTACTCTTTTTCCCTTCGTCCAAGTTTTTGTCCCATTGGGTTTTTCTTGGCAAGGTTTTTAATGAGACATTTTTTTGGTGTCCAACGTGTTTTCAATGGTCGATTTTTATTTGTACTCTTCTTCCCTTGGTTTTCCTAACAAAGTTTTTTAACGAGAAAACTTATCATTGATACACGGTCATCCAAGGGGGAGTGTTGTGATTATCGTAATGTGGATGACCTTCCGTATTATCCTCATCATTATCATTAGTATATATCATAAATCAGCTAATAAGTATGTGACTCTCTATATTCTATCTGATGTAAATTTAGAGATTAGATGGTCATTTCCTAGCCATATGGTTGCCTATATATATGAGTTTAATGAGAAGAGAATGATACACTTGATTCCTTTATATTTCTCTCTTTGTTCTTTACTTTATTTACAACAGCCATCAATTCAATACTAGCTGCTCATCAGGCTACTCATCATTTGTAAATGACACTACATTGATTATATTATCTTGTTCAAGCTTTATATTTGGGATAAATTAATAGATTCAATAAATGATCAACTTAACATGACTTAGCATATTCAGATAATCTCATAGTTTAGTTTCAAACCCACTAGTATTCATCGCCCATCAAATAAAAACAAAGCATCCAATGACAAAACCTTGTTTCTATAATGATTCTCATGTGCTTTGATAAAATTGACAGTCACCAAACAAATGAACAGAGTGCCCCAGGTGCAATCTGCGTTGTGTAGCCACGACATCCAGAAAAGTTCGGTCACATTTTACCCACATCTACTCACCCCGGGGAAGAAAAGCCACCCAATTAATATTATATTAACCTTTTTCAGCAGGCAATGCACTTTGATTCCGAGCCATATCCACTCCCTTTTTGTTATTCAGCAGGCAAATGCCCTCAATGATTAACAATAAGATTGTGTTAAGAGATCTTGAATTATTTAATTACGTGATAGTTTTTACTTTTTTTAGTGTTCTTGATGAGAAAGATAGAAATAAATAATCATCTCAATCGGATACCTGACACGTATGTAAGGTCACATCAATTCACACTATATATAGTGTGGTAATTTCATATGAAGTTGGCGAAGAAATATCTAAGATGGGTATATTTTGTTCCCAAGTCCCAACAGATCTGTACTTCCAATTACATATGGTTTTTCCATCCCCATTTTGATAAGATTTTTAAACCAACTGGCCACAGCTCTTTCACATGGGCAGAGACCCAAAATGTTTGCCTAAAACCGAACTCAATTTAATAAGCCTAAGCTAAGTCTCTTCCGGTCGTTAACTTATACTTTAGGCTGGGTGCAGGAAATCGTCATTGTAGTGCTGTTGTTCCCTATTATTCAACAAAGCCAACAGGATCTGAATCATGCATTCCAATTGATAAATGACAGATCTTATATAATTTTGTCTGAAACGCCAACCACCTGAATCTACCCTGGGCCACCACCACCACCGGTCTTTTCGTTCTTAGTAGGGTCTCGCGGCGGCCGTCAAGGGTCCCGGGAAAGTCTGGTCCTCGTGCTTGGCTTGGATAGGTAGTTTCCTGGAAACTAGGGTGTTGGTTTTTCAATTGTTATCAACCCATGAGATGAGCTGTAAAGAAGTGTGGAAGGGCATGTGATGAGGTTGATGGTGATAGGATTTTTGGCTGGATTACTAAAAGGCCTTCAACTTGGTTAGCTCTACCTTTTTTGCCCTAACATAATATTGGAGGTGTTGGATGGTGGAGAGCTAGTTGGTTGTGTTAACTTCTACGATTCTACCTAGCCTCAGGATCATCTTTCCAAATAAACGACCTTCAATTCAACAGTGCAATTCACCATAGTAACTTGGAGCACAACCAAAGTTATCTAGACAATTTTCACCTCTTTTAAGTAAATACCATGCTTCATCGCTGCAGTTTGCTTCTCTTTTGAAGCCGCAAGACTCCAAAGCGAACAGAAGCATCTGATCGCAACTCCAATCAAGGTGCAGTACTCCCCATGGATAGTTGGGAGAAAAGTCAACAACATATTAAGTGCAGTAGTTAATATAATCAAGGTGCAGTACTTCTTATCTTAAACCCAAAAATTGAGAGAGAATATAGGGAAAGCAATTGGCAGAAAAGTCAACAACATATTAAGTACTAAGAAAGGATCAGGTATGAGGTATCTATATGGATTTTGGGAGCAGTACTTCGTATGGATAAGAGTGGCTGCAAGGGGATATTCGTAAGCTCTAACGTCAGAAGCTAGATCAAGATCCTCCCTGATATTGACAGGTCAAGACTTTCAGAACCAAGATCCCTTAAAGTCAACGTTTGGAGAATAACTAAATCAGCAGCAGGCAATGCAGTGAACATAAGATTCTAGATTCTATTTGAATGGAAACAAATACTATTACAAGTGGTAGAACGGGTACAATGGAGATATCATGAACAATGGAGGTGATATACAGAGTACAAACATTTTTCTTTTCTCCTATATGCCGGCGGAATTGTACACCTCATTTGACTCGAGGCCAACAGAAGTACAGATGGACGAAAAAAATTTGTAACAATAGCAAAAGGGAAAACAGATATACAATTTGGTAAGCAAGAGTCAATGAAACAATTTTAGAAACCCACCATACTAGTTGACGTTGATTTCATAGTTTCTTCTCTCATCTAGCCTGCTAACAGCTGGTATTCCTGTATGAAAAACAATGAGGCATATGAGTGGCAGAAGAATGTCAATGCAAACTTAATCAAATTTGCCCTAGTAGTACAAGTTACCATATCATGCATCTAAGAAGTGAGGAAAACTACGCCCTATAAAGGGGAACATGATGATGCTACTAGCCTAGCGCAATAGGGTCTAAGTCCTTTCCATTCATGGTGCGAGTAAACTAGGTATTGTTTCTATTTTTACTGTCTACAAGCGAATTCACCACAACTTACTCATAGAATAGTCGTGTCTATTGTCATGAATTCGGTGATGAATCACGGGGCTTTCACATAATCTGCACCATTGCGCTTTCTTTTGTTTGACCTCGAGAAGCAGCAGATTTGAGCCCAAGTCTTTTTCTGCTTAACAGGTTGTGCTTTGACATCTCTTTTCACGAAAAGCTCAGCCATGTATTGAACGACAGCCTAAGATGCACCAAGAAATCACAGTTAGCCTGGAGAAAAAAGCTTCAGAACTTATTTGATAAACAAAAGCCAACACGAAAAGCTCAACTTACTTGCGCCCCCTTTTCAGCTACGTGTCTTGGTGGCACTTCAAGAGGGTTTTCTTCAACACGTAGAACACGTAATTGTGTAAGCATCTTGAACGATTCAGGGAGAACCCGTATTTGGTTGTTGCTGATATCCAACTCTTCAAGCATCTCAAGGTTCCCAATTGACCTCGGTAGGTAGCGCAGATCAGCAAAATTATTGCCAATGTTCATCTTGACAAGTGAAGTGGCGAAACACAAGTTCTCAGGCACTGACTCAAGCTCATTGAAACTAACATCGAGCTCCCTCAGGCTCACCAGAGATGACACGGTTGTAGGCAACTGTTTAATGTTATTGTAACGCACAGACAAAACCTCCAAGCTCTCAATCTTCCCCACAGCTTCAGGAAGTGCTTTAAGCCGGTTGTAATCAGCTCGGAGCTCTTTAAGCGAGGTACAATGGCCAATAGTATGCGGAATCTCTTCGATATCATTGGTCTCCACATTCAACTTCTGAAGGCTGGCAAGGGACCCAATCGTGTCAGGAAGGGCAGAGAGGCTGTTGGAGCTCATATCCAGCTCTTCAAGACGTACTAATCTGCCAAAAGTAGCAGGTAGAGATGTCAAGTTGTTCGCCCTAAGGTCTAGCGAGACAAGGTTAAGGAGATCTCCAATAGTATCAGGCAGCTGAGCAATCCTGTTGGAATGCAAATCCAATCTGGTCAAGGAGGAAAGACCTCCAATGGTGGACGGCAGGACCAAAATCCGATTTTCGGACAAATCGAGAGTGACCAAACTAGAAAGCTTTCCTATTGAGTCAGGCAGCCATTCAATCTGATCCATCAACTTGTTCCCGAGATTAACATCCTTAGTTCCCTTCTTAGCCAACACTTCAATCAAACTCGCTAGCTTAATTAAGCTCAATTTATCACCCTCTTGACCTATAAAAACCCCAAATCACACAAAAAACCAACATTTCCTAATTAAGCACAGAATTACCCAATTTAAATCAACAACAAAGATTGCATCTTTATAGCGTATAGATACGAAATTACCAGTATTCAAAGACGAATCGACAATCTGAGGCCTCGCCGAACCGGTAGCTCCGGCGCCAATTCCGTCGCCGTAGAACGACTTCTTGGCCTTGTTGACCACGAAACTGTCGTCTCTGCTCACTCTCATCGACGACGACTTCGCAACAACGCTTCTATCCGCAGACATAGGAGAGGGCTTGAGCGGCACACCACCACCGGAGCTCGAACTCATCACTGCCGCCGTCGCCGCCGCCGTCGAGAGCGGAGTCGGAGTGGAGGCGGAGGCCGAGGTCGAATTCGGCGACGAAACGCAAGTGGAAGCTCGCTGGATGAAATCGTCGAAGAGGCAGTGGAGGTTTTCGAGATCGAGCAATTTCAAGGCCTCTCGCTTCGACTCTTTGCTGTGGAAATAGACCAAGCTCCTCTGCATCTCCTGGAACACCATGAACAGCTCTTCTGGAACCTTTGAGGTCTTGGTCTGCCTGGCAATGGCGTCCAGCCGCGCCTGGTCCTCCTTCTCCACGTCGCGGACCAGCGCCGCCGCCGCCTCCACCTCCTCCACGCCGGGCCTCTCCGGCAGCGATCTGTGGATTCGCATGATCTCCTCCACCACTCGGTCCACTGACTCGAACGCCGTCGTCTCCATCGAATTCTGTTAACTCTATTCTATCCCGGTGGTTAATTCGTCAACTGTAGTGAGGTTCCGGCGATGGGCGGCGGAGGGCGGAGGAGGGGGTGGCGGTTATGAAAATTTTGGAGGCAAAAAAAAGAGAGAGAGAGAGTGGAATCAAGAGCCGTCCGTCTTGCGGCGTCGTCTTAGAAATCCAGCTATTTTCATGGTTGATTTTTGTATTTAAATTGGACGAAGAAAAATGAGGCTTTTTTATTGGAAAATGAAAAAGGCGGAAAATGATATGCAAATATATATATAGCGTGAAACCGATTATGACTCATGGGCTGATCGGTTATCAGCAGCAGGGCCAGCCAAGAATCTCCAGATCTACCGTCATCCATCCACTTCACCATTCATCAAAATTATTGGACTAATGCGATATTACAATCATCTCCGTACAATCTACTGAGTTTATGCATAAATTGATGATAATTTTATCTTTTATCGACTCCTTTGGAGAGATTGTTTTTTTCTTAGTTGAACGCAGATGTCATAATTTTATTTCAATTTATTGTCAACACGTCATCGATTTTAAGTTACGAATATCAACAAAATAGTTAAACTATATTGATTCGTTATCATGTATTTTCCATGATTTGACTATAAGATTGCGTTACTGGAATTTTGTAATGCTCTTGTCGACTCCCCTTGATGTGTGGAATTTAGGCTTTCTATGTGCAAAATCTGCTAATCGCCGTTTGTTTTGGACATTAATCAACTGTCAATCAAGGCCTAATCATCTTCAGTTTAATTAATTGCACTTGTTTGACTTGGGTCCCGCCTAACGCAAGCCTCTCTCCATATACACCCTGTCCAAAGAGAATACAAGTATGAGGGGCATACACGTCAATTTTGAGCTGATAACCGCTGCTCGTTAATGAAGTTGACCCATAAATGAAATTATTTGTATTGTGTAAATCGGTACAATTACACTTTTAGTCTTTGATCTATTTTTCACACATGTCGAATTTTGGTAACTTCTGTCCTTAGTTTCTCTACCTTGACAATTTCGGTTGTTTACTTTTACCTTCTTTCTCTCAGCGTCACGCCTTTCATATGTTTGGTTTGAATTTTCTCCAATTCACATAAAAAATAAAAAATAAAAAATAAACACACAACGCTGACTAAGAGCAAGAGAAATACTTTTTCAATTTCGTTAAAATCATTGAAATTAAAACACCAAACAACTAACACATACTATACAAGTACGAAAGTGAATAACTGACTGCTAAATCCAGAAAATCAAGAACCTGCTTTTAAATGTGTAGCAGTGCCCATATCCAATTTAGAAATTTTTAAAAAACTCCAAATAATGAGAATTGGATATCTAGAGGGAACTTAGGTATCCGATTCTCATTACCGATTCATATTTCCAATTTTTATTTTCGATTCTCTCTTATAAGTAAACACGCTCAAAATGCAAAAAAAAAAAAAACGATTGTTGATTTTGGATTTTCAGTGCTGGGCTGCTACTCCAACTAGGGGTGGACTCGAGTCGGATCGGTCGGGATGTAGCCCAAACCCCAAACTCGACCCAAATGGCTCGGGAGAAGAAAATTGGGAAAAAACTCGTACCGGTTCTGTGGGTACCCGATTAATCGGGTCGGGAGGGTTCAGATTCGGGTTCGGCTATGAACCCAATTGACTCCACCAACCAATCACTCCATTTTGCATTTTCTCCTCCTCTCCTCTGTACTCTTCACCTTAGATCCCATAGGTCCCCCAAAAAATACGCACCCCAATTAGCTTCATCCTCCGTCCGTCCCTAAATCAAACCTTAGACCATCAAAGGCGGGCATCATCAGCCCTGACTACTGGTCCAAAATCGAGGTCGAGCTCTCTGAAATCTGCGATGGTATGCTCAAGCTCGTCAACTCGCGCCTCAAGATCTGGCGACTGACGACAGCGACGACAAAGGAACCTACGGCGGAGGTGGAGATGAGGAGTGGCTGGGTTTCGGGGTTGCGTTACGGTTTCAGAGCTGGGTTTCAGGGTTGGGTTTCTCAGCTGGGGTTCGGGGCTGGGTTTCGTTGTGAAGTAGTATGTATGTAGTTATGGTTTCGTTGTGAAGTAGTATGTAGTTAGGTTTGCGGCTGGGTTTCGCAGAGACAACGACGAGGAGGGAGGCGGCAGGTTGCAGAAGAAATTAGGGTTGGGGTGGGTTTGTAATTTTTTTAATTTTTATGAGTATATTTTTAAAGTTTTAATAAATATGTAATTATTCGGGTACCCATAAGTACTCAGGGGTCTAAGATTTTGGGACCCGATCTTGACCAGATTTTCTCGGTTCAGTCTGAGTTTTCAACCCATTTAACTTTTTTTGGTCAATTTTCCCGACCCAACCCGACCTGATGGGTCGATTTTGCTGAGTTTTCGAGTATACGGGTCGGTATGCCCACCCCTTAACTCTAACCGACAACGAATGGGATTGGGCTGGGTCCATTGGGAAGGGGGACTAGTAATTGCAGTATCCAGGTGTCCACGTTGGGATGTACGACACGTGTTGTTTGTTTCATGTATCGTGGGTTGGATGTCCAACCGTATCCAGCTGCCTTTTGCCTCCATCTTTTCCCTTTTTGTTCTGCTACATAATGTTACACTTCAACACGAGAGAACTACTTTTGGGTAGATAGATAAACGTAAGTACGGTGCATTGTGTATAATTAAGTTGTTCACGAGTAGTATTACTTTTCTAATTAAATTTGGCTGTTGTATTTCATGGAGGATGTATGGGTGATGTATGATTGATTCTAGTAGCTGCTATTATCATAGTGTCACGATTCTTGCCACGTGCTATGCTCTTTTCGATCACCCCGGCCACGATCACCTTAACACTGTCTACTCCCTCGTAGGCTCGTAGCAATCAAATATGTGACTGGTATGTGACAGGTTGATAATGTATAATGACTTTTGGTTGATAATGTATAATGACTTTTGGATACGCAAGTTTGCCTGCAATACTTGGAATCAAAGACGGAGCCTTGTATGGGGTAGGCAGTGCTCATGCGCAGCCCAATCTTACAATTCTCCTATGCTATTATCCAACTTTAGGGCTCGTTTGGAACCAGGACAGGACATGATAGGAATATATCCTGGGATTAGGTCGGACTGAACTGGACTGGCTTAGGTTGGCCTAAGTCCTTACCAACGTTTGGTGCTGCTTAGCACTAATAAACCGGACTCACCAAATTCAACACCAAACCCAGAAAAACTCATCCAATCTCCAACTATTCACCAAAATTTCCCAAATTGAAAAACAAAATCCAAACACAAAATCCAAATCCAAATAAAAAATCCAAATTGAAATCCAAAATTGAAAATCCAAATCCAAATGAAGAATCCAATTAAGCCGGCGACGAGCGAGGAGGGGAGTTGGCGTCCGTCACTAGCGTCATTGTGGGCGATGCGGGTGTGCAACGACAAGCATGGATCTGGGTCGACGAGGACGGCGAGCGGGTGAGCGACGACGAGGTCTGGGCAAGCGACGGCGAGGCGAGGGAAGCGACGGCGAGGTCTGGGCAAGCGATGGCGAGGCAAGCGACGGCGAGGCGAGCGACAGCGAGCACGCGTCTGGGTCAGCGAAGGCGGGCACGGATTCCAAAATCGATGTCGGCGTCGTTGTTAACATTGGCAAGCGACCGACTACGCGAGCGTGCTATTTAGCGAGCTCCTTTTGGAACTCGCTATTTTGGGCGAGCTAAGCCCATCAAAATGAAAACACGGGTGCTAAATAGCACCATTTAATTAGTCCCAGCCTCCACCAAACATGGGACACTGGACTAATAAAAATTACTCCAGTCCAGTCTTAGCCAGTGAAAGGTGCCAAACGAGCCCTTATAGTGTTAAACTTGTCAACATAAGAAAATAGCCCACCCCAATAGATTGTAGAAAACATTAATGAGCCTAGTAATAAATATTTGTTGCCTACAAATATACTCATCTCACAAAATCCACGATTTATGAAACACAAAGGACGCCACTAATAAACAGCACCCTCTAAATAATAAAATCTTTTGCTCTACTCTTACAAACTTCTTGATTCTTGGTCGGCTATTTAGTTTGATGTTTATTGATATTTTATACTTGAATGAAATTGTTTGGTGCACCAGTTGACTTGTCTATTTGTTTATTATATAGTGACAAAAGAAAAAAAATTAGCCCGACCCTAGGTAATTTTCTAGCTTTGTCCTTGCTTGGAATGAGTAGTACTAGAATCATTATCCTACTTTAAATTAGGAATGGGCGAGGGTTGGAGTGGGGCGGTTATTGTCATAACCTACACCCAAACCACAAAAGCCGATTATTCCAAAAACTAAAACCGCACCCATGATTTTGAGCTTCTACCTGCGTGGTTCGGTTACCCGCTTCTTCGGTTCGGGTTCATGCGTTTTCGGATTTAGAAACTCAATATATCAAATAAAATATAGTTGCATATTGCCATGAGTTTTCCACCTTTGTCTTTCCCTGGTTCACCTTCAACCTCCATGTCAGTGCAGTGCGACCAAACAGTTGATGTCCTTGCTAGCCTTTTACCCAAAACTGATTCCGACAATGGAGCTAACTCATTTGCTTGTGGTTCTGGTTGTGGAAGTACAACTGAAGATGATGGAGTAGGGGTGCTAGTGATCAGACTTGGTGCTTGTGAAGTACCCTTCATTTTCAAGCAATAAAAAATAACCTAATAATTCATAAACAATCATTCAGACGAACAATACAAAGCAACTTTAATAAATTCTACACAAATTATTATTGCATAAATAGCATAAACAATAAAAAAGCCAACTAATAATTCTAGCCATATATATACCAAACCGGCAAAAAGGAGGGCCCTCCTTTTTTAATCTAGCGTGAAAAGATCCACAATAAAGGTCCACAACACAATTAAATGCTACTATGTGTAAAATCTATTTAATTTTTAATTAAAATGAATTAATACCAGTTAACCGCGGTTACCCACGGGTATGAAAATTTTACCCATATACCAAATCGACAAAGAGCGGTTCGGGGCGGGTTTGACTTTTTTTGGTCAATGCGGTTTCGTGCGGGTTTTTTCCCTCGATTTCGGTTCGGTTTTGCAGGTTGGCGGTTTTTTTGCCCACCCCTACTTTAAATCATCTGATGTGTCATTCAATTCAACGATAATCGAAACACCAAACCCCTTGTCCTCCCCAAACGGGAAAACAGTATATCCTCTTTTATTCATATATCCATTTACTTCAACAATAACAAAATGAACATTATAAATTGAATATGTTTCCAATATCCATGTTCTATTATAGATTAACTAACTTTCTTCTAGAGAAGCTGATTATATTTCAGTCCATACAATGTTATTCTAGCTTTGTATGATACAATCTACTATTTATGTACCTACTTCTAGATAGGTTTTTCTTGATGATGTTATCTTCATATATACCTCTATACTGAAAGTTATCAAATTTGTTTATTGGCATATAACAAAAATCCAAATAAGGGCTTGATATTCTAGTATGCAAATATATATAAGACCTTATTCATGATTTCATACAAAGCTTTCAAAATTTCAAGATCGGCCCTATGATTTGTAAGCGAGAAACAAAATTTCGACCGAAACATCTGGTAGAATTAATTGAGAGAATTAGAACTATGTGATCTATTTTGATATTCACCCACAAATCTGTGGGTAAATTTGTGGGTAAAAATGATATTTTCCCTGAATCTTAAATAAATAAAACACGTTTTGCTAAATAATAAGTGCAGTGCTTCCTGAAACCCTATTGTCTTCGAGTTCTCCTACTCTCCAACATTCCCACTCGGCGGCAAAAGCTCAAATCCCAGCTGAGCTCCGCCGCCGCCTATCTGCTTTCTCCTCCGCACCAAATCCCAACTGCACGATGGACATTGAATTCCGTGATTTGAGTGATTACGACCTGGTCTGTATCGTCAGGGATGCTCTCTGTTCGGTCTCGTCGGTAAGCATACCGAACCCAACAGTTTCAGCTTTCTACGCTTTGTTCCTTGCTTAGTTTCGAGCTCAGAAAGCTTGAAAACGAAGTTGGTTTCTTTGGTTTTCAGGGCGACAACGAAAAATACAATCAGATTGTCCAAGTTTTGTGCCCCGGAAAACACCTTGCTCGAGGTGAAATAACCTTGCTCAAGGTACGCGTTGCCGGGTTGTTTCGTATGTGTTTTCAATCGAATTCATTGCGTGTAGGTTTGTAATTTTGTGTTTGTATTGCCGGGCAGACTACTTTAAAGGCTCTGTCTGGAGCGGCTGATTACATAGACAATAATCAACACGAGCGGCTTCTCTCTGCAGTGAGTTTGTTGCATTGGCATTTGCTTTTGTTTTCGATCGTTGGCTACGTTTGACTAATTATTCGTTGCGAATGATGTCTTCAGGTTTTCGGTATGAGCTTGTGGAAGTGCCCACCTGATGTAGTTGATGCAGTGGTCGAATTCGTTGTTTCATTGGTGCGTGTGTTGTGTTACATGTTTCTGTATTTTCCATTTGTTTCATTTGTTTTTTGGGAATGTTGTTGTTTACTTCGCTATGTTGCAGGCGGCAGCTTCGACGGGGGACTATCTGGATTGTTGTTTGGTTATGCTGACAGGCCAGTTCCTTCCACCTCCTAATTTTAATTTAATGAGAAAGGACCAAGTTTTGTCACGTGTGCATTCGGCTCTAGAGGATATCGCTGAGTTGGTGCCACTTTCCCCATTGAGACTAGTGCCAATTGCTCTAAAGGGAATGGAGATCCATGTTCTACAGAATCTCACTGTGAGTTATATCTGTACTTACCCATCCAGCGCCCGAAAATGTTGCTAACTGAATATTCGCCATTCTTCAGTCTCTGCATTTGTTATCGTCCTAGTGTTCTCTGTAGACATTTAAATTAAGATTTGCCTCACTGCTTTTGTAGACTCCTACTATTGTGACATACGTAGAGAACATGTTAAAGTTGGAGAGTGGTGCACTCGGAGAAGTTGTTGGGATCCCAATGCTTGCTGGTGTGGTTGAATTGCTGGTAGATTTGGATGTAAGTGAATTGAATGATCAGTTTGATTTAGTAGTTAAAGGAAATAACTGCATTTACTCTTGATAACATTATGAAATGGCTCCCTACAGGTGGAGATTGGCTGGGACGACATAGCACAGCATGACTCTAGTAAAGGAATATTTGAGATGGAGCTGGAAACTGTGAATGAGTGTGCAGATGATGATGATGTGATTGATGAGGGTGTGGTATGTTTTAATTTGGTTAAACTTTACAAATTGCGCACAGTGATGCAAGTTCTTCCTTGTAAAAGTGATGGCAAGTTATTTTATGCAGCTTCCAAGAGAATTAAGTAGGAAGAGTTTAGGAAGAAATTTGGTTGGTCAAACATTAGATAGCTTAATGGTGCTTACTTTCCAGGATCTTGAATTGTGTGAAGTAGATATCCTGATGGTGTCAAGTGCATGTTTAAATTGATAAATTTAATAAATTATTTTGTTAATACCAATGTTTAATATGTTAAAAGCACGGTTTGAGTCTCTATGGTGCTATTTTATGAACCACCAGGTTCTGTCAGTGCTGTTTATTGAATGTTCTGTTCAATTAGATTTTAATGCTTCTAGCGAAAACACAAAGTCCTGCGCTTGCCTCATTCTATTTCTCGACTCCTTATGGTGATTTTTGGTTCTTCGTTGTAAAGTGAATGCAAATTATCTTATGCAGCTTCCAAGAGAACTAAGTAGGAAGACAGTAGGCCGAAATTCATTTGCTGACAAATTAGATAGTGTGATGGCGATAACTCTTGAGCATCTTGAATCTTGTGAAGTAGGTGGCCGTTTGATCGAGGTATGTTTCAAATATGTTTTTGGTCTCCCACTCTGATATTCAAGTTTTATTCCTTATGTGTATTATGTCTTTAGGTTTTTCAAACTCTTCTCGAGTCATTTGAGAGGACTGTCTTGACTACATACAAGTCAAAGTTTGCCCAGGTGAGCATATAAAGCTACTGTAGGCTTTATCTTTGGTTCTTTTCCTATCATTATTAATGCTGCATGGCATATCTAGTGGTTTGTTTTAGTGCTTATATAAGAGTTCTTTTGTTTATTGCAGTTTGTGATATTTTATGCCTGTGCTCTTGATCCTGGAACCTGTGGTACCACATTTGCTTTGAGACTTGAAAACATTTTCTTTTGCAGTAAGAGCCCACTTCACAGGTAATAGTCTTTCTTTTAATGAAGTTTATTTTGGTGATTGTTGTTCCTTATCTTTTGGTTCTTAATTGGACAACATTCACATTTTTCGATTACTTTAGGGATTGTCTTCTTAACACTTAGAGCGGAGTTCATTTTATCTGTTTTATCAGTTAAACCAGTTTGTTAGTTTTTTCCTGTAGTTGTTATTTTACCTTTCATTTTATAGGGGCCTTTGCGTCCAGGCTTTAGAATTTGTAAAGAACATCTAGACTTATATCTAAGGTTTAAAATATGATGTTTTCATTGAGGTGGATGCAATTTTCTGCAGGCTTTCTTTGAAATATCTTTTTCTCTATTTTGGTGTATGTTTCGGAGAAGGATAATTTGAGTTCTTGAATTCATCTTTAACTATTCTGGTCATGAAAACTTTTTGAATATCTTAAAACGTCTCTTATAACTTATATGTTTGGGGGCATCATTTGTGGTACTGATTCCTCCTTTTGGTTTTGTGCAGAATTAGTGCCATTGGTTATCTTGCTAGTTACTTGGCTCGTGCGAAGTTTTTATCAGTCACTGTAGTTGCTAGTACACTGGGAAGGTTGAATACAAACTTAGACAGCCCCATCGAAATTGTATTATTACAATAACCTGACATTGTGACATTAGATAGGAAAGACGAATAAAATGTGTCTAATGCTGCTGTCATATTTTACTCTGGTTCCAGGTTGGTGGATTGGTGTATTAAGTATCACATGCAAGATGAAGGAATAAATCCAGTAGCTCATAGAATATTTTATTCCTGTTGTCAGGTATGGTTTGTATGTACTCTGAGAATGAATTCTTCACTATCATAATGATCAAATATTCAGTTTATGGGGCATGTGAAGAGTATAACCAGCTGTTTATTAAGTGAATTTCTTATTAAAATATATTGTGTTGTATCCTATCATAAAAACAGAAACATTCATAATATGATGTACATTGTAGAGACTGTTTGCTGCACTCTCTACACATCTGAGAGGTGCTCTATGTTTAAGATGTTTATGTTTCACAGTGTCTCTTTTGCAACTTCTAATTGTGTACATATTTGTAAAGCAATTCTATTTTGATGGTTATCTATTGGTGCAACAGGCAATCATGTATTTGCTGTGCTTCCGAATGAGATCAATGATGGACGTTCCTGAGCTGAAATCATGGCTTGTTAATTTGCCTTTAGAGTCAATTTTGAATAGTAAATTGAACCCATTGAAGGTGAGGACTGTTTTGGACCATGAAATTGTAGATTGTTTTTTCACATGTTTGTCTGACCCTGAAATATAACATCCCACTCATTATTTTTTTCATTGGCATTTCTGCGCCGGTGGCCTTTAACTCTCTCTTACCGTTTGAGGAGGTTCATAAATGTCTAAAACTGTCAGATGAAAGTGCTTGACTTTATTCTTTGTTTATCAAGGTTTGCAACCCTTGCATTGTAAAGGAGTTTTTACAGCAAGCAAAAGCGGCTGGTTTATTCATGACATCTGAGAAGTTCAAGTTTGATGACAAGCTGGAATCAGAACTTTCAAAGGCTTTTGGTGGGATGGAGAGGCTCGATATGCACTTCCCATTTGACCCATGTTTGCTGAAAAAAGCTGACAGGTGTGTATTAGATTTGATTTTATTCTCTCAGAAGAAAGGCCTTTGTCATTTGAAGTCGCACATAATATTTTGAACAAAGTCTAGGTAGATGCATGAAATTGACATAATTCACGTTTTACACTTTCTTGGGGTATTCAAGAAGAAATTATCGTTTGCTCTTAGAATCAAAAGTTAAAAGTTGTTTGAATGTTTTTCTTACACCCATTTATCTTCTGGTTTAAGCTATGTCCGGCCAAATTATCTTTTCTGGTCAATGGTTCAACGTGTATATGATGAAGACGAAGATTCCAGTGATGAAGAGTTTGACGAAGGCTTTGCTGGTGAAAATGCTGATGGAATGGACTGTGGGAAGGATGAGGAACATTTTGATTTTGATGAAGTTGATTCTGCATTGAAGCACATGTCGATCACACCAAAGGATTCATATTTTCGGTTAGGTGGTGCACTGAATGTTCCCATGCGGATGCCCTCAAGAATACGACCGTCCACAAGTCCAGAGTCTCTGTAAATTATAAGTGTAAACCTCCTTTAGGAATCTATTTATGGCTCTGCTGACCACGTTGACCGCCGATGGAACGTGGCAAAGCGAGTGAGATGTGTAATGTTAGCATCCAGAGTCTTAGGTTTTTGGCTATTGTTTGTTGTAAGGTTCATATGTGCACTCCAGGAATCTAAATGACAGTGTATGATGATGAAAATGTCAAATTTTGAGTTTTGACAATATTTAAATTCTCTGCTGCAACATTGAAGCTTGCCCCTATTTACAGCGCAGTCACATTAGTGCTATGATTCTTATGGATCCTCCAGTTGCCTTCTCTTTTGCGCTTCTCTTTAGTGGTCTTTGCCAAGTGACTTTCAACAACAATAATAACCAGATCAAATCATCTCGAAAGTTCAACTGCGCAATATATTTTCTTTTTATAAATCGTATTTCGGAAAACACAATTAGGCGTTACATCTCTCGATTATACAATGTCTTATATAACTTGCAACTCATACAGAAATTTCTAGGAAATATCGTCTCACTGTCACGTGTTTATAGATAAACAACATTTATAATTCCTCATTTAAGAGAATAATATCTATAATTATTTACTTGTATTACATAAAATAAAAATATACTACGTGACGATAAAAAAGCAATTATACTCAATAATGCCCAAATTTGAATTACATCATGGGCCAATTTTCGGTCGCCTACTACGGCCCAAATCCATATGAAGAAAGCTAGGAACTTTGAAAAACGGCGAATAAACCCAGTGAAAAGGGGAAAAGAAGCTGCGAAACTCTGGTTTTAGGGTTTTAGGGTTTTGGCGCGAGGAGAGAGAGATAAACCCCAGCTCGAAGCTCGGGCTTAACAATGGAGGGGTGGCAAGTTTCGAATACTAAAATGACAGTCAATTTGCATCCCTCTAGTCTTAAGAATGTCCGCGGCGCAGTTCTTCGCTCGCTTAGTTCGCTGCTTTTCAGGTTCTTGATTTTTTTTCCTTCAAATTTTTGATGTATTTTGTGGAAATTAATGTTTATACGTCTGTTACGGATGTTACCCACTTGAGATCTCCAGTAAAGTTTGTTGCTTTTCGGAAATTTGGAGAGTTTAACCCATGTGTAGAAATTTACTGAATCAAACGATGAAATTGAGAGCTTTGAGTTTTTTTTTTTTAGTTTAGGAAATTAGTTTCTGTGAGCTTCCAGATTCACTCATTGTGTCACATGTGAAGTACAATGATAATATTAGAGTTAAAGGGTCTTTAATTGTCGAATGTAAGTAGCCACTTGTGCTTTGGTGATTAATGTTCTCTCTGTGGTATCCCCATCTTATGCAGGTTCAATGATCAGTTCGACGGCATCGTATATGCTTATGAATTCAATATCTTAGATGAGAATCATAATATTCTTCCCGGAATCAATCCTTACTTTTCTGTCAAGCTAGACGCAAAGTTGTTACTTTTTTCTCCCAAGCCCGACATGCTTTTAGGTAGTATTCGTACTCGGCTTGTTCCGTTATTGAAACAAACTTGCATGTTTATTGAATGATGAACTCACATTTGTATCCAATAATTTTATGTTGCTGACTGTTTTGTAATGTTCTCTCACCTCAGAAGGGAAGGTAGTGAAAGTGAAACAAGAATCAATTCGTGTCATGATTCCTGGATTTATATCTGCTGTTATCTCAGACAAGAATATTCGCCAGGAATTTCAGTATAAAAATGTAAGATTTTTCTTTATTGTTGTTCTTCACTATGTATACGTTGCCAATATTAATTCATTTTTCCTTTTGGTGTACCAATATTCTCATAGAAACACGGCAAGGACTTATTTATTAGCAGATCTCACAAGAAGCATGTAATAAAAGCTGGAACATGGATACGGCTATTAGTTAAAAGGTGACCTTTCTATTACTGTAACAGTTTTAATCATTTAAACGAAAATTGATATATGGTGGCAAGAATGCTAAAGAGATTGCGTTTTTAGACCACATGAGTGAACATCATTATGTGGGAGGTGATGTTATGCAGACTGCTGCAGCATGATGTATCAGCTGTCAATGGATCATAACAATTGATATAATAAGTTGATTCCTCTCTGCCACATAATATGGTCTGATAATGTGGTCTATCCTTAGTCTTAGTGGTCAGAATCTCAATATATTGTGCTGCACCAACTAGTTTCGTATGATTTTCCACATAGTTGTGAGATTTAGTGATAACCGTCATCAACTTATGATATGGGTGAACTCTCACTTTCACTGTCAGTGTACATAATTTCATGATGTTGATTCATCTTTGCAGTGTGAATGAGGAAAACCTGCGCATTTCTGGTTCTTTGCTTTCACCTCAGACAGGGAACATTGTCTGGTTGGATAAGCATATGGAAGATGTTTCAATAATGGACGGGTAATTACTGACCTTGAAATTTAACTTGAAAGAGTTTGCACTTAAAACTATGTAATGCATTTTGTGAAAAAATGAAAGTAGATTCTACGATGTGATTATTCGAAGAATCTGTAGGAGTCACAAGAGGAGGAGAGGAAACGAGGAAGAACCAGTTATGCAAGAGCCTAGTGGAACAAGTGCTGGAGCAGTTTCTACTGTGAGTGACCTTTCTATCAAGAAGTCAAAGAAACACAAAACAAGATAAGGCATGAAGACTGGTTATTTGCAGTCTCAATTAAACAAACGTGTGCAAATGGAGGAAGAGGATTGCAATTTGGACATCGAGTCAGCGTCGAGCAAATGCATGCAAATGCCCTCGAGAATTAACCATGCACAAGTCCATAGTCTTGGTAGAATTAAGATGCAAGCAACAACTCTGAACCTGCAAACGGGCATTATATTGGCCTCGCAAATGTTGGTGTTTAGTTGTACGTTTTACTTTCCTGTCAATGAATTTTCTCATATAACCAATGGGATCATGAAACTATAAATTTTGCTCAAAAAGTCACATCAGAAACTAGAACTTGTTGGTGAAGATGCAAAGTTTTGATCAGTGTTATGATTATTATGGATCATTCATTTCCCTTTTATTTGTGATTCTCTTGCTTTTCATCCCTGCCTTTTAACTTGTTAGCGTTCCTTCCAAAAAGCATAGTTTAAAATTACATCTGTGGGGAATGAAAATGCTCTGTGCATTGAAGACGGGGGAGTTCTGATGTATCCAATTTTTTCACCCAACACAGCTCTACAGTAGATCTTCATAATGCTCAGACTGGAAGTTGAAGAAATTAAACAAATTGTATTAAAGAAAAGATTACAATCTTCCTGTATCTGTCCTGTCCTCTGTCACAAGCCCCGGATGGTTCAAAACTTAGAACCAAGCATTGCAATATCTGCTGCCACCGAAAACGCTATGCGATACAATCATCACATTTGACAGCATGCCATTTCTACTTGGTTGAACCTACATTGTGTTCTTAAATTTGAAATACGAGTAACCATCGGTCAATTTCCACCAGCGTCACTCGCGACCACCATATACAATAACGAGCGAAAGTATCAGAACAAATGTATTCTGAGCACGCCCCCCATCTCCTATCCATCCACTAACTTCTTCCCTATAAATTCTTCAAGAAACTAGTATCAATTTGCTTAACATGTCGTCGTTAACTTCATAATGTTGCACGGCATTGGCCTCTTTCTCATCTGGATTCCATGTGTTCAGCCCTCCTGTTGATGAAACCCTATTTCCAAGAGGTCCAAACAATTTCCTCGTTGAACTGTTGCAATGCAAATGATCCACTATATATTACGATCCTGAGCCCGTCCTCTCTGAGTAAATCTTCTTGTCATTGCTCGAACTTCAGCAAAGCACGAGCCACAGATTCCAACAAGCATCTAGCAAGCTTATCTCACATCTTCAAAAAACACTACCCAACAGAGGCAAAATTCATTCAGCCACCAATGATTCCATACTATCATCTCCAACAGCAACCATCTTGCAATGAGGCTTCGAGGGGAATACAAAAATAGATGATGCAGCAACTGAGGGCTGAAACCCAGTTGAATATCTAACTGAGGTTAAATTGAATCTGGGTAGCTGCTGGGCACCTGAGGCAAGTGGAACTAGCTTGTATCTGATGATGTGCTCAGATTTTGGAAGAATAAAGATGGTGTCATTGTGAGATCCAGCTAATACAAAACTTTGTGCATCTGCCAATGAAATTTTGGCCTCCTGAAGCAGTTCTGTATCATTCTGAATTTTAACAAAATACGTGAAAGGATCTCCAAGGATTGCATAAGGAGGACACTCCAAACTTACAACTAGAGGTGATAACTCCAGATTAACTTCAGGAAGTGTGTGTTCAGTTAAAATTGAAGCTGTAGAACCAGATTGCAGCGGAGTCCCTGAATCCCTTCTCCATCTAAGACACACATTACCTAACCTAAGCTTTGCAGAATTTATCTCAGAAGTGACAGTGTAAACCTTCTTGAACTCTTCACCTGGAACGAGAAGGGCTGGGTATATATTGTCTTTACCTCCATGTTGTACACATGATGGCGTTTCACTGGCACTAGTAGCATCTGCTTCAAGAGTCAAGGCCAGTAACTGAAGTGGCACATCAGAACAGTTCCTAGCACTAACAACAAGTACACTTGTTTCATTTAAAGGCATTGATGCTGCCTGATCAGAATCAGGAACTGGCTTTGTCCTAGACAGCAACAATGGGTATCGCCGGAATGGAAGCATAAAGCGATGACTAATAATGATTGCATTCTTTCCTTCAATCTGCAAGCTCTTGTGGACATTCACTTTTTGTGTACTTGATTCATTTGTATCTGGAGAATAACCCAATGATACATAGAGCATTACTGGTTTGGGTCTGTACCACTTGATTTCCAATTTGCAAGACCATGATTCTCCATTTTTGAGAAAAGGAACAGAAACCAACCCAAAAGACTGCTGAATTTTCTTAATTCCATCACTGTTCAACTGGGATTCATCTTCTCCGTCCGGTCCAGAAATACCAAGCAGTTCAACATGATGACTAGTATCCATAGATAGTTCTGTTTCCCTTGGACTAAACAAACCACCTCCCTTTACATCCACTAGATTAATCTTCAACTCACCAGAGTTAACATCATGGCCCTTGGACGTGACAGTAACAGGTACTATGAAGCTCTCTCCAATAAGTGCAGGGCCAGAAGCACCTAGAAAAAGATCCACTTGTGGGTCTGGTTCTTCAACCTGAGTAGCCTTCTGACCAGAGAATGCCAGAGCAGGGTCCTTGGTTGGATAGGTAATCACACGGTCTTCAAATTTCCAAAGAGGCAAATCACCCATTGAAGCCGGACTTTCAGCTCTGCAACAGATAGTGAAATGAGGCCCCATTTTTGCAATAACAGATATGCATTCAAGCTTTCCGCTTAGATCTGAAATAGTCAAAGATTTCTGTTACAGTTAGAGAACAATAGAAGACAGAGAGGAGAGCATGACAGATCTAACAAGGCAATTAACAACACCAAGATGAATTCCCTAGTGTATGAAGGAATGCAATGAAATTGTTATCAAGCATAAAGAAACAACTCGAATCCTGGCTGTTTGCCCATTAAGCAATTAAAAATTCAATTAAATTGCTGGATGAACCACATGGGACAGGGACAAATCATCAATTGAGCTGCGATTCCTTGCTAATAGACCAATTTCAGTTGCTTTTTAATTCATAACAGATAAATATAATGGTCATAAATTGTTGCATTCATGACTCGAGCAGTTTATCCTTATGATGAACAAGTCATATCACGGAAAGGCATATCAAGATGCAGTAAGAGAGATCCTTATACTCTTACACTACAGCATCAGAACTCATAAAGACAAGAAACTTGTCCTGTGCTAATCCAAAGACACGGCAGTTAATAACTGGTGCATGAATATCAAAATGAACCTGATGTATTAACTGAACATCATGGAGTGCAGACATAAATCTTTGGTTTTACCTGATTTGATTTCATACGTCAATCGCAGCCATTTATTTGTACAAAATGTCAAAGACGGAGCACTCTCTATTCGGCCAGCCGGTTGACCATCAGTCGTGGAACCGACATGGGGCCTTTGGCCATTGATAATGCTGAAGTTACAATCAGACTGATTGAACTGGACTTCGAATTGATCAACCTCAAAATTAAGGGGTAACTGTGACAGAAGTGACAGTGTAACCAATGTGGATGAGCCAGGTTTGATCAGTTGTTCATGGAAAGCAACTGAAGCAAGAAGTACCAATCTAAGGGGGCTGACGAGATCAATTTCGAGGTGAAGTGGATTATCATTATTCACTTTGAGATCATTAGAATTTTCAACTGATGCCAATGCCAGGTTTCCACTAACAAGCCCAAAAACTTCTTTATGTATTGTTTCTCGTTGTTGGAGAGTCGCAGGCCCAGCAGGACCAGATTCTTCAAATCTGAAAGACTGGATACCAGTAGCTGATATAGGGAGCGCGGCCATTTCAAAGGAGTACTCAATAAAATCTTTCACAGTACTATGTTTCCTTGAACATTCACGCAGGTAACCCAACACATCCCACAACAAAGTAACCCAACCCTCTTGTCTGTATAGACTTGCAATGCCATCAAAAAGCTGTTTTGCATTGCTAAAATCCCCTAGAGCATAGTATTCTCTGGCCATCTGGAACCCACAAAAGGAGCTCATTCTCTTTGCTTTGAGATTATTGTAGGATTCACAAGATTTTTTCAGTAAGGCAATAATTTCAAAGGAATCTTGGAACCTTTTTCCTTCAGAAATAGCATAACGCATATACTCTTCATCAGTAAGCCTGCAAGTTGAATAATGCTTAGCAGGATTTCTTAACAGATTTCACACTAATGAAAAAAAGATTTACCGTATAGATCAAAAAAGACTTACGGTTGCATGACAAATCTATCTCCTTGCTCAATTAATCGAGCAAACTGTCCCAAATAGGATGAAGGAACCACAGATTCAGCACTACAATCAATTTCACCTTCTGCCATTGAAACTGCAAATTCCAAAGAAGATCTCTTCTCCTTCAAGTAGTGAGAAGCTAACTGTTTCAAGATTAAAGTACTTTGAATCAACACAGTATATATGAATGAAGCTTGTACTAAAATCATTCTAGACAAAGATTGAAAATAAAACTACAGTAAAGGTCGATTAGACAATCTAATCTGGTAGCAACTGGATAAACTGTGACCAACTAGCAGCTTCATCAAGAAAAAAGTAATCGAAAGAGCAAAAACAATGTTGAGCTGATAGTAATGAGCATTAGGATACTAGGGAGGTAATCTCACCTGATAGTAATGAGCTGGCTGAAATTCCCACTCAGTCATCGGTTTGTCTGCAGTGCCTAAAGGTAGAGGTGAAATGCTTTGAATGGCCGCTGCGCTTGTCTCCAGCAACTCGGCAAAAACCAAGAACTGTCTACTCATCCACTCCCAGTGAATAAATATAGCTTCGGGGGCTCCTTTGAGCTTTCTGTATGAGGCATTATGCTGACGAAACCACGCAACTGCTTCTACAATCTTCCCACCATGCAACAACAAGGTTGAAATTTTAAAATGCAATTGCTCTGCCAGAGTTTTTATCTCAACTAGACGTTGTATCGGCGACGCCCTCGTTGAAGGTCCAGGAATCAACTGCAAGCAAAATCGCAACATAAATACAACAGCATTGAACATATGGGAAGTTGCCATCCATTTTACACATGATGATCTCTTTAACGAAAACGAAAAACTCTTGGGTTTGGAAGATACCTCTCTTAGGGTGTGATAAGCATCCTCATAAAACCTCAAAGCTTCAACCCAGTCTCTCCTGAACTCAGCATACACAGCAACCTAAGCAATATTTTATGAAACCAATACACACATTGCATCAGAAACAGCACACACAACATCCGAAAACTACGAAAAAAAACGAAAGAGATTCTAACAGTGATTGATAATACCTTGAAGTAATAACGAATGTTGAGGTCAGGAGGATTCGAAGACTTCCTCTCAATCCGAGCTTTAGCCCTTCGTCCTTCCTCTCTATAATACTGACTGCCCAACTCCGCAAACACGCTTCCCAATCTATACAGAGACTCTTTCAGCTGACCACCGCCGCCGTCGCCGCCACCGTCTTGATAAAACGTGAGGAGGTACTTGGAATCCACCTCCGCTCGCTTCCGAACGGCCACCATCTGATCTTCCGAGATTTCATCTGCATCAAATCAAACCCCAACTCGATTCAAAAATCCAATCTTTGTCAAAAGCCCCAATTCAATTTCATGTTACAAGTTTTGAATTATGGAGTTAACGGACCGTTGGGATTGGAGTAGACGACGACGACGACGAGCTTGATGCTCCGGCCGTGGAGGAGGGACTTGAGGTTGTCGATCTCGGAGCAGAGCTGGAGCCACTGGGTGGGGTCTCCGGAGACGCGATTGGAGGAGACGAGGGCGGCGACGACGGCGGGGACTTTGGTGCGGTGCTTGAGGAGCCAGTCTTTCTTGAGGATTCCGGCGGGCGGAGGGGCGGCGGAGGAGTCGGCGGCGGGAGTGGAGGAGGCGGAGGATTTGGGGGTTATGAGGAGAGAGGCCTTGGAGAGGTCCGGCAAGGCGAGGGTGTTGATGGGCGGCGATAGGGAGTGGAGGTGGGCGGAGACGGCGGTGTGGAGCTCCGGGCAGCCGATTACCGATACTAGGCTCACCGGCGGACTCCGCATTTCCTCTGGGTATTCTTCCATTTTCTTCGATTTTCGATTTTCGAGTCGTCTTCTTTGAGTTGTGTTTAATTTGCAGATTCAAATCTGTGAAGAAGTAGAAAATGAGAAAAATAGCTGCAGCACGTGAGGTAGATTATTGGGCTTATTCTATATATAAGCTTTGAGCTTTGGGCTTCTCTGAGAGGGTGCCAAGCCGATAGGTCGCATTTGTTACTTTGTTTATATCTCACAGCACACTAATGTCACACAAATTCTTATATACTAATCTTAAGGAGGTGTATTCAATTAGGATTTAGAAGGATTTTAAATGAGTTAAAACTTTTTCAAATTCTATGGATTTCAAAGGAATTTAACTGATTTTAAAGAAGTTTGACTATGAATTTCAAAGGATTTTAATGGATTTTATCATAGATTTGAACAGATTTTGAAGAGTTTCAACTCCTTTAAAATCGTTTGAAAATCCTTTAAAACCCTCAAGATTGAATACACCCTCTACGATTTTCATGAGTGTTTTTTTTAAAAAAATAACTGTCAAAACATTTGATTTTTATTTGCTTATATTCAAGCATATGAACAAGTCCAACTCCAAAACTTGTAAATTCATATGTTGGAAAGAAATTTATAATAATATTGGCCAATGTTCAATTCGTTATGATAAACATCAATTACATAATCCGCCACAATCATTACTAATGGAACCTGCTATAACATCTGACCAACTTCAAACTAACATCTTATGTAAACAAGGAATCATAAACAAGTTGGGGTTTCAAAGAATTGTGAACCTTGATTTGAATATACCAAATTTAAGGTCAACATGATAGTGTCATCATAGGGCAGCAAGGTGATGGTGGTGGCAGCTAGTGGTGGTTGATGATGGTGATCATGGATGGGGGGTGGTGGTGGTGATCATGGACGAAGGGTGGTGGTAGTGGTTGTGGGGTTGTTGGAAAGAGGATTGTGTGGAGGTGACTAATGGTGGATATGGTGGCAATGGTGATCTGATGATATGGAGATGGCGATAAATGTGGTGGTGACAGGGGTAGTAGATGTTGCGATGGAGATGTCTTTGGTGGCTGGTGGTGGTCGATAGGGGTATTGGTGGCGGCGGTAGTGGTGGTGGAGATACAATAGCAGCAATAATGTTGTCAATGATGGTGTGGTGGTGGGAGCCTAACAATGGTGGTAGTGTTGAGGTGGTGGTAGAGGAAATTGTGGCAGTAATAGTGGTGGGGGTGGCAGCAGGGTGGTGATGGTGGAGAGGAAGAGGGAATGAGAGCAAAATAAAAATCCTACCAAAATCTCAAGGGTTGAGGTGGGATTTGTTCAAGAGCAAATTACACTATATGAATCCATCCAAACCCCTCCAAATCCATCAATTTATGAAATCCTTTAAAATCACCAAAATTTTGAATACACCTAAACTTTGATGGATTTTTAAAAACACATAATTGAATACACCATGATTTAGATGGATTTAAAAAAAGTCCATTGAAATCCCAATTGAATACACTTGGATTTTTATAAACTCTTCTAAACTCCTAATTGAATACACCCAAATTTTTAATCTCATTTAAAATCCTTCCAAATCCCAATTGAATACACCCCCCTTAAGAAAAGCAAAATGGAGATTTCAAATGAACCCTTATATACTAATCATTAGAAAAGCAAAATGGCAATTACTTAAGTGAGAGTATTAATCATTCTGAGTCGAAATTTTTTTAATAACTAAAACTTGTATTTCAAGGCACCTTAAGTTGTGGGAAGATGCTTTTGTATATGTAAGACTGCAATTGAGGACCTTACATAAATGCATTGTTGTTCAAATATTTTGTGCGAAAATGATTCATGGACATAAAAACATGTCGTATAGAGCGGTATTGTACTACACACCATCTTGGCGATTGTTAACAAATTGAGGTTCACAGTAGGCTCGAATGAAATGTCGTACATCAATTGGGATTAAAAGCGCTGAACTGTAAGTTAGTGCGAAGAAGAAAAGGAAGAAGCAGAAGCTGAGGAATCAGCTCTTGGAAAATGGAGAAACACCAATGAGATAGACAAATTCGAATTTGAACAATGACCTTTCTAGTTTTCTGCTAAATAGTGAGACAGCACCAAATGCCTACGACCAGTAGGCAATGACTGAACCCATATGTTGGGTCCATGAAACGAATCGTATGTGATTCTTTGTACTTACAAGGAGAGGAGGTCTATTTACAAATTTACAAATTTACAACCTTATTTTATGCAGTTGCCAGAAAACCATATCCCAGCAAACACATTGACCACCAACAGTATGCCAAGTGGCTTTAAGCCACGTGGCACACCAGCATATTTTACAGACACAGGCGAAAAAGCAAACCCTTGATGCTCTTCCACCTTCATGACTCTCCCAACATCTAACAGCTGACTTTGCAGAATCTCTGATGACCTTCATGAATGACCTGCAATGATTCAACTTATCATATAAGATCTTATAAGCCAGACAAGAAATTTGAAGCAACAATGAAATATGAAGGTGCCGTGCGATTTGATCCCTGGTTGTAGGAAACGAGCGCGAGAGAAAATTTACATGCTCCAGGATGCCACTGTCGAAGTATCCCAATCCAATCACATATCGATATTGTCATTTTCTCACACAACATTGTGTCATTGACTTAGGATACCACCACATGGCATCTCCATTGTATAAAGTTGTTTCCTCAAAAAGCACTGGCATCTCCATTGTATAAAGTTTTTTCATCTGTTTGAATGAGATTAAGCTACAATTCTATCTACAGCTATGATGATAACTAGTAAAATCTTACTTTATAAGGGAAGAACAGGTGTCACCTCTAGAAAGCAATGATAAGAACTTGCAAGGCTAGAATTAGAGCCTGCTACTTTAGGTAGCAGTAGCTTCTCTTAGTCCTGCTGCAATCTAAGGATTACCTGCATCCCCGGAAAAACATATGTCCAGTATAATTATGCGGTTATGTTTGATAAACAGGTGGAGATTATGATAATTTTTACCTCAAGAGGTGACCTTGGTGATTTACCACTCAGCCTGCAGTTTGATCAGAACCACTGGTGAATTGAGGAGAATTAGTAGGAAGTAAAATCTGCGCATGTCCTGGAGCCGGTTGAGCAATTCCTGGAAAAACCAAGCAAACCAGCAATACATATATCAGAAGAGTTACAAGGATTCACAGGCACAGTATGCAATTTAGTTCCCATAAGTAAGGAAAAACTTAGCAAATTAGGAGAATTTTGTGTATGGAACTTTTATCTACTAAAACTTTACTAAAATTCAATGAAGGTGTGTTACTATTCTTTAGAATGGGACTGAAGGTTTTGCTTAAGAGAAAGTTGCCTGTGGGATATGGCGTTTGAATTGTGGGAATGGCAGCTGGGGAAGCTCCACTTATACTAGACCCGCCAAATTGCATTACATGATGACCTGGAATTCCATAGCTTTGAACCGCTGCGTAGCCATGAGGGCTGGAGAGAGAATGACCCAACTGTCCATATCCATATGCACCAGGGTTGACTGTACCAGGTACCCCATATATCTGAAGGTATTGTTGCTGATTCATGTAAGGACTGTAGGCACCCTGGTGACGTTGATGAACACAAAACAGTAGCAGGCTGAGTTAGCTTTCAAACAATCAAGACTTATTGCTACACACTTTAATCCAAACAAGAGCTTTGTGATCACATGTTAAAATATTGACCTGTGGGTAGACAAATTCAGTTCCATATCCTGGGTACCTGCAATACAGAATTCAAGAATTCAGATCATACAAACACATGGTAGGAACCCAAGATTCCTGTCAAGCAGTTTGAAGATGGTCATACTTCAGTATCCAGAAGAAAAGAAAGGGAGGGGGTTGCTATTTGCATATTTCAACATAGAACTCTTGTTCATTTAGCAGAGGAGATGTAATGCTATAACACAAAGATAAAGCTAACAAAACAGAGAAACTAAACTAAGATTTTAGATACCCCTGATCCATGCATTCAAGAAGCTTAAAGCTAGTAACTTTCTTTGTTAGTCAAGCATATCCCAGCATAACATACTTTCATATCGAATTTCCCCCAAAGAAACAACTTATGTTACCCTCTACCTTTAATTTGTAAAGATGACCTTAGGTAGCTAAGATTTCAGCCTCCATATACTCAAGGCATCCAAATAGTTATATTAGAAATCGGAATGCTGAGGAAACAAATGCATTGAGAAGACACGATCATCCAATGAGATAGTAGTGTTTTTTTTCGAAAACGACTACATTTCTAAATTGTCAAGTCAGACAACCTACATTTCTAAATCCTTTAGTAAAACAAGCTACATTTAAAAATTCTTAGGTCAGACAAGCAGAACCAAATTGCATAAGCTCTTCCACATTGAGTTGAACATTTCGAAAAAAGTCTAGAGCTTGAACATTCAGAACTCACCCATACGAAGGGTACACGAACCCGGGATGGTAGCCCTGCGGAAGTGGGTGGTGGTAAGCAGGGTTTGGGTTCCCCACGTAAGCCGCCCTAGGTGGCTGCACCCGCCCGAGAATCGGAGGCGCTGGTCTCAGTTGCCCTACAATCAAAATTCGCCACAAGCAACCAAATCACTAAGTACCAAATTACAGCAAAATGCAAAAAAAACACAAAATGAAAATGAGATTAATAATAATTAGATACCGTGGAAAGGGAAAGCTGGCCGGGGCCGACCCAACGAAGCAAGATTACAGTTAGCTCTCCGGCCATCGATTACCGGGTTCGGGTCCAAACAAGCCCGTCTTGCGGCCTCCGGATCACGAAATGTGACCTAAAAACCGGAAAAAAAAAATCCGAAATTACAAAACAGAATTTCATCAAACATTTCATAATGGAAAAAAGTAGAGAAACGGGTTACTGACAAAGCCGTAGCCTTTGGATCGGGCGGTGTTCTTATCGGCGATGACGACGGCCTCGAGGATGTCGCCGTACTGCTCGAAGTGGCGGCGGAGGGCGTCGCTCTGCGTCTCCCACGCCAGCCCGCCGACGAACACCTTCGTCAACGTCGTGTCCCCAAACGGCGAATTGAACAGCTGTGTTTGTTGATAGTGGTGGTGTTGCTGTTGTTGGTAAGCCATAAACACATAAACATATATATGTGTGTGTATATATATATCTATCTATACACAGAGAAATTTACAGGGGGAGAAGGTCAGGGACGACGATCACGTGACAAACACGTGGACCCAGAAGACCTGGACTTTCATGGCTGCAGTGGAAAACCCTAGACAGCAGCAGTAGCTTTTCGGAGGACTCTCTAGAGAAAACAGAGGTTTGGGAGTTCGAGATCGTATTAAAAAAAAAAGAAAAAGGTGAAAAGTGGATCAAAATCGAAAATTGAAATTGACCCAGTTCGAAATTTGAATTGGAAAAAGCGAAATTGGGGGCAATTGGAGAAACGGAGATGAAAATTACCGATTCGAATTTGGGGTTTTTTTCAGAGCTGCAGTGGGTTTGCCGGGAAAGATGATGACTGGCACCCGGGGAATTTTTTTGCTAATCATTCAGTTGTTTCAGGGCCTGAGTTGGGCTGCTTAGCTGTTCTTTTTAATTTTCATTTATTTCATTTATTTTCTCTTCTCTTTCTTTTTTCAGAATATTCCCGACAATTTTCATCGTTCAGTATTATTATTCTCATCAATATTAGTTTATTTACAGGATGTTTAATTGAAGAAAAAGAACAAGGAGTGGTCACCCAATATCATGACAAACCACATACCACATTTGTCTCTCAATTTGACAATTTGTATTGCTTTTGGTTGATTCTGTATCTAATGTTCGTTTTTTATCAAATATTATCGATAATGTATTAATGTTATAATCGAATCATTTATGATAATTTGCAAATATTATGATCGAGACTATATTACTGTGATAGGTGAATATGCCTTGGATTAGTTAGGGTTTATATGTCACACTGTAGTGGATAAAGATGAGTTATGTGTATCTACGTGGGGAATTATAGGCTCTCTTTTTGTGAAAGGGACGCTCACAAATATTTTTAAAAAATGATGGAGGCCACTGTCTGCAGTTGAATTTTTGTTGGAATTTTTAACTGCGGTATGGTTGGGGAGCTTACAAAACAGTCGCCCTCGCCTCATTTGTTGCGACTTGCCGTACAAGAGTTCTATTCTATTATGCTAATGATTTTGTGAAGTGGAGTGTAGACATGCTTAACATCAACTAATAAATTGGTTTTGGTGTGTTTGCGCTTGGAGTGAAACCCAAAAGAGGGTCGACGAACACAAACATCACTACAAAATAGTTAGGCGAGAATTCATTAGATATGAGTGATAACTGATTATGTATATCTAGTTTAAAGTGATATGAATTGTTTATTTTTACTTTTATTTGGTGGGGAGAAATAGAAAGAGAAGATTATGAAACCCAAGCTGCGTTTCTAACTATGTTAAAAGTGTTCGACTAGGTCTATGATGTCGTAGCATAGTGTGTAGATAGGATTAATTAGCTAGATTCATTCAGCATCTAAACGGAAATATAATAGCCGATGCACATAGACTTGGGTTGGGTGCGAGCTCGGACTTGTTACTAACTGATTATGTATATCTCGTTTAAAGTGATATGAATTGTTTATTTTTACTTTTATTATGTGCGGAGAAATAGAAAGAGAAAGATTATGAAACCCAAGCTGCGTTTCTAATTATGTTAGAAGTGTTCGACTAGGTCTATGCTGTCGTAGCATAGTGTGCATATAGCATTAGCTAGATTCATTCAGCATCTAATAGTTTAATAAGGCTACAACCAAGCCCAATAAGTTTATATAAAAGCCCGTTTTCATTGGATGACATGGATAATTTTGGACGCGGATTAGCAATTTAGCTAAGTGTAGTCGTTCTCATTACTTTCCAGCAGATCTACTAAGAAATTCTTGTAAGTGGAATCATCTTTTAGGAAATTATCCCATGTTGCGGCGAACCAATGATGGAAAGAAGTAAATGCTGAATACGCCAAGACAACAGTAAAGAAAAAGCACACAAAAAATTTACGTGGTTCGGCCTAACCGCCTACTCCACGGAGAGTATTCCATCTTTACTATAACATGAGAGAAATATTTCAACTGTACAAGCATAACCGCTCAATGTTTATATCCAACCTGAGCGCCTCACATGAATGTTTAATGGGCAGAGGCTAGGAGCATGGAGGAGGAATGGTCGAAATGGGTATTTTTTTTTAAAGAGCAATGGATATATTAATGAAAGAAAGTACACGGCAAAAGGCAGTCTAAGCTTTTCTGGTTCCTTTCCCCTTCAAGAAATTGGAAAGAAAATCCCCTCGTCGTTCAGTCTTTCTTCAGTTCAGAACATGTTTAGAATCCACCAATTTTTTTGCCGCTACAGTAATGTTGCTACAGTAATTTTTTTTGGCCTTGCAATTTGGTCTGGTTTTAAACCAGTTCTGAACTGAAGAAAAATGGCTCGTCGTTGGTTAGCCTAGGGGTATAGAAATTACTGTTTTTTCCCTGCCATGTGTAAAGCTCATGAAGCAAAATCTTCTCAATTGCTATTTTGAAAGATGGTGATCAGATTTTGGAGGAATAACCTTTAAGGATAAGGTGTATGTCCTGTTCTTATTTGTTATTTGAATTTTTTTTGGCTGCTCAAGGTAGTGGGTGTTTTGATTGTCTTTTTCGCGTTCTTAGTAGATATGTATTATTATCGGAGTTGTTTATTTAACTAATTATTTGGATAATATCATCCTTGCAAAGAATTTTTAGAATCCGAAATTGTTTAATTATCTAATTTAATGAAAGATATAGACACCTAAGTTGATCTCTTGCTTGTTTCCCAAAAGTTTTGCATTAGCATACCTAACCTGGTCTTGGTCCGGCTCCTAATCATGAAATTCTTTTCTCAGCGTGCATGGATCTTTGGATTCAAATTCGGAGTTTAGTCGGTCTCCACACCTTTGTCGGCAGGCAGTAATATATTAATTCAGTTTGAACCACTCTCATCTTATTCAACTCATGGTTGAGGTTAATAGTTACTTATAAACAAATACTATAGGACAAAGAGGAATAAATAAGAATTGCAATTTATATATGTATTTATGAAAACTCATTTCAATCGGCGTATGTTTGAATATGTACGCTAAATTTGTTTACCATATCATGTCGCTAAATTATAAGTGAGCTGGACACTCCATCGGACATGGAGGGAAGCTGATGTTTGATTATGTGAAATCATATTCATTTTTAACGTGAAATTGAAATGCTACCCTGAATTAGAAAAACAAAGTTGCTTGTGAGAAGAGTAAATATAATGGAACGATTTCGTACGTTGTTGTATTAAAAGTCTAGAGTGAGTAACATACAGATAACAAAACGATTCAATTTAATATAAAACTAATTTTAAGGAAAATTTTATTTCTGATTATAACATGTGCCAGTAATATCGTGCTCTGCAATCAACATGACTCAGAATGATGATGGCATTGGGTCGGATCTGCAGATATCCGATCCGAGACAAACCTCAACACGTGTACCCACGGGTGGCCATCTGGTCCAGCGCGCCAAAGCAACTAAAACCCCGCAAGTCCACTTCCTTCACTCCCTCGCTTTCTATAAAAATGGGTCCAAGTCTTCCGCCTTCTGTCATTCCAATTTCCAGCCCATTTTTAACAAACTCATAACAAATTCCCCCAATTAAAATCTTAATTAAGTAAAACCCCCTACCACTAATCCTCCTCCCCTTTCCTTTTTAATTAAGCCTAATTAATTAATCAACCAATCTCCCAGTTGTTCTTCTCTCCAACAATGGCCGTTCGCCGGCGACTCCCCGCCTCCTCCTCCGCCGGCGAACCAATTAATTCCGACCTCAAGGCTTCCGACGCGCTTCCGCTGCCGCTCTACCTCACCAACGGCCTCTTCTTCACGCTCTTCTTCACCGTCGCCTACTTCCTCCTCCACCGGTGGCGCGAGAAGATCCGCAGCCACACGCCGCTCCACGTCCTCACCTTCTCCGAGATCGCCGCCTTCTTCGCCCTCGTCGCCTCCGTCATTTACCTCCTCGGCTTCTTCGGCATCGAGTTCGTCCAGTCCTTCGTCAACCCCGCCGCCTCCGTCCGCGCCTCCCGCGGCGACGACCACTGGAACGACGCCGTCCACGTCTCTAAACCCCTCGTCTCCTCCTCATCCTCCGCGGCCGCGACCGCCGCCGTTCACGGCGGGGACTTTTCCGGGAGCGACGAGGAGATAATTGAATCCGTGGTGTCGGGGGCGACGCCGTCGTACTCTCTGGAGACGAAACTCGGAGACTGCAGGAAAGCCGCCGCGATACGGCGGGAGGCGCTGCAGCGGACGACTGGTCGTTCGCTGGAGGGGCTCCCTCTGGAAGGGTTCGACTACGACTCGATACTCGGGCAGTGCTGCGAGATGCCGGTGGGGTACGTGCAGATCCCGGTGGGGACGGCGGGGCCGCTGCTGCTCGACGGCGAGGAGTACACGGTGCCGATGGCGACGACGGAAGGGTGCCTCGTGGCGAGCACCAATAGGGGCTGCAAGGCCATCCACGTGTCGGGCGGGGCCCAAAGCGTGCTTCTCAAGGACGGCATGACGCGAGCCCCGGTCGTCCGGTTCAATTCGGCCGTCAGGGCCGCCGAGCTCAAGTTCTTCGTCGAGGACCCGCTCAACTTTGATTCCCTCAGCGTCGTCTTCAACAGGTAAGTCAATTCAATTTTGTTTTTTCTTCCTTTTTTCACAAATAAGTTGATTAATTTGGTATGCTTTCTCACAAGTAGTGGAGTTTTTTTTACATTTTCTGTGTTCTTTTTTTTTTGTAATTGGTGGGACTATGGTCAACCTCACTTTCTAATCTCTTGCGGTAATTTAAAAACATTATTAGTTTTTTTTTTTAAAAAAAAACTATTTTTAGTAATTAGTGATTAAAGAATTAAAAGGTCAAGAGAAATAAATGGATTAGTTGAATTTTCTTGTTTAATTCGGTGTTTTGTTTAGTAATTCCTTCTTTTTCTACCTAAAGGTGAAGTTAAATTCCATATGTATATATAAAAGTATATATGGAACTTTTAGGTCGTGTGATTGACTTCTCTAGATGGTATGTAGGAATCTTTTGAGAATTCTTAGTGTAATAATATGTTGTTTACATCGACGGAAAAGGAAATGCATCTAATGAGTTATATATGTTGACTGTACTATTCAGATCTAGTAGATTTGCAAAGCTTCAGAGGATCCAATGCTCAATAGCAGGGAAGAATTTGTACATGAGGTTCACATGCAGCACTGGGGATGCCATGGGGATGAACATGGTCTCCAAAGGTGTCCAAAATGTTCTAGATTTCCTTGAAAGTGAATTCCCTGACATGGATGTTATTGGCATCTCTGGTAACTTTATTTCCTTCATATGCTTTTTTTTGTTGAAAAAAGTTTCTTTTTTGTCCATAATCTTGAAAAGTCTAGATTGCATGTGAACCCTACTGTCACTTTAGTGCATATGGTTTACAAAATTCATTGGTAATCACATTGTTATCATAAAATTAGTGTTTAATCACATTGATATTTGTCACAAGTGTTCCTCTCCTTTGATTAATCATCAAAATCCATTCATATCCAACATGTCAACTATCACATGGACACCTAAGTTAAAAAGTGTTGAGACAATATAAGCAATGTATCTGACAACATAACTGACAAAATGACGTTGTAGGAAATTTCTGCTCGGACAAGAAACCGGCAGCGGTGAATTGGATAGAAGGGAGAGGCAAATCAGTGGTGTGTGAGGCTGTGATCAGAGAAGAGGTTGTGAGGAAGGTGTTGAAGACCAATGTGGCTGCCTTAGTGGAGCTTAACATGCTCAAAAACCTTACTGGCTCCGCCATGGCCGGTGCTCTTGGCGGGTTCAATGCCCACGCCAGCAACATTGTCTCTGCAATCTTCCTTGCCACTGGGCAGGATCCTGCTCAGAATGTAGAGAGCTCCCACTGCATCACCATGATGGAGGCCATCAACGGCGGCAAGGACCTCCACGTCTCAGTTACCATGCCTTCCATTGAGGTACTATATAACGAATTTTTTTTTTTTTCCGTTGAATTGAGAAAATCTGTCACTCAACTTCAAAAAAGTTATTGCGCGTCACTTCAAATGACTTTTTTTAAAGTGCTTACAACAGCTCTTGTAATTTATTCTTGATGAGTTTGGCTTATGTCAATCTCCCAGGAGTTGAAAGTTCCAAGATTGAGAAATGCTAGCGGAACTTGTTGAAAAGAGAGTTCTTATGAAAAATTGTTCTGACCGTATGATTTTGGCTAAGAGTTAGTGTCAAGAGTGACCAACTTTATCCAATAACCGTATGAAAGCAACAAGTCCATATAGAACTCTCTTTTGAGCAAGTCCCGTTAGTGCTTCTCCTCTTGAATTCAGAGGGTTAGAGGGTTACTAAGCTTGTAATGGGACAGATTTTCCATTGTTGTGATTCCCAACACATAAAGAACTCGTTGGGAAAGAAAAGAGTGATGTGTTTCACTTTGAGATCTTCAATTTCTAATCCCAAACTTACATTTTATAAAATCTCAGGTGGGAACAGTTGGAGGTGGAACCCAGCTTGCATCCCAATCGGCTTGCTTGAACCTCCTAGGTGTAAAGGGTGCAAGCAGAGATTCCCCTGGCTCAAACTCAAGAAAACTGGCCACCATTGTAGCTGGCTCTGTGCTAGCAGGGGAGCTCTCCCTGATGTCAGCCATAGCAGCTGGGCAGCTGGTCAAGAGTCACATGAAATACAACAGATCTAGTAAGGATGTCTCAAATCTTGCCTGCCCCTCCTAAAAATGGAAAAATATTGAAAAATACAAAAAAGTCATAAATACCCCCTTGAATGTTGGTTGATATGGGGGAATGATTAAGGTAACAAAAGGACACTTTTGGGAGTTGGGTGGGGGATTGTGGGGAGAAGAACATGCTTGGTGGGTGGATCATCACATGTGGTAGGACAAGAGAAAAAGGAGGAGAGCATAGAAAAGGCCTCTGGGTTTGTCACATGAGGACACTTGTTGGGACCATACTGCTTCAAGTACTTGGTTTGATTTAGATCTCTTTTTCTTCCGTTTGTTTGTGTAGGTGGATGTAATCTTTGATGAGTTGTTTGTTGTTGATGTCAATTTGTCTTGTAGCTTGAATTTTCAATTAGGGATTAATTTGATCAGATAACATCTTCTTTGTGTATATTACACATTATCATATGGTGTCTCCGGCTGTAATGATCCCTTGAGTGATTTGTTTGTATCTCTCCAATCCATGATTGTAGATAAATGTGGTTGGCCTTGTCAATTGTAATGAGAAATTCCTTTCCGATTGCCCTTCTCCGTTGACATTAACTGCAGTTTTCAATTATAACGGACAATAATATCGACTTCATATCAATGTTATAAAGTGCATCGCTAGATCATATTTACACTATAAGAAGAGCATTTGACCATATCGGACAACGCACTTATCCTTGATTGGTCCTCCTGACTCCTGAGAAGTGAGGTGTGAACTGAACTGATGGAGTGAGACTATGCCGCCGTACTGATGATGACCACGGGATTGAGAAATGGAAAATGACTTGGTCTACCAGAAAAAAAACGTAAGCCAAAACACAGAGCAGAATCCGAGGGCAGAGGGATCCACCATTACTTGAAAAAATCGATCCATCAAAAATGCCAAAAGTGGGACAGCAAAATTTTGCAGGCCAAAGGCAAATTGTGTCCAACCATCTGTACTTTTGTTCCATGGAGCACTCACACAACTTGTTGCAAATTTTGATTAATTATCATAAAACTATTAGTGGTTAATTTTATTTTTTTTGGTCAAAAAACTATTAGTGGTTAGGTTTCATGGAGTTGTTGATCAAAAAACATGACATAAGAATATGGGGAATGAAGAAAACGCCGTCTGTGGGAATCGAACCCACGACCACGTGGTTAAAAGCCACGCGCTCTACCAGCTGAGCTAAGACGGCTTACTGAAATCCCCATTTTCAAGACTGTTTTATTAAATTTTTTGGCTTACTAATTCCTAATTTTTCTCTACCAAATTGGGATTGTGATTTTCGACCGGAAAATAATAATTTAATTTGGGATTGTGATGGGCTCAGGCCCCACAGATGAAGAATGAGGTCAACCCAATTTGGCCCATCTTGCATCTCATAGCAGCGACATAAGTGACCCACCATGTGGTCAGAGTCCATTCGAAGGTAAGGAAATGGCAAACTTTAAGAGCTGGAAGACAATACCGACTCATCGACAATACCGACTCATCGAAGTTCACTTTTGGTTCAACTTGGGGCAGCAGTTTCCCATGCTGCAAGTTTAGGTCATGCTCTGGTCCTCAGCAAGTACACGTGCGTGGGGGATGTAGGGTTGTTTCGGAATGGTGATTCTCACCGACATCATTCCCAATCGAGCTATAACCCGTCAAGAACGTCATAGACGACGGTCAAAAACAGTCATTAAAAGCCCTCAAAAACCTTCATCTTTGCAAGTGTCATCTATAACATTAATATAGATGACGGTTTTTGACTGTCATCTATACAAGTTATAAACCCCAATGAGCTTCAGTTTGTGCCAAATTGAAATAGATCTGCATTTCGAACAAAGCGAAAACCTAAATAGACCGATTGAATAAATTGACGAGAAATAAAACAAAAAATCAATGTAGAAACTGATAATCAAACTTGATATCTAAACCCATGGGTGAATCAAATTATGTATCAAAGATTATGATAAGTTGCTAATTGGAATCGAAATTAAATGAATTAGATAAATTGGGGGCGAGGAGTTACCAAATGTCTTCGGGAAAGCCGTATTTGATGAGGTCCTTGTTCTCGAACTTGTCGAAGCCCATGAAGATGGTGATGAAATCGCCGACCACCGATCGAACTTTGAAGTAAAACACCCACGAATCCCAAACGGAGATTGAGCGGTTGAAATTCACGAATTCCAAGGTACCCAAGTGGAGATTGACCAAGGGTTCGGACGGAGAGCATCACTTGTAGAATCGAAGACAGCTCTTGTCGCCGGCGTGACCTTACGCTTCCAGATCTGTGGAAGAGAGGGGCAGAATTCTAACCTAGTTTTTAAACAGAGAGAGGGACGACTGAGAATGAAAAATCAAAAGAGAAAGAGAGAGATAAGTGCACTGTATTTTCCGTGTTTTTGACAATTTGCACATTTAACATAGACGACAGTTCTATTAAAAAGTGCCGTCTAAAGCCGCATTTTCCCTCAATTCTGAGCTTATAGGCGACGCTTTTAGCCAAAAGCGTCATCTGTTTTCTTAAGAAGATGGTTTTTTTGAAAACCGTCATCTATAACCAAAATTGGCATAGTGCGTTATCCCTGAATTTGGTCTTATCCTTTCGGTTCTTCTCACCCTAGTATCATTTGTTCCACTTCATGCTTTCTTTTATTTTGTAAAATTTGATAAATAATGTTTTCTGACTGTGAACATTGTGAGATATTTATTCATAATTCATCATTGAACCCTATCGTTTTTATTTGAATCATGAAATATATGAATTGAAATAAGAATCCAACCGCTTTCCATAATGAAACAAAGTTGTCTTTGGTGGGAAACAAATTACCATTCCATGCGAATCATGCCTAGCTGACCTGTGTCAAGCATGGCCGGAAGATTTCTTTTGCCCGCCACTAATATAAATGAATCTCATAATACTTTAACATTGGATAATCATTCAAAAATAAACACAACTCTTACCATATTATACTAAAACTTTCGTAGAAGTATACTGTATAAATGAATAACATTCATATTATTATAAAATTTCTTGATCCCAACTCGGACCAATTATATTTTGAAAATAACCTCCATTTATCAAAAGTTTATTTTTAAATTCTCATTCTTAAAAATTTACCTCCACATAGTCATAATTGTAAAAAAAAAAAAAAAAAAAAGATTTAACTTTTTTAGTAAAACAAATTATATGAAATGTTTTGTTTTTCAAGGTTGTTGTCAAACTTTTGAGCTTGCTGGCAAGTAATAACTCTTTAATATTAAAATTAAGATATTTAACTATTCTTGTAGTACTTTTGATTAGGGCTGGGCGTGGTACTGTTTTGGGGTAAGACCGCAAACCACACCATTCTATACGGTCTAACACAATCTCAAACAAAATTCAAACCATATATTAGCGACTTCAAGTGGTGCGGTGACCGCAATTAGCGATTTGGTTTGACTTCGAATGCATTTTCTAAATTTTATGAATGGGCCCATTATCCTTCAATATCCCTATGGTGGGTTTCCGTTAGCAATTCCACCCAAGAAGCAGTTCTACTAGTTTTTCCATCCAAATTTAAGGGCAAAATCGTCATTTATGTATTTCCAAACCTCATCATCCTTCTAGCCAAACCTCATCATCTCGTCTTTCAAAGTCCAAAGCCTTTGTCATCTTCTTGATTTGCAAACAAAATATTACATTTACCTATCGAGTACAAATTAAACTATTTATTAATTTTGCGGTGAACCGCGATTTTAAATATTTGGGAATCACAAGTTGCACCATTAAATGTGGTGCGGTTCGGCTTTGCAAAACGCATGTCTTAAAAAAAAATATTTAAACCAAACCACACCGTACCAAACGGTTTGATTTGGTTTGATTTGGCCCACCCCTACTTTTGATACATGCAAGCTTCGTTAAAGTATAATAAATGTAAATATTAAAATTTGTAGTTATTCCTCTATTAAATAATAACTTCAATATTATGAAAAAATTGAATCCCTCACCACTGTATGAGTATAGAAAGGTTTTTCCCTCTATTTCATGTGATGAACAAGGTTTGAAAAATCGGCAAAATCGCTCGATATATCGCCGATATGTCGCTTTTTGGAGGCTCCGACATGGAAAGGGGGGGTGAAGTGGGAAGCTTCACCGGGAATCGGTGATGTCGGCGGAAGTCGACGAATGTCGACGATGTCGACCGAAATATCGACAGAAGTCGACGACAAGCCCAGAACGAGCTAGCTGCGTTGGTGGGTTTTTCCAGAAGGCGACGAGCTAGCTGCGTGGATGCGTTGGTGGGTAGCGCATCAGACTTCAAACACCACAGAACCAGGGGCGGAGGTACATTGGGAGAGGTGCCGGAAGAAGAATTGCAACTGAATCTCGGAGCTAGTCAATTTGGCTTCATTGATGATTTGAATGAAATTTTGGTTGGATTTGTTGTTGTTTGTTTGCTTTAAATTGATTTGTGATCAGTTTGTATAGATTATGGGAGTTATGATTAAATTGTTTGTTGATTAGTTCGTGTATGCCCACCAAGTGTTCGATAATATGCTTCTAAGAGTCTAAGACAACTCTCTTGCTTGAATTGAAACATACATAATGTTCTTAAGGAAAGGAATCGTGTTTGCTTCAATGGCTGTGGTATTTAAACAGTTTTGCTATCATGAAAGTCCTAGGATCTCATTTGTAGACGCATTTCTTCTCCTCTTGCAGCAGCCAAAATTTCCAGGATTCTGTTAACTTAGCAGCTCCGGAAAATTCAGAAGTTTGTACATCATTTGAACTCCGTTTTACTTGAAATTTTGGCAGGAGTCAGTTTTACATGCTTACTAATAATCTGCAAATTTTTGTGATCATCTCATGTGTGGTTGAATTATGGTGATTTTTACAAAATCGGTCGACTCCCGAGTTTTTTGTGTGTATATGTCGCTTCGAAGTCAAGATGAAAATAGAAAGCCAAAGTCGATGTTCTTCTTTAACAATGTACTTGTTAATTTGTTCTTAAGAACCTTTACTTTATTCTCAGCATATGTAAGTATAGGGAGCTAGAGCTCCAAGTTCAAAGTTGGTTTTCGACAATGCTTAAAGTTTGTACTCCTCTTTACATATTGCAAACTGCTGTAGGCAAATCCTTACTTCCGAAAAAGGCCAATTGCAAAGGCTGTACTCAATCATCGCTTCATGACCGTGGGCATTCTTTAAGATTTGGACAAATCATTGCGTATGGGGGAAGCTCTTCAAGAGAGATATATATAATACCATGTGCAATCCTATATTTTTACTTGGTCAAGTAACATCACTTGGATAAACTATTGTATGATGTTAATGGAAGCGGATATAACTTCAACCTGCTAGCACTCTACCTTTTATTAAGGAATTCCCACAAAAAATGTGGCCTTATTATTGAATAATTAAGTTATGCTTCATGTGTTTTGCATTGTAGCTTTTTATAGTGTTATTCTCAATCTACATACAGTTTATCTCTATACATATCATATTCTTATCATATCATCGGGTATTTTAGGATATTTATTAGTCTTAAACATGCATTATGAGATGAATAAATATTTCCTGTAGTTTCATTCAAAATTTCCAATTTTTAAGCTGATTTCCATCAGTTTCTTTGACGGTCGTCGATATCGATATCGATATTCGAAATATCCGTCGATATATCCGTAAACTAAGCTATCGATATTTTGGGCGACGTCGATATTTTAAACCTTGGTGATGAATGAATTGTTCGAAATCGTTGGATAAAGTGAGTGGCCGAGATTTTATGAAGCCAATCAAATTAAAAAAAAATGCGCTTAAGTCATAGCGGGAAGCGGATCTCACTCCCTAATTCTATTAAAAAAGAGTCCCAAACATCCGCTTTTTTCACTAACCACCAAAATAAATACAAAAACAATCTCCTAATCTTTTTTCGAATTTCATAATTTAAAAATTTCCCAATTCTCTCTAACCGCCCCCAAAATCCATGGACCTGCGCCGCCGCCCCCCGAAACCGCCACCGCACCACCACCGCCCCAACCACACCAACTCCGTCGCCTCCACCGCCGCCGCCGCCGGCCAATACCCCAAGGCTTCCGACGCTCTCCCCCTTCCGCTCCGCCTCACCAACGCATTCTTCATCACTCTCTTCTTCACCGTCGCCTACTTCCTCCTCCACCGGTGGCGCGAGAAGATCCACACGTCGACGCCGCTCCACGTCGTCACTTTATCGGAGATCGCCGCCATCTTCGGACTCTTCGCCTCCGTCATCTACCTCCTCGGCTTCTTCGGCATCGACTTCGTCCAGTCCTTCGTCTCCCCTCGAAACCCCCACGACGACGACTGGACCACCGCCGTCGTCGACCATGAAAACCTAGCTCCCCCTCCGCCGCCGCAGCCGCCGAGGACAGACGAGCAGCTCATTGCCAGGGAAGACGAGGAGATCGTCGAGTCGGTGATCTCCGGAACGACGCCGTGCCACGCGCTCGAGTCGAAGCTCGGGGATTGCCGGAGAGCGGCGGCGATTCGGCGCGAGTATTTACAGCGGACGACGTGTCGTTCGCTGGAGGGACTGCCGTTGGACGGATTCGACTATAAGTCGGTGTTAGGGCAGTGCTGTGAGAATCCGGCGGGGTATGTGCAGATTCCGGTGGGCGTAGCCGGACCTCTGCTGCTCGACGGCAAAGAGTTCATGCTGCCGCTGGCGACGACGGAGGGGTGTTTGGTGGCCAGCGTCAATAGAGGATTGAAGGCAATCTACCTCTCCGGCGGCGCCACCAGCATTATCCTCCAGGACGCCATGACCAGAGCCCCAATTGTTAGGTTTCAAACGGCGGTGCGGGCGGCGGAATGCAAGTATTACGTCGAGGACCCCCGAAATTTCGATACGCTCGCTGTCGTTTTCAGCAGGTTAGTTCGTTAGTTCTCACTATGGATTGATTAAAGTTCGTTCCTTTTCATTGTTGGATGGATTATATAAACTTGTATAGTTTTGGAAGCAAGAAGTAGATCAATCATATTATAAAGAACATTGTTACCAAGTTAAGTTAGTTAACTTAATTTCATGATGTTGATGGGGGTGGTGTTTGTTTGTATTTAATGAATGTGTTACTTTGTCTGTTCTGTACGCAATTTCCATCATTTAAGTAGGAGAGGGCATTGTTTATCTTTTATGGCTAAGTATGATAAGTTGTTAAATGGGTGGTCACTGCACTGTTCAGGTCCAGTAGATTTGCAAAGCTTCAGAGTATTGAATGCGCAATAGCGGGAAAGAATCTGCACATGAGATTTGCTTGCAGCACTGGAGATGCCATGGGGATGAACATGATCTCGAAAGGGGTTCAATATGTTCTACAATACCTTCAAACGGACTTCCCTGACATGGATGTTAAGGGCATCTCTGGTAAGTTTTTCTCAGTTTTAAGCTAATATCGGTGTTGTTTGTAATTCTGATCAATTGGCGAGGTTTTTGATTATGTGCTTGTTCGGATTGTGCAGGAAACTTCTGTGCAGACAAGAAAGCAGCAGCGGTAAATTGGATCAAAGGACGAGGAAAATCATTAGTATGTGAGGCAGTCATCAAGGAAGAAGTGGTGAGGAAAGTATTGAAAACCGATGTCGCAACCCTTCTTTCGCTTAATGTGAATAAAAACTATATTGGGTCTATTATGGCTGGTGCTCTTGGAGGGTACAACGCCCACTCCAGCAATATTGTCTCTGCTCTCTTCATTGCCACTGGCCAGGATCCTGCTCAGAATGTAGAAAGCTCAATGTGCCTCACCACGGTGGAATTAGATGGAAATGGGAAGGACCTTTATGTCTCAGTCAACATGCCTTGCATTGAGGTGCAAAAAAATCATTCATTTTTTAATTATATTTCATTCTAATTTTCAAAGGATTTTGAAGATGATTTCATATCCAAATCCAAATTCTTTCAGGGAGTCGCACTCCCTGTGTATGTTCATGCACTCTTCGGAAAGAGTATAGATAATGATGGTGTTATTTACACTTCTCCAGAGGCGTGGAAGAAGCTTTTGGGGAGTGCAGATAGGGCTTGTAATTGGTTTTAAGAGAATTAGCCCTTAGTCCCTGGTAGCATTTAGAAATTTCCAGGTTTTAACGGTTAGTAATGAGCATAGTTCTAGCTAAATGTGGCCGGAGAAGGGTTGGTCCAATTGGATTTATTCTGGTATGTAGATGACATGGAATTATAGCAAAGAAATTTTGTTCCTTTTCGGGAAGATAAAATTGATGGTTAGAATGATATGACTATTTGAAATAATTAATCAAATGGATACCTGATCCCAGCTTTCCGTTGTTTTAACTTTCAGGTGGGAACAGTTGGAGGAGGAACACAACTTGCATCTCAGGCAGCCTGCTTGAACCTACTGGGTGTGAAGGGTCCGAACAGAGAGTCCCCTGGTGCAAACGCAAGGCAATTGGCCAGAATTGTATCCGCTGGTGTACTAGCAGGGGAGATTTCTCTCCTGTCTGCCATTGCATCTGGAGACCTGGTCAGGAGCCACATGAAATACAACAGATCTAGCAAGAATGTCATAAACCTCGCCGCCTCCATAAACACGGAAGAAGTACAATAAACCAGCCCCCCCTTGAATCTTGAGCAGAGGCCGAAAGAAGAAAAGATGAAATTGGGAAGGAAAGGAAACAACAAGCAGAATCAAATAAGATCGCTAAAGGATGCTGTGCTGCCAGGGTTGGATGGAGAAGACCAACAGGGTGGGTTCTTGAAATGTCACATGGGCGAGCGAATAATAACAAAGGAAGTAAAGGCTTTTCTGTGGATTGTGGGGGGGTGGGGGGGATTGAGAGCAACTGCTGCCTTCACCTTGTTTGTGTTTTGTCTTCATCATATTATTGCCACTTGTGCCTGAGAGATGGAGGGCTCTCCCAGATTCTGGTGCCATTGGTATCTTTAGTGCATAGCTTGGACTAATCTTTGATTTAATTGTTAACTTGTCGTCGAGTTAGTACTTAATTCTTTCTAGGATTAAATTAACTGATTCTAAAGGGATTTTTGTCAGGGATTATTATTTGGTACCTGGGTTAGAAAATTGGTAGGAATGTTGGCCTTTCACTGCTCTCCGGAAATTTGTCCTTGTCATGACTATTGTTAACTTAATGCTAGTGGGGAACAATTTGAGACTATGATTTGTCTGATTTAGTGATACGTGGTGCAATAACAATGGGGTTTAGGTGTTCTACCTATTCACATCGATTTTGTTCAAGTGTTTTTTTTTCTATTGAATGGAGATCCAAATGGTTTTTGCAGCTTTGCTCGTGCGATATCCTTCAAAGCAGATGCTCCCTAGACTGCCCAAACCAACATGGGTAAAGGTGGACAATCATTTAGCTTGTATCTGTCTAACTAAAAGAGCCGTGCAGTCGACATCTGCCAACAACAATGAGATGCAAACGTAAAGGCAAACTAGATGAAATCAAAAACCATACGTATTGCTAAGTCAAGGATGAAACTGAGACATGAATTCTGTGCTTCCAGAAAGTTAGCAGAACGTACCAAAAGTAGAGACTTCAAAATCAAATTGTTCACACCAATGTCGCCGTCTGTGGGAATCGAACCCACGACCACGTGGTTAAAAGCCACGCGCTCTACCAGCTGAGCTAAGACGGCTCCTCGTTGATTATTACTGCTTATAATATACATGACCTTATAATCCTCCCAATGATCATCAATACGAAATTGAGATGTATATGGGCCGGGCCAATCTGAACTTGAAAATGCTGGAATCAACTGTGCTTTTGTTTTTGGGTTTTTATTTAAAATAAGCCAACCGGCCTAAATCTATTCCAAAATAGGCAAGGGGCAGCGGGCTGTTCTTCAGTAGGCAAAATGCTACAGTAACTTTGCAATTAAATCCCTGGGGTTATAGTGCGGCCATAGTGCCTCATAGTGCCTCATAGTGTACCCATAGTGCCTCATAGTCCCTCATAGTGCCTCATAGTCTTTCAAATACAGAATCGTTGTAATTCATCAACGCATTCATAGTCCCTCATAGTGCACCCATAGTGCCTCATAGTCCCTAATAGTTCACCCATAGTGCCTCATAGTCCCTCTGCTTCTTCTCCGAACTCCATCGAAGACGTTTTCGTTTGCTGGTGGCAAACCGCTGGGAATTTAGGGTTGAAACTTTGGGGATATATTCTTGAGGTCGAGAGGGAACTTTTTGTAGTTGGGGTCGTCGTCAATCGGTGACCGGAAAACGTAGAACGGAGGGAGGTTTGTCGGACAGTTTTTGGCAAAAAACAGATCAAAACGTTTTCGTTCGTCGGCGGCAAACCGCTTGGAATTTGGGGTTGAAACTTCGTGGGAGTGTGCGCGTGGATGTTGGGAAGCTAGTCCAGGTTTTCCGAACGGAGAAAGTGGCCAGAAAATTAGCGACGGCGGCGAGAACTCTGGCAGCTCAATTTTGCGTTTGGTTTCACCGGCGGCGTTCCACGCTGTTTTTGGCTCTGAAATTTTGGGGATATATTCTTGAGGTTGAGAGGGAACTTTTTGTAGTTTGGGTCGTCGTCGATCTATGGCCGGAAAAGAGAGAACGTTGGGAAGTTTGTCGGACTGTTTTTGGCAAAAAACAGAGAAAAAAGTTTTAGTTCGCCGGCGGCAAACCGCTTGGGAATTGGGGTTGAAACTTTGTGGGAGTGTACTCGGGGATGTTGGGAAGCTATTCCAGGTCGTTCCGAAAGGAGAAAGTTGCTGGAAAGTTAGCGACGGCGGCGAGAACGGAAAGAGGTTTGTCGGATGGTGGAGGGACTTCTCCTTTGCAATTAGGCAATCCTTATGCCTATTTTCGGAACAAATTTCGCTGCCCGTAGATTTTAGAATAGATTTAGGCCGGTTGGCCTATTTTAGATAAAAACCCTTTGTTTTTCATGCTTTCGTAACACTAATTTTGGTTTAGAATCAGAAAATGCGTTTTCCCTACCACTCTCAACAAGTTTTCCTCCGCACCGTTTGTTTTTTTTTTATTAAGTGATCTATCTGTTTTTCACATATCCAGAAGAAGGCAAAGAACCATGCGACTTCAAAATGGTATGCACCAAAGTGAAACAAAATGAAAGGGTCCAAACGACACACTTCGTTGTGGAAACAAGAATGTGATTGACGATATCTACTGTGCATTCGTGACCGAATGGTGTTTCATATAGTAACGGACGATTTCATAACTCAGAGACATTCAAACAAAGCATATGCCAAGAACATGATCCAGTAGGTTATAGATGCCATGTCATGAAACATATTCATCGGAATATTATGATTGAATCCAGCAATAAGACCAAATATCATGTAGCAGAATGACTGAAAATATTCCTAATCTTTGTCTATCATTTTCTCGCACCCAAATCAGAGGTATATAAATATTTATATATCTCCACACACAGCTTTCTTCCTCCTACTACTGTTCATTAAAATTTGCTTCTAAGTGAGCAGCTCTTCGATTCCTCGCAAATCTGAGGTAGTCAATCACTCTTGTCCTCCTGGGATCCAATCTCTTGCAAGTAATGTTCTGCTTCCAAGGCTGCCATGCATCCTGAATCATTACAGGATAAAAGAGATTAAGTCTCAGAGATAAAGAGTCAACATCTTTCAAAGTATTGCCATAATATACAGAATGTAGAAAGAACACAGGCTTCTCTTCTTGCTTATTCACACATGTGAAGGAAAATGAAGCTGAACCGAAATTTCTAAATGAGAGTAATAACACAGGTAATCGAATTCATCAATGATACAATATATATGTGAATGGCCAGTCAAACCAATGAGAAACATCTAACTGGCACGCAGCTAAACAACTCAATTTTCATGTCTAACTATAGGAGGGCAGAGAGTGGTTTCAGTCAAAACTCGAAGTTAACCCCTATGCATATCCCAGACTGGTACTTTGAGCTCTGCTATCCAGCCAGCAGAAGCTGTCTATGAATAGCAGAGCTCAAGACTTCATAGGGTAGGAGTAATTGCGATAGCATCAAGCACGAGAAACGGAAGACAAACAAATGTAATTGATCAAATTACCAAATAAGTCATTGTGATAGCATCGACCACAAGAAAAGAAAGACGAATGACCAAATTACAATGGGATGCAACACAAATGTAACTGATTAAACTACCAAATAATTCATTGTGATAGCATCAAACATGAGAACAGAAAGATGAATGAACATATTACAATGAGATGCAACACAAAGGTAACTTATCAAACTACCAAATAAGTGAATCTTTCAGTAACCTTTCAAATATAAAGCAAAAGAGATTTTATGCACAAACATGTCAGAGAGCAACTGACGAACAATGCTTCACCAACCTCTGTCCACACAATGTTACCATTACATAAACATACAGAAGCAACAATCACCAAAAGGTCTCCAATTCATCACAGGAAATGGACGAACAATGTGCCGTCCAAATGTATCTTGCTTTGATAGAATGAGCAGAATTTAAGGGAAAGTTAATGCTTTAATGTACAACGGCCTTCGAGAAACCTACTATCTATTTCAAACTATCAAATGAAATGCTTTGTGTGGATGTCAATGACAGTTTACGGTAAGTGAACATTTCCCTAACAATCAGTGAACGCATCCTATTAGCCTTTTGATCATAGTATGCAACTCCATCAAACCTATAGGGTAATTTCAAATTGGCATTCTAAAGCAGACATCTTTTTTTTATCTAAACAAGCAAGTAAAGCAAACATTTCAAAGCAGACATCTTTTTTTTATCTAAACAAGCAAGTAAAGCAAACATTTCAAAGTAGACATCTTTTTCCAGCTAGAAACTTAAAAAATTTACCAGTTCCAGCAGCAGTGACGGCCTGCCTATACTTCTTATCCTGCACGTCACCAGCAGCGAAAACTCCCCTCACGCTGGTCTGCGTCGTTCCCGGCGTCGTCTCCACGTACCCGTCCGGGTGGAGCTTCAATTGCCCGTCCAAAAACTTGGTCGCCGGTTCGTGCCCGATTGCGAAAAACAGACCCGAAACCTTCAAATCCGACACCTCTCCGGTCACCACGTTCTTCACCTTCAGCCCGCCCAACGACCCCTTCTCGCCGCCGTACGCCTCCACCACCTCCGAGTTCCAAATGACCCGGATTTTCGGGTTGGTCAAAGCCCGGTTCTGCATGATTTTTGAAGCCCGGAAAGTGTCTCTCCGGTGAATTATGTGGACCTCCGACCCGTACTTGGTCAGGAAGTTCGCCTCCTCCATCGCCGAGTCGCCGCCGCCGATCACCGCCAGCGGCTTGTTCCTGAAAATCGGGGCGGCGCCGTCGCAGACAGCGCAGGCGGAGATCCCGCGGTTCCAGAACCCGCCCTCGCCCTCGCCGGAGCCGGGGAAGACGAGGCGCTTGGCGACGGCGCCTGTGGAGACGATGACGGTGTCGGCGAGGACGGTCTTGGAATCGGTGAAGACCTTGAACGGCGGGGCGGAGAAGTCGACCTTGTTAACCGTCTCGGTGAAGATTTCGGTCCCGAACCGAACCGACTGTCTCCGGCACCGCTCCATGAGCTCAGCGCCGAGGATTCCTTCGGGGAAGCCGGGGAAGTTCTCGACGTCGGTGGTGGTGGTGAGCTGGCCGCCGGGGGCGATGTCGTTGGCCATCCAACCCTCAAAGAGGATTGGCTTCAGCTCGGCTCGGGCGGCGTAGATAGCCGCCGTGTGCGCCGCCGGGCCGCTGCCGATGATGCAGACTTTGGTCCTTAGGGTTTGCAGGTCGTCCATGGCGGAGGCTAGCTTCGGTGCTGACGTGTAAGAAGACGAAGGTGACGAGGAGAAAGAAGCGGCCGCGGCGACTCCAAGTGGGCTGCGAGCTCTCCTCAGCAGATGTAAAACCTTGTGTGGATTTGGGCAAAATCTCATTTTTTGTTCTTCGATAAAACGAATAAAAAGCAGGCCCAAATGGTCAAATAAAATGACCGCGAAAATTCTTGTTGCCAAACGCGTTTTTGCTTCTTTCGCAAGCGCGCCTTAATTGTGTATAAATGCTACCACTGATGTCAGTCAAAAAAAAAAAAAATTACTATCGATGATTAATTGGATATTGATGTGGTGGGTTATTTATACAAGATTTAAGCTGCATATTATAATTGCTTGGGAACCAAGAATTCACTGTCTTGTGAACAGGGTAAGTAACCTTGTTCTTGTTCTTTGCTTTGCTACTTTACCCCAACCTGTAGTTTTTGGGCCCATTTGTTCATAGTCGACCACCATACTCAATCTGCGAATGACGCTATATTCCTCCTCTTACAGTTTGTTGTGGTTCTGCATACGTCGAGGAAACTGTCGATGAACTAAGGTCATTCCAGCTGTTTGTCCCAAACCACTTAAACATCGATATATAAATATACATTATCATAATTTATCATACGCTAGCCACATGACAATATCTGAGTGACTTGAGACAATGATATAGAATGACCTTTGTTCATATTGAGTCCGATTTTCTTATCGTATGGGCCTCTTGTTTCTAATTTCTCTTATTCTCATATAATAAGATGATGATACCGTTTTCTATAGAACAGGATTATGCTAGTAGGAGAAATTTAAGGCTTGGGACTGGGAAACAAGATTAGCTAGCTATGGACTAACTAGAACAATTAACTTCTCAATCTGCTTCTAAGACTCGAACCACCCATGAAGAAGTCCAAGCATAGATCAACCCGTGAATACACAAATTAGCATACATGTGATGTGACCCTAAACACACACAAATTAGCAGTCATCAAAGAAGAAGCAGACCCTGTCCTGTCAATTCAGCGAGGAAAGTGGCGTACCCAATTGGGGGTTGGAAAAAACGAACTTTAATGTAGACAGGGCATCAGAGGGGAGGATTGTGTTTCAAAATGGGTCCCGAGCCAAAATGTGACGAAAACCTGGGTAAACATAGTGTTTCAAATTCCATTGGCCCATTGTGCATTTCTTTCAGAAAGGCTTGCTCTGTCCGTGTACTTGTTTTGCTCCAACTTACCACACAAAAATACCTTCTTTGCACAACCTACATACATTACTAAGTAGACAAGAGCATTCAAGATTCTCAATCAATTTCTCAACAACCACAGCAATATACCTTAATTGATTGATAATTAAACACCAAACCAGACTATTTACATTACTACGACTGTTTTAACTTCACGGATAGACTGAGTTAGGCTACGTGCCAAAATATGCTTATTTTCTTTGAGCAAATTACGCTTAGTACCATGTATGTTTAAACGTACTTAGACACTAGTACATGAGATAGCTAGTGATAAGTAATAAAGTAGGCTTTCGTGACATGTAACTTGCACCTTAACTGTACTTGGGGGCTTGTATTTCATGCTAGATGCTATTATGCAACCGAAAAACGTTGACCAAAAAAAGCTGAGCAAGTAAGTAGTGGATGCATCAACATCATTAGTGTTAATAATAGACAAGACTTTTGCTTTAATCCTTGATTAAAACAACTAGTTGGTGGCCCCCCTCCTTGAATTATGAATCACTAAACTTGCCTAAAGTTCCAAATGTATAGCTTTCTCCTCTCAATTTCAACAAAGAAATTTCCTTTTTTCCCTTTGGATTTTTCTTTCCCTCCTCAGTCAACTGGAATAATGAGAAAATATGCTTTTTTAATCAAAGAAATGCACATTTATTACAATTGTTTGGTATCACACCAAATAAAGAAATACAAAGAGAATAAAGAGACAAATGTATTAGGTGGTAAATACAAACTAATTCAATCTGCATTCAAAGTTTCAAACCTACTACGAACCTTCCCAAAAGATTTCCAAATTGCCACCCCCACCACATCACCCACTACAGAATCTCACTAACATTTTAATTCCCATCGACATGGAAAATTCTACAGTTCGCCAGATGGACCAGTCCACCAGGGCTTTTTAAGAGTAATTTGGGAAAACATGTGCAAGGCACATGATGTTTTTAAACAAAAAAAATAAGTAGGTGGACCAATCCACCTGGCGGACCGTAGAAACAAACTGAGGATTAAAGAAGAAAAGAAATCCACTATTTCTTATATGATTCATTAATCTTTGTACACAAAATTCATGTCACCTCCCAAAAACCAAAACCTCTAATGATCATTGTACGACGAGCAGGTCAACAAGTTCTGAGTTCGACTCAGACTTAAAACGGAGCAAATTTTCGGCTCGAAAAAACCACAAAACAAAACACAATAGCTAAGTAAAAGAACTCTATCTTGGGTTTACTGGGTTTTGATCAGGAGAAGAAACAGAGGAGCGCTTGATGAACTCCAAGCAATCTGCAATGGCTTCTGCATAGAAAGAATTGGACCGTCCAAACGATCTCAATCTGCAGCAATCAGCAGATGATCCTGATCGTCCCTTGTTTTGTATTATCTCTTTAGTGACCAAACTCCTCCTTGTGCTGCTATTGTTCCTCTTGATAGTCCCGGGACAATTAGTACTAGCCTTAGTACTATTTCTTCCACTTCTGCTCAAACTTTTCTTCAAAGATTGGAGAGCTTGTCCGTATGAACATCTCAAGAATCTAAACAAGCACACGAACCTCGCGCGTAGTAGTCTTGAGACTGAAAGCCTTCTCGGGTTCAGCCGGAAACCTCTACTTGCTCTGCCATATGAGACTCTGTTGTAGCTCATGTGAGCCATGTTTTTGGTTGTTTGGTTTTGGGGTTTGTTTGTAGTTTGGGACACAAAGAGCTGAAGAATGTTCAGGCTAAAGGGGGTACAAATGGCACTATAAAATGTGTAGTATGGTGTGGTGTGGGGATATAAATAAGGTTGAAGGTTTTGACTTTTTTGGATGGTGAAGTGATAATTAAGGAGGGAAAGCACTTAGAAGTTTTGGGGTCTATTGGAGTGTTTTAGACTTTTGGACGGTATTGTCATTTGGATGGATGGACGGAGGAATATAAAAAAACTAGAGTAATAAGATATTAGTTCACTTGTTAAACTCGTTTTGTATATGATTGCTAGTTTTATATGCTTAACATTCGATATTAATACATATTATAACACATTATACTTTAATGAAAGTTATCAACACATTCGACTCTGGTAGAAGCAAGATGGTTCGTAGAGGGACTTGGATTATACAATTGTTTATGTGTGCACTTAGATAAAGTGTAGGTTTGAATAGTTGGCAAAGGATTCCACAAGGGACAAAAGAAAGAGGGAACCAGATTGTCACTTTTCAAATTAGGTGACTAAAGTAGACAAATTATTAGACAGAGTTGATTTCCCCGTGAGCGATATCCGTGGGGACAAGCCGCTGGCCGCATATCATGGTGGCCTATGTTTCTAACCATGAATGAAGTCTTTTTTGGTGGAGTGGTTAATTTTTTTGATTAGGGTTTTGATAAACCATAGCTGATATATCCTTCAATATCATTAACAATTAGCCGGAGGACTGCTTAGGTGAACAACGATGAGTCAATAAGCATGATTCTAACTCACCGTAATTAGTATCTTTCAACATAAAATACTAATTAGAACTGTATGTAATGTAAAAAACACATGCATCAATGGTTAATCTTTTATGCATAAATAACCCTAGTTAATAAAATATGGAACGGGTATAGTACGTTAACGTACATACATTTATTTTTCGATAAATATTTTCAAATAATACGGTGAAAAATTCAGCCATTTATAATCTATTAATTTTTTTAATTAATTTTTTTTGTCATAACTAATTTTTTTAATAATATGTGAATATATGTATTATTTACGTATAATACTTTCAGTGTCAAAAGTATAAATTTTTTACTGTATATTTGAATTAATATGGATACATATCATATATTTTAAAATTCATATATAAATAAATAATATATATATTATACACGAATTAACTAACTAAATAAATAATAATTGTAGGTTAATCTAGAGTCAAACTGATAAAATATTTGTGTGTGCAAGGAAAGAAGTTAAAGGCACAAATTTCGATTATGAAAAGGAGTTCTTGGAAACCCGTGGACTCCATCCCTTGGGGCTTGCTTTTACTTTAGTCGACTCATGTTTTGGCTTTCACACGAATAACGATTTGACCACGTAGTTTCATAATTACCAGTAAATTAACCGGTCAGAATTTGGTTAGAAACTTAAGACTCAAACAGTTCAAAAAGGGAGGTATCGTGGCCTTCTAATAACGTTGGAAACTTCTAAGTTCTAGTAGGTGGCTGCTAAGCTAAGTGCTAATCGCATCGAACAATTTTATGTTGGGTTAACCAAGTTAGATTAGAAGAAGAAAATTCTTAAACTAATAGTCAAGCCGGCGTGGCGTATGGTAACCTGTGCCAAGTGGCGTATCACCTTTTCTTCAATTTTCTCTTAGCAATGTATCATTTGGTCACATATTTTTGTTATGTTGACAATGAAAGCAATAGACTTTCTCGTCAATCCTCATAGATCTCGAGTATACTGGAACTTAGCATACTTTTAAAGAGATTAGGTAGCATATTAATAAGAAATAATTAACTCGAGATGTACTATGTCTAGTTGAAAGTTGACTCAAAATTATGCTGCGTCACTAAAGTATTTATTTTAATTTCGTCAATTCTATTGAATAACTTATTAAGTTTAAAGAAACAATCCGTACTTTATTTTAATATTTAAATACCTATTACGAATAACGTTTATGCCGTTTAATAGACTGCATCACTCAAACTCAGTTTGATTGGGCTAGTACATCAATCCATTGGACCATAGGTAAGGCTTATACAAAGGACTTTCATTGTGCCTCAATATGAGCAAGTGACATCGATCAAACTTAGAAATACATTAGCTCAGTTTGGCCGAATAAAACTTTAAACTTCTTGTAACATTGGAAGAAAAAAAACGAGCATGTGGTTAATTTGGCCGTAGCTCTACTAATGGCAGTATAAATACCAAAATCTATCCAAGTATCCCTTAACGCTAGTCTAGCAGTGGCAGTCACATTTGGCTCTGACTATGCGTATGTGACCATTGATCAGCCGTGGTGGTCATGGAAATTACCACTTCAATAATTCTAAAGTGCCCTTTATCCAAATAGTTAGAGATGAAATTATGACCTTAATTTGAGTGAAGTTTCAGTTCCATTCGTGTCGTTTTCATTGTCACAGTTCAAGGGGAGAGTGAATTTAATATTTTAGCTATTTTCGTACACCAACTCAGTTGGAAAGCAGCAAGATTTAGCCGTTGTCATTGAATTGACAAACTAACCGGCTACACAAGTTGAAGATTTACCAAAATAGCCCCACGAGGTTTACCCAAAAACGGAAAAAAACAGCGCCAAGATCCGAAATGAGGTTTGCCCAAAAATAGAAAAAAACAGCGCCAAGAGGCGAACTCAGTTTGAGAACTCACTTTGAGTGTTGAGCTACGATTAGTACCCGAGTTGAAGCGAAGTGAGCAAGTTTGGTCTTTTCAGTTTTTTCTCCGACTAGCTGCGAATCAGATGGCCGGCGGAAGAAGAAGAGGTAGAGGAAGAAGACGACCGAGTGAGATGGAGATTCCATCAACGTCGTCGCATCAGCTCCAAATTCCAATTTCATGGCCGCCGGACGGCGAGATCAGCCTCCCATGGGTCACCAATCTCATGTCGGTATTCGATTGGTCCTCTAGAAATCTCCAGCCGGCCAAATTTCCATCCGTCTTCCCCGTCGAGGTCTGCGATGACTTAGTCCTCTCCGCCTCCAAGATCCTCCACAAAGAGCCCAACTGCGTTCCCGTCGACCAATTGACGTCCGATTCCGCCGTCCTCATCGTCGGAGACATTCACGGCCAGCTCCACGATCTTCTATTCCTCCTCCAAGATGCTGGCTTCCCCTCAGAAAATCAAATCTTCGTCTTTAACGGGGACTACGTGGACAGAGGTGCATGGGGTCTCGAATGTTTCTTGATACTATTAGCTTGGAAGGTTTTGATGCCCAGATCGGTTTATCTTCTTAGGGGAAACCATGAATCTAAATATTGTACTTCGGCTTGTGGGTTTGAAAAAGAGGTGTTGGAGAAATATGCTGAAAATGGAGAACAAGTGTATAGAAAGTGTTTAAGATGTTTTGCAGACCTTCCATTGGCTTCCATTACAGCCAAGAATGTATACACTGCTCATGGAGGGTTGTTTCGGAGCATGTCTTTTAGGCCGAAGGGAGCGAAGGGGAAGAAGATATTGCTTCCAATCCTCCACCATGTGAGCTGTCTTTGGGGGATTCTGATCAGTTGAAAAGGGCTCGAAGATCAGTTCTTGATCCTCCGTATGAAGGTCCAAATGTGATACCGGGTGATGTGATGTGGTCGGATCCATCCATGTGTCCGGGGCTTGCTCCAAATTTAGAGAGAGGCATTGGTTTGCTTTGGGGTCCTGACTGCACCGAGGCTTTTCTCACCAAGTTTCAACTCAAGGTAATTTTAAAAATGTGGAGTTTATTGCATTACTTATTGTGTTACAAGTAATTATTGGAAATGATATGTGGTGGTTTAAGAGTGTGCAATCCAAATTGATACCCAGGAATGTGATTGAGAAACATGGGATGAGTTAATTATAAAAAAGTCACCTTCAAAAAATCTTGGTTACTAGCAGGCCCGTGGTTGACAGTGGTGCTCTCGTAGGGGCCCCAAATTTTTTTATTTTTTTAAAGATAATTAGTATGCCAATTTATTTATATTTTTATTTATTTATTTTAAATAAAAAAATATTTTTACTTGAGGCTCTCATCTTTGTTAGTATTTACCCGTTCAAATTTCAAGATTAGTCTTGTAGCTTTACTAAATTATTTTTTTACATATATCAAAATATTTGTTAGTTTTTCAGTGAAGTTTTTGTGTTTGGCATTATCACATATGAATATGTGGATATAGGAGGTTTAACTTTGTTGCTTTATTATCTTTCTTTTTTTTCCTATCAATACTTTGTTTGTAACAACTTTGTGTAGATTCAGTTATCTTTTCAGAAGTTTCTTACAATTCTAGTTTTGAATTTACCTGTATGTTAGTACATTAGTAGAAAATAATTGTTGTGCTATTTTTGAAAATTGGCTGAAGGCCCCTGTAAAATTTTAAAATCAGGCCCCTAAATTCTCAGTCACAGCTCTGGTTAATAGTGTTCCAAAGTGCATATATGGGTGGGTGGTAGCGAGTGGATAAATATTTCTTGAACTATGATTTCGAAGTTAGGTTAGGACACCTTTTATTTCTTTTACTGCTGTATGTTGTATGCATAGCAATTATAATAAAGAAGAAGCAATACTAATGGATGAAGGGTACACGATAGATCACATTGTAGAGTCAGGGAAGCTCATCACTTTGTTTAGTGCTCCAGACTACCCACAGTTTCAGGTTTGCGTAGGATCCTTTGGAATTTTTATTTCCTGAGTTCATTAACAGAATTTTGAGTTAATTCCTTGCATGTGTTTAAGAAATACTGTTAGTAATGTTTTCCTTTGCAGATGCTAAAATCTTGTACTGTCAGCTGTAATTGTTCACAAATTTGGACTTTAGTCTAGGACTCTGAACTTGCTTAAAAGTCAAAACGTTTAGTCAGTGGACATAGCTCTTGGCAATCTACGTTTGGTTTGATAGTAGAGTTTGAGGACATTGTTTGTGTACCTTGGCGCATTCTGCAGGCTAATATTGTCTTTCTCAGTTAATTAACTCAAAAGAGTTCCTTTATGTTTGACTTAATTAAGTATTAGTTCTGGGACCATTCTTTATAATAATTTTTTTCTATCATGCAGGCAACCGATGAGAGGTATAGAAATAAAGGGGCTTACGTTGTGCTGAAACCGCCTAATTTTGTATACCAAGACCAAAGGTACTAGTTTCACTGATTTATGGTTTTCGAAAACCATGACAAGTTTTTGGTTTCGTGTTGTAGCCAATTGTTTGTAACTCACTTCGAGATTCTATTGCAGGCAAATGCGTATTATGATTTTGAAGAAGTAATTGATTCTGATCAAGAGCAGGAACTGACACGCGTGGTAACTACTAGTCGTTTGGCACGCAGGACAGAACTGGACAGGACTATTTCCTGGAATTAGCTCGGACTGGACTGGATTGCTTTAGGTCGGACTAAGTCCTGACCTACGTTTGGTGCTTCACGGGACTAACCAAAAACCCAAAGAAACCAACATTCAACATAACCAAGCTCAATCCCACATCAAAACCAACATCAATTCAACAGAAACATCAGACACCAAGCTCAATCCAACATCAGAATCAAAATTCCAACATCAATTCAACACAAGAACAGTGGCAGAATTCAAAGAATCAATAATGGGTATGGCGGCGTTGGGCGATGGCGGCGTTGGGTATTGGCAGAATTCAAGAACAGCGGCGTTGGGCGATGGCGGAGTTGGGCGATGGCGGCGAGGGACGTCGGCGTGGGGAGACGACGCCGGGTGTTGAGCGTCGGCGTGGGGAGACGACGCCGGGCGTTGGGCGTTGGCGTGGGGAGACGACGCGGCACGCGAGCAGAGCGACGAAGGTGGGCTGGGCGAGCGACGAAAGCTGGCTAGGCATGCTAATTAGTGAGCTCCTTTTGGAGCTCGCTATTTAATCCGCTCAAAATGAAAAGTGGGTGCTATTTAGCATCATTTAATTTTGTCCGCTCCTACCCCAAACATGAGACTTAGGACTATTTAAGAATAGTCCAGTCCAGTACCTCTTAGTGAGGACTGCCAAATAGCCCCTCAGAGTGTTGTCTTGAGTGCCCAGAGTCTACTGGATTCTTGTTAACAATTCGTTACTAGGGATAGCGTGAGTTTGTAAATTAGAACACTTTTGGTATTGCTAGGGTAGGTAGTAATTAGAATTGACATGACAAGGAGTTGGGTAGATTGGTTATGGTGAAACTGAATGCTCCAGTGCCTGCTCACTTGAATCTCGTTACTCTACTTTGTTTGATATTTGTTTTAATCCTTGTTTTTTTAGTTATTGTCTGTTCGCCGCATAACTTTCAGTTGTTCAAATAAAATCTAGAATTAATCACGTTCGGTAATTAATAAGTTAAACAATCTCTATGAGAACGATATCTTATTTATCATTATTACTATTTGTTCGATTCGTGCGTTTGCGAAATAACGAACATAAAGATTCACCAAAGTAGATAACGAGTTACGACCCCAACTAAACTAAGCAAGTTTGGTCGTTTTAGTTTTACTTTTACTAGTGCGGGGCTTTACTTCTCATATGCTTGTTTGATTCGTATGCTTCGAAATTGTACAACATCATATTTCATAAGTAAATACTAACAAGAGAAAATTACATCGAACATAAAGATTCACCATAGTAGATAACAAATTACGACCCCAACTAAACTCAACAAGTTTGGTCGTTTCAATTTTGCTTTTACTAGCGTGGGAGTTTACTTCACATATGCTTGTTCAATTCGTACGCTTGCAAAATTGTACAACGTCATACTTCATAAGTAAATAATAACAAGCGAAAATTATAATCAAACATAAAGATTCACCATAGTAGATATAACGAGGCACGACCCCACCTAAGCTCAGCAAGTTTTTTTTTTTTGCCAGAACTAAACTCAGCAAGTTTGGTCGTTTCAGTTTTGCTATTACTAGCGCGGGGCTCTACTTCTCATATGCTGACCCGGCCTCTAAATTTTTTCTCCGAAAATTAGCTGTTAATCGAGATGGAAAGTGTACCAGCAGCTCCGTCTGAAGATCAGCCGTCAACGCCGTCGGAGCATCTCGAAGTTCCGATTTCGTGGCCGCCGGACGGCAACCTCAGCCTCCCGTGGGTCACCAATCTCATGTCGGTATTCGATTGGTCCTCTCGAAATCTTGCGCCGGCCGAATTTCCATCCGTCTTGCCCGTCAAGGTGTTCGATTCTTTAGTACTCTCCGCCTCCAAGATCCTCCACAAAGAGCCCAACTGCGTGGCCGTCGATCAATTGACCTCCGATTCCACCGTGGTCGTCGTCGGCGACCTCCACGGCCAGCTCCACGACCTCCTCTTCCTCCTCCACGATTCTGGGTACCCCTCAGAAACCCAAGTCTTTGTCTTTAATGGCGACTACGTCGATAGAGGTGCGTGGGGTCTGGAAAGTTTCTTGCTTTTGTTAGCTTGGAAAATTTTGATGCCAAAAAGTGTTTATCTTCTTAGAGGAAACCATGAATCTGCATATTGCACATCTGTTTATGGGTTTGAAAAAGAAGTGTTGGTAAAGTATGGTGATAATGGAAAACATGCCTACAGAAAATGTCTAGGGTGTTTTGAAGGTTTGCCATTGGCCTCTGTTATTGCTAAGAATGTGTACACAGCTCATGGAGGGTTGTTTAGGAGCATGCCGGTTCGGCCCAAGAGAGCAAAGGGGAAGAAGAATAGGAGGATTTCTTTGAATTCAGAACAATGTGGGTTGTCTTTGGGGGATTTTGATGAGTTGCAAAAGGCTCGAAGGTCAGTTCTTGATCCGCCGTGGGAAGGTTCGAATTTGATACCTGGTGATGTCCTGTGGTCGGATCCGTCCATGAGTCCGGGGCTTGCTCCGAATAAAGAGAGAGGCATCGGTTTGCTTTGGGGTCCTGACTGCACTGATGCTTTTCTCAAGAAGTATCAGCTCAAGGTAATTTCAAAAATGTGGAGTTTACTACATTACTTATCGTAGGCTTATAATTACGTATTGGAAATGGTAGGTGTTGGTTTAGGAATGTGCAATCCAATTGATACTAGAATATGACTGAGCAACATGGAATGAATTAATTATAATGAAGAAGAGATCCTTCAAATAATCTTGGTTATTAGTGTTCCAAGTGTGTGGATGGGTGGGTGGTAATGAGTTGATAACTATTTCTTTAACGATGTGTTCGAAGTTACGTTAATACACCTACTCGATCAACTTGGAGCTAATGCAAAGCTGATGACAAAGAGGTACCACCAGGTCCTGTCAAAATGTTCTTCTTAGACCATGAAAATTAGAGCTTCTTATGAAGGCTAATGTATGAGCATGCATGTGATTATGGGTTTTTTCCGTATATTTCAACCACCTTGTGCTTGGATCAAACTGTCGACTCTGGGTGGTTGTGTTTTTTATTATAGTATTACCAACTAAGGACATAAGGTCTAATGTTTTATGTTTCATCCTCTTTGAAAATGAGTAGCAGCTACAATGTTTCTAACAGCATAAAGGTTATTGTAGTTTAAGTTTCTGTCCCACCAATGCATGAAAGAATTTCTTTCTACACCTTTTGTTTCTCTTCTATATATGTGTACTGTATTAGTTAGCAATTACAATAACGATGTGATACTAAATTGGTTCATCCTGTATTGTTACAACCTCAGCTGATTATCAGATCACATGAAGGCCCCGATGCACGGGAAAAGAGGCCAGGTCTTGGTGGGATGGATGAAGGTTACACGATAGATCACAGTGTGGAGTCGGGGAAGCTCATCACTTTGTTTAGTGCTCCAGACTACCCACAGTTTCAGGTTTGCATAGGATCTTTTGAAATTTTTATTCCTTGAGTTCATTAACACAGTTTTTGAGTCAATTCTTTTCATGAATTTAGGAAACTGTTAGTACTCTTTTAATCAGCAATAATTGATCACACATATGGACTTTACTCTTGACTTTGAACTTACTTAAAAGTTAAAACCTTTAGTTAGCAACCTAGCTCTTGCTAATCTACATTTGGTTTGATTATAGAAATTTAGGACGTTGTTTTTGTATCTTAGCACCTTTTGCAAGATAATCTACATTTGGTTTGATTATAGAAATTTAGGACGTTGTTTATGTACCTTGGCACATTCTGCAAGCTAACATTGTCTCTCTCAGTTAATTAACTAAGAAGAGTTCTTTTATGTTTTTCTTAATAATGAGTTCTTCGGCCATTCTCTATAATCGTTTTTTCTATCATGCAGGCAACTGATGAGAGGTATAAAAACAAAGGGGCTTACATTGTTTTGAAACCCCCTAGTTTTGATAGTCCTATATTTCACAGTTTCGAAGCAATCACACCAAGACCAAAGGTAAGTTTCACTGATTTATGGTTTAAGAAATTCATTAAAAGTTTTTGGTTTCATGTCGGAGCCAGATGTTTCTGTACTCACTTGGAGCTTCCATTGCAGGCAAATGCTTTTTATGATTTTGAGGAAGTAATTGATTCTGATCAAGAGCAGGACCTGGCATCCATGGTTACTACTAGTCTGTCAGAGAGCTGTCTTGAAGGTCCATCATGACCCTTTTCTGCCATCGATTTTACAATCTCTTGACGATTCTGTTGGTTTACTTCTATTTATAAGCGTGCATTCTATTTTGCCCTGCTAAATGAGTGTACAATAGCATCGCCAGATAGCGTAGTTTCATGGTTGGTAATCAGCAATTTGCTGGCTGTTACATTCACAAATCTATAATTTATTTTCATCGATTGTCATTGAAATCATGGAAGATAGAATTTAGTTAAACCTCAGGGACTCCACACCCTCTCCGATAGAAACAATCATTCTTCATTGTTTTCGACTCCAAAAATACAAGTTTTGTTTGTAATATTATAAGTTATCACTGGGCAGCACGGGAAATAGTTTGTGCTTACAAGATTGTGGAAATTGTAGTTTGTTCTCCATGCACATCTAATATCAACACATCTTCTATAAAATGAATCAACAAAGAATTCCTTGTTAAGCATAAGCGACATAAATGGTTAAAATGCACCGGTTGGTCACTGTGTACACCAAAAGTTAGGAAACATTTTTGCTAACCACCCAAAAAGAGGTGGTGAGTATTACCATTCTTTTTTCTACCATTGATTTGAAATTGCCCACTCAAATTAATGGTGGAAAAAGAGACGGTAATACTCACCACCCCTTTTTGGGTGGTTAGCAAAAATGCACTCCAAAGATTATGGATATATCCTGTACTATTTGCTAGTCAACATTAAAGGTCCATATGTGTGAAGGGAATTACAAAAATGTATTGAGGGTTGGAAATGTTAGTAATTTGTATTTAGATATGATTGTGCAAATCAAAAGTAGGAAATATATATAGACTATATGTAATAAACATGCTCTCAATCCCGGTATGATTCGTAAAATTTGGGTTAGATTCACTATAAACAAAGCCACAGTACAATGAGGCAAATGTACATTGAAAATCCTTAATTGCTAAACAAGGGTGGAGAATCCTTACCAATGATAAATAACCAATGCTGCACAAGATTCTTGTAACTCGTTACTTCCCAAACAACGAATTCGTGAGGGCCGATAAAGGGCGAGTTACTTCTTATGTTTGGACTACATTCCTAGGGGACGAGAAATGTTATGGAATGGTGCAAGGAAAGAAATTGGGAATGAGCGTAAAACTATCATTTATGGTGATCCCTGGATCCCTAGACCATCATTTTTCATTCCTATTGGTCCTCTGTGTATGGATCCGAGCATGAAAGGAAGTGATTTTATTTTTCCCAAAGAAATTTGCAATGTTTATAAGGTAATTTTTTTGTACTATAGATGTTCTATATGTTGTTTTATAAAGCCTTTTACAAAATGTTTTACATGGCGTTCAACATTGTATTCAATATGGTGTTCAACACGATGTTCAATATGCTGGGTGTTCAAAATAGTGTTTAACACTATGTACAATAAAGTGTTTTAAGAAGGTGTTCAACTTGGTGTTCAACATGGTGTTCAACAGGATGTTCAACATAGTGTTCAACAAGGCGTTAAACAAAGTGTTCAACATGCTGTTAAACAAGGTGTTTAACTTGGTGTTCAATAAGTAGTTCAACACGATGTTCAACAAAGTGTTCAATATGATGTTCAAAACGGTGTTCAACAAGGTGTTTAACTTGGTGTTCAACGTAGTGTTCAGTAAGGCGTTTAACATGGTGTTCAACAAAGTGTTCAACATTGTGTTCGACGAGGTGTTTAACAAAATGTTCAACAAGATGGTAAAAAAGGTTCTCAACTTTGTGTTCACCAAGGTGTTCAACAAAGTGTTCAACATGGTGTTCAACAAGGTGTTTAATAAAGTCTTCAACTTGGTGTTCAAAAAGATGCTCAACATGATACCAAACTTGGTGATTAACAAAGTGTTTAACAAGGAGTTGAAAACATTGTTGAACATCAAGTTGAATAGTTTATTGAACACTATGTTGAACACCTTTTTGAACAGTTTGTTGAACCCATCTTAAACACCATGTTGAACACCTTATTGAACATCATTTTGAACACGTTTTTGAACATTGTGTTAAACACCTTGTTGAACACCAAGTTGAGCACTGCGTTAAACACCTTGTTGAACACCATATTGAACACCAAATTGAACACCAAGTTGAACACCATGTTGAACACCAAATTGAACACCCTGTTAAACACTATGTTGAACATCCTGTCAAACACCAAGTTGACCTCCTGATGAACACCAAGTTGAACATCTATTTGAACACCCTATTGAACACCTTGTTGGACATCAAGTTGAAGTCTATGTTGAACACCTTATTGAACACCATGTTGAACGCCAACTTGAACACCCTGTTGAACACCAGGTTGAACAACAAGTTGAACACCCAGTTGAACACAAAATTGAACACCAAGATGAACACCAGGTTGAATACCAATTTGAATCCCCAAGTTAAACACCCTAATGAGCATCCGTGGAACACCAAGTTGAATACCATGTTGAACACTAAGTTGAACACCCTGTTAACACACAAAGTTGAACTCCCTGTTGAATACCTTGTTGAAGTCCAATACCATGTTGAACACCATGCTAAACACCCTATTGAACAATGTGTTAAACAATTTTTTAAACACCATTCTAAACACCATGTTGAACACTAGGTAGAACATCCTCTTGAACACCAAGTTGAACACTGTGTTGAACACTAACTTGAACACCGTGTTGAATACTAATTTGAACACCATGTTGAACACTAAGTTGAACACCCTATTCAACAACTTGTTGAACATCAAGTTGAACTCCGTGTTGAACACATTATTGAACACCATGTTAACACCAAGTTAAACGCTCTGTTGAACATCTTATTGTACACCATATTGAACACTAAGCTTAACACTCTGTTGAACCAAGTTGAACCTCAAGTTAAACACCCAATTGAACATCCCGTGGAACACGAAGTTGATCATCGTATTAAACACCTTATTGAATGCCCCATTGAACACTCTGTTGAACATCAAATTCAACACCATGTTGAACATCAAGCTGAGCACCATGTTGAACACCCAGTTGAACCCGAAGTTAAACACCCTATTGAACCCCAAGTTAAACACTCTGTTGAACATCCAATGTTAAACACCTTATTAAACGCCTTGTCGAACACTCTGTTGAACATCAAGTTAAACACGTAGTGGTACACCCTGCTGAATAACAAGTTGAGCACCATGTTAAATACAAAGTTGAACACCATGTTGAACACCAAGTTGAACACCTTGTTGAATACCAAGTTGAATACCATTTTGAACACCAAGTTGAACACTCTGTTGGACACCATGTTGAACACCCTGTTGAACACCAAGTTGAACACAAAGTTGAACACCTTTTTAGCACTTTATTGAAAACAAGTTGACCACCATATTGAACACCAAGTTGACTACTATGTTGAACACCAAGTTGAACACCTTGTTGAATACCACGATTAATACCATTTTGAACACCAAGCTGAACACTCTGTTGGACACCATGTTGAACACCCTGTTAAACACCAAGTTGAACAAAAAGTTGAATGTCATATTGAACACTTTGTTGAATACTATGTTGAACACCAATTTGAACACCTTATTAAATAGCAAGTTTAACACCAAACTGAACACCCTATTGAATACCAAGTTGAACACCGTGTTTAACACCAAGTTGACTACCAAGTTGAATACCATGTTGAACATCTTGTTGAACAACAACACCACGTTGACGACCAAGTTGAACACCATATTGTACACCCGGTTGAATACCAAGTTGAACACTTTGTTAAACACAAACTTCAACACCTTGTAGAACAACAAGTTGAATACCATGTTGAACACCAAGTTGAACACCCTGATAATTACCAAGATGAACACCAAGTTGAACACCGTGTTAAATACCATGATGAAGACCAAGTTGACACCCAGTGGAACACCGTGTTGAACACCATGTGTAACACCTTATTGAACATTAAGCTGAACACCCTGTTGAATAACAGGTTGAATACCTTATTGAACACTGTATGAAAAACCAAGTTAAAAAGCAAGTTGAACACCATGTTTATTACCATATTGAACACCATGTTGAAACCCAAGTTAACATAATGTTGAACACCAAATTGAACACCAAGTTGAATACCTTATTAAACACCAAGATGAACACCAAATTTAACAACAAGTTCAGCACAAAGTTGAAAACCAAATTAAACACCCTATCAAACACCAAGTTGAACACTCAGTTTAACACAGTATTGATGGTATCCACAAAATTCAAATCCTTTATTGAAAAATGACCTAAAGCTACTACATTTGATGAGCCACAGTAACTTCATAGTTCAATCTACCCTATTGCGTTGGAGAGTTGATACGAATTTGTTGATTAAACACTGAAAAAAAGAGACCAAGTCGAAAATTTTGCTGAGTTTTTGACCGGAATAAGAAGACGAGATGTTCACTGTCGAGATTTCACCCACCCGATTCGAAAATACCCAACGAGGTCGGGGTACCCAACTGTCGGACACAACGCGTATCGGGGTCGGAATCGGGGTGGAAAATGCGTGGCCGAGGGGGTATCGGGTCTAGAGTCGGGGGTGAGGGTTTTTGGGTCGAGACCCAACCCGATCCCGGCCCTAAGTTGAACACCCTGTTAATTACCAAGTTGAACACCATGTTAAATATCATGATGAAGACCTAATTGAACACCATGTTGAACACTAAAACACCAAGTGAAACACCATGTTGAACACCAAATTGAATACCAATGTGAACACTACGTTCAACATCAAGCTGAACACCCTGTTAAATAAAAAGTTGAACACCTTATTAACAATGTGTTAAAAACCAAGTTGAACGCCATGACACTAAGTTGAACACCAAGTGGAACACCGTGTTGAACACCAATTTGAATATTATGTTCAACATCAAGCTGAACACCCTGTTGAATAAAATGTTGAACTCCGTATTGACACCAAATTAAACACCAAATTGAACACCAAGTTGAACACAAAGTTGAATACCTTGTTGAACACCAAGTTGAATAACAAGTTGAACACTAAGTTGAACAACAAGTTGAACACCTAATCGAACAGCCTATTGAACACCAAGTTGAACACTCAGTTTAACACAGTGTTAAACACCATGTTAAACACCAAGTGGACCACTATATTGAACATCAAGTTAAACACAAAGTTAAATACCAAGTTGAACACCATGTTGAGTTGAACCCCAAGTTGAGCATCTAGTTGAACATCAAGCTGAACAACTTGTTGAACGACATGTTCAACATCAAGTTGAACACCTTGTTGAATACTAAGTTGAACACCACGTTTAACACCATGTTTAACACCAAGTGGAACACCAAGTAAAACACCATATCGAATACCAAGTTGAACACCTTGTTGAACACCATATTGAACACTAAATTGAACATATTGAACACCAAGTAAAACACCAAATCAAGTTCATGTAACTAAGTAATTAAATTAATTCATGACCAACCAACTACAGTTGTTTCTTCGCATAAATAAATAGATTTGTTTCTATAAAAAGAAATAAAAATTTGTTAGCTCCTTATAGATGTATACCGCATATTCCATCAACTACTTTGAGTTTCTGATTTGCAATCTCTTCACAGCGAGCGTTAGCAACCATGACCTAATTAAGTAAAGGGTAGTACACACCAATTGCAAATGGTTTAAAAGATATGATCATTCTAACATTTTGAGATTTTTTTTTTGCTAGGAAATTAATTAACACCATATCGAATACTTTGTTGACCACCAAGTTGAACACTAAGTTGAACATCAAGTTAAACACCTTGTTGAACACTATATTGAATACCTTGTTGAACACCAAGTTGAACACCCTATTGAACACCAAGTTAAATACCGTGTTGAACACCTTGTTGAACGCAATGTTGAACACTCTGTTGAACACCAAGTTGAACACATATTTCGACAGCCTGTTGAATACCAAGTTACACCAAGTTTAAGATAATGTTGGACACCATGTTAACAGCAAGTTGAACACCGTTTTGAACACCAAGTTAAACACATAGTTGAACACTCGGTTACCACCAAGTTGAATATCTAGTTGACCATCCTCTTGAACACCATATTGAACACTTTTTTGAACACCAAATTGAACACCATGTTGAACGCCAAGTTGAACACCTTGTTGAACACCAAGTTAAACACCAAGTTGAGCACCTTGCTGAACACCAAGTTAAACACTCTGTTGAACACCATGTTGAATACCTTGTTGAACACCAAGCTGAACACCCTGTTGAACAATTTTGTAAAACACCGTGTTGAACACAATGTTGAACACCTTGTTGAATACTATGTTGAACGCCAAATCCAACAATACTAAGGTTAACACCTATTTGAACATCAAGTTGGACACCCTGTTGAACACTAAGGTTAACGCCTAGTTGAACACCCTGTTCAACACAAAGTTGAACACCTAGTTGAACACCTTATTGAACATCAAGTTTAATACTGTGTTGAACACCTTATTGAACACAATGCTAAAAACCCTGTTGAACACCAAATGTAACACCTAATTGAATACCAAATTAAACGGCATGTTGAACACAAAGATGACCACCTTGGTACTTATTGAATACTAAGTTGAACATTATGTTAAACACAAAGTTGAACATAATATTCAATACCGTATTGAGCATCATGTTGAAAACCTAGTTGAACACCAAGTTGAACATGATGTTGAACATCTTGTTGAGTTGAACCCCAAGTTCAACATCCTATTGAACACCAAGTTTAACACCGTGTTGAACAACTTGTTGAACGACCTGTTGAACACCCAGTTGAACAACTTATTGAACGACCTGTTGAACACCAAGTTAAACACCAAGTTTAACACAAGATACGGAGTAGCTTCTAACAAGTAGTACACAAGTTCTAAATTTAACTACCCATGTTTACATTCAGGCAATGTATGAGGATGTTTATTGAATGCAATGCTACTCCTGAATATAATTCTATGCTAAAGGCTGTGGCTTTGAATTTGTAATACAACGCATGGTAGCTTCTCTCAGTAGTGCCTTGTTTACATTCTTGCAAATTAAGTATTTGGATTGAAAGAAATATTTATAATGTGAATTTTGAATACTAATGAGAGTTCAGGCGTGGAAAGGATCACTGTAAGGATCAGATATGCATTCTCTTTCCCATGATTACTAATTAGCATATTAGACTTCCCTTTTTTCCTTTTCTTCTTCTTTAGAAGTTTAACCTGTATGCCTCTTTGGCCTTCTATTGACTACCTGTTGTTTTTTTTTTTTTTTGGTGATGATTTTAGGTGCTATTTTGTCCCTTGGAATTCTTGATCTTCCGCCTATTTATAGCTGATTTGCTGGAGAAAGCAAGTCGACGATAATCTGACCAGGCTCCAATCACTCAACTTTTGGTAGAAAAAAATTCTGGGATTTTGATCTGCTTGCAAAGTATAGGAATTTTTTCAGCTTTACAGAAATTCAATTTGGATTTTTTGATTTTATTTTTTGTTTACGAGCTAGATTTCTGTTTGACTCTTGGGCTTTTATGTGTTTTAGATGAGCACTGATACTAGCTTAGCTCAAGTAATAGATCACAATGATATTAGCTTGATGGGTTTGATTAAAGGCAGCAGTTTTTGGGTGATTTAGTTTTGATTTGCTATTTTGCTGTTCTCTGTTTCCTTTGTCTTCAATAAACAAGAGATTTTATGATGTTCTTTGTAGGTGGTTTTGTTTTGTTATTTATTTATTTATTTATTTTTATTGTTTTTTGAGAATTCAGTCTATAATTGCATTTGCTAGATCCCATGTTTTGCCAGTATCAAGTTTGAACAGGCACGCAATCACTCAAACCTAGGCAACGCAGTAGATCCCATATTTGCCTATCCCAAGTTTGAAAATGCATGAAGTCAGTCAAACATAGTGAGATGGGAAGCTAATAGTCTATAGATGATATATAACAAGAAAGCCGTTTGCATGCTAAGTGTGAGCACACACCTTCTCATAGAAGCCTCGAAACACTTATTAACCCAAATGCCCCCTGCAACTCAGTTGAAGGGAACATTTGCCCCCTCCAACTCAAAATGAGCCTATTATGCCCCCTCCAACTTCATTCCGGCAACTTTTTGCCCCCTTTGGCCGGATTTCACTTGTTTTTGCTGATGTGGTAGGAAAAAGTGGGACCCACAAGCCCACAGCCGACTTCTGCACCTCTCTCTAGTTCGCCTCGCCGTCGCCTCATGCCCAGAAGCCCACGCCGTCGCCGTCGTCAAACTCCCACAGCCCTTGCCGTCCAAACCCAAAAGCCCTCGCCGTCGCCGTCGTCTCATCTTGCTGAACTCCTCGCCGCCGCCGATTCAGAACAAGCAAATCCTCCAAAAAGATTCAAGATTCAATTCCAATTTCATCATTCAATTCCAATTTGAAAAATTACCTGAAAGTTCTGAGATTTTGGGTTCTGCGACGGCAGGGGCGTGAGACGACGGCAACGGTTTGGATGCAGGCTGGGAGTGAGGCGACGGCAATGGTTTGGATGGAGTTCGGCGATGGTGACTTGGTTGGCGAGTTCGGCGACCGCTTTCTGTGCTTTTGGGTTCCGGCGTTCTGGACTTTTTGGGTTCCGACTGTGAGGAGTTCTGAGCTTGAGGCGGCGGCGGCGGCGAGGAGTTCAGCAAGATGAGACAACGGCGACGGCGAGAAATGCAAGGATGGAGGCGGACGATCGACTGGGCTTTTGGGTTGTGGCGTGTTGATTCACCTGCAATGGTTATTGTAGAATTATTTTTTTGTTCATGCTTCTTTCTGCAATGGTTCATTGACTGGGGGAGGTTAGACTTAGATTTCATATCATTCACTCGTTCCTCTATTCTTTGTTTATCCGATTGATCTACTCTTGATTGGGGATGGCACTGACATTTGAGTTGTACGCTTTGAGCTTTAGATGGTGTTCACGAAATCAAAATTCCGAGGGTTGTTTTAGGTTATGGAATGTTGATTTGCCTGCAATGGCTATCAAAATTGTTCTAGTTGATGGTTCTTTCTTTCAATTGAAATGCTTGCAGATCTCAGAATCGGCGGCGGCGAGGAGTTCAGCAAGATGAGACGACGGCGACGGCGAGAAATGCAAGGATGGAGGCGGACGATCGACTAGGCTTTTGGGTTTGGACGGCAAGGGCTGTGGGAGTTTGACGACGGCGACGGCGTGGGCTTCTGGGCATGAGGCGACGGCGAGGCGAACTAGAGAGAGGTGCAGAAGTCGGCTGTGGGCTTGTGGGTCCCACTTTTTCCTACCACATCAGCAAAAACAAATGAAATCCGGCGAAAGGGGGCAAAAAGTTGCCGGAATGAAGTTGGAGGGGGCATAGTAGGCTCATTTTGAGTTGGAGGGGGCAAATGTTCCCTTCAACTGAGTTGCAGGGGGCATTTGGGTTAATAAGTGGCCTCGAAATGTCCATGAATCTGTAGTACATGTCCTGCAGCAGAAATAGAAAAGAAAATCAAAATTTGAGCACATACCAAGACACCAGCAACGTTTTGCCAATGACAGATGTCCCAATTCCAGTGCTCATAGGTAAGCAGTATTGCTCTAGAGAATTCCGAAAACTACTTGTAAAATATGAAACTCAACTAATCTGCAGTAATTGGAAGTAGTCATTGTGTAGATAATTATGGACCTGTATAAGTAATACAGGTTGTTCCTTACTTTAGAGGTCTAAAGGCTTCTCCCACTTGCTTCCACAACTTAATCGAGGCCACCTGTACATAAGTAGACGAATGATATATGTGCTCGCAACAAGAAATAATATGGTCCCATAATAGGAAAACTCATATATTACTGGAAGTACTAAGTTTCATGTAACAGTTATACTAGTCATGGCCATATACACGGAGCCATGGCTGAGAATTTGTAAACCTGCTTCAAAAATTTTATCGGGGCCATCTTCAAAACATGTATAATAATTATTTTTTATGCGCAAAGTATTATGATAGAAAGGTAAATTCGAATTGAAACCAAAGAGTTAAATTTAGGTAATATCGACAAATAGTGCATACCTTATCATAGCCACCCAATCTAGTGACAGTTCCTTGTCCAAGCAAGAACTTAAAGCTAAGTGGTCAGCATATTCATGCTCTGATGCATATAACAATTGAAAAGGTCGGCAAAGTGAGGTGCGATCAAATTGATTTCAAATTTATCAATTTCACCCGCAAGGAGTTTCGTGCTAATCACTTTTCTTCGGTTTGGGGAAGCACCGACTACGAATCCAAATAACGCCTGCGACTTCACAAGATCTAAGAGCATCTCCAACAGCCTCGCTAAAAGAGACTGTTGGGCTAAATTTGCCGAAAAACGCCATTTTTCTTCCTCCAACGGCCTCGCCATCACGCTCGCCATTTTGGTTTTGTGAACAGAAGCTCGCCAGATTTGGCGAAGAAGAGCGTGAAAATGGCTAGCTCGCTAAAATTTTTTATTATTATTTCGCGTTCGGCGTCGAAGGCGCGTTTTGGTTCTGCCACCGTCGCTGCCACGCCGGCCACTTCCCTGGAACGCCACCACCACCACCACGTCGGCGACGTCACGCCGATCACGTAGGTGACGGCGGAATTCCGAACGGAGGTCGGAAGGCGGAGATCAGCCGGAAAACGTCCTCGATGGCCGCGTTTTGGTTCTGCCGCCGTCACTGCCACACTGGTCACTCTCCTGGAACGCCACCACCACCACCACGTCCGCGACGTCACGCCGGTCATGTAGGTGCCGGCGGAATTCCGAACGGAGGTCGGACGGCCGGCAATCGACCAAAAACGCCGTCGGAGGACGATTTTGGTTCTGCCGCCGTCGCTGCCACGCCGGCCACTTCCCTGGAATGCCACCGCCACCACCACGTCGGCGACGTCACGCCGGTCACGTAGGTGCTGGCGGAATTCCGAACGGAGGTCCGGACGGCCGGCGACCGGTCAAAATCGCCGTCGGTGGGTTTAAAATTTTTTATTTTTTTAGAGAATGTGGGGGTTTAACATTTTGATAGCAAAACTTTAGCTATCGTTGTTGGAAGTTGTTGGACTCCAACGATAGCTAAAGTACCGTTGGAGAGCTCTCACTGGCTAAAATAGCCAAAATTTGCCGAGCGTTGTTGGAGATGCTCTAAGACTATAGGGCTCAAACGACTGTACTTAGGTATGGAGAAACCAAATGTCTTGAGGCTTGTATGTGTTCAATAGCTGCAGTGTTGTAGAGGATAAGGTGATTTTGGGCCTTCTATGGGTTTTATTTTCCGGCTTGCCAAGCAGAATGCAGCCAATCTGGATACCTATATATGAGGGGTTGCTATATCCAAACTTTTGCGAGTTCCAAAAGGACAAGATTAGAACATATAATCCTAAAAGTGGATACACGATATTGTTAAGAGGGCTGCTACGTACACTCAAAAAAATTCTCTGGACACCTTCAATTTTTTTATAAGATGTAATTACTATTATACCTATGTGTTAAATTACATTTAAGGACATTTTATTTTCATTCATATAAACACCCATCAAAGTTAAAAAAAGAAAAAACAAAGAAATACGTTTCTTCTAAACCCTAACCTCCTACAATCTCCTATATTTGATGGATGAAATAATGAAGGAGCAATCCGAAGAAAAAAAATGTAAGAACTTTTATTGCATAACATCTTATACTTGGACTGTTTCCCAACTTTTTTGAGGCCATACATTACAAAAGTACATGATGTAAGTGCAGATGGGCATTGTGGGTTCAGAGCAGTTGGTGGCTTGGTAGGATTGGGTGATGGTGGGTATTTGCAAGTTCGAAACGACTTGCTTAATGAGTTGTCTGCATACTCTACTCATTACGAAGCTATTTTTGGCACTCAAGATAGAGTTCGTCGGTTGGCAAGTGCAATTGCATTTTTCAAGGAGGGTCCTGCACCAAAGGACAAATGGATGTCATTACCTGACATGGGTCATATTATAGCATCAGCTTATAACGTCGTACTATTTCAGTTGTCATCTTCTGATTGCATCACTTATTTGCCCCTTCGGACACTGCCGAGTCCAGCTGCAACTCGTAGGCACATTGCCATTGGTTTTGTTAATGAAAACCATTTTGTAAAGGTACGTTTTGATATTGAGTTAAACATGCATTATTTTATTAGACTATTTTAGCTAACCACTTGATATAATTATTTTCTTGTAGCTTTTCTTGATTGAAGGACGTCCAGTCCCTCTTATTTCACCAACATGGATTAGATATCATACAGCAATAGCGAATGGGTGGGATGCCACATATACAGCTCGCATTGCACGATTTCGATCCATTATCAGCTCAAACGTAGCAACAAAGAAGACCTATGTAGACATTGATTCATGAGAAAAATCATGTTATTTCGATGTATTCATGCCATCCAGCAACACTTAGAGAGGAAACAAAAGTGAAATTAGAGAGGAAGAAAAAAAAGCCGAAGTAAGAAGAGGAAAGAGAAGAAATCTAAGGCTTTGGTGAGACCTCAATCTATGGATATGTGACATAGACTTATCTTATCTGCCTTCGTTACCCAGTTTTATTTATATGACATCAACGGAAACATAATTCTTTTTTGTTACCCAGTTTTGTGATACACAGACTTATCTATGGATATGTGATATACATACCTCAATGTTTGATTATGCTCTTCTATGGATCTTGCTTGTAACTGGTTCAGTTCAGCCCGCATTAAGAACAACAGAAACATAATTATTTTTTTGTCAATTATGGGATGATCTTCTTTGAATATAGGTTATGAGTTTTTAATGTTGAATGAGGGTTAAATTATGATAAGTTTTTGCTTTATTATAGGACGATAGAAAATTCGAATGTCACAAGATTTGTCACTAAGATTGAGCGATTTTTTCTCAAACATATACTATGGATATATTGATAAGATTTAATTTTGAGTGTCCAAAGAAAATTGATGAGTGCTCATAATATTATATAATGAAAGGGTAAATGTGGAACATTTTAATTAAATTTGAGTGTCCAAAGAAATTTCATAAATTGAAATGAGTGTACAGAGAAACATGAGTGTCCAAAGAAAGCTTTTGAGTGTACGTAGCAGCTCTCTATTGTTAGTCCCTTTCTTGGATCCAAATCTCAACAGACTCGCCCCACCGACTCAGCCCTCGCCGCCGCGACCGCCTTGGAATCAGAGAAGGCGTGTCACCTCCTCGCATCGAATAGGAGAAAGCATTTTTCCTTGTAGTGATGAATCTATAAATTATGTCCACCGGTTGTATTTGATTGAAACCACAGAAGACTCCACAACCCTCTTCGATAACAAAAATACAAGTTTTGTTTGTTGAGTTGTACGTAAGTTATCACCGGGCAGCACGGGAAATAGTTTTGTGCTTACAAGGTTGTGGAATTTGTAGTTTGTTCTCCATGCACCTCTATTCAAACATAATATCAACAAATCTTCTATAAAATGAATCAATAAAAGAATTCCTTGTTAAGCTGGTAAAACTGAACAGGTTGGTCATTGCATGAACCAAAGGTTATGCTATATCCTGTACTACGTCAACAGAAGGGTCCATATGTTCAACTGAACCTAGGGATAATAACCCACTAAACTAGCTAACTCGTCCTGATTTTAGGCTGTCTAATTTCTACACAAGAGCGCGATCGTAGAGGCAGAATAAGGATGGACATCCTGAAGCTTTCACTGCTCCTCCGACTGCACAAATGGAACACGAACAAACAACTGTCCATGCAGGGTGACCACCGCTGATGTCTGGTGCGGATCAATTTTTGATGGTAAGTTGATGGCCTGCACGCAGAACCCCAGAAACCATTTAAATCACATTGTAGCTTAAAAAGTGTAAGCATGTAGCAGGTTTATAGAGCTAAAAAGAGGAAAATATAAAGCAACTCACTTTTTTGAAAGGCGTGACACCCCATGGATTATCAGGATACTCCGGTTCTCCACTAATAACCAGTCGCCCAGCTGAATCTGACTGAACACGTACCTGATATTGATTTATGTAAGAACACGATGCAACACAAAACTTATATTAATGCATCTAACATGAAACCAATGAGGATGGATGTCTTTTTCAGTCTTGAACCCAATTCTGATCTCAAGGTTTACATTCTAGAGCCTACTTCCCCCTTACAGGTACTGAATCCAATAATGATCATGGATGCAAAATCTTCGTATGCAAACATGTAAACTACAAAAGCAATATATAACGCCAGGTCTCAAATAAACAGCCTGAAGAAGTAATCAGCAGGAGCATATATGAATGATTATTACAAGAATGTGATGAATTGTAGAGTAGCAAAGCATAAAGAAGCAAGAGAGCCAGATTCACGAATATGTTTACTCACCTCCTCACGTAGAAGCCCCGGAACTAGAGCATAGACCTCAAAACAATCTTTCTGCAAGCACACAGTATCTTATAATGTTACATTGGTCTCTCAAGAGTTCCACAAACACATTTTCCCTTCTATTCAAGTATGTATACTCACAGTTTTCTGCACATTGATCTTCACCCAATCTGCTGGAGGTCCAAGATCAACCACATCTGCGTCCAATCTGCCCAAACAGAAACACAAAACAAAGCCGGGTTAAGCCTAATTTAATTTCTACTCTGTACAGCGTCAACAACTTCATGGTATGTATACACGAATTGAACAAAAGGTTAACATGAATCTCAACTGTGTCTTAGATGTTTTGGTACGCGCAGCTTTCACCACTTGATCAATACAAGGCGGCTGCTTTCGTTTAAGTAAACCTGAAGTCAATATACAAAATCTAAATAAGAAAATATAAACTAACTCTAAGAGAGGCAAAGGACGCCAGTTCCACTGAGGGGCCATACCAATGCTTTTAAGCTGTTTTCCACGTTTTTGCAAAGGACTAGAGCTTTTATCCTTAAGAAACAGAAGAGATATTAGTATTATGTCAGAACCGACTAATAAATAGAGAAAATGGAAAACACAAGAAAAAATCTTAAATTTTCCAGACCTTAATAATAGGGTCGCTGACTTCATCATTACCAAGGAGACGTTGTGAATGCCAACCCTGCATGGCTCGTGCCGCAGCATCCCTTCTTGCTCTACCGGACCCTATGGCCTAATTACCACCATCATGCACAAGTGTTACGGATGTTCAAAGAGAGGGGCTTTACAAAAACTATTGTGGCAAAAGAACCAAAAGTAGCAATAAACACAGGTTGAAAATCGTTGGCTGGAAATCTTGGGGAAACCATAGTTCAAAAACAGCCAATTGCAAACAGTCACTTTGGAAATTTTTGGAAGACTGCACCACAGAAGGAATTTTGATAGGAAAACGGATAAAAGAATCACCCAGCAAAAGTGACCTTACTCAAAAATGGTTATGGAGGTGTATATGATGATAGCTCTGCCAAAGTATCCTTGGTGAAGAAACCCACCCCAATGGTTACCCAACTAACTAGAGCAACTTTGAAGTTTTCAGGTGATAGTTAAGGTGAAATCTTATATATGCACCTCAATAACTATTTATCTGTGTTTGCAGCAGTTAAAGAAAACAATTTCATTCAATGGGGCATTCATAATCATGTGATGAATAAAGTGGCATAAACAATACCACCTAAGAGAGAAAACAACCACCACAAAGTTTTTTAATAGATACCCCAGGTTGTAAGATCAAGATTCTGCACTTACCTGGTTATCAATTTTCACAGGCTCTGGCTTGGAAGAGATTGGTACAGGGTCAGTACCATATTTATGCCTTTCATAATCTAGGAGTGCCTGAAGTAAACAAGAACAACCAGTAAAACCAACAGAATCTAAATGTACCCATTGTGACCTTAAACACAAAGGTATGATACTTAACGAATTGCTCATAATTAGAGAGGTGAAATAGGGTAATCTTGAGGCAACCAAAATAAATACACCTACGGCAATGAAAGCTTCTTGAAATTAATTTCCAACACAGGGCACACAAACATGCATACACACGCTAGACCACCAAGAAGATAGGCAGAACATGATGGCCCGAATAATAGCAGGAAATTCAGTCTATAATTGCATTTGGTAGATCCCATGTTTTCCCAGTATCAAGTTTGAACAAGCACGCAATCACTCAAACCCAGGCAAAGCAGCAGATCCCATATTTCCCTATCCCAAGTTTGAAAATTCATGAAATCACTCAAACATAATGAGATGGGAAGCTAATAGTCTATAAATGATATATAAAAAGAAAGCGGTTTGCAAGCTAAGTGTGCGCACACACCTTCTCGTAGAAGCCTCGAAATGTCCATGAAACTGTCGTACATGTCCTGCAGCAGAAATAGAAAAGAAAATCAAAATCTTGAGCACATACCAAGACACCAACAACGTTTTGCCAATGACAGATATCCCAATTGCAGTGCTCATAGGTAAGCAGTATTTCTCTAGAGAATTAGGAAAATTACTTGTAAAATTTCACATATGAAATTAAACTAATCTTCAGTAATAGGAAAAGTAGTCATTGTGTAGATAATTATGGAGCTGTATAAGTAATACAGGTTGTTCCTTACTTCGGAGGTCTAAAAGCTTCTCCCACTTGCTTCCACAGCTTATTCAAGGTCACCTGTACATAAGTAGATGAGTTATATGTGTGCTTGCAACAAGAAACGAATATGGTTCCAGAATAGGAAAACTCATAACACATATATTACTTCAGGTACTAAGTTTCATTTAACATTCGTACTAGTCATGGCCGTTTACAAATAGTGCATACCTTATCATAGCCACCCAATCTAGTGACAGCTTTCCAAAGCCTTGTCCCAGTATAAAGTGGAAATACATTAGCTAAAAAACTTTCTGATCATTTCAGTAAACAAAATAATATAAGTAAAATTGATGAGTATAACGACTTACTTAAGGTAATTCAGACCCTCTCCATAGAACTTAAGAGGTTTAAATTCCATGTTCCTCTCTCTGAAGAAATTATCCACCTCCTTCATAAAAGCTGATTGGTCCTCTTCTGTTCCAGAATCATTACCTTCAGACATGTGGCTTTCATCAAAAAGAAATGAGCACCTGGTGTTTGAGTTTCCATTGTTTTGAGGTGTAGTAATATCTTTCTCCTCCACCTTACTTCTCAATTCTTCCCCAATCCCAGCATCTTTTATATCGGAAGGGCCAGTATGAGGCGTAACAGGTTCATTATGACTCGCGGTTGCAGTAACTGCAACCAGACCACCAGACTCACCTTCAGGCACTTGAGAAACTTCACTCCTGACACAATCAGTGGGTTCATCAGTCTCTAAATGACTTGTGGAAACAGTGTCGCCATTTTCACAGTCATGATTATCACTTTGAGGCAAGTCCTGGGCTTCAGTATCTGGCCTCACTAGTTGGTGGTCATCGCCATTTACGGTTTCAGTATCTGGCTTGATTAATTGCTCGCCGTCACCATTATATGGGACGGAGGAAGGAGGCGAATCTCGATAGTGTTGGTGGGAAGTGGACTGTAGTTCTAAATCATTCTTATCATCACCATTCACCACAAAGTCAGTCTCATCTGGTACAGCGTCTCCATTTTCAACAGGATTCGATGTTCCCTCGACCGGTTCAGTTTCTCCAGAATCAGAAGTACTATTCTGCTTATTACAATCCATCCCGTTGACATTTTCCAACTGCCCTATATCTAAAGCCTCGACAAGCTTATTCTCTCTAGTTTCCTCATTCTCTTTAGCATCCATATCACTCATTTTCTACGCAAAACAACAATAAACTTTCACTTAGCTGGTAAAAACAAATCAAACAAACCAAAAGTAACAGCAGAAAAGCACAAACACAGACAATTACACTAAGAAATTTGAAAGAAAAAAATTAAGCATGTAATGGCGCTAATAGCAACTACATCAATCAGACTGAAAAAATACAACAATCGTGCGGCTTCTAATTCATTCAATTTCATAAAAAATGGAAACTTTCAGGCGATATTTGAACGAAATCGTCATTTTCTTTTTCAAAATTGGAAGCAGTAAAGAATCATAATAATTGGGGGCATAAAACATGGGGGATTGCTCGAGCTCCATACCTTGATTGCGAATTGAAGAAGACGAATTGTTCAGAATTCTGCCCTAATCGTATCTCACAAACCCTAATTCCTCTTTATTTTGTTTCAATTTTTCGCGGATTTTTTCGCCCTTTAAATCTGAAAAATCTGTCCAGACCTCACGCGGAGACAGACTACAGCAAACGACGTCGGCTAGTGAGATTTATTAAAATTTTTCAAATTGTAACTCTCCGGGTATAAATTGTAACTCTTGCCAGTTAGATAAAATTTACTATGTAGATCATTTATGTACACTAACTAAATTTACTATACTATAAAGAACATACTATAATAAATATCATGAGTATAAAACTTGCACTATATCTGAAATATTAAGTTTTAGAAAGTCTTCCAAACTAACAAATAAAAATCTCAAATTGTGCCTCTTGCATGTAAATTATAACTCTTTAGAGTTAGACTATAGTTCATTACTTGAAAATCCTAATCTACATCAATTAAATTTACTTCATTACAAAGAACATACTACAATGAATTATCCTAAGCACAATATCATACCCGAAATATTAAATCCTTCCGAGTTTTTAATGTAACAAAAACAGCTAAAGTTGTAACTTTTAATAATTAGACTATAAGTGGTTATACGAAATTTCTCATGTGCACAAATTACACTAACTTCATTCCAAAGAACATACTACAATGAATATCCTAAGCACAATGCTCAGATCATACTCGTAATATTAAGTTTTTTGAGTCTTCTAAACTAATAATTAAGTATCTGCAATTGTAACTCATGATAAATGGACTAAAATTCATTACATGAGATTTCTCATGTACATAAATTCAATTTACTTCATAACAAAGAGCATGCGATAATAAATATCACAAGCACAAAACTCAAAGTACTCAATTCTAATTTTATTTTTTTTTTTTGGTTTCCTAACTCTAGCAAAAATCCCAATTTATTGAAGAGTATGATGAGATGGATCCAACGGCGCCAAACGTGGGGGTCCTTGATGCGCTCCAAGGTTAGTGAAATACCAAATCATTTGCCCTAAAACCCACAACCCCAACACACTTCTCCCCGCTCTTTCTCTCCAAACTCTCCGTTCAATTTACAAGGCGTTTCGTCCCGGCGAACACGGCAGCGCCGCCCAGCACCTCCCAATCCGAAGATTGAATTAGGGTTTCTCTTCAAAGGTTCTAGCTTTCCTTCTCAAAATTCAATCTTTATGATCAAATTTTGTACTTTCCTTCATCTGCCCACTAAAGTTGATTGCTTTTACACAATGTTTTTCTCCTGTTGTTGGTAGATAATGATTGCTGAATGGAAGATTGAATTAGGGCTTCAGTGTGTATAGACGTTTTTGGGTTCAATCTTAAGTAGAGAAATTTGTTAATCCTATGTGATAAAAAAATGGAGTTTGAACCATTGAGCTTGGGCAACGATGTTATTGAATTCGATATGATGGGTTTGGAATCCATTGACCATTCCATTGACCATGATGACCTACTTCATGATGTGATCCCCACCCCTGATGCTTCTGATGATGTTGCTGGTGGTAATGGTGCTGCCATTGTTGAACCTTACATCCCTGAAGGGGAGACTGACCTTGAACCTTATGAGGGCATGGAGTTCGAGTCCGAAGAGGCTGCCAAGGCCTTCTACAACTCCTACGCTCGCCGCATTGGGTTCAGCAGTCGTGTCAGCATGTCTCGGCGCTCTAGGCGCGATGGTGCTATCATCCAGAGGTCATTTGTTTGTGCCAAGGAAGGTTTTCGTGTTGACAAGACTGGCAGGCCTGGATCTGATTGTCAAGGCCGGTCCAAGCGCCCCCGGCCTGAGACTCGAGTTGGTTGTAAGGCCATGTTGGTGGTGAAGATTCAAGATTCCGGGAGTTGGGTTGTGTCTACTTTTGTCAAGGAACATAACCATGATCTGGTTCCTCCTGATAAGGTGCATTGCCTGCGTTCTCATCGGCACGTCTCTGGTGCTGCAAAGTCCTTGATCGATACCTTGCAGGGTGCTGGGATTGGCCCTAGGGGAATCATGTCTGCCCTCGTCAAAGAATATGGTGGAATTAAGAGTATTGGCTTTACGGAGCGTGACTGTAGGAATTACCTGAAGAGCAGTAAGCAAAGGACCCTTGGAGGGGATACTCAGCTGCTCTTGGACTACCTGAAGGACAGGCAAGCTAAAGACCCGGATTTTTTCTATGCCGTGCAGGGAGATGAAGACCAGTGCATGAACAATATCTTCTGGGCTGATTCTAAGGCAAGGACTGACTACACTCACTTTGGCGACACTGTTACCTTTGACACAACTTACAGGTCAAACAGGTACCGGTTGCCTTTTGCACCTTTCATAGGGGTCAACCATCATGGACAGCCTGTGTTTTTTGGATGCGCCCTGCTGATAAATGAGTCCGAGGGATCGTTTCTTTGGCTTTTCAAAACATGGCTCACAGCAATGTTTGGCTGGCCTCCAGTATCAATTACTACTGATCGTGATAGGGTGATTAGTTTGACCATCGCCCAGGTGTTTCCTGAGACCCGACACCGCTTCTGCAAGTGGCACATCTTTATGGAATGCCAAGAGAAGTTGTCCTATGTGGTTTGTGAGCATTCCAACTTTGAAGCAGAGCTTCATAATTGTGTCAACCTGACTGAATCAGTTGAAGAATTTGAGTCTTGTTGGATGTCTCTAATTGCTAAATTCAAGCTCAAGGAACATGAATGGCTTCAATCAATATATGCTGATCGGAGGCATTGGGTCCCTGTATACTTGAGGGACACCTTCTTTGCAGAAATGTCTATAACACAGCGCAGTGATAGCATGAACTCTTATTTTGATGGATATGTCAATGCATCAACAACTCTACAACTGTTTGTTAAGCAATATGAGAAAGCTCTTGAAAGCCGGTATGAGAAAGAAGTGAAGGCTGATTATGATACTATAAACACTGCTCCAGTTCTTAAGACACCTTCGCCCATGGAGAAACAGGCAGCTGGGCTTTACACGAAGAAATTGTTTATGAAATTTCAAGAAGAGTTGGTAGAGACTCTAACTTTCACTGCAACAAAAGTTGATGATGAGGCAGGCTGCATATATCAAGTTGCTAAATATGGGGAGAGCCATAAATCTTATTTTGTTAGATTTAATGTCAATGAGATGAAAGCATTCTGTAGTTGCCAAATGTACGAATTCACTGGCCTTCTTTGTGCGCACATCTTGACAGTTTTTAGGGTGACAAATGTTCTTACTCTGCCATCCCATTATATTTTGAAGCGTTGGACGAGGAATGCCAAGAGTAGTGTCATATTGGATGAACGTGCCAGCAATTTGCTGAGTAAGTCAGAAGAATCTCTCACGATACGATACAATAATCTGCGACGTGAGGCACTGAAGTATGCTGATGAAGGAGTTCAAACGATTGAAATTTATAGTGTGGCTATGGATGCCCTCCAAGAGGCTGCAAACAAAGTTGATCTTGCAAAGAAACATGGTGGGAGATTGGCTAAAGCTGATAAATTTAGAAGAGGAAACGGATTTCATGTGGGAGGTCAATCAAGCAATACCTTCTGTGAAAATAAACGAAGCTTTGAAACTTTGTCTGCGGTCAGTCTTTTTTATGTTACCTTTGTTCCTTCAGTTTTAGCTTCTTTTCTCTAGTTTGTTTTAAGTATTCTGTTGATCGTTTTATCTTGCTTATCCAATGCCTTTCTTGTGGGAACGTCCATTACGCTTTCAGTTTTGATAACGCAACTTTTAATTGATTATCGTGTCTCTCAAGTACTCGTATTGATTCCTATACTTATTACTATCATCAGTGTTAAAGTTTGTGTGTTCATTTTTCTAGGATGTCGAGGACAAGAAAATCCAGAAACTTGAGCGACAACTGGATCGTGCACGACGGAAATGTCAAGTTTATAGAGCTAATTTGCTTTCGGTTTTGAAAGATATTGAAGAGCAAAAATTGCAGCTCTCTGTTAAAGTTGAAAACGTTAAATTAGTAATGAAAGAGTAGTTTAGTATAATCTGTTCTGTTCCTGTCTTCTTCTCTCTTTCCATGTCTTTCGTATTGCCCTTCGAATTTCAAAAGGAGCATCATTTTAGTTATGGTGCTTGTATTGTGCATGTTTACGTCCAATACCTCTTCCAATCTCCTGGTAGTTAGAGAAATATGTTCTCTTTATGACGAGTTCAGGCACTGAAATGAAAAGATAATTCAAAGCTAAAGTGCATCTGTACAGTCGTATATAATTCGTTAAGCTCTTGAAATTCAAATACGTGAGAACCATTCTATAATCGGTATCGGCTTGACCATTATATAGACATCAAGTGTCAGTCATCTGTCATTTATACAACCTAACATAAAATACATGTTATCACTAAGTTACTGAGAAATGAACAGAAAATGACACTGAGGGAGCATGGAGAAATGTAGAGTAAGATCTGATCAAAGAATTTTCAGTTGAAGATTGGCATGACCAACCCGCGCCTTGTGCTTGTCAAAAAGATCCTGCAGTGCTGCAACAAATTGACCATGTACTTCATTGACCTGAAAAACAGATGTATGAACTTGGTCATTTAGCCATCACTGATATCTATTAAGCAATGGACTTGTCAATTTTCTGTGACTGAAACATTAAGTTTTTACTATATCCAATAGCTTTTGACGACTTCTATAGCTCTCAACGGAGGAGAACACCATCGAATGAACAAGTAACATGAATATTAACATTCACATGCTATCAACATGTTCTAGTCTTATTCATGCTTCACTCTTTTCCACTACTGTCGTCAACAGCAGTCATTCGTTTTCTTTCTCTTCCAAATATCATTCATTCAGGTATGATGCTTGAGGAAGATGAAGTACAGGACAAGAGGAATAGATTGCAACAAAGTGATGTAAATACAGTCCAACATGAATCTCAGATACATAATCATGGCACTGAGGGTGGAACTGGAATAGATTGCAACAAAGTAATGTAAATACAGTCCAACCTGAGTCTCAGATACATAATACATAATCATGGCACTGAGGGTGGAATCCATACCTCTTCCATGGTTGGTTGCGGCGTTTTCTTGACCTCGATTGGTTTACCAACCACCACGTGCATTGGTTGTCTGTAGGGTACAGGAGATCTGCAAAAGAGAACAACGAGGCGAACTATTAACAGTTGCCAAAAACTGTGGTGGTGTGCCAACATCATAAATATACAAAAATACATAACAAGGGGAAATTGAATAACAGTAATTCCCAGTTAAATAAGAAGGATTCAATAATCGAATAATATGATATCTTCTTTTAAATCTAATGGAAAATTTTCATTCCATGGTATTTTCTGTCTGCATACGTACCCGTATACTCCCCAGAAAAAAATTGGAGTGAACTTGATGGCTCTAGCAAACTTCAAAAAGAGCTCCCCACTTGGCTTCCACCACTTATAAACATTTGACTGCAGAATGGTTGATCAAAAGAAAAAGGGAATATCATTTTGTTGTTAGGTGAACCCCATGCAGGAGAGACGAGAAAAGTGTAATCAACAACTCATAAAGTATTACTAAGCCGAAGCAATGACCACTTGAAACCATACAGACACAGGTTTGGGAACAGTAAAGGAGGCGATGCATGCAAAACAAGATACCAAGGATTTTCTCGTTGATGATAGTGACAATATTGATGATAGTGACGAATTTTTAATAGGTGAAAGATGAAGGCACCGAAATGATGATACCTGACCAAAGCAGAAAACTGGAACCAGGGGACACCCAAACTCCATAGCTATGCGAACAAATCCTCTTCTCGCCTTAAGGTATGCTATCTGTGAATTAAGCAACTGATTAGAAAATAGAAATAGATTTACAATTTAAGAAAACAGTGTCTGATAGCCAGCTCAATGAATTTGGGCACTCAATCAATCTCTACATCCAGATATAGGCATAGAGCAACAGGTGACTAGACAGAAAAGCCAGGGAGGAGCATAAGGAAGATGTTATGGGTGCAAACCTCAGTGCCATGCTCCAGATAAAATGTCTCCTGCACTCCACCAGGCACAATTATGCAACTGGAACCGGACTTTAAGTGGAAGATAAAATTACTCCTTGTGGCTGGTGTAAGACCCAGCCATGTCCATATATGCCTTAGGAACGGAGTGTAGAACACCTAAACATCCCCACACAAAATGAGCAAGATTTTTAGCTTAGAGATTGTCAAAAAAAAGGTTCACATGACATGACAAGAAGAAAGAATAGTGTCAATGAGGCGAAGAAGCCTTACAGCGCTACTCGCAAGGACCTTGATTTTGGGTAGAGGCAAGAATCCGGTAAGGTCAGCAAGTGCAACAACACCAATTGGCAAAACTGAATGTGGCTCATAACCAAAGACTGCATAAACCACAAAGGCACTAACTTTATTCAATTCCGATCATACCAATTACAGCTCTAAATGGGAGTAATAACACATTTAACGAAAGGGGTATATACCGTAAGATCGATTAGGATCAAAGGCATGTATATCTTCTGCATACAAAGTCACTGGAAAATAACTACAGGCATGCTTACATATGTACCTGCAAATGCAATTCAACCAAAAAACTTCAAAACAAATCACACATGCTCATCTGGATTGGATTTCGTACTTCAATACTTGTATTCCAAAATCCAAAAGGAGCTAAAAGGCTGAAAAGGGTGCACATACCTGGACAGTGATCTTCCCATTTTGCTTTTATCATCAACAGGGATTACCATAAACAGTACAAGCAGCCCAAATACACTGAAAGTACAAAATTGTCTCCAAATAAACCAACAAACAACCAAACTCAAATTAGAAAGAAGAAAGAGACTTAGGCCCCGTTTCGAAGCGATTCTAGGAGGGTCATAATCACTTATGGAAATAAGAACCTCCCACAGAATCACTTCCAAACGGACCCTTGGAGAATAGAGAACACTAACAGGAGGGCCTTGGAAATAGGAAGGAAGAAGATGGCGAAGAGAATCAGAGCGGCGTTGAAATGGATGCTCCCCATCCAAATAGCCATAGCCAAAACCCTGTGAAAAGCATTGGACCCAGGTGCTTTCTCTTCACCTCTGAAAATCGTCATTTTTGCTTCCTCCTCCTTCATCTCCACCATTTTTTTTTCTCCAAAAAAGCTCCAATCTTTGCAATTTTCAGCTCGATTCCCGAGAACCCAATTACGATTTCTTGCTGAAAAACGAGTAAAAATCAAAACTTGTGTGCATTCCAACACGTCATTGTCTGTGTCAGCGGTATCGCATTGGTGTCACCGTTTTCTCTGTTTCTGGGCGATTCTGGGCTAACTCGAATGATGTCACTTTGAATATGATCTCTCTCTATAGCATCGACTCCTACTTGGTACTTGGTAGGCCAATCATTTGGTAAACAAATGTGGTAAAATTTGAGATCATCTGCACCGTCCATTTTTAATCACACCTCGTGTAGAACGTGGTATTTTATACTGTTTTTTGTACTTCCTTCCTTGGTAGTTCTCCCAACTTCTGGAGAAAGTGATACTTTCTGATCATCGAAATTTTTTTATTATTCGTTTGTACTAGTTAATTAGAAAAGGAAAAGATAAGGAGATGCATTTGGTCCAACGGCTAACTAACTTTATCTCAAACACTTTGATGAGTTCTCAACTGTGAACTGCTCCATTCAGAGTAATAAGTACAAGACAATATCTAAAGTATTAAAACTTAAAGCTCTTCTTGTGCTTGTATACACGTCCTTGCAAGCCAATTACATGTGGACACATAGAAATTGTCTGGTAGAAGTGGGCATTAGATCCTGGAACAACCACGTACGTAGTAATGAAAATGAAGATAACCAAACACGATAGTGACTTGTACGTTTTAGTATCTCATTCCCTTTTACTCTTTTTCTGAAAGGACCGCTAACCATAAGGAAAGATGTCTTGTGTAATTAGCTATAATGTAATTGCATTATTATACTATAGTCTATAGGGCGGCGGTGCTCTGCTGTTGATCACATGGTACTCATAATCCTCCATAATAAAGAACTTACAATTAGATGAAGGGTTTTGTTTATGTTGTTGGTACTTGTAATTGTGTGACTTTCTTGCATTGTTTGTTTCAGTTTTTCATGTTGTATTTATCTCCAAGAAAACAAAGCAGAGACGTTTCTTCAGCTCTATCACACTGGACATGTGATCCCTCAGATTACCCATTCTGTTTGGACATTTTAAACATTTTTGGTGTGTGTATATGTGTGTTGATTTTGGCTAATTCGCATTTTATACGTTCGCTCTTTTTTTACAATCTAACACGACTGCCTGCTTTGCCTGTAACCAAAAGCCTGAAATTATTGCGAGTGTAGTGGTACTATCATATGGACTCTCGTGTCAAAAGCATTAGTGCGTAGGCATTAATTTGTTGTGAGTCGAACCTAAGATAGTGTGACCTTTACTTGTCACACTTCTTGGAACACACATATATACATAATTGACAGTGCATTGCCTTGTTAAATTAAACAAGAAAAATGAGTACTAACTTCTTGTCTAATCCTTGAAACACGAAACGATAGCACAAGAAAAGAAGTAGGTGGATGAAATGGAAGCTGTGTATATATACTCATTTTGAGTGTCAGTCGAACTCAAGACATACTTACCGTTAACCCTTAACTCTTAATTGTAAAACATGAATAAAAACTTGTGGTCTGATCATTAAGCATACACAGAAAAGAAATTAGATTTGGAATGATCGTAAAATCTGAAACATGTAACAAATCTAGAAATGAACGCAGCAGCTTTTGCTGGATGATTAATTTTCATTTAACATCCCATTCGCCTCCACCTAAACCATTGGGATCTCATCTCAACAGTGGAGACAATACTTGTCTTCTGTTTGCCTTTCTTGCAGCCACTTGCCTTTCTTACACATACTCCTGAAGAACAACACTCCTGCTAAAATCATCACCATAGACGAATACTTAGTACATATTATGCTCTTCTTGGAGACAAGTCATGAATCAGAACATATAGTTTCCAATAAGCATCATTAGACCTACCTGAGTTTCGGAAGGGTCTTGCTTGTTCTCAGATACAAGAATGGTGGAGCAGCTAGACTTTGACGCATTTACTAGATCCATTTCATTGCTTAGCTGAATTGAAAAGGAGGGACAAAATTCAGTAGGACATTTTACAAGCAGCTGTGAAACAAACTAAAGACTAGTACTATTTTTCATTGACGGCTATGGTCAAGATCAACTATCTCCATTGTTGCTGACCTGTAAAACCCGGTTCTCAAGCTCTGTAACTCGCTCCATCAATGTCCCCTTTTGATGTGCTTCTTTAATTGCAGATGACAGAGACTTGCGGTTCTGATCTCCAGGTTCTATTCTTTTCGAGGTAGAACTAGAAGAACAACCGACTGAGGCTGATAAGCAATGCTTGTGTTCCAAGAATTCCAGCTGCACATCATGGAAATGATGGAACCAATCATAAACAATCAATAATTAGGACAAAACAATCAGTGGAAATTTATGTTACCAATTGATCTAAACGATCCAATCTTTGGAGAATAGGCGTGGATGAACTGATGTCCTGCTTTTCATCTTGCACCATGATTTTCAAACAATTTGATTTCGAAGCTCAATCGTGTCCTTACATGTACAGGTACATAGACAAATAAGCAGATTGCAGCTTCAACTTGAAGAATGCATTGTTTACAGCCCAATTGCAAATTGTATATTTTTAACCTCTCTTTTTGAAGAGAGGGAAAAAGCTAACTGAGGAAACCAGAAAATCGGCCTATATTTCTGAGCTGCTAAGAGTATATGGTCTACACTTTCTATAATTGAAGAAGATTTTAATGGCAACTACCTTGCCATACTTCGCTCTGACTCTGCCTATAATTTTTTTTTCAAGAAACATACTTTATTCTTATCTCATTATCTTACCTATATCTCCTAAGATTTTGCTTCCATGCTTTCTCTTGTCTGTTTCTTGGTTGATAGTAATTTTGTTGTAATTACTTCGTTGATGTTGTTAAGGTAATTTTGTTTACCTAACCCTTCTTTGAACCCTTCTGATGTACCCAAAAAAAAAAAAAAACCATGTTTTTATTTTATTGCTTCAAAACTTCAAGTTACTATATAAACCATCAAGCGACTGTTTTAAATTCCATATCTGTGTAAATGTTATTGTATATCTTCCTCATCAATATAAATAGTTTTGTAAAGTCGCTATACTATTTTGCAACCGCAACAATGTGCGGGCATCGTTTTAGTAACGACAAAAGTCTAGGTTTACCTCAGCATTGTAGTATAGTTCAACTCACATGCATTGAAATTGTATTTTGTAATCTAGCAAGATATAAAAACAAAACTATAATTTCAACCGCCCAAGTCAGTGACAACGGATTGTTGTGTATGGTTTGCTCCACCATTTTCATGACAACAATATGAAAAGAGTGGCAAATTGTAGGTTAAGCCTTGCAAGTTATGTTGAAACTGGTGGTTTTGATGATGGGAACTGGGGCTTTTCACTGCGACCTTCCTTTTCAAATGGAGTCAGCAACCCATAAGTGACTGCCATGGCAATCCACCCTCCAACTAGGACTCTAAGTGCCGATGGCAGGGCCGGTGAGCCGCCAATGCGAGCTCCAACGCCGCCAAAGAGAGCGAGAGCAATCGAAGTCACCACCACAACCGCCACTAGTCTAGCAACATTTTCAGAAATAAAAACGGCTGAGAGTAAAGGCACAAGTGAACCACACAAAAATGCCAAAGCTGATGCAGATGCGGCCTTATGTGGGCTTGGCAAAGTCTCCTCCTTTTCATCAATTTGTATGATCTCATAGCTTGGCAACATTTTCTCTGGAGTCAGATCACATGGGGTTGTTCTTGAAGGAGTTTTTTCAATGGAAATTGTCAAGTTTGATTTCTCATTGACATCGTTCTTGCCCAAATTATCTGTCTTCGAACTGCTTTGTCCCAAAAGACTAGACTTTTCAATATCTCTTTGTGTTGAAACCGAAACAAATTCCCCCACAGCCATGCTACATGCCCCTGCAATGGCTCCAGCTACCCCGGAAAGGATCATGGACCAACGATCCTCCTTCACTGCACCAACACCAAGCATCAGCGACGTAGTAGACAGCAGCCCGTCACTTGCTCCTAGGATGGCAGCCCGCAGCCATTGACCTTTCTGCACTTGCTCAGCTCTTGTGTAGTTCTCATCTGTACTACCTACAGGAAGCTTGTGTTCAGAAGGGTTTTCAAGTGCGGTTTGATGAGAAGCCATGGACAAAGATGGGAGCTTTTTATTACTGTAGAAAAACTGGATTTTGGGGAGTGTGGTTTCTTCAAATTGCCACAAGCTCGGCAGAGCACGTGGTGTTATAAATGAAACAACATGACAAATACAAGGACTAAGCTCCCATGTTTGATGATGATTGAAACAAACAAAAACACTTAGATGGTACCGTGAAAGATAACGTTTATACCTATGATTATACCTATGAAAAGTTGTGTTTTTTTATTTTTTTTTATTTCTGTTGTCTCACGATTATTGGAGCTATAGGATATAAGATTCTACTTGTCTTTATCAGGTTGGACTTCCTTGCTTTCTAAGGTAAGATTCTTACCTATGCTGCTAGCTTGTGTTCTCCATCTTGTATGTTGTGTCTTTTCCAATTCCCCCCTAAAATATCCCTGCAGGATACCGGTTGATTGCCCCCTAAGTGCTGTTTTCTAGCGACAAGGTCGGATATCATCGTTCTTCTATCAACAGAAGCCGATCTTCTGTAGACTTTATTGACCAATCTTGATTCCATCATAAGTTTCAAGTATTCTTTCCATATATTGCTGTGCAGGTAATTACAAAAACAAATAGACACGATTCATCAGTGAGCGTGTTTCCTATGTGATATACATTAGAGTCATCTGCAAACGCTATACTACTTATGCTGGTTTCTCCGGATTGCACGAATGATGATGGTGCTCACCATTATATTCAATGCTGAAAGACGAAGAAAACAGCATCAAGTCAGATCCTGAATATGAAACTTGTATGTCTTCAAAGTGTTAGATTTAGCAAAAGGAAACATCTATGGGCAGTGATATAATCTGCATAGCTTATTTCACAACTGTCTTATGTAACTGGAAAAACTGAAAACATAGTAGGTACATCTGATGGTTCAGCTCATGCCACTTGTATGGAAAGGAATTCACCAAGAAAATACAGCATTAGGGGTATCATCTTCACAAATTTAAGTTATGCGATTCTCTGGAGTTATTTAACTGGTACACATTCTGCTATTTTTTGAGAAGGATCATAAACACAAAGTTCCAAGTTGGACGGTAGTTAACGAGTGGTTAATAGGTCTTATATAAGCAAAGTCATGTTACTAAATCATAATATTAAGGAAAGAAAAGGTACAGAGTTTTATGGTGAAAGGTACAGTTTTCAACCTATCAATAGCCATCCCTCTTGTCTTGCTCCTCAGCTTCCTTGTTAGCAGTTTGAACGGATTTGAACCACAGGAAGGCCTGCATTCAACATTGATGTTATCAAGTCAAGAAGGGGATTGAGTAAACATTGCTGAAACTGCATTCATCCTTAACCTAGGCACTGACAGTGATAGATTGAAAAGTACAGGTGGATGACTTCGGCATAGCATAATAGTCAATAAGATGAATAGTGATGTTATTCTATAGCGGCAAAAAGAATCAAAATTAAAAAGATTCAAAGTGATAGGTACATGTTATAGGGCCGTACTATTAATCCAAGATTAAGGATCAAATAGAAATATGTCCTACTCATATATTGAACAAATCAAACCTCCAAACCAGATACATAATTAACGAAAGAGAACAACTTACAGAAGTGGGAATGCCAGTAAATACAAAAAATCCAAGCACTGGAGCATAGAATATGCTATCTGAGTTCAAGATTCCAAATACTGGTTTTCCATTCACATACTCAAAAACCGAACCTATCTACAATCCAACAATAATTTTTCCTGTTATTGAACATATCAAAGTGGCATGTAATTTTTCAAAAGGACACAATTTTATCAAAAAGGTTGGAAGGGGAAGCTTACAGCAGCAATTGCAGTAATGGCTGAGGATAGTAGATAAACATAAAAGGGAATCTCAAATCCCTCTTGTGAAGCATCATTCTTGCCTTCATTCTGTGCCCAAGGAGGGGGCTCATCTGCATCCGGTCTAGCCCAAGGGGGGATTTTCTCTTCGGACTTGCTTGATTTCGCAGAGCCTTTGGTGACAGCAGAAATAGAAAACTTATGGTGGACTAGGTTTGTTATTGCAATGGTTTGATCCAAAATTCTGTGTCTATCACCCAGGAACGGTTTGTGCAACGATGGACTATCATGTGTAGAGACATGTTTTACAGTTGAATTACATACAGACAACAAGGCTGTAGCCATAGCTTCTGCCTCTTCCTTGTTATCTTTCTGTTCTGAACCTGTTGAAGAACTACAAATGGTTAGCAGCTTTCTTTCACTAGTTCACATTTGGTTTCCTAAAAAGGAAGAAGCTAATCTCTTATTCACCACTCGGTCTCAGGTAACTAATAGGAGTATTATATTTTGCATGATGAACAGCAGAAGTTAGCGTATGACATGAGTAAATTCAAGTGATGCAATCTACAAGCTCAAGGAATTGCTTCAAAACAGTTCAACAGAGCATCTCATATTTCATCACTTCAGCAAAGTTCGACATTCTGCTCGTCTATGCATATGCTTCCAACTTTACCAAAATCCATGCAATTCTCATCAGAATGTCACCAAATTCTAGATTAGATACATCTCAATCATTCCTGACTCAATTCAGCACCCAAATTCATATTCATAATCCTAGTATTTCTAGTCCTGTTCAGCAGTTAACAAACGCAATTCTGGCTCTACTAACCTAACTAGCCAATCAAAGTTCACATTTTTGAAGGGAAAATCAGAGCTTTAACCCAATACTTCAGCTTAACCAATGAATTAGCCAGACCCAAGTAACTGAAAACCAACCAAAAGTCCATGAAGCGTCTAAAGCCAAGAACTTTGCTTTACAACTTGAATTTTGCAGATGAATTCATGGATTATCTGAACAATTAAACTCAGCTGAAAGCTGAATTTGGGCAACCGAAGCAGGTTTAAGTGCAATCTAAACACAACTGGAAATTCACCAGCTGGCCCCAACCAACCCACTAAACCAATAATAATTAACAAAATCCAAAAATGATTACTGAAAATATTGCAACTAAAAGGAGGAGATATTAGGGATGATGAGCGCAGAGCTTACCTTCGTACTGGTCGGATGGTTGGTCTCTTCTTTTTTGTTTTATTTGACCACAATCCAGTGATGATGATGCTCTTTCTCTCCTTTGTTTATTTTTATTTATTTTCAACAACAGAATGCCACATTTCACATCTGTATGTAACATTAACAAGTTCACGTGCCTCCCTCACCGTTTTCCTATTGGATCCCAAAATTGTCGGTCAAGAAAAGTTATTGCCACAATGGTAAAACTAGAGCCTTAAATTACTCTCTAGAAAAAATTGACGTACCTATAAGGTTGTAAACCCCGAAATTCACCGGGATTTAAAAATTGAATTGGTAACATTATAAGACAGTGTTCCATGTTACTCAAGAGACTAAAAGCCTTGAACACATCTTAGGCACCAAAATCAACGTTAAACAGTTGATTTTACATAAAAACTAGTAAGATAGACAAAAATTGTCACCAGCATTGACATTATGATAAACATAATGCACTATACGATCCATGATTTCCGCACTTGGATCTCTCCCATAAACCAAACATGCATTGAAAAAGCAAAAAAGAATATTAACATAGAGATCCATTGCCTGTTATTAGTCAATCTTCTTATCCTTACGAATCAATTGTGAGATTGGGTGCCTTCCAAGGCTTTAAAGATTGCTTGGGAAACATATCATTAGCAATCATGCTTCTTTTATTGCGTAAATTAAGTCATCATTTGCAAATCATAGTATTCATCACAAGATCGTAATACTAACCATGATTTAATCACATCATTACCAAACTCATACGAAGTAGTTACTTCTTCTGTAACATATCAGTAACATAACACTGTGCAAGTTAAAAACAGCTCATTTTTCCTCATGTTTATGGGTCCAAGACTTGGCTGCTAATTTACTTGACAGTTGTTGAGCTCGCAACAATCTGAAAGTGATGTGTTGCTAATAAAGGAATGAACAGCTACGTAGATTGTCTTTTTGAAGTTTGTTTGCAACACGCAATAATTCATACTTCATAATATAAATGAACAACGAAATTATGTTAAAACATGAGCATGAGTATATCCGTACTCATCAGACTCAAATGTTGTAAGCATAACTTTTAGTTTGTTGGTTGATGAGTATCATTTCATGAGCACATTAACTAGGTACAATGTCTTTCTATGCGAGGAAAAACTTGTACACCCTTGTTGCTTGTTGCTCCCTTCACTTTGTGTAAGAGTCCCAACATTACAGGATACTTTTGTCCTACATCTTGCACAATTTGGACATATAATGTCTCCGCTTGTGCTGAACATAGTTTAGGGATTTATTGCCCCTCTTTTTAGGTACTTTGTTCTATTAAGTTTATTTTGTCTGCTGTTCAATCCTTCTCATAGCACAAAAGAAAATTTTAGAAAAGAACTTTGCAGTTAATATACATTTCGTGACATGTGGTATATTTATTTCAACAAGAACTCTCACAACTGTACAATGGCCAGAATAATTTGACAAGGATTTTGCTTACATGTCAGCTCCTCCTGAACATATTGGTCATGGCATCATGGCAGCCCGAATATCCCATGAAAATACTACCTGGTAACTTGGTGCGAATTTCATGATTGCTGTATAATTTATAGAGGAAAAGGGTCACGGGTGTAAAACTCTTAGATAAAGATAATTATGAAATCCATGAAGAAGTTGGTTATGATGATGGTAAAATAGGGCTCACTAATCATGTTTAGTCATGAGTCATATAAAGTTTGTGCATTCCCGTTGAGTTGTCTTTAGTCCATAATGTGAAAACTCTCTCTCACATTTTTACTAACTAGTAAATACTGTATTTTGTTGCTCAATCAAACAAATAATCTCAACAAGCAACTACGTTATTGCTGAAATCTAATGTGAAAACGATCAATTCAGTTATTTACAATCAGAAAATAAAATAATTAAATGCAAAATCTCGAAAAGGTTAAGATTCTTAACCGTTACAAACCCTTGGCAAAGTAGACTATAGTCACTCCATCACCATAGTAAAGTAGTTTGATGAAGATGATGATGGGTATGGGTGCTCCCTCCACTGCAAATGTCCTTTTATTACTAGTTTTTGAGTACAAAGATCGCTTTTTTAACGGTCCGGGTTTCAGGGTTACTTTTTAAAGCTGGTTTTTTGTTGGAGGCATTTGTGCTTGCTTCCTTCCATCCTCTTCTTATCAACCCCTTTCAATTTTCCCACCGCTCACCCACTGAAAACTCACCTCTGCCACTATTCTTTTCTTCACGTTTTCTCCATCATCGGCCTCCTTTTGCTTTTCCATTTCTGCAGAGTAAAATCTGCCAAAAAAGCAACAACAAAACCCCAATCAATGAATACATACACACCACAGTAAAAAAAAAAAAAGAACCAAACTTTCATTTCCCTCCTCCTATATATAACAAGCCCATCTTCTTCTTCCCCCATATTATCCAACTGTTTGGTTGTCTTCATACTTTTTTTCCCTTTGGGGTAAAGTGTAATGGCTTCTTTTTGTTGCAATGTTCTTCTGCTGCTTTGTGTTCTTGTGGGTGAAATCAGCATTTGTCTTTCATCTAAGGTAAGAAGGACAAAACTTGTATCATTATGTGTTATGGGTACTTTTCTTCTGGGACATTTTGGTTCTTGTTTTAAGTGTTTGTGTTATTTTGGTTGTAGGTGTATGTAGTTTACATGGGAAGCAAAAATGGTGATGACCCAGATGAGATTTTGACACAAAACCATCAAATTCTTGCTTCAGTGCACAGTGGAAGGTTTGTTTTCCACAAAGTTCTTATCTTTGGTTTTAGTTGTTCATTCATATCAAATCCTTCCTCTTTTTTAAGTTAAATTTGGCTTTACTTGCTCATGTTTGATTGTATCTGTGGTGTTTGAACAGCATAGAGCAAGCTCAGGCATCTCACATTTACAGTTACAAGCATGGTTTCAGAGGCTTTGCAGCCAAGTTGACTGACTTCCAAGCTTTCGAAATTTCTAGTAAGTTCCCCAGTTCGTTTGCCGGAGTTGTAATGTGATAGATTCATGGCTTTATGATTCATATTAACATGTCAAATTGGCAGAGATGCCGGGAGTCGTTTCGGTTTTCCCCAATTCAAAAAGAAGTTTGCACACCACTCATTCATGGGATTTCATGGGTCTTTTGGGTGAAGAAACCTTGGAGATTTCTGGCTATTCCACCAAGAACCAAGTCAATGTCATTGTTGGTTTCATCGATACTGGTAAGCACTGAGCACTCTTTTTACCATTCTATACTCATAGTGGGGGCATCTGGATTTTCAACACAGCCTGTATTATGTAATATATGGTTGCTCAGTCAACTATCATGCCCAGTTGTTTACTTACATTACATTCCTGTACTTTTCTTATATAATTAAGCATATTATCCTGTCACATGTCTCATGTGACATGAACATGCCCCATAAACTCTTGCTTGCTGTATGCTTGAACACATGACTGCCTCCTTTGACACTATTCAATCGATTAATTGTTTAAAGGAAGAAATAGTTTTTGGAATATTAACTGCCACCTAAAACAGGAATTTGGCCTGAATCTCCAAGCTTTGATGATGCCAACATGCCTCCAGTGCCACCTAAATGGAAAGGGCATTGTGAATCAGGAGAAGCATTCAATGTTTCAACTTGCAACAGGTTGTATTATGGATTTGCATTGATTCTGTTTATTTAATGGACATTAATCTATTGGTAATCTGAACGGGTTTAAATTTATTTTCTTAGAAAATTGATTGGGGCTAGATACTACAAGTCTGGCTATGAAGCTGAGGAAGATTCAACAAACATAGTGTCATTAAGATCTCCAAGGGACAGCTCCGGTCATGGCAGCCACACTACCTCTATAGCTGCTGGTCGATATGTGCGAAACATGACTTATAAGGGATTGGCATCCGGGGGAGCTAGAGGAGGTGCACCAATGGCTAGGATTGCAGTATACAAGACATGTTGGGACTCTGGTTGTTATGATGTTGACTTACTAGCGGCCTTTGATGATGCAATCAGAGATGGTGTTCACATATTGTCTCTGTCTCTGGGCCCTGATGCACCTCAAGGTGACTACTTCAGTGATGCCATTTCTGTGGGATCATTCCATGCTGCTAGACATGGGATTCTGGTGGTTGCTTCTGCTGGAAATGAAGGAAACCCTGGTTCCGCAACAAACCTCGCCCCTTGGATGATCACTGTTGCTGCAAGTTCAACAGACAGGGATTTTACGTCTGACATCATTCTACAGAACGGTGCTAATGTCACGGTAAATCCATTCCTTTCTCTCTATTTAACAGATTGGAATATCAGTTAGACAAAGCCTCACAAGTTTTCTTATAAAAAAATGGCCTTATAAGTTCTCTAATATACTAGGGTGAAAGTCTCAGTCTCTTTGAAATGAAAGCCTCAGCAAGAATCATTTCTGCCTCCGAAGCAAATGCAGGGTATTTCACCCCCTATCAATCCAGGTGAATCAAAAGGTACTTGGAAGTGAGTTCTATCTAAATGTCAAGGCAAAGGAAAAACTTAAGTCACATCTTCTCTACTACTTTCATGTGTGCAGTTACTGTTTGGAAAGTTCCTTGAATAGAACAAAGGCCAGAGGGAAGGTTCTGGTCTGTCGACATGCTGAGAGTTCAACTGAATCAAAGCTTGCAAAAAGTGTTCTTGTAAAAAATGCTGGTGGTGTTGGGATGATTCTTATTGACGAGACAGATAAGGATATTGCCGTTCCATTTGTCATCCCTTCAGCTATTGTTGGACAGAGGATAGGCAATCGCATTTTATCTTATATTAAACGAACACGGTTAGTCTTAAATCTAAAACATGGAGGTTTAAGTTTGCAGCGTTTGTGTTTTTCTGTTTTAACTGATTTGAACCACTCTGTACAGAATACCGAAGTCTAGGATTTTGCCTGCGAAGACTATGCTGGGGTTGAAACCTGCACCTCGTGTTACAGCATTTTCTTCAAAAGGTCCCAACTCTTTGACTCCACAAATTTTGAAGGTAAATATTTATCTAATGATCAGAATCATTATGTGCTTACTGGCTCTGGAATTTATTACTTCCACATTTTCATGCTCCATCTTGATGCTACAAGAAATCTTCTTACTATTTTGATTTGTAGCCTGATGTCACAGCTCCGGGATTGAACATACTCGCATCTTGGTCCCCTGCAGTAGGGAATATGCAGTTCAACATTCTTTCCGGTACTTCCATGGCTTGCCCACATGTCACAGGAATTGCTGCTTTGATCAAAGCTGTTTATCCATCATGGTCCCCAGCTGCTATTCGATCTGCAATCATGACTACCGGTAAAACTTTAAGAAACTTGAAATTAGTCTTATTCTCAAGAAAAACTTTTTCTATTTAGTTGAAAAAAACTTTAGTGGTTTTCAAGTATTTGTGATGCTATGAAGTCTTCAACTCCTGCATTCTGTTCCAAAGATTGTATAAAGAATCTGATAGCAACTGTGACATACAGCTACTCTCCTGGATAAGAACCACAAACCCATCGTAGTGGACCCTGCAGGAAAAAGGGGTAATGCATTTGATTATGGCTCAGGCTTTGTGAACCCGAGAAGAGTCCTTGATCCTGGCCTTGTCTATGAAGCGTATCCAGCAGATTACATAGAGTTCCTTTGTTCAGTTGGTTATGATCAGAATTCAGTGCATCAAATGACACAAGACAATAGTACATGTACTCAGGCATTCCGAACAGCATCTGACCTGAACTATCCATCTATCACAGTGCCAAATCTTGAAGACAACTTCTCAGTGACCAGAACAGTGACCAATGTTGGGAAGGCAAAGAGTATATATAAAGCCGTTGTGTCCTCACCCATTGGAATCAATGTTACTATTGTCCCAAATCGATTGATCTTCAACAGCTACGGGCAGAAGATAAGCTTCACTGTAAATTTCAAGGTGACTGCTCCGTCTAAGGGGTATGCATTTGGGTTCTTCTCATGGATAAGTGGAAGATCAAGGGTTACCAGCCCTCTGGTTGTCCGCGTTGCACATTCAAATTCGGGGTTGATGAGATAACAATCCACAGAAACTTTAAGTAGTTTAGGACCTTTGATATCATTACAGATAATAGAACCCTTACACACTACGATGCCAATGCAGAACTAAGAGCTATATCCTAGGTTAGCTACAATGTTAATGCAGGTTGAATTATTATCATTTTTCTACTTATTAAACAAGAAAATCAATGGAATTCAAAGTTTGCTATCTTCCTCTCTCTGTGCATGTATACCAAGAGACCTCAATAGGTGTGCCTTGATGTCTTGCTTTCTCATTCCTTCATGGAGCATCTGCATTGCATCCATGTTCAGAATTCTGCGAATCAATTCAATCTGAGAAAAACGAGAAGCTACATTTCAAGTGGCACTCATGAACATGCAACAAGGCTTCCTCTTTTGGTAAGTCCAAGAACTGAATGCAAATTTCCCGACTAGCAACATTAATTCTGAAGAACAAATGCCAGTAGACAGTAAAATACATACATCATTAGCAGCATGATTCATTTGCTTGGTAACCAAAGTATGCCAACGAGGTTGAACAATAATCATTTAAGAAGTTGCACAATAATCGTTTCCCAATCTATGAGATCAAACATCACAACAATTTACATGTGTGCAAATTAACGGCGAAAGCCGGTAATGATATAACCAAAACAACTATGACAAATGCATCTCCGAAGGATCGACTAGGCCTTCTAATACAAGAAGCTGATCCAAAAGTGCAAGTTTCTCATCCTCAAGGATCTTAACCTCATGTTCAACCTGCCTTAGATCTCTGCCCAATGCCAGGCTCTCTTCCTCCAGAAGCAAATACTTGTGACTTAGCCCACCGTACTCGCCTCCAAAGGTAGAGGAGTCAGGCAACAAATCCGAGTTTGACCTCTCTGGCTGCTGGAAAGACGGAGAAACTTCGTGCTTAAAGTTTCTTTTGGATGCTTTCTGCCCTGATTTTAGTGGAAGTGGAGGAGTCCCATTCACACCATTCCCTTGTAACTGATACAAGGGAGCTTTCTGGGTTGCGGGCTTCTTCTTCCGAGGCTTGGGAGTTGAAAACTCATCAGCAAGCGACATTTTCGGATCCTGCATTTATCACCAGATGTTGCAATGCACCAATTCAGAATGGTGGAAGCATTAGATATCATAACAAGTTATTGGTCCCAAAACATCAAATTAGCCTGGTTCAGAGAACTTGGAATTCCTTCATAGTGAAAATTTCAATGTCAAGGGTTACAACTTTCAACTCACAAAGCTCAGGCTTTCACAATAACTCTAAGGAATGCACAAATTTACACAATATGATCAAAAGGGATTAAACTAGCCACCCAATTATGCAAAACCCTAGCCCTATTTGTACATAAAGCTTCAATCTTCCTTCCCGGGAAAAAAAATCCCAATACAGCTGAATGATGAGAGCAGACAAATACCAATGTTATGAACCCTAATTTCCAAAATTTCATGGACTGACTACAAGGAAATCACGAAGTGAAATTCAAAATTCTTAACAGCGCAAGCAAATTGATCGAAATCATCGAGAAGCAAATAAGAATTGAGCAGGCGGTGGAGGAGGAAGTACCTGAATCTGGAGCTAAAGGTTGGGGCTTTCGGCACCGATTGCGTTTGCAGCGATTTGGGGGTTTTAGGGTTTGTGTTCGATTTAATGCTATGTGTGATCTGTGGACGACCATTTGACTCGACTTTCAGGGGTCGCCATGATTACGAAAGGCATGGTTTGCTTTATTTCGGAAGAGCCTGGCTTGGCCTGCTCACTGGTTGGTTGCTTTTCCTTCCTTACTTTGGAATAGTTCTTAATCCAATTAACTCTGAATCATATTGTCTGAAAACTATTGATGTTAGTTTTAGTTTATAACTGATATTAAGGATATTATAAGATGATGTGAATTGAGAATATGGTGGTGTATTGTTTAAACAATAATGCTAGGATGAATAATTTTTGTAAATCATCTCTTAAACCACTTTATGTGGCAAGTGATGATTGCATTTGATTTTATTTGATCGTTCTCTTCCTAAATATTGAATGGTTAGATCAATTGCCACATCAGATGGTTTAAACGTTGGTTTAAAATAATGTGGTTATCCTATCATTATTCTTGTCTAAAAGTGTTGTCAAGGAAGATGATTATTTCAGCATTCTTGGTTGAAGAGCAAAAGATCATGAAAAAAGCTTTGAAGATTCAAAAGGCCAAGGAAAAACATTCAGCAAAAGCCAAGTGAGGTAGTTGATTAATGAATAGTCCAATGAGTTAGGGACAAATCAATAGCCTTTTGAATTGAAAGACACGCTTGAGCGAGATTTTAATGTTGAGTTTTGTTATTAATGAGTTTGGAGCTAGATTAGAACAGTCTTTTATTTTTATTTGCTATCTGGTTACTTGAGTATTTTATTTAAATGACAAATCAGTTGCTCTTTTCCGTTTCAAAAAAATAATTAGTAAATGATTGATTTGTTTTGATAATTTTATTTTCATGTCCGAATAACCAATCTTGAACTAATGTTATGTTGTGTAGTAACATTCATTATGCAATAACAGATACAATTAATGCAGTATATATGCACTATAGTAATGATATTCTTTGCACTGTCTTTGACAAAATCAAGCATCTTTTCGAGCCCGATAACCCGCACCCGTGGTCTAATCGAATTCAATTCCACCGACTCAACATCAAGCAGGACTCCCGCTTCAAGGTTCATATCAAGCTGTCAAATCTGGTAGACCTATTTTCTTGATTCTTGTTTTTCTTGATGTTTGTTGAATAAAGTTTTGAGTTTTCTTTATTAGTTTCCGATTCTTGATGGTTTTGGTTTGTGGGTTTTTGATTTTGATGGTTTCAATTTATGGTTTTCTTTTTTTTAGCAGACTATGAATCTAGTGGCAATCTGTGTTTTGGTGGACTACAATACTCGATCGCTCGACGTTATATACAACAACTTCATCAGGTGCTCTGCGTGTAGTGAATTTTTTTAGTATTGCAATTTGATTCTGAATATATTTTGTAATGCCCTGAATTCGGGGTAAATAAAAACCCTCAAAGTTTAAGTGTTTGGGTTTGTGGCTGCACTCGAGAAACGCTCTCAAGCTGCCTACGCATCCATACTGGAATCAAGCCAATCGTAGTTCAAAACTCAGTAAAATGTAGATGTGCTGATTTAGCCACATCTCCTGTACTTAAAATTTGAGAGCTCCTACATCACCTTAACTGAATGTGATGAATGAATACATTATAAAGAACAAGGGGTAGTCAGCCAAAACTTCCATGTGAAATTACTATCAACAATCATAACTTCAATATTTCAGTATGAGATCACATCAGGTCAAATGTATGATTATATTATAGTCCTTTTAGCATTGATCCCGCCTTAGCAATGCCACTATACCTTAATGACCAAATCAATTTCTAACAACAAACGACACTTCAACTCATAATTAAGTACCCAAATTCTAACAACACACATCACTTCAACTCTTATTTCTGTAATTTAATAAAGAAACTATGAGCACAGTGCGATCATTACCGAATTTCGGAGGTAAGGTTAGTCAGATTGCTACAAAATTTAGACATGTTGTAGAGGATAGATATTTGATCAACTTTCGTGAAGCAACACTCTTCATCCGAGCATTGTAAACAGACATGCAAATCGCTTAAACTGAAACTAGCACCACCTCGGATTCTCACGAACTGCCTCCGTTTGGACCAGATTTGCAGAAGCTATAGCCGTTGGATTGAGATAAATTTCAGATATGATGTATAAAACACTATTATGAACATTTGCGTAGAAGGAATCGTCTCCATCGGAGGACTCCTTTTGGGTGCTTCGCCTCATGCAATGTGACTTGGAAAAATGATGATTTTACCTTCGTTTTACCTGCACTGCAGAAGCTACAATGATCGAACCAATCTGATTTCGTGATACTTATAGAGGACAGATTCTCAAACAACTTTTATGAAGAAACCATCTTCATCCAGCCTCTATAAACCGACATGCAATCCCCTAAACTGAAACCAGTAGAACTTCGGATTCTCCCGAACTGCCTAAGTTTAGAGGAGATTATCTGGAGCTACAACGGTTGGATTGAGCTGAATGTTGGATATAATGTACAAAATACTCCTATGAACATTTCTCTAGAAGGAAGCGTTACGGGCAAATTACAATTACGTACCCTATGGTTTGGGTCAAATTTCAAAATAATACACATATTTTTTTTCTTGCATTTTAGTACCCTGTACTTTCAAGTCCTTGCAATTATGTTCCACTGTTTGTAGAATCGTCAATTTTTTGCTGTTCAATGATGACGTGGACTATGTGGAGCCCACATGTTCACTCTTCCCTGTCATTTGTGGTTTACAGCGGGTGGTACAAGTACATCGAGTAGTTTCCAGTCATTGGAGAATGTGGCCTTTAGTAGTTTTGGCACCATGATTTTTGTTGCGTATACACAATTTATTTACCCAAAGACCAGTTAATCAACCCACATAGTCCACATCATCTCTAGACAACCGAAAATTGACCATTCTACAAACTCTGGAACATAATTGTAAGGATTTGAAAGTACATGGTACTAAAATGCAAGAAAAAAAAAGTATATGTATTATTTTGAAATTTGACCCAGGCCACATGGTAGGTAATTGTAATTTGCCCAATTGTAACTTGCAAAAACTCTCCAAAACTCGTTTTGTTTCCTTTCTTTTATGGAGAATTTTGGGCTGCTTTGGGGTTGCTTCACTTCCATTTTCCCACTTTCTCGCAAATTGTTTTCATCATCGGAACCGTTCACTTTATTTATTAACATGTCAAGATAGTTCCTGCAAAAATTCAATCAAAACCGATATCATTTGGTTATCTAACTGTATAAACTATATGAACGGTATAATTAACCATTAAACAAACCGTCGATATGTTTTACAAAGTTACATAACCAAAAAATCTCAATTTTAATTGAATTTTTGCAAGAACAATCTTGACATATTAATGAATAAAGTGAACAGTTCCAATCATGAAAACAATTTGAGAGAAAATGAAAAAATGGAAGTGAAGCACCCAAAATTCTCCTTCTTTTATTAGGTTCCCAGACCCGTGGTCCCCCCAAGTTACTGATAACCTACTTCTTTGATAATTGTCTTTCCGTACGCATTTGTTGAAGTATTTTAATCTCCATGTGGTGCACGTGATTGTGCTGCACGAGGCTTTCTGTTTCAATGGTCAAGCCATTACTATGAAAATCTCTAACTTTCACTTTTCCAAGACAGTTTTAGAACAATTGGTTTTCTGCCAGGGCGGAGGGGAGAGAGGAAGGGGCGTTGGTTTTCATAGTGGTAAAGTTGGTAATCAGAGTCTACGAATTTGAAGTATATATATATATATATATATCTGCGTTTCGTCGTTGTTATTGCTTTCATGGAGAGAGATCTGAGATTTATATGCATACAATGCAGATAATTGATAATTTGCTAAAATAGCAAGGTGTTGGGTGCTGTGCCCACTTCACCACAATGTGGTGGCAACATCTATGCTTGTCATTTTCCACAAAATATCGAGTGGAATTACTTCCTACATCTGTACTAGAGAGAAGAATTACCAAAAGAAATTCTGAATGGAATAGGGTACTGCCGTACTAGCTAGTTTTAGTGGAGATGACTATAGCAAATAATTGACAAAATAGCTAGTCACCTACTTTATTTCATCCAGGCAAGGCAGTTTCCTAATGATGTAATTTTAATTAGGGGTGGGCACGGGGACGGGATCAGACGGAATGAAGGTGATCCCGTCCCAATCCCGTTTAATTTAAACGGGACGGGACGAGACGGGATAAGTAATTTTAAATATTGGTCCCGTCTCGTCTTGTCCCATTTTAATTCGGGACGGGTTCGAGACGGGACAGGACTATCCCATATAATTTATCAAATTCAACAAAATCAATTTTTCACAACACAAATTCACAAAAATACAAATTTTCCAAATGAAACATTAGTTTTCAAGTGTACTACATTAGCAAAATTCCAAATTCATAAACTACAAATGCCAAATTCATAAACTACAAATTGAAATTCTTAAACTACAAATTTCCAAATTCATAAACTACATATCATAAGGTGAGATTGCATGTGATGAGGTACATGTTTGTTAGTATACACTTGTTTTGAGCCAATAAAATGGTGACACATAAGCATTTTATTTATTTATTTAATACCATATATATTAAACGGGACAGGACGGGATTTCGGGATATAATTTTCTCATCCCGTCCCGTCCCGAGAAAATTAAAACGGGACGGGACGGGACGTGATATGCTAAATTTGTAATTGATCCCAAATGGGACGAGATAATTCGGGACGAGTTTCGGGACGGGAATTCGGGATACGAGATTTTCGGGATATTATGCCCACCCCTAATTTTAACTTACAATTTAACTACAACAGATTATAAAATTATCATCTAGTAACTTCTCAAAAATTCATGATGTCACATATTTGGTCACACAGAGGGCATACTATGAGAAATTAAATATCAATCATTAAAATGTTGTTTCCTCTCATGACTGGTGAAAACATGCTCATAGCCTTTTTAAAAGCATCACTACTTAAGCATTTTGCCATAAAAATTGATCTTAAAGTTTTAAGGGTTAATTCCTCCAATGATACCCAATGTTTGGCAAATAAGACACTTTGGTACATAATATTTAAAACCGGACACTTTGGTATCCAATATGTACATTTGTTTTGACACTTTAGTGTTTCCGTTAAATTTGCCGTTAAAATTGAGGGTATTATAGTAATTTCAAATTAATTCATAAATGGTTAATTTCTCCAATGGTACCTAATGTTTGGCAAATAAGACACTTTAGTATCCAATGTTTAAAATCGGACAGTTTAGTACCCAATCTATACATCCATTTGACACTTTAGTGCCCCTGTTCAATTTGCCGTTAAAATTGAAGGTATTACAATTTTTTTGTTTGGTTGGGTATGGACAATATGGTAATTTCAAAATTTAGCCTCTTTTTAGTTTCCAAGCACACCACCGAGTCTTCATGCTCTTGAATTGTGTTATTTTTGTGAATGTTCTAAAAACTTTATTTTGATTGCAAGCTGGATTTAGGATTTTCTTATAAATTTAGTGCTTTGCTAACTTTATATTAGAATATGAATTAACTGTCTTTCCATGATTCATACAATGAAATGCAATATCAAAATAAGAGTAGATATATCTGCCGTTGTCGAAACATGAGTAGTCTAGCTTTGTTATAATTTGGGTACTATTTCGTCCATTTTTTAAAATATTTGGGATTATATAAGTCATATGTTATTAATTAATATGAAAAGACTGTAATACCCTCAATTTTAACCGAAAATTTGACTGAGGCACTAAAGTGTCAAACAGAGGTATAGATTGGGCACCAAAGTATCTGGTTTTAAACATTAGGTATCAAAGTGTCTTATTTACTAAACATTGGCTACAATTGAAGGAATTAACCCAAGTTTTAATAAACCTAAAAGGATTTGAACACAAACACACTACCTGTCTTACTCGTTTTCATCTCTAATTAGTGCTTCGAGTAATTAAAATTAGATATACTGTATATACACAACATGATAAACAACTTTTGAAAAATGTGACTTTTTCCAAATAATTCGTGGTCCTAATTCTAGCATTCTGTCAATCATTTAGCTGACCAAAAGTACTTTTGATCATTCGCTTTTGAAAAGCCAAAGCTTTTGATAAACAAATGTCTAAAAACAAAGGAAAAATAAAGAAAAGTTTTCTTTTCTCTCTGTGTAAGTAGAGAAAATAAAAGTGAATTCTTGGAAAAGAGAATTAATTGAGAATCTTGCTATCTGTTCTTGTAGATGGTGTGAAGCAGTATGAGGTAGATAAAGCTAGCTTCTTTTATTTCATTAAACAACTGTATATATAATTATTATGTTTCGTTGTAGAATGTAAGATGCATGTGCAACATATGCTTAATGCGCCTCAGATCACAACCTGAATTTTATAATTATTATTAATCATAGGTATATCTACAAACTTGCTGCATTATATATCTGTAAAGTCATGTGAATGCATGGCACACAAAATAGTAATTTACAAGATAGGTATACACAAGAAAACAAAAAGTGGGGTTTAGTAATGAGGCATAACAAATATTATCAACGTTTCATTAGCAAATGCATTTGATTTGAACTTAATTCGCTATTAGGGGCGAAATCACAAAGCTACATACGTAGAGGTTGTCTTCTGTACAAACCACGTGTTTGCTATAACCATGATCCATCAATTATTATCCCTTGTGTCACATCACTCTTGAATGCGAATTTCCTAAGACGAAGGCTAAAGACAATTAAGAACAAAAAACAAGACAAAAAACAAGCGAACAAATTGCACGCATATAAAAATTCAAAATTGAGGTGCCAGAAGATAAAGCTTAAAAAAACCTTCGATATGCAATTTAATATTTTTCTTCACCTATTTTCTAATCCGGAAATTTCCCAGTTGCAACACCGAAAGCAGTAAACAAAGTTCGAACGCGCAGACGACATCAAAATAATTAAACAAATGCAGATCGATGCTGCATTTGCAACTTGATTAGTTTACGCTCTTTCTTCACATTTATCAATCCCTCCATTTTCGATATCGTCTCACTATTGGAGATGAGCAGTAGCAGCACTCGGTATGCAACGGCGTCGTTTTCCAACGGCCACATGAAGCTGAAGCAGCTGCTGACAGCTGGCGTGGCGGCGCTGCTGCCGCTGCTCCTCCTACTGCCGGCGGCGGCATTCTCCGATGCGCAGGCGCTCAAGCCATTCGACCAGCAGTGGGGCCCGTTCGACCAATCGTACTACAGCAAGTTCGCCGTGCTCCCTCCGGCGACGATCAGCAACCAGGCGTTGCAGATCACGCCGGACTCCGCCGGCAACTTCACCCTCGCCAATCGCTCCGGCAGAGTATTCTTCAACCAGTCCTTCACCCTCTGGACCGATTCCGATTCCGCCGCAGCCACCACCGGCCGCGTGGCGTCCTTCAATTCGTCGTTCCTCTTCAACATCTTCCGCATCAACAACGGCTCCGCCCTCCACGGAGAGGGCCTCGCCTTCATAATCGCGCCGAATCTGACGATTCCCTTCAACAGCTCCGGTAAATATCTCGGTTTGACCAACGACGCCAGCGACGGCGACCCGAACAACCACCTCCTCGCCGTTGAGTTTGACACCTTCAAGCAGGGCTTCGACCCGGACGACAACCACATGGGCCTCAACATCAACTCTGTCCGATCCAACAAGACCGTCTCGCTTTCGGATCTGAATATCCAGATCGCCCCGAACCGCACCGCATTTCACATGGTCTGGGTCCAATACGACGGCGTTTCCCAAAATCTCTCCGTGTTTTTGGCCGAACAGGACGGGGACCCAGTCACTTCAAAGTTCGACATCCAGCCCAGGCCCACCAGCCCAATCCTAACCGCCAAACTCGACCTCCGCGAAATCGTCAAACAGAAATCCTACTTCGGTTTCGCGGCCTCCACGGGAAGCAGCATCGAGCTCAATTGTTTGTTGAGGTGGAATCTGACGGTCGAAACTCTGCCAGGTGGAGAGGGCGGGGAGAGCGAAACGGCGGCGCTGAAGATTGGGCTAGGAGTGGGAATCCCGGCGGCGGCGCTGCTGCTATTGGGCTTGGGTGGGCTGGGCTATTACTTTTACAAGAGGCGGAGGGCGGCGGCGTCGGACCAGAATATACTAGGGGCGCTCAAGAGCCTTCCGGGCATGCCCCGGGAGTTTAGCTTCAAGGAATTGAAAAAGGCGACCAACAATTTTGACGAGAAGCACAAGCTGGGGCAAGGCGGCTTTGGGGTGGTCTACAGGGGATTGCTGCCCAAGGAGAATTTGGAAGTGGCCGTGAAGAAGTTTTCCCGGGCTGATCTCAAGGGCAAAGACGACTTTTTGGCTGAGCTCACCATCATCAACCGCCTCCGCCACAAGCATCTTGTCCGCTTACTCGGTAATTCATTTCTTACCTTTCTTAATTATTTTGTTATTACAAAAATATTTAGCTGCTTGTTTTCAATTTACATTGTTTTTCAGAAGTTATTAAGTAAAGTTTATCACGTAAATGGCTCTGTAAAAATTGATAATGTGGTTTTTATGTGCAATACTTAGTTTTCTATTCTTTCACTTTTTTATTTTAAAAAATAAGGAAATGTAGTTCATTGTGGTTTTCAATGTTCAATGCCAAAGTTTATCGCAACAATATCAATAAAAGAGTGCTAACTATATACGAATATTAAGAACTACACGACTTATACAAATAAGGCCGCATGACCAGGTGAGTGTTAAGTTTTGCATCCATCACCAGATCAATTGTCAAGACTATACTAATACGAAATTCGCATGACGAAATCAGTTGTGATCGTCATCAAGGGTCAGATTCTATATTGTTTGCTTTGGCTTATCCAAGTAGGCTTAGCCCTAAATTCTCATTGGCCAAGAGACCTAGTCATACTTCTCACCTAGGCCACGTGGTAGGTAGTCCCCGCACGTTATATCGTTTTCAGTTCTCTTATTTTGGTAGGCTCAAAAATATCCGCTGATTGGTTCCTTGGCTGACTTTACCAATTACGACTATACATGCTCGGTCAATATTGTAATGGTCAACCCTCATGTTCTTTGTGCATATCTGTCACATATTCAACAACAAAGAACTTAGGAGCAATTGGGTGAGAAGTGGTTTACAATCCATCTTTTGATGAGCTGTTTTAGAAATTAGAGCCTAAAATTTAGTACTCTTTGCTTGTATTGTGGTTAGTAGATTGCATATTTTAAGACAAATATATGACATATTTTATGTTTTCACTCTCATTTTTGACAAACTGGATATACAAAATGCAGGATGGTGCCACAAAAATGGGATGTTGTTGATTGTGTACGAGTACATGCCCAATGGCAGCTTAGATAACCACCTATTCGGGGGTCCGGAAAATGCAACACTAGGGTGGAGCCAGAGGTACAAGATCGTTTCCGGTGTGGCCTCAGCCCTACACTACCTCCACAACGAGTACAATCAGACCGTCGTCCATCGAGACCTCAAAGCGAGTAACATTATGCTAGACTCTAAGTTTAATTCCCGACTTGGTGATTTTGGGCTAGCACGTGCTTTGGAAAATGAGAAAACCTCGTACGCCGAGCTAGAGGGCATCCCGGGCACTATGGGGTACATCGCCCCAGAGTGCTTCCACACGGGCAAGGCCACGTGCGAGTCTGATGTGTACGGGTTCGGAGCCGTGCTTCTAGAAGTGGTGTGTGGTCAGAGGCCATGGACCAAAATGGGTGGGTTTCAATTTGTGGTGGATTGGGTTTGGTCATTGCATAGAGATGGGCATGTACTGGACGCCGTGGATGAAAGGTTGGGAAAGGATTACGTGGCAGAGGAAGCTGAGAGGCTTTTGCTACTTGGGCTAGCCTGCTCTCACCCAATTGCTCACGAAAGACCCAAAACCCAGGCCATTATCCAAATCATTTCCGGGTCGGTTCCGGTGCCCCGGGTCCCGCCTTTTAAACCCTCTTTTGTTTGGCCCTCTATGCATGAAGGTGGAGAACTGAGCAGCATGAACAATACCATCAACACGACGTCGTCATGGCCCCTTGAAATGTCGGTTTCGGATACTTCTGAGTGGACCCCACGTTACGACAGTGGTGATAGCCATGGAGGAGCAGGAGGATTTAGTGGCAACTACGCGGTTTAAGATTACTACTTTCTCATGAATCCATTTAATTTATTTTTCCAAGTTCTTTCTTTAAAATAAGAGAAGTTTTCCTAGTCTTTTGGTCAAGAAATTGTCAGGTTTGTGATTGTTTCTTTCCCTTTTGCTTTTCACCGAAGGTGCAATTCCATGTGTAAAGTTTGTACATTCTGTTGATAGTTGTAAATACATAGATCTCAACTTTCAAGATTTCATAGTCCTTGAGATGAAGTGTTGGAACTATCTTCTAGAGTTATTCCTTGTCATGACATTCGTTATTGTTAATAGACCTCCTGGGGGGGGGCGGGGGTTTTTTTTTGTGTTTATCACTACAACACAAACGTGCTTAGCGAGGAACACATTTCCTCGCAAAAGGCTCAAAATTCCTCGCTATGGTTTTTTTGCGAGGAAAATTGTCCTCGCCCCATTCCTCGTTGAATGTCTGTCGTATAGCTTTTTGCGAGGAAAATTTTACATTCCTCGCTATGGTGTTCAGTGACGAAATGAAATTTTCCTCGCATAGATTTTTGGCTGCCCCAAAATTCAGCTGCCCGGGACTTTTAGCGAGGAAATTTTGTCGCAGATGGTACAAATTTCCTCCCAAATAGCTTTAGTTTTTCAGATTAGTTTTTTTTTTCCATTCAAATCAAACGAAATTATGAAACAAGAAAACTACTAGATAATTGAATCAGTGAAACAATCATAACATATTTTGAAACCAAATCGTAGTATGTTCAAACATCAATTTACAATCAACTAATGTGTAATATAAATTCCTAACTACCAAAATAAATGTTAACTAACTAAGAGATATCCTCAGCGCTGCTCTTCAATCTCTATGCACTAAGCAACAGCCATGGCTCTGTGACACCTGCAATTTTCAATTGACGCAAAAAAATCAATAGGAAACACCAATCCAATAACCAAGACATCAGCACCACCAAACCCAAAAACCACAGCACCTTGCCTATTTCCCACAATCTAGAAAGTGTAAACACAGTCCAGATTAGACATAGATTACTACTTTTGGTTTAATGTACCAAATGTTATCTCATTGGCAGAGTCATTAACATACCGGAAAACAAGGACCAGAAAGTCAGAACTCTGGAGAGTCATTAATATGTCCTGTACCCATTCAATCTCTGAACACGGTACCTGAAGAACACATTAACAACACAAAGATATTGAGCAAGAACAGGAACTATAGATCAAGCTACAAAATATTTGTTTGTTAGAACATATATGAATAATTTGAAAAAATAACTTATTTAGCAATTCATAATGCATTAAAACAAATCAAATAGACCTCGAAACTAAAATTTAAGTAAAGCCATTAACCTCCAAATAGAAACGGCCATAGGAAGTGGTTTAGATAATATATCCTGCATAGTAGAAATTAACAAGGAAAGGAGGATAATGAAAGACCTACTCTGTGATTTCTACTCCAACGATTGCCTTCCATTATCCTCCTTGCCTGTTGTTGAAGTAAATAGTTACACAAAGAAATCTATAAATACTCTACAGAACGAAGCAACAAAACACTTTTGCAGATATGTGAAAACTATAATTGCGTACTAACTTACCATAAGTCTATACCGAGGTTCAAAAATGTGCAACGGAAACTCTGAAATAGGAGGACACCATCCATTACAAAGAGTGGCATCAAATCAACTCCGAAGTTTGTCATTGTATCATTCTTCGACTTCCTTTGCGAATTGCTCTGGAGGTTCTTTTGTATGATGTAAGTGTGACACTGCCAACATAAAAATAAAAATTAAAGTGAACCAATAAAATAGAAGAAGAAAATAGTTTGGTAAACTCTGAAAACTATAACAAAAGGCATATATTTTAGAAAGCACATTCATGCTGCGGACCTACACTAAATGCCTAGCATTTAAATCATGGTGGTGAATATAAGAACTTAAACAGAACAATGATTTCCCAATTATAGATTTGCAATTTACCTGATTGCATATGTTCGAGGACTAATGAAAAGCATTTGGCATGCATGCTGGAGATCAACTTTCGAAACTCAACAAGAACTCAAATAACTTGAAGCAAATTGCAAATGCAGCTAAACTTCTTCCCTCAAAAAGTGCAATCATATCAAACTCAGGCAGATTACCATCAAAGTAACAGCTACAACTGAATGAACCATCAAAGTAACAGCAACAATCTATACCAAACTATTTCAACAAAGTTTAAGTAGGTAATACATAAATCAATTTAACCATAGTAACGCCAAACTTCACATGAATCAATTTAAAGCAAATAAACATCAACAAATCCAACCACAATTGCATTCAAATCATCAATTGAAAATTTAGGGATTTAGGGATTTAGAATGTCGACCTCATTAGACTTAGAGCACGCCGGCGGATTCTTCGGATGGTGTAAGGCAGCAGCGCCACGCCGACGCCAGAAATTGGAGGTCTGGTCTCGACGGGTTGAAAATGGAGGTCGCTTGCGGCTGCAAATTGGAGGTCGCGGGTTTGGGTCGTTTGAGAGATTGGGCTTCTGGCTGATGGAGATAGAAGAGGGTTCCAAACTCCAATAAACCAAAATTCGATAGGAAAAAGAAGTTACTCACGGAGGTTGTGGATACCCTCTTAGCAAGAGGAGGCCCAGATTGAAATTTGGGTAATTCCATTGCCGCCACGGGTCCTCTGTGCGTGCTCGGTGTACGCTTGAGCTGCCATGGCAAGCGCGGTGATGAATCGCTGGCGTCGCGAGGGATTGGATGCTATCCGACAGAGATTCTTGTGCCTCTTTGCTCGCCCTTCGCCTCTTTCGATTTTAGATCGAACTTGAAACTGAAATTTGGGGATTCTGGTGTTTGTGAATTTAATATTCAGAATTTTAGATCGCGAAAGGAGCCGTATGAGGCCATGACTCTTCGGATTTTGGATCTGAAATTTTTTGGTCGGGATTGGGGTTGGGCGCCGGGGAAGGAAGAGGAGAGGAGGGAGAAACACTCGGGTTTGTTTTGTTTGGAGATAAGAAAATAGCCTCTTATTCTAAAAAAAACAAAAAGAAAAAAAATTAAAGGACACAGACGGAATTACCGGTAAAAAATTTAGCGAGGAAAACAAGGATTCCTCGTTGTAGGCTAGATCTTTCAGTGACGAAATAACTTTTCCTCGCCAAAAGTAATTTTAGCGACGAAAATGTCCTCGTTAAAGCTGCTATTTCGTCGCTAAATTATAAAACAACCTAGAAGACCAAATTTGTTATATTTTTGCCGACGAAAGCAATATTTCCTCGCTGAAAGTGACTTTCTGCGGGGAAAAACAGTTTCCTCGCTAAAATTTTCCTCGCTGAAGCACGTTTGTGTTGTAGTGATATTTTTTTGTTGGTTTTTTTTTTTTTTTTTTAATGAAGGAAATTTTTTAGAAATTTTACTAAAAAATTTTTTAAAAGGCAAAAAGAAAAAAATTTTTTAAAAAAAATTAAAAAATTTAATAGAATAAATTTTAAATTTAGGTTATAAAAGTTTTTTAATATTTATTTACCCGATCTTGTTGATATAACTGTATTTTGTACAAACACATTTTGTATACCATTATTCATCAATCAAGCATCCTCCATTTTGTTACATCACTCTTGAATGCGAATTTCCTGAGGTGCAACTCCGAAAGAAAATTAAGAACACACAAAAAAGACAAAAAACAAGAGAACAAATTGCACGCTAAAAATTCAAAATTGAGGTGCCACAAGAAGCTTAAAAAACCTTCGATATGCAATTTAATATTTTTCTTCACCATATTCTAATTCGGAAATTTCCCTGTTCCAACTCCGAAAGCAGCAAACAAAGTTCAAAAGTAAAGACAAAATCAAAATAATTAAACAAATGCAGATCGATGCTACATTTGCTTGTTGATTAGCGGACGCTCTTCTTCACATTATCAATCCCTCCATTTTCGATTAGGTAATTATCATAAGTGATGCCTAAACTTTTGCAAACCGGACTATGTGGTACTTTCTAATTCGGAAATTTCCCTGTTCCAACTCCGAAAGCAGCAAACAAAGTTCAAAAGCAAAGACAAAATCAAAATAATTAAACAAATGCAGATCGATGCTACATTTGCTTGTTGATTAGCGGACGCTCTTCTTCACATTATCAATCCCTCCATTTTCGATTAGGTAATTATCATAAGTGATGCCTAAACTTTTGCAAACCGGACTATGTGGTACCTGAACTTTAAAAGTGATCAATTTCATACATGAACTTACAAAAAGAAGACAAAATGGTACCTGGTTAAGTTTCAGTTAAATCTCTGTTAAAAACGAGGGCAAAACAGTCATTTCCCACTAATTTTTTTTGTTACCCTCCTCTGTGTCGTCTTCTCTCAAACAAACCTCTGCCTCCGCCTCCGCCTTCATCACCGAAAACAAACAAAAAAATTTGTGTGCAAAATTTACCTCAATTTGGGACGGAGGTTTATCATACTCTAAGAGCACCTGTCCGCCGTCATTTCTTATTTGAATTGAAATACTGCTGATTGGCTGCTACCAATGTTTAAGCTCTTGGATATTTGAGATAATTGGTATCACAATCTCATTGGTATAAACTTATGCTGTAAGGAAGAATTTGAACACGATTTTATTATTCGTGTGTTGAAAGTTTAGTGAGTATCCACTGATTATTGGCGGCCTTTGCCCTTTATTTGCTAGTGCATATACACATTTAAGCGATCAAAGGGTTAATGGATAGAGTTTGCCATTTAGTTAAGTTGACGGAATGAGATTGACATCTTTGAATATTATGCAACTATATTCTGCTGGTAGAGTAATTGAAAGTGACTAATGAGAGTTTAAGGTGTGTTGAAAATTTGAATATTTGTCTACCAAAAAAAATTTTTTTTTTGAATATTTAAGAGGTTTTATCTGTGTGAATCATACGTGCAGCAACTTTTTTGTTGACCATTGAAGTCTTTCTTTGTGTGGAAAGAAGGAAGGACGCGGATTTTCAGCTTCTTCCACTTTTGTTCCAACTCCCCTATATCGACACGTGTCTCTGCTGGAAAAGATTGACAAGTTGCTTTTAACTCTTGTTAGGTTTTAGTAAGAGAATAAAAAAAATAAAAAGAACCCCCAGAACATTGGGATTCAGCGGAAGCGGGAAAAGTTACTTTTGGATGACAGTATATGTTGTTGATCGAATTTTCTTCACGCCAGACCCCTTAGCACCGGACCGCATCCGACCGAGCGTCTCAGCCGTCAGATCAAGACTTAAATCTTGATCTGACGGCTGAGATCACAAGTTTGGAGCGGTCCGGTACTAAGGGGTCCGGCAGAGAGAAAAACCCTGTTGTTGATTATGTAATATAGGAAGTTTGTATGATTATATATTTCAAAATATTGATATGATTATGTATTTCAATTTTTCTTGTTGACACAACTTTATTAAAATAGTTAAGTTTCAAATTAAAGTTGCAGTACATTTTGGCAAAAATCAGTTTGTGTAATAATGTTTAGTCAAACACATCCCTTTGTTCCATTCGTAGACAAACATTAGCACCCAGCTAATATCAGCTATATGATCAAATGAATATATGATGATAATTTTGTAATTTGATACTGTTATTGATTCTATCTCATGACAAATTAGAAAATGAATATATATTTTGGTGTTTAAAATCCTACAAATTTTGGTGTTTGAAGTCCTTATCTAAGGCCCTGTTTGGCATTGCTTTCTGAAATCACTTTCGGTGCGAAAGTGATTTCGCAAAAGTTTTCGGCCCAAAAAGGTGTTTGGTAAACCCCAACGAAATCACTTTCGAGGCCAAATCACTTTCGCGAAAGCTGATTTCTGAAAGCAGGCCAAAAGTAGCTTTCATGAAAGTAATTTCATTTGGGACACACTGAGTATTTCTGAAATTCTTAATGAATTTTTTTTCCAATTATAACCCTGAGGAACATTTCAATTTACAACATTTGCCATCATCCTCATCAATTACGCCGACGACGCCCAAATCTCCACCGAACTCCAGACGCTGACGACGCCCAAAAGCCTGACGACGACGATGCCCAGTCGCCCAGACGCAGACGACGTCGACTCCCAGACGCCCAGTCGCCCAGACGCAGACGACGCCGACTCCCAGACGCCGACAACGCCGATGATGACGCCCTGGAGTCGACGCCAGTTTCAACGCTTGCAGTCGACGTCGGGAGAGACAACGACGACGACGGCTGGGAGTGCGACAACGATGATTGGGAGTGCGGCACCGCCGCTGATAGGAGGCCAAGAACCAGCTGGGATAGGTGTCACGACCCAGACCCGGGGCGGGAAGAAAATGCAAGGCCTCTAGCCCGAATCGCGAGCTAGAAAATAAATAAGTAAAACTCTGGTTGAAAGTAAATAAAATTTTATAAATAACTGGAAAACCAATTTATAGAGTACAAAATAAAATTGAATAAAACTAAACTCTCTTCCTCTTATCTAACTCAACTTCAGCTCGCCTACTTCTTATCCTGGTCAATTTCTCTAAAAAATAAAGGGTGAGGGATGAGCAACAACCACCGTCGTCCAGTGAGTAGAATATGTAATATGCCAGTCAAGCAATGCCATTTTACTTACACAAAAAGGTAATCATGCGTACTTATAGTAAATCATATGTCAAATAACATCATATCACATTGTCCCTTCATCTACCGAATATCCTTCACAAATATAACCACCACGTGACCCCTAATGGCGATTCCCGCCATAATGTCCCCGTGCAGCACATTCATCCTTGAGATATCCCGGCATTTGAAGTTCTAATGCTCCATGAACCATACCACATCATCCACAACACCAATATATACATATCTCAACTCATAATACCAAAATGTAGACATGCTTGACTTGAAAACATAGACACAGTTATCTGAAAATAATAACACATTTTAAGCACATTACACAAACCACTCACCTCGACTATCTCAGAACAACCACTACAATTAACTGCAACCTTAACTTCCACTATGCACATAATCTCCTCCATAACCTCCCATCTCTTTCTTTCCTCTTTCCTTTCTCTCTTTCCTTTCTCTCTTTCTTTTTCCCTTTCTCTCTTTTCTTTTCCCGTGGCTCACTCTCTACTCTCTCAACTTACTCTAGAATTGTGATTTAAAACAAAAGGGCCAAAGGCCTATTTAATTTATACTTGAAATGGGCGGCAACTTACTTAGCCCCCAAGTAAAAATATTAGTAAAGTAAGTAGCAGATAGAGTTGAAGATGAGGCAACGTGCAGGTGATGATCACCTTTTGAGTCAAATGGATAGAAAAGATGAGAGGGCACGGTGCAGGTGTCGACAATTGGGGGTAATGATCTACGTTTTATATGAGTAAAATAAGATACCAACTTGCTGCCCAAGTACGTGTGTGTGGTAGATAGGATGGATAACTGAACTATGAATGAAAGCAAGGTGGCTACGTAGCTGCATTAGGATGGCCAAGTGCATAATTTCATTGTCAAAGAACAAAGGCAATAGGTGGTGGTGTCTAGGGGTGGGCAAACAAACTGAAAAACCGCAAACCAAACCGAATCAAACCGTTTGGTGCGGTGTGGTTTGACTTAAATATTTTTCTTAAGACATGTGGCTTGCAAAACCGAACCACACCAATTATAATGGTGCGACTTGTGGTTCCCAAATATTCAAAACCGCGGTTCACCACACCGCACCGCAAAATTAATTTTTAGTTTAATTTATATAAAATAATTAACACATGTTATCTTTCAATTAGTTATTATTGTCCTATCATGCATCCTTCACAAGTAATCAAACTCTCAACTCTAATTAATACATGTTAGCTTTAAAATAATAATATTTTATGAAGAATTTTGATCTTGAAATGAATTTTGGTCTACTTATATCATATATGAATTCATAAAATTTAGAAAATGCATACGAAGTCAAACCAAACCGCACCAAACCGCTAATGGTGGTTAACCGCACCACTTGAAGTTGCTAATATGTGGTTTGACTTTGGTTTGAGTTATGCTAAACCGCATAGAATGGTGTGGTTTGCGGTTTCACCCCAAAACCACACCAAACCGCACCACGCCCACCCCTAGTGGTGTCGACACTCGACCGGGATAGCAAAATGGTAACGTAGGAAGCTTACCAAAAACAAAATGCTTGCCAAAACATAAAAAACAAAATGTTTTAAACTCGTAAAAATAAGAGATGGTGGTAAAATAAATAGCTGAAAATATACTAAAATATAGTGTTAAAAATAATAGATTTTCTGAAGATAAAAACAAATTCATTTTAAAATACGGGTTCTCACAATAGGAGGCCAAGAACCCGCCGGAAGAAAATCGGAAGTCTCACTGTTGGGGAAGACGATAGGTGCAACGCACCGTTTTAGCTTCTGTTGTAAATTTTTTTTATTTTATTTATGTACTAATATTTACCTATTCTTTCTAATAATAATCTTTCTAATATTATTATCAAATATATACCTATAAATTTAATAAAGTTTTGCTATTTGGTTCCATACTAATATCATAACAATAAAGTGTACATACAAATTTTATATTATTTCAAATATCTACCTAAAAATTTAATAAAATTTTATTGGAGAAGCATTAATTTTGTGTTGATTTGTGCAAATTGATGGATATATATGATATGCTATTGTGTAAATATTTTATTAAAATAGTTGTTCAATAATATGTCTGTTTTGGTTATTATTTACATCCCACGGTACTTTTCTAAAAATGTTTACCAAACGCCTAAAACTGCTTTGGATTATCTAAAGCAATTTTGACAAAATGTTTACCAAACGCCAAATTGATTTCCCCGAAAGCTGATTTCGCGAAAGTGATTTCACGAAAGCACAGTAATGTCAAACTGGGCCTAAGAGGAGAAGAACATGATGAGCACGGAACAAGAAAGCATATTTTGCTTTCTATAAAACCTTCCCCGCCCAGGAGATATCTTAAAATATTTCAATACAAAAACTAAAACCTAACCAGAGTTAAAAGCAACTTGTCGATCTTTTGCAGCAGAGACACGTGTTGACGGAGTTGGAACAAAAGTGGAAGAAGCAACTTGGAACAGAAAATCTTAGGGGTGGGCACGGTTCGATCCGGTCTAAAAAACTATAGATCCACGGCCCATCCCACAATTTTTATACGGTCCGATCTGGTCCTGATTTTGTACATAAATTATTTGGACCGGACCGGACTTAACCCATTTTATTGCGGGACGGTCCAGTTCTAAATACGGGACATCGCGACCATAGTCAAATTACATTCAAGAAAAATAGATAATAAGTAAAATTATGACATTACAATCTAATATATCAAAAATAGACAATTATTTCATACACAAACATGCATAAATGAATGTAATTGCTACTAACATTACACACAAATAAAAACAACTTAAATAATTCATCTTACATATTAAAATCCATAATGAAAAACGACTAACAAAAATAGTTACACAACTATATAAAGAGAGCTCAATGTGTATTTCTCTTTGCATATCTCTTTAGCTTAGAACGTAGAGTACTGTTTCTAGTGCTACTTTGAGTTGAGGGCCTTTCATTAACTTTGGAACTTGCCGTAGGCATATCTTGAGTAACATTAGACGAACAAGGCATTGGCCAAACATATATTTCAATTTCTACTCACAAACAAGCATAATTATATTAAACACAAGCTAAAACAGTTGACAATCATAGTAAAACTATGCATAAAGTAGCAAAATGCATTTCGTAAAATTGTGTAGAAACACATGAATAAAAACTGGGGGTCATGCGGGTTGATATGAGTTTGAATTAATAAGATCTGCGGCCCGGACTGTAATTTCTCTAGCAGGACGGTCCGGGACGGATTTATATAAAAATTTTATTGACCCGTCCCGATTCGTTCAGTTGTGGAACGGTCCAATCTAAAATTTGCGGGTTTTGGATTATGCGGGCGACCCGTACCCACCCCTAGAAAATCCACAGAAAATCCGCGTCCAAGGAGGAAGTTGTGTTGTAGATTCACGAAGTCTTTTCTGGGCTCTTTTAAACACAAGGAATTCAAATCCAATTCCAATTCCAATTTAATTTCAACCATTAAACGGACCCACCATAGTCTAATTCGGAAATTTCCCAGTTGCAACTCCGAAAGTAGCAAACAAAGTTCAAACGCGCAGACAAAATCAAAATAATTAAACAAATGCAGATCGATGCTACATTTGCTTGTTGATTAGCGGACGCTCTTCCTCACATTATCAATCAATCCCTCCATTTTCGATATCGTCTCACAATTTGAGATGAGCAGTAGCAGCACTGAGTATGTAACGGCGTCGTTTTCCAACGGCCACATGAAGCTGAAGCAGCTGCTGACAGCTGGCGTGGCGGCGCTGCTGCCGCTGCTCCTCCTACTGCCGGCGGCGGCATTCTCCGATGCGCAGGCGCTCAAGCCATTCGACCAGCAGTGGGGCCCGTTCGACCAATCGTACTACAGCAAGTTCGCCGTGCTCCCTCCGGCGACGATCAGCAACCAGGCGTTGCAGATCACGCCGGACTCCGCCGGCAACTTCACCCTCGCCAATCGCTCCGGCAGAGTATTCTTCAACCAGTCCTTCACCCTCTGGACCGATTCCGATTCCGCCGCCGCCACCACCGGCCGCGTGGCGTCCTTCAATTCGTCGTTCCTCTTCAACGTCTTCCGCATCAACGGCTCCGAAGCCCACGGAGAGGGCTCCGCCGCATACGGAGAGGGCTTCGCCTTCATAATTGCGCCGAATCTGACGATTCCCTTAAACAGCTCCGGTCAATATTTCGGTTTGACCAACGTCGCCAGCGACGGCTACCCGAACAACCACCTCCTCGCCGTCGAGTTCGACACGGACGACAACCACGTGGGCCTCAACTTCAACTCTATCCAATCCATCAAGACCGTCTCGCTTTCGGATCTGGGTATCCAGATCGCCCCGAACGGTACCGCATTTCACATGGTCTGGGTCCAATACGACGGCGTTTCCCAAGACCTCTCCGTGTTCATGGCCGAACAAGACAGGGACCCAGTCACTTCAACGTTCGACATCCAGCCCAGGCCCACCACCCCAATCCTAACCGCCAATCTCGACCTCCGCCAAATCGTCAAACAGAAATCCTACTTCGGTTTCGCGGCCTCCACGGGAAGCAATATCGTGCTCAATTGTGTGTTGAGATGGAATCTGACGGTGGAGAAAATTTTGCTAGGTGGAGAGGGCGGTGAGAGCAAAACGGTGTCTCTGCCAGGTGGAGAGGGCGGGGAGAGCAAAACAACGGCGCTGAAGATTGGGCTAGGAGTGGGAATCCCGGCGGCGGCGCTGCTGCTATTGGTCTTGGGTGGGCTGGGCTATTACTTTTACAAGCGGCGGAGGGCGGCGGCGCCGGACCCGAATATACTAGGGGCGCTCAAGAGCCTTCCGGGCACTCCCCGGGAGTTTAGCTTCAAGGAATTGAAAAAGGCGACCAACAATTTTGACGAGAAGCTCAAGCTGGGGCAAGGCGGCTTTGGGGTGGTCTACAGGGGATTGGTGCCCAAGAAGAATTTGGAAGTGGCGGTGAAGAAATTTTCCCGGGCTGATCTCAAGGGCAAAGACGACTTTTTGGCTGAGCTCACCATCATCAACCGCCTCCGCCACAAGCATCTCGTCCGATTGCTCGGTAATTCATTTCTTACCTTCTTAATTTTTTGCTATTTACAAAAATGTTTAGCTACTTGTTTGTTTGCGAGTACCTTCTCCACAATTTTTGATCAATTTTTACATTGTTTTTCGGTAGTTATTCAGCAAAGTTTATTTTTCTATTATTTCACGTTTTTTTATTTTAGAAGACAGGGCGATGTGGTTCATTGTGGTTTTCAATGTCCAATGCCAAAGTTGAGTAGAGTTTGAACACACTTTAGTGATTAGGCTTACCAGATGTTCTATCATAACAATATCAACAAAATAATATCAACTATATACAAATATTCACAACTGCACACGTATAAGACAACATGACTAGGTGAGTATTAAGTTTTGCATCCATCACCAGATCCATTGTCAATACCATACTATATGAAATTCGCATGACGAAATCAGTTGTTTGGATTATCCAAGTAGGCTTAGCCCTAAGAGCATTCCCACTCACGTTTTGTCAATTGCCTTAAGGCAGATTGCCCTAGGGCAATTGTGAGGCTAATTTTGTTGCCCTTGTTGTTTCCACTCATGGAGGGCAATTTGGAGGGTAATTTGTTCCAAATGCATAGTATTTGTCTTTTAAACTAGAAGTAGAGGCTTGAGGAGTTTTCAGTGAAGCTTCACCCGCCAAATAAAGGTTGCATCTTAGAATAACCAACAAACCAGGAAATACCACAATGCGACACAAGATACTGAGATATAGTCCATTGTATATGGAAAATAACAATGCATTTCAACACTCAATCTTGCTCATGTTTTCGACTTCGAAAACTAGATTCATCACTAACTGGAATTGAGAAAGATATAAAGTTTCTAACTTTCCTAAATCTAAAATGTCATAAACCATCGATCTCAGTAAAGCTTCCAACTTTTTCTTCCAAAAGCCAACCTAACCAAAATCCAATTCATAATTCATACAAAAACACAAACCCAAATGAGCATTTGATGTGAGGGACTCCCCAGGGTAACGCCATTTTCTGTGAAATTCGGCACAACAAAGGTGCCAGCTTTTTCAAGCGCTTGATTGGAAGAAACAAACTTGTCAGCAGAAGAGGAATTGAAAAAGAAGTCTGACCATGGCAACATGACGTAAGCTAAATGAAATCGCCCGCATGCGAGTCCGGGTGGAAACAACAAAAGAAGATGGCGGGCGATTTTTAAGTCCGAATTGCCCAATCGAGCGTCTGATTCGTTAAGCGATGGAGATGCTCTAAATTCTCGTTGGCCAGGAGACCTAGTCTTACTTCTCACCTCGCATGACGGGGAACGTGGTAGTCCCCACACGCTATGTTGTTTTCAATTCTCGTATTTGGGTAGGCACTAGGGCTGGGTACCGTCCGGTCCGGTCCAAAAAAGTATAAATCCACGGTTCGTTTCATAATTTTTTGCGGTCCGATTCGGTCTAGGTTTTGTACATAAATTATTTGAAGCGGACCGGACCTAACTCATTTTATTGCGGGACGATCCGGTCCTAAATTGCGGGTTGCGGGACGCCTCGCGATCATAGTCAATTTCATACACAAACATGCATAAATTAATATAATTACTACCAACATTACACAAATAAAAATAACTAGGCAATTCATCTTACATATTAATCCATACGGAGAGGGGCTTAAGGCGAGTTATGGTTGGCTAGGCAAGCTGAGTGGCAGGCTGATCCGGTGATATTCCAACAATGGCAGAAGATTTGGAAGAAGAAGGAAAACAGAGAGAAGATAAGTTTGAGGGAGGGGAGGAGGCACAAGTGTTATTTACTTTTTTGGCTCTAGGGTTAAATGCACAAATGGTCTGGTTTTATGGTTTTCTTTATATGTGGGTCTCATTGAACAAATTATTAACCCAGCCTAAGAAACAACCCAAAGAACCTAGTAGAGGTTATAGTTTTTCATTTAAGTACACATGTTTTTATATGTTTAAAATCTCCACGTAGGTGTCTAGGTGCTAGTCCCCTCTGCCTAGTGATTTTAGAACATTGATACCAACTGGGCTTGCACAACTTAGCAACTGGCCGTGGAATAGATCCTGTAGTGCACATGCCCTAAGGATGGTAAAATTTTATCTTTACCCTTCCAAACTTTCACGTCCCCCACCTTAAGTAAATATAATCTGTATTTCATTTTCCCATCCAACAATTCCAAAGAGACCAAAACTTGAAATTCGGTAGAGAACACCCTTGTTCCTCCCAATACCCAAGTAATCAGAAAACAAGGTGATAAAACCAGAACTTCTCTAAATATACTAAAGAAAATAAGCATATGCAATAGAAAACTGTATTTATCCAAAGGGTGCCTGAACTTTGGTGCCTGAACTTGGTGCCTGAACTTTCACTAACAGGACTTCATAGTGCCTGAACTTTAAAAGTGATCAATTTGGTACCCAGGCTTTCAAAACCGGACTTCATAGTGCCTGAACTTTAAAAGTGATCAATTTGATACCCAAACTTTCAAAAAGAGGACTATGTAGTACCTCCTTCAATTTTTTGTCAAAATTCAGTTAAAATGAGAGATAAAATGGTCTTTTGACATTAATTTTCATGTAAAATACTAATTTTTACCTCTCAACCCCTATATAAATGTGTATTATGGTGTTTCAAAAAATATATATGCATATAGATATTGCAAAATAATAGGTAAATTGATAAATAAAAATATACTCGAACATAAAAAAAATATTTCTAACATAAATTGAGTAATAGAAAAAAAAATCTACCGTTCAAGTATATTTTTGTTAAGCAATTTATTTATTATTCGAAAATAGCTATATGCATATTTTTATTTTTTCGAAACACCATAATACACATTTATCTAGAGGTTGAGAGGTAAAAAATAGTATTTTGCATGAAAATTAATGTCAAAAGACCATTTTATCCCTCATTTTAATGGAATTTTGATAAAAAAATATAATTCACTAAGGTACTACATAGTCCTCTTTTTTAAAGTCTGGGTACCAAATTGATCACTTTTAAAGTTTATGCACTATAAAGTCCTGTTTTTTAAAGTCTGGGTACCAAATTGATCACTTTTAAAGTTCAGACACCATGAAGTCCGGTTAAGGAAAGTTCAGGCACCATTCATGATAATTACCCTTATCCAAAAATCAAAAAACTATCAGATAAAGCATAACAATCTCTGTTTACTAACATTCCATCATAAAATGCTTACCTGTTCAAGACAGGAGAGAGCTACTTTGCAGTATTTCTTAGCCTTTTCAGTGCATGCAGAAGATAGTATGCTCAAAATTTCATGCCGAGTAGCAGGATCATTAGTTGAGGGGAGGGATGTGCTGGGCATAGGTGATGTGCTTGGGCTTGGGCTAATTTGGAAGTTTGGGTTAATTTAGGTGTGGGTTAAACGGGTAATATGAGTTTGAAATTACTAGATCCGCGGCCCGACCCACAATTTCTCTTGCGGGACGGTCCGGGACGGGTTTACATAAAAATATTTTGGACTCGTCCCGATTCGCTCGATTGCGGGACGGTCCGGTCCAAAAAATGCGGGTTGCGGGTTGCGCGGGCGGACCGTGCCCGCCCCTAAATAATGTAATAAAATAATTTTCAAATAAAATTTAATTAAGAGTAATGGGTGGGAAAATAGGACAAACATGTGAAACTAACAGCCTCCGGTCAATATTGTAATGGTCAACCCTCATGTTCTTTGTGCATATCTATCCTCATATTCAACAACAAACAACTTAGGATGAATTGGGTGGGAAGTGGTTTATAATCCATCTTTTGATGAGCTGTTTTAGAAACTAGAGACCAAAATTTATTACTCTTTGCCTATATTTTGGTTAGTAGATTGATCATGTATGATATTTTACTAGCTATTCTTCTAAAAAAAATTGTATTCTCAATTATATCAATTAGAACCTAGTCTAACTTTGGAGATATGTTTGAAGATTAAAGACTTGCACATTTTAAGACAAAATATATGACATACTCTATGTTTTCACACTCATTTTTGACAAACTGGATATAAAAATGCAGGATGGTGCCACAAAAATGGGATGTTGTTGATTGTGTATGAGTACATGCCCAATGGCAGCTTAGATAACCACCTATTCGGGGGTCCAGAAAATGCAACACTAGGGTGGAGCCAGAGGTACAATATCATTTTTGGTGTGGCCTCGGCCCTACACTACCTCCACAACGAGTACAACCAGAAAGTCGTTCATCGAGACCTCAAAGCGAGTAACATTATGTTGGACTCCAAGTTCGATTCCCGACTTGGTGATTTTGGGCTTGCACGTGCTTTGGACAACGGGAAAACCTCGTACGCGGAGTTAGAGGGCATCCCGGGCACTATGGGGTACATAGCCCCAGAGTGCTTCCACACGGGAAAAGCCACGTGCGAGTCTGATGTGTACGGTTTCGGAGCCGTGATTCTAGAAGTGGTGTGTGGTCAAAGGCCATGGACCAAAATAGGTGGGTTTCAATTTATGGTGGATTGGGTTTGGTCATTGCATAGAGATGGGCATGTACTGGACGCCGTGGATGAAAGGTTGGGTAATGATTACGTGGCAGAGGAAGCTGAGAGGCTTTTGCTACTAGGCCTGGCCTGCTCTCACCCAATTGCCAACGAAAGGCCCAAAACCCAGACCATTATCCAAATCATTTTCGGGTCGGTTCCGGTACCCCGGGTCCCGCCTTTTAAACCCGCTTTTGTTTGGCCCTCTATGCATGAAGGTGGAGAACTAAGCAGCATGGCCAATACCGGCAACACGACGCCGTCATGACCCCTTGAAATGTCGGTTTCAGATACTTCCAGAGTTATTCCTTGACACGACATCCGTTATTTGTTAAAATAGTTACTACCAAAATCATTGTCCCCAAATATATCTACATCAAAATACACATAGATGTGTAACTGCTAGATTATCTTCTAGACATTATACACTTATTTGGATATATGATTTGCTATAATATCTGTCTAGAATGCAATTGGTGCCACTTGCATAAGCTGCTAGCTAAGGTTTGCGCAGGAGTTCAAGGGTTTCACCAGCTCTCAGACTTGTAGAGATTCTGAGCTTATGATAATATTCAAAAGTGAAAGGAACATATAGCTGGGGATGTTTTGAATCCACGAATTCCTGTGGAGCTTCCACCAGTGCTTCCTTTGGTCCCAACAGAAAGGTAGCAATGGAAAATCGAATAGTCGCCTTACTGCAGTGCACTCTATGCTTCACATTGCGCAACCTCCCATTGCTCCAAACCTTCACATAAAATTATCAACAATAGCACGATTACTTTACCAATAGATTGTAACTGTATAATGATTGCTAGTGTGCCAGTATTCGCACTGAAAAGGCTGAATAGATCGAATGCATATAATCGGGTACAAACAAACATCCATCAAATTCATACCTGAGCAACATCTCCAAAAATGACAAGCAGAGAGCCTGGGAAAGGATCAACTGGCACAAATGCACCAGATTTGTCCATGACATCTAAGCCACCCACATCTTCGTCATCTTGAAGAATGGTTAGAAAGCTTTTATCCGTGTGCATTTGCACACCAGAGGAGCCAACTGTTTCTGCAGTGAAGTTGTACTTGTTGAGCCTGAAGTGGCAGGGCCACCCTCGGACAAAATCAGTATTTCCTAACCCATAACTTTCTGCCAATTTTTGCCCAATTTCCACTATCTGCTCAAACACTTTGTCTGCATACTTCTCTATTACCTCTCTGCTCATTCAACAACAATAACAACTTCAACAAACAAGCTAGAACATAAATTGTTGGAGAAGTTAGATCTAACGCGCAATCAAATACGAATTAAATCCAAGGTTAACATACATGCATTTGAATAAGCAAGATTCCTTTGTTCGCAGACATGGACTCAACGATATAGCAATATCCCTTGCCCCCAAGTTCGAATCTCCTTTTTCATAGTTCAGATTAGAATTGAATATCTCTTGAATCAAATCAAAGAACGCAAACAAGCTGCATTCATTTACCATGTTGGACTAGGGTCCATTGATCAAACTTCTAACATTTAATAGAAATGGTGAAATAGGAGAAGCAGAGTTAACTGTTTGACATATCTTTTACTGACCCCAAGCTAGATTGTCGACCTTTGGGCAGCTAGTTTTTACTGTTTGCTTCTTCCATTAAGCTAAAACATTATGATCATCAAAATATATAATGTGAATACACTAATATACCTAATCCTCCATTGCCTTGGCTATTGGCATTCAAGAAAACTGACCTCTGGTGGGAAGATGCATCTAACTGAGAACAAAAGCTCTGCACATCTTCAATTGAGCCAGTGTGATAAAGTCCCAGTGACTCAAAATAAGGGTTGGCTTCGTTGGGGGCCAAGTAGCCACTGCCATCTATGACATCTTTGTTGTGCATCTTAATCTCCATGGGCAGGTCAAGCAGAGATCTGATCACAGTCTTCATCTCCCCCATCAGAGTCGATGGAATCTTGTGGTTCACAAGCCTGAAGCAACCCCATATCTCAGATGCCTCCCTCAGTTTCTTGTACTCTTCTGCATCTGGAAACTTCTGCAGATCAACCACTGGGATGTTGTTGGTCTTGTTCCAATCTCCCTCACCAACATTCCCCATTTCTCTGATTTTGTTTTGGTATTTTTGTTTTCTCTCTACTCTTTTACTATCAATCTTGAGTTGTGTCCCACACCTTGGTTGCCTTTTTATATTGTGGAGTTCACCGCTCAATGGGGTTGAAGGTGATCATTTTGGTATATATTCAATGATTGTCCATTGCACTTTTTTCACGTGCTAATTAAATAATATCCATGAGCAGGGAAATGGATAAACTCTGGTGTAACAGAGGAAATATCATCCTCTTCCCACCTAATCATTCACGAGCAATGGAAACATTTTTCTTGTGCCCATCAATCAATGTGATGCCGGAGGCGGGAAACGACGTCGACACCTGGTCCCATCCGTCAACACAGAACAGTGGACGTATTGTCATCTTGTTGGTCCACACGTCCCGTATTTTTTGTTTTAAATGATTTTGCATTAATTAATCTCGTGTTTTATCTATTCAACACGTGATTTATCTATTTCCTACTTGTTTGATGGCTTTCGTGGAGGAGACAATTTGGTGGGTTATGCTGACAGACAGTGAGGGAGAAGGTTTACTTACTTCTCTTGGTTACTGTCAACTCGGGTATTGGAATCTGCAAGGGTATATGAACACTTGAAAGCTGAGCTATAATACCAGCTGACAGATAGTATCTTCTTCACAAAGATTTTCATGTTCCTTCTTGAGGACTTTGAACCGAAAGGTATCTCTTCATGAACAACACCTTAATGTATAATTGATGCTCATCAGAGCTGACTGTAACCACCATTTTCAAATATTGTATTGTTTCATACAACTTCCATTGAAAAGTCATATTGCTTCCGTTTCCAATTTCCATTCACTAAAGTCAAATTAAATATTAAAAACTAATTAAAAAAATCTAATTTTTCTAACACTCCTAAGCCAATTACAACTTTTTTATCCAGGTTACAATGAGAAAAAGGGATCACTACGCTAGTAACTACAACAGAATGTCAGAACCAATCTAGGATGCCCGCTCGATGCAGTCACTGTCCACCTTAGCTTATATCCCAAAATTCTGCTTAGAAACTTAATATTGACAATCAGAAGTTTTACCACTCCAGTGTAACAGAGCAAGTGTTGTCAGTGCTGAAGGCCGTGACTTTCAAGATTTTTGTAGTATTTGAGATGAAATGTTGTAACTATCTTCTAGAGTTATTCTTGGGCATGATGTTCGTTTTTTCATAGCAAACTTGCTATTGAAATCATTGTCCTCAAATATATCGACACCAAAATGCACATAGATGTTATTGCTAGATTATCGTCTAGAAATTAAGTCACTATTTGGAAATATGATCTGCAACCATGTCTGCCTAAAATGCAATTGCTGCTACTTCTATAAGCTACTAAGGTTTTCGCAGGAGTTCAAGGGCTTCACCAGCTCTCAGCTTTGTAGAGAGCCTGAGTTTTCTATAATCTTCATAAGAGAAAGGAACATATAGCTGTGGATGTTCCGAATCCACAAATTCTGGAGGAGCTTCCACCAGTGCTTCCTCCTTTGGTCCCAACAGAAATGTAGCAATCGAAATTCGAATATTTGCCTCCCTGCATTGTACTCTATGCTTCACATTGCACAACCTCCCATTGCTCCAAGCCTTGGCATACAAACATCAACATGATTACTTTACCAACAGATGGCAATTGTATATGATTGCTAGCATGCCAGTATAAGCACCGATTGAAAATGTCTAATAGATTGAATGAATATAAATTGGATACGAACAAAGATCTATCAGATTAATACCTGAGCAACATCCCCTAGATTGACAAGCAGAGTACCTGGACAAGGATCAACTGGCACAAATGCACCAGACTTGTCCATGACTTCTAGGCCACCCACATTTTCGTCTTCTTGAAGAATGGTTAGAAAGCCTGAATCTGTGTGGATTTGCACACCAGAGGAGCCAACTGATTCCGGAGTGAAGTTGTACTTGTTGATCCTGAACTGGCAGGGCCACCCTTGGAGAAACTCAGTATTTCCTAAGCCATAACTTTCTGCCAATTTTAACCCAATTTCGACAATCTGCTGATACACTGCTTCTGCATACCTCTCTATCACCTCTCTGCTCACTCAACAATAAAAACAACTTCAACAAACTAAACTAGTTCACAAACTGTTGGAAAAGTAGGATCTAATGTGCAATCAAATATGAATTAAAATCCAAGGTTAACATACATGCAATTGAATAAGCTAGATTCCTTTATTGCAGACATCAACCATATAGCAGTGTCCATCATCATAGTTTAGATTAGATTAGATCTCTTGAATCAAAGAACGAAAACAAGCTGCATTCATTTTCATTTTGGACTAGGGTCCATCCATTAAACTTTTTATATGTAGTACAAATGATCACATAAAAATAGCAGAGTTAAGTGTTCACATATCTTCTGTTGACCCCAAGCTAGACTCTCGATCTTCGGGTAGCTAGTTTTTATTGTTGCCTTCGCTATTGTCGTTCAAGAAAACTGACCTCTGATGAGAAGATGCATCTAATTGAGAGCAAAAGCTCTGCACAGCTTCAGTTGAGCCCAAGTCATAAAGCCCCAATGCCTCATAAAGAGGGTTGGCTTTGCTGGGGGCCACGTAGCCACTGCCAGCTATGGCGTCTTTGTTCTGCACCTTGATCTCCATGGGCAGGTCAAGCAGAGATCTGACCAGAGTCTTCATCTCCCCCATCAGAGTCAATGGGATCTTGTGGTTCACAAGTCTGAAGCAACCCCATATCTCAGATGCTTCCCTCAGTTTCTTGTACTCTTCTGCATCTGGAAACTTCTGCAGATCAACCACTGGGATGCTGTTGGTCTTGTTCCAATCTTCTTCACTAGCATCCCCCATTTCTTTGCTTTGTTTTTTGTTATCTCCTCTGCCCTCTTGCTATCGATCTTCAGCTGCATACAACCCCTGCTTTTTATGTTCACAGTTCAATGGGGTTGGAGGGATTCATTTGGTAATGAGTGATTGTCCATTGCACACTTTTCAGGTGCTTTTTTTTTTTTTTTTTTTTTTGAAAGGAAACTTTTCAGGTGCTAATTGAATAAGATCCATGCGGAGAAAAACGGACAAAGAAGAAAAGAATAGATCGTCATCCATGATGTGGAGACCTAATAAATTATCCGCTAATGCACCTTTCTTTTATCAAATCTCAGGGACATAGTCTAATCATGAGGGTAGTATTTTATCATGATGTAACCAGGGAAATATTACCATCTTCCTATAAATTTGACAGTATGTCATATATACACACACCATCCATCCGTACTGTACAACTTATATATCATCGTAAGCCAGCTACAACATTTTTTATTCAAACTAAACTAAAATGACCAAAAGGGATTAGGATCCCTAAATACGATAGCAACTACAACAAAATGTCAGAACCAATCAGGTATGCTCGATTACATCCCAAAATTCTGCTTAGATACTTGTAATACCAGTATTGGCACTCAGAATTTTCACCACATTGGTGTTAGAGAGAAGTGTTGTTACTAGTGACTTTCAAGATTTCATAGTACTTGAGATGAAGTGTTGTAACTATCTCCTAGAGTTATTCCTTGGACACGCCGTTCGTTCTCAGTTAGCAGATTTATTATCGAAATCATTGTCCCTAAATATATCTACACCAAAATACACATAGATGTTATTGCAGATTATTATCGAGACATTTAAGTTTTTTATTTGGAGATATGATCTGCAACCATGTCCCTCTAGGATGCTATTGGTGCCACTTCTATGAGCTGCAAGCTGAGGTTTGGTTTATATATGCGATTAAGACGGTTTGCGCAGGAGTTCAAGGGCTTCACCGGCATGTTTTTTTGTGGAAAACCTGAGCTTTCTATAATCTTCATAAGTGAAAGGGACATAGAGCTGGGGATGCTCCCAATCCACGAATTCGAGTGGAGCTTCCACCACTGCTACATCCTTTGGTCCCAACAGAAATGTAGCAATCGAAACTCGAACAGTTGCTTCCCTGCATTGCACTCTATGCTTCACATTGCACAGCCTCCCATTGCTCCATGCCTTGACATAAAAACATCAAGAGCAACAACATGATTACCTTACCACCAGATTTTAATGTATGATTGCTAGTGTGCCAGTATTAGCACCGCAAAGGCGTAATAGATCGAATGGATATAAATTGTAATCAGATTCATACCTGAGCAACATCCCCTAGATTGACAATCAGAGTGCCTGGACAAGGATCAGCTGGCACAAATGCACCAGACTTGTCCATGACTTCTAGGCCGCCCACATTTTCGTCGTCTTGAAGAATGGTCAGAAATCCTGAATCTGTGTGGATCTGAACACCAGAGGAGCCAACTGATTCCGGCGTGAAGTTGTACTTGTTAATCCTAAATTGGCAAGGCCACCCCCTTAGAAAATCAGTATATTTTAGCTTAAGACTTTCTCCCAACTTCTGTCCAATTTCCACAATCTGCTCATACACTGCTTCTGCATACTTCTCTATTACCTCTCTGCTCACTCAACAATAAAAACAGCTTCAACAAATTAGACTAGTTCATAATGCTGGTAAAATTTTGGGTCTAATTGATTTTTTGTTTGGGACTTCGGGAATAATTCATGCAATCAATAGCAAAGATCATTACTTTCATCAGCAAACACAATGTGGAAAAGCACATAAGTAAGATATTAGAACAACCTGAAACCAGTCGAGGCTAGTATTGGATGCAACTTCAATCTTTCCAATAGTTCACATATATGCTATTGGCTAAGCTACACCATTAGCTTACCACTTTGGAACCCGATGCTAAATGCGCATAAGTTGACTAATCTAGATAGTTCATCTCTTACTTCGGACTTTGGGCAGCTAATTTTGATTGTTTGCTTTCTTCTATTCAGCTAAAATGTCATGATCAAAATCTGTCCAAAAAATCTGCTAACTTGCCTAATCTTCTATTGCCCTCGCTATTATCATTCAAGGAAACTAACCTCTGGTGGGGAGATGCATCTAACTGAGAGCAAAAGCTCTGCACAGCTTCAGTTGAACCCAAGTCATAAAGCCCCAGGGCCTCATAAAAAGGGTTGACTTTGCTGGGGGCCATGTAGCCACTGCCAGCTATGACATCTTTGTTGTGTATCTTGATCTCCATGGGCAGGTCAAGCAGAGACCTGACCAGTCTTCATCTCCCCCATTAGAGTCAATGGGATCTTGTGGTTCACAAGCCTGAAGCAACCCCATATCTCAGATGCTTCCCTCAGCTTCTTGTACTCTTCTGCATCTGGAAACTTCTGCAGATCAATCACTGGGATGTTGCTGGTCATGTTCCAATCATCTTCACCAACATCCCCCATTTTTTTATTATTTTTCTTTTGTTTTCTCCTCTGCCTTTTTGCTACCAATTTTCGGTTCTATACAAGCTCTGGCTTTTATTGTGAAATTGGAGTTCATAGTTCAATGGGGTTGGAGGTATTCATTTGGTATTGAGTGATTCTCCATTGCACGCTTTTCATGTGCTAATTGGAGAAAGATTACGCCAAGGACAAAGAAGAAAAGTATAGAACGGCACGCTTTTCATGTGCCCATCAATGTGATGCTGCAGTTTTTTGGGATGCCAAAAAAATGAGGAAAAGAGTTCTCTGCTGTCAAACATACTGTCATCGAACACAAACTCGAAAGGGAATATCACTATTTGGGGAAGTTTGATGGAAATTCTTGACAAAATGTAAAGAGAGAACAAAAGCTATCAATGTTTCACTAACAACTTGCAAGATCTAGAAGGCCATCAGAAGATTTAAGATTAAAATATATAAAATGAATCAACAGCCAATATGAAAGAAAAAGATGACATCTTGAACTCCATATACAAATAAACTCGATAGTAAGCCTTATATACAAACCATCCATCCAGACTGTACAACTTATATCCTCCTAGCCTTTTTCATCCAGACTACAATGAGAGAGAGAGAGAGAAAATGATCCCAAAATAACGATAGCAACTACAATAGAATGTCAGAACCAATCTAGTATGCTTGCTCAATATAGTCACTGTCCACCTTCCCTAAACCCTAGCTACTAACATCCCAAAATCAGAAGTGTCACCAGACTAGTGTAAGAGAGAAGTTACATGGAATGTCGGCTATCTCCTTTCTCTCTAGGTAGTCTCTCTTCTTGAATTTCTTCCAAATCCTCATCATCTCCTCGCTTGCCTGCTTGTTCTTTCCAATATGCAACCAACTTCTTGAGCCGCATGATCTCTTTTGAAGAAACATTTTTGCTAGGATCATTCACAATTGATCGAACTCTTGATGCATACCTGAATTAGCATAAAAGAAATGCCACACACGATTATGCTGGGAGTTAAAGCCACATCAACATAATTTGACGAACACACATAAATGTAGAATATAAACATGCCAGAAATAAATAAAAATAGCAAGTTGACAACTGACGGTATCTAATAAAAAGGTTATAAAATCAGCTTGCAGTCAACACCTTTTATTAGAATCATTAAATGGAAGGGGCTAAGTTGTTTAATAATTTAATTGTCAAGAAAAAAAAGGGAATAATAAACTTACGTAAGAGAATTGTATGTCTCATCCAGATTTGATTCGGCAGGAGAAACATTAACGAACATAAGCGTTTTAGCGTTACCACCAAGTGAATCACTCATCAGCATCGTCAACTTATGGTTCCTGTAAGGAATGTGTTGACCACCGGCAGATAAAGCACTAATGACATCCCCGAGTGCTGAAAGTGACTTGTTTATGCTTTGAGCTTCTTTGAGAGTATTGCCTGCTGAACCTGACTTCTTTATCCTTTCCGAACCAGCAAGATCAACAAAACTTAGCTACACATGATTAAACAAAAGAAAGAGATCAATGAATATAACTTCAAATCAAATACTAAACCAGGATCGAAGTGATCCAACCAAAGGTGCATCACGTTTACCGAAGGTGTATGAAAGAATAATTATTCGGATAAGTATTTATATACCTTTCCTCGTGCAACAGATTGAGTCTGAAGGTTCGTACTCTCAATAACAATTGAAACGATGGAATGAGATCTAGAACTTTCTTCATTCATCTGAGTTCCGGCTGTATGTCTTCTATCGGATCCTCTTTGAATGATACTTTTCAGTTCCTCATATGTTGAAATTGATTGAACGGTGGCATTTTCAACCAATACCATACCCTAACAACAACAAAAGTTAGGCCACATTCCAAAATGAAAGATTTATATTACAATGTATATTAAGCACCAGATATCAATAACATCTGAGATTTCTTAGTGTTATATAAATACCTGTCCATAGAATAACAGAACGCTTTTAAAATTATGTAAGAAGATTACCTTTGAATCTTTCTTGATATCCAATTTCGAATGCTTTGCAGTTTTTGGCAAGAGGAGGTCCACAAGAGTATCTTGATACAACTCCAACATGTATACCTGCGCAAAAAATTTTAGTTCAATGCCAATATCAAGTAAAGAAAGTGATGTAATTTGTATATTTATTTTAGGGCGCCATACTAGATATGATGGACTTCTTTTCACCTGACCTATGTCTTCATTTTCTTCTAGATATCATATTTGCGTTGACATATTTTCTTATCACATATGCTTTAATACTTTTTATATAAACAAAAGTTTTACAACCGCACATCCTAGCAAATCTTAAATGTTCTTGTGTTGTAACGGTTGCGAGTACTAAGTGGAAAATACTAAGCTGTAACCAGACATTCATACAAACTACATAAATCCTTTCATGCAACACACTTGAAAATTGGCTACAGTTAATCATTATATTGAATCCACAGCATATACCTTCAATGAAAATGAGAATTTGTTGCTGTCCTTTTTCAATATTTTGAAAAGCTCTTTTGTAGCTCGTGGAGTAAGTCCTGGACTAGTTTCAGAACCATAAATTGTGTACGTCTTCCCAGAGCCGGTTTGTCCGTAAGCAAAGATGCACACGTTATACCCATCCACTGCAGATTGTACCAAAAACTGCATTAAGTGCAAACAAGAAATGTTAACATATTATATATCATTTGCATATGTATATTGAAGAAATTTTAATCATAGACCTCTTTTACTGAACCAACTTGCCTTTGTATCTTCAAATACAGCTTCTTGCGTGGAACTACCGTCGAATACACGATCATAGATATGTTGCTTGACATCATCCTTCCACGGATGCTCAACTGTGAACTCGTCAACACTTTTGATTTTGCCTTTCTGGTCTTCAGAAACTTCCTTTTCATTCAGAGGTCTAACTCGACAATAAACTCGGATCTTGCCTTTCATATCTGAAATGTATCCAAATGGACAAAATTTTAGATATGGGTACTAAAGAGACAGAAGAAAGGGGCCACTTGTTTATCGGAAAGATTTCAATGAATGCCAACCTTCTATGGTATTAAAATAGCGCTTCCTTAAAAGCTGCTCCTCCTTGTAAAGCCCTTCCATCTCAGCTAGCTGAGCCCCTTGCATCCTCAAGATGAAAGCAGTTTGCTCATTCTTCCTATCTATGTCCTGAAATCAAACACAAATAGTGATGAGTTGCAGCATTCCCAATCTGGCCTTTTTGCCGAACTGTTCAACATTTTGAGAATCTTGTACACCAAGTAAAACCAGGAAACAAAAGAAAAGTCCTAGTGTGTAGTACAGAATCATTACTTCTTTCATTTCTCTGAGATCCTCCAATTCCTTTAAGTTACTTTCTAATGCAGCAACCTCAGCGTTTCTGGTGGCAAGAGTTGATTTGGCAACTGCTAATTCTTGATTAACTACTGCAATCTTATTTTCAAGTTCGAGCACTTGAAATTTTAACACTTTGCGCTCTTGCTCAAATGTTTTCTCCAGAACATCAATCTGCATCATTAACACTCACTAAGACTTGATTTCCCTGTTGGATAACCAATGATAAACTTCAAAGAAGAAAACAAGCATTCTCAAAACCCAAGTCAGAAGCCAAGGGCATTACCTCATCAGATCTAGTCTTTTCAAGCCTAGATACCTGTTGCTCCAATCGTACTTTTTCATCTGCTAGTCTCCGTATGGTTTCTTCTTTTGCTTGCAACTCTTCCCTTTGAAGCTTCATCTCTTCTTCGAGCTTCTGTGATGCATATGTAAGATATTATACCTCAATCCAAAGTGAGCCTACTACTTGAAAGAGCCAGCTATATATATATTTACAAAGGTTTACGTACCTGGTAATTTCCACCAACTGTTTTGTTACTATTCTCTGCTACTGCATTGCTCAATTCTCTCAACCTTGCTTCCAGAACCTTCTTCTCTAACAGTGCAGCCTAATAGGTTTTGAAAATCAATTAGAAAACTCAAAAGAAAAATTGAGTGCAACGAATGATCTCTCAAAAATTAATTGCCCTGACCTGAAGAGCCTTATCCTTTTCATCACACCTTGATCTAAGCCTATCATGCTCACTTGTAACTTTTGTGAAGTTTTGCTTCTCAGATGCCAAAGCTTGCTTTAAAGTTTCTAAATCTTCTTGCAGCTTCGCCTCTTGTTTTTGCTTGTCACGCAATTCTTCCAGCAACTGAGGTACAATAGTTTCATTCAATCACCAGATAATTTATTTACAGCAACTAACAGTTCAATACATCAGAATCTGCTTTTCTTACTTGATCAGCATTACGCTGAGACTCTTCAACAGCTTTCGACAAATCCTCCACACGTTTTTCATATGCTTCACCGTTGGAAGGCTTAAAATTGTTAGGAAGATCACCATTCACTGAACCACTAGCAGCAGACCGAGCTTTAGAATACCTCCGCAACATGACATCATTTATATGTGTTTGAAGAGCAACACAAATTTCTTCACCCTGCATGGAAATGAGAAATGATAGATTAGCAAACTATTACTGAATTGGCCTAGAAACCCCAAAATGATCGATAAAAAACCGCTAGTTTAGAGATTTGCCGAACCTGCTTAGTTTCAAATTGGAATATGTGAAGAACGCCTGCAACTCTCATCTTGAAGAAAACGGCAGTATTGCTGCTACCAAATTGCATTATGTCTCTTAGCTCAGCTGAATGTAGATATTCCTTCGGAACAGGGCGGAAAAAATGAACCTGTGGAATGTATTATCATGATACCAGTATAACCATAAACAAGAACAATGTGCATAGGTATACATGTGTCAACATTCCTCTTTAAACTCACCCCTCTTTTGTTGATGCCCAAAATAATTCGACCTGGCAGAAGTCCAATGGGATCATCAATCTTACGAACACTGAAGAAGACGGAATTCCCATAAGGAAGTGTCCTGAGTATTCGCAAAAACTGTTGTCTTGCATCATCTTTGGTCAGTTTTTCCTAAGACAACAAAACTTTGTTAAATAACCAAACAATTTCATCAATGAATAGTTGTTGTCAGCTGAAAAGTAAGAATGATTAATAACTGGAAGAAGGATTATTGAGGATGCATTTCAACAAGTCACTGGCAACCAAATCAAGGATGAGATAATATAGTCAAATAAAAAAAAAGTAGATCTCAAAGATCAAACAAGGAAGTAAAAAATTGACTTTCATTTACAGTAGATATGCATTTAGATGTACTGGTTCCATCCACCTGGAGATATACTTCATAGCAAATATTTGCATGTTGCAACAATAATTTATAGCAGAACTTGAAGAGAAAAATTTCCAGTCATGGGAGAAAACATACAAGCTTCTGGTTGAGGTCAATTCACAATCAATTACAAAAGGTTAGTTTGACCATTGAATAGTAACTTACCATTGTATGGTAACGTGAAAGAATATCGAACTCCCACTCCCGTTTTGCTCGTGTAATTGCAATTTGTCTAGGTAAGAAGCGTTCCAAAAGTGAATTCCAGTCACTGAAAAATAAACACATCAGGTTGAATTTGAAAGAGAAAAATAATCAAAGATGCAAAGTCTAATAGCATGATAGAAAGGCCTATATGTTTGCAAATGCTACTATATAAAAATAAGTGTGAAACTCAAAACAAGTAATAGATGAAAACACACTAAATGAAGAACAGAAAAGTAGAAAAACACTGACGAGCATGATTCTGGATTTCCAGAAAATCCAATGTCAACCAAGATTTGCAACGCAGAAAGCTGTGCAGCATCGTCTCTTCCAACAGGATAATTGCCCAGTATATAATCATGTTGCAACTGAAATAATATAGCCAAATTTCAGAAGTTAATATGAGCATACGAATCATTATTATTGATCATTACTTTGACAGCTCTTGAAAACGACATTTGCCTAGCTTTCAGAAAAGCAAGTCAAGACAGCTCATTTTGATAAATACACTATTAATGAGCACAAGTGAATCAATACACCAATGGATTAAGACACTGAAAATTACTATTCAGATTAACGCACTTGAACATAGGACAACTGCACAAACATTGGATCTGCTACAGCTTCATCAGACTCCCGGAATAGCTTTTTCTTAAATGTCAGCTTGCAGTGCAAAATTTCTCCTTTACTTCGATCCTTTGCTGCCTTAAATTCTGCTAAAAGATCCCCTATGTACTTGTTGTCATCTAACCCAATATACTCCTCTGTTAACAATAAAATGCACATTAGACAAACCATTATTAAACCCCAACATAGGAAACCAACTTAAAGGAAATAAAGTTACCATTTCCAGGATCAGGTGATTTAGAGCCAGTCATAACTTTACGGCATTCAAACAGGCTAAAGCTAGAAAATGTTGACAATTTAATTAACCCTGCAAGTTCCTGGAAGGACATAAAATTAAACTATCAAAAGTTTGATGAGATAGACAAGGTAATTGGTTCCATAATTGTGTAAGGCAGAAAAAGAATAGAGAAGGTTTTTTCTTTTTCAATCAATAAAATATTTGAGTGATTTACAAGACTACGCAAAATGCAAAGGTGATGCATCCTATATTCCTGATTAAAAAGCACATAATGGAAATTAGCTTAGACCATGTGAAGGCAACAAGACAATTTAGGTAGCTGTAGATCATAGTAGATAAGTCAAAGCCATTAAAACCAGTTTTCAATTTCAGGAAGAGTTTCCCATTACTTCTTATATATAGTAGCCACGAATTCAGAAAAGAATTATTAAGCAATTAAAACAAGTGGGATAAAAAGCACATACTCTTGAAGACTGAACCTTGAAATTTTGAACAGGTTAAGACAATCTTTTCTGCATCCTCTTACTGCACAATTAAGTGTCATCGTATCCCAATTTGGTGATACTCTACCATTTCAAGTATTCATTTTAGCAAAAACTTTGTTTAACATTTTAAATTTGTGAGAATCTGCCAAAGCAAAGACTTTTCATTTATGTTTGACAGTCACCGTACATTCCTCCACTGTAAGTCAACTTTACATATTCATTCCTTTTTCTGACATCTTTTTCCTTAACTTTTTATATCCAAACAGATACTGCACATTAAAGACAACAATACAAAAAGATTACCTCAACGGCATCAGCCACGGTTGTTGCCATGTCGTATGTGATTTCTTCAAAGGTTTCATCCAAAAAAAAGACGATAGTTGTTAGCTTCCGATCAGTTAAAAGAGCTTCAATCTCCTCACGTCCTGGTATTGTATGCCTAGGGCCAGCCTTTACAGAACGCTTCAATGCATTTAGTGTATTTAGTGCTAGAACTCGAACCTCCGAGTCAATATTCACACCATGAGCTACATTGTGGATATACTCGGACAAGTAACCACCAATGTCCTTGCTTGGAGGCATAGAGGATGCACACAGATACATCAACTCCCATGATTTGATCAAGTATTGCCTGTTATACCAAAAATACATTACGCCAACCCAAAAGGCATAGAAATAAGAGCAGTTTTAGCACAGCCATTAACACAACCATATCATGCCTACTGTCATGGAAACAAAACACAAGGACATGAAATAAAACAGTGCATACTTGTCAGGATTATTTCTTGTTTGTTTTGAAATCTGAGCAAAAACTTCATCCCGAAGTTCTGTTCGTTTTAATGTTTGCTTATACAGCTTTCCCACAAGCTCGACCCGTTCATCTAAGCTTGCTGGAGCAACCCGATCAGATGAATCAACTCCCATGTACTTCAGAATGGTCTGGAACAGTTTCGTTGCCCGGCTTACCAAGTCATTATTTATTTTCAATAATGATGTAGGTATTGGTTCCTGTAAAAGCATGTAATTTAGCTCTTGAAGGTTAATGAAACATTTAGTAAGTAATAATTTTATGAAACATAGCATGTAATTACCTTTTGAAAGCACAGCATATCCTCAAAAGTGAACTTCTCTCGAGGTTGCGGACCAACAGATTTCTTTGTAAAGAACCCACGTTTTCCAGAAGACTGAATCTGTTTCTGCATCAACCTCAAAAATCCTTCTACCTATTTTTTAAAGCAAATCCATTATTATTAAAGAACATAACCATATAAATGATCATTGACCTGAAACAATGAACAATAAACATTCTATGTATTCAGATAAATTTGGATTCGGGAAGGAGAATCAATTTGAGAGTGTGCGCGCTAGTGATGTATTTGTTTGTATATAGTAATCGATTGGATTGTCTGCTAGAAAATAAACACTCTTACCTGAAATCTATCAATCAACGGTATGGCACCAGCAAGTTCTGCTGGGATGTCCATCGCTAGGGTCCTTGGTGTACTGCAACCAACAAGTAAAGAAATGTGGACAGTCAGAGGCAAGACAACATCATAGGAAACTGCAAAACCCGCTCACGAGTTTTGACTACCAATATGTTTAAGAACCCCTCTTGGTAACAATAATACTATATATAAAAACATTGTGCCCATTTCAAGCTAACAATTTCAAAACTGATAATTTGCCCTGCCTCCTTGTTTACTTTGAACCTGATTAGACTGCTTTTACCATCAAACAAATAAAAAAAGGCATTAAAATCCAAAGTAGAAAACATGAATCAAGGGGAATACGGAAGCAACTTACGCCGGTGTGAAGCTGGAGCTATCACTGTCATAATCATCCCCATTTGAAAGAGCGACGGCGGAGTTGTGTAAAGGAGTGTCCTCATTGCCATTGCTAGAGCTGAAAGACGACCTACTTGTTCTAACACTTTGAGCCATTGATGGGTGCAGGTCAATTGTCATTTCACTACAGCCCACCAGACAGGCTCACTTCAACAGAACAGTTACAGCTCCCTTTTCATCTCCTCAACCATAAATTTCCAATGTATGCTTATTAGTATCAACAACTTTCAATCCACACCTAATAACAAGGACCAACACAACAACAAAGGCCACAATTAGCTAGTTGAAGATACAATTTTCTTCCAATGCAATCATTTTCAATCAAAAAGATAATCTTTTCAGCTTCACAATTTCTTCAAAGCAACGAGACCCAATAAAGCTCTGAACTTTTGTGGCAAACCAGCATTAAAACCAGCAAAAGAGACAATATCAACCCAAAAAAGACGAAACCCAAAAATCAGAAAAGCAAAAAGAACAGAACTTTATTAATGGTTGATGAAATTAAAGCCTGCCCTTGAATTCTTAGGACCATTGCTTTGTCCCATTATACAGCCAGATCGAAATCAAATGAAAAATATGATAAACCAGAAGCAATCAAATGCAATGTGAAATCAAAAAAATGGATTAAACAGGAGAAAATCTACGGACCCTTTTCAGAAGACACGCGGAAAAGCTTGAATTGAATTGAATTGAACGAACGGAGATGGAGAGATCTGAGCTAAAAAAAAAAAAAAAACTCAGACGCCAGTGCCTCCAGTGAAAGCAGAGAGAATCACGGGACTATTATAAATGACAAAGGGCTTTTCCGGGAATTCACACCAACGTTCATTTTTTAAAACCCTTTATTTTATTTTTGCGCGACTTTGTGTGTTTTTAAATCTTTCGAGTTCTCCAATAACCAAATTACTAAAATAACCTCTTGTCTCCAGGCAATTGTTATTCGAACTTTTTGTATTTTCTAGGTGGTTGTATGGGAAAATTAGAGGAGTAGGGAAGGGTAATGCTGACATTTGTAGGTGCTCCGGTGGCGGGAGATGCCAAAAGTTTGGGCTTTCGTTGCCTGCTGTCGCTGGAGGATGTACTTGGAAGGAAGTTTTGTTCTTTGTTACCTTCCATATGGGCCCTTCCAATCTAACTTTATCTTTCCAAGTTTCCATCCATGGAAGCTACCAATTTCACTTTACTATTATAGTTTCATATGAGAAAGTCAGTAATGATAAAACCCTCTTGCTCAATTAGTACTACATACTTGGAACATGATTGCACTTTGTGAATGATAAATAGTTAACATGTCAATATGTCCGGCATAAAGGTTCATACTAGTGTTTTTATGAGCGCATATTTTAGATGGCTATTTACAGTCGTAAAAATATATGTCTATTTGTCCATTATTCGTATTCATTGTATTTATTTATCATCTCTTTTACTACCAAACCAAAAAGTGCTCATTATAAATGATCATCATTTAAAGTCGCAATGTCAATTCGTGTAGTAACAAAGTTCATCTTGTGCTTGACAATTTCTTCGTTAAATGGTCTTCTCTACCAATTTAGGAGTTCCCATGTCTTAGAAGGTAAGATACTTCCCAAGTGACATATGAGTCCTTTCACTTATTTTTCAAACAAGGAAAATTGGGTCCATTGATAATCTTATTAGATGTGTTTATTGCATGGGAAGAGCCAAACTAAATGTATGACTACTCAAATGCCGGCATGGCCGGCTTATGCCAAATGTACAAGAATGAATACAACTCACGAGAATTGTCACTTGATTAATTGACTTAGCAATGGAGATCATCAGGTTGTATATGACATTATTAATCTACTTACTATTGATTTTTCGATTTTTGATTTCCATATTTTTCTATGAAATTTGAGAGGCCAAGAATGCACCAATTAACCCAGAAAGGAGAACAAGTCAAGAAGATTAAATTGCAATAAAGGAAATCATGAGAAAGTTGAGGACCAATGTCAATTGTTTTCAAGTCTCAGACCTAATAAGCACAAACAAGTAAAAGCAACCAACTTCAACTACACCAAATAATTTATGGCAACTTTTCTGCTTTTAGACAGCAAAGCAAAGGGTACAGTTTTTCCATCAAGGCAACAATTTTCTCCTACAACCATGGATCAATTATGTTAACTTTTCATTCAAGCAAACTAAAATCATTATATATATCACAACCAACTATTTTGTTATGATTCTTTGCCATGTTCTAGTCAGTTTCCAAGGCCTGGTTGATCATTGTGCTTTTGTTATCCATTTTGGCCTAAATGTGCATAAGTATGCTAAGGAGAGTCGTGTATGCACTAGTGATGTCTTTCCGAAAGTGCACACACACACCCTTGTTGTGCATACACGCACCCTTCTTCCTAACTATCCACATGAGATGAGAATATTGCTCAGATTACTGCAAACCTTAGCATTCTTATGAATTGATAAAAAGGCGATCAAGTAACTTGTAGAGTATCCAATATCTGTGGCAGTGGCACCAGCTACTCTTATTGCCAACATGGGCCAATATGAGCCCTGTGATCCCATTATCTGAAGCTCGTAGCTTGTAGAGTATCCAATATCTGTGGCAGTGGCACCAGCTACTCTTATTGCCAACATGGGCCAATATGAGCCCTGTGATCCCATTATCTGAAGCTCTTGGATTAGCCTTTCGGATTACCCCTTAATCTTCCAACTAAAGGCCCAAGACTTGACGATAGATGCCAGTGTGGAACAGTAATGCATCTGCATATGTCGAAAGCTAGACATGCTTGCAAGTTGCATCTGGGTATCACAGTGTCTTCTTATCTAAATGATAAAAAATCTTTTAGAAAACTAATACTGAATCAACTCAAACTGTACTAAGCTAAGTTTTAAGTTTCCTGAAGCTTATACAGAAATTCATAGCTCATGTAACTCTTGGGCCAATTCATAACTCCAAACGGCATTGTCAAGATGAGAAAGTATGAAAAAATGGTTGAAAATGGTTGAAGAAACGTCATGCTATGGAAATACATAACCCAATCACAATTACAAAAACAATCTTTAAACTAATTCGAAGACTAAATTGTAACTCAATGACCAAATTGTAACTCTTGGACAAATTCATAGGTCGAAATGGTATTGGCAAGGGAAGGAAATATGATAAAATGGTTAAAGGAACATCATATTATAGAAATACATGTAAACCCGTCAACATTTCAGCCACAATCCAAGTCGAAAATCTTGTAATTCGAATACTAAATTACAACTCTTTGAACAAATTGTAACTCATTGAACAAATTCATAGCACCAAATGATATTCCTTTTACCTAAACTCTTGTAACTCATTGAACAAATTCATAGCACCAAATGATATTCCTTTTACCTAAACTCTTGTAACTCGTGGAGATATGCTAGGCAGTCGTGCCCGGTTGACATCTGTAAATAGTTTATGGTCAAGCATTTTAGTACACACCTACCCTCTTCTTCAAAAGTTTAACAAAATTGCTCAAAGTACTATAAACTTCTTTAGCTTTCACCAACATTCTCTACCATTGATTCCAAATTCGAACACCATACACATCTGTAGGAGGCGAAGTTGAAGTCATTTGTACACTTTTAGGGGTAACATCTAGCATCTAATTGTACTGTTATTATTCTCTCCCACTTGACTAGAATGCAATTGCATTTTACAAAAGAATACAAGTCATAATATCAACTACAAATATGGAGTGATACAAATGAGCATCTTAAAAGAATTCAAGTCTGATGAATCAACTACTAATCCAATTAAATTGCATATCTGTAGGGCCATAGACTGAAGCCAGCAGGAGTCTCTTTCTTACACAAAATTGGAACAGAGAAGGGGTTGAAGCCTGGAGCAAAAGAGACATGTTCCACATTTACCAGTATATCTGAAGGTGGTCGAAATGAACTTTTCCCTCTCGGCCAGACAACACAACTTAAACTAGCAAAGATTTCAATCTTTTGACTTGGAAAAATTTCTAGAAAAAGTTCTTAACCTCTCCATGACATTCCGGATTTGCTCTGAAATTGCATTGTACAGATATCTTTGCGCTGCCTCATCCAAACCACCAGGGCCAGTTGGCCAACCTAAAGTAGAATGTGACATGTTACGAGACAGAGAAATTGCCGTCTTCCTCATTTCAGAAAGGTCAAATTCCACTGGCTCGCCAACAATTATCTTAATGTTCTTATTCCATAATGGAAAAGGAGGCCTTTTACCACGGTAAAATTTCTCAGGCATCACCTGCAGATTTAAACAGAAACAAAAATGAGCAAGGTTTCACAAACGGATCACACAAGATTCGTCCACATACTTGTATGGATTAAAAACACCAATTTATAGTTAAAATGGAAGTCCAAAGAGAAATCTGGCATCAATGGTTGTGTTAATGCAAGTGATCCCCGTGTTCATGTCAGACTTTCCATAGAGAACCAAAAGAAACTAGTAAATGAGATTTGTGACACTTCTGTACAGTACATATGGCCCTTTTTCAGTGGGGAGAGTGGGAAGGAGCGTTAGTAAATTGTCATCTTGAGCAGTTCAACAGCATCTAACAACAATGTCGATAAAATCTAAACATAAATACATCGAATTGATCAGGACAAAGGGAAAATTCGTAAGAACAGAAAATACCTGTTCAAACCCAGAATGGATAATTGGCAAAACTATAGGAGTTACAGGAGCACGAGCAATTAGACTAGCAGTCCCCCACTTCAGTCGTCTTATAGGTGCATCTTCCTGGCACACTTTTCCTTCTGGAAATGTATGTACCTGGCCATCACAGATTCAAAGGTTTGAACTTGGATAACTCAAAGGTTTCGCCTAAACCGTAAAGAACTATACATTACACTACAGCACAAGCATACAACTTTTCGAAAATAATGATTTTGCAAGGTAGCATTGCTTTCACAAACTACAGATAAAGAACCAGCAAACCCGAAAATTTCGAACTTCATATGGTCAGTGAGCTCAACAATACTCGCTGTGCAAGTGAATGTACACAAATATGCCACCAAGTTTTAGCACATCCACATTCTATATCACTTTCCCTTAGTGAAACTAACACAAGAGACACTAGTAATTATGTGAAGTTACTAGTAATTACCTACCCATTCGCCTTCACTCAATCTCTCAAGAGCTTCATTCATGTGTTCTTGATAAATGCCGCCGCCTCGAGTAATCGGAATGCACTTCCCTGATCAAGCAAGTTCACCACATCAAAAAACAAACCACCACCAAAAGTCCACAAAACACAAATGCGAAATCGACCCACTTGAACAATTCACAAAGCAAACAAAACCCAACATTTACCGAGTCTGAAGAAGTAAGAAAGCGTCGAGCTTTTGAAGCAAATGTCCTCGGCGGCCAAAACCCACCTGGCCAATTTCGCGTCGGTGATCGGAAAACCCTTGAAAGCCCACAAGAACGGGTCGTCGAGGGTGGACATGTGGTTGCTGACGGTGACGAGTGGCACGCCGGGAGGCCGGGACCGGACCAGGCGGACGAGAGTGTCGGCGTTGTGGACGGTGGTGGAGTTGAGGAGCGAGACGACGGCCTTGAACACGCCGCCGACCGCCGTGATCACCATCTTTCTCGGAATTCCGGCCATGTAATCCGGCCGTGCTGCCCATTCCATTATTCTTCGCCCCATTTTCATTTATTTTACGATCGAAAATCGTTGGTGATTTCTTGGTACAGGGACTGATGGCTGTTCTAACAGTCCACTACTGGGATTGTGAGGGAGAGCCTTTTCATGGGCCTATTGGGCTGACCAGCTGAATTGGGTTGACCAACTTAACACGAGCAAATTTATCTAGAAAAATTCGAATTTTACAATGAGTAATGTTTGGATTATCACATTATTTTAAATTAATTTTTAAATCATCTGATGTGTTAATTGATCAAACCATTCAATATTTAGTAAGGGAACTATTAAATAAAATTAAATGCAATTATTACTTGTTACAAAAGATGATTTAAGAAATAATTTACAAAAATATGATCATCTTAACATTATTGTTTTACCATGGAATTTCATTTTTGATAAGTTGCAGACACATAAATCATACGAGATGTTCACAAATGCTGCCTCAAAGTAGCACTCTTTCAACATCATCATGGAAGAGAAACGTATTCTATAAATCAACTAATCATGTGGTGCCAATTGGCAATAATCATATCATAATACCATGATAGCAGTACACATAAGCATGAAGAATTGAACAAAAGTATCATATGTGGAAAGTTTCTCTATTGAATACTTTGTAAAGCTTTTACAATGAATTGATTATCTTCTAAAAGAGGACAGCTACTTATAGTTTCACTAATAACAATAACTACAGCAGCCAGACTTTATAAATTGTCTTAACTAACAATACTGATCCATGATCTTTGTGTGCCTGATCTACTAATATTCAGAACTACTGGTTCTACCAAACTGTTTTGCTAATCAACATAACTTGCCTTGTTTGCTTTCTTTGCCCTCTGCCTAGCTCTATAAATTTGTTGCACAGAAGGCTTTTGGCCATATTCTCTTTCCACAGCAGCTTGAAAGCTTTGTACACTCCAGTTAGGATCGGCCCTCAGTTCAGAAGCATATCTATCTGCCAAGAAGTTTGAGTTCAACAGAAAAGCCTTCTCAACTCTTGAGCAAGTGTGATTCAGATTCATGGTTTCTGGTACGTGTAGTGTCTGTTGTGCCACTGCTAGACAAGTTGTGGTGTGGATAGTAATACAAAGTTGTGGTGTGAATAGCAAGTGTGATTCAGATTCAGAATCGTCAATTTTTTATTGTTTAAATAATGATGTGGACTTTGTAAATATGATTAGTTAGGTTTGGGCAAATGTGTTGTGTTTTGAAGCAAAAAAGACGGTGCCGAAACTACCAAATGCTGCAATCTCCGATGACTCAAATCTACTCGATTGCACCACCTATTGTAGATCATAGATGACATGAAACTGTGAATATAAGGGTTCCACATAATCCACGCTATCCTTGAATAGTTAAAATTTGACGATTCTATAAACGATGAAACACAATTGTAATGATTTTAAAGTACACGATACTAAAATTTAAGAAAAAAATACAATAATCATATTAAAATTTAATCCAAATCAAATCATAATGTACGTAATTGTAATTTGTCCTTCTATTTAATATGCACATATGTTTGAGTGCTACAATACTGTTGTATATTTATCCTATAGTTTGTAGCAACGTGTTAGTAGTAGGTAGCACCCACGATAGAATTGGTCAAAAGGTAATTCCGAACTAAACAAACCGAACAAACCAGAAGCCATGAGAAGCGAAGAGAAGGCCAAAGTAAAAAAATTCAATTCAATTTCTCAGTGACATCACATGGCAGAACTGTGCGTTTCTCAGTCCTCTCTTCTCCTCCGCCCCAAGATTGGAGCTTTTCAAAACCCTAATCACACCAACCGCCCCGCCATTTCTCTAAGTCGACCACTCCAATTCAACAATCTCAGCTATCGGCAGCGCTCCGGGGCTCCGGTTCAGAAGCTCGGAGTTGTATCCGACACCAAAGCTTCCAGCATATTCACCGTTGACTCGCCGATCAAGGACATCGGTGGGGTTGAACCGGTTGCAGGCGGCGGAGACGGCGGAGGTGATTTTGGCGGTAGAGGCGGCGGCGGTGGAGGAGGCGGAGGCGGCGGAGGAGGCGATAACAGTGACGATAGAGGCGAAGGGGAGGAGGGAGGTGAAGAGAAGAGCGGGAAGAAAGGGATGTCGATGTCACAGAAATTGACACTTGGGTATGCTGTTCTTGTTGGAGGTAATGAAATTAGCCTGTAAAATTTGCATCTTTGTATTATAATAAGCTTGTAAAGTTTGCATTTTTAATTAGATTGTGAAATGAAATGATCAGGTTGCTTTAGAGTGTTAACAGGTTGAATAGTTGGTTGGAGTTTGGATTTCATCACTTATGAGATCATTAGTACTTGTTTAGTTTCGAATTCGTGTAACGAAAAGCTTGATTACATGTAAATGTTTAATTGCTATCCTAAACTTGTTTATGAACATGCTATGTGGCGTAACTTTTCATCTGGAAAACCTTAATCGAATGGCTACTATTGCGAATGACGGCGTCATGCCAAGGAAGTATAGAGACCTTAAGGTTTTTGATGGAACTGATTGTACTGGACCTCATGGTAGTTTTGTTTATTTTACAGTGGGTGGCCTTATGGGATATTTGAAGAGCGGCAGCCAGAAGTCACTCTTAGCAGGGGGATCATCCGCGGCCTTACTCATTTTTGTTTCTACTCAGCTTCCCGTGAGGCCAGTTTTTGCATCATCTCTCGGGCTTGGTAAGTGATCGTCACACTCCTCTCAATTGGAAGAATGTCATGTACTTGTGTGCTAGTTGCTTCAGTGGTTGATTTGAAGGTTGTGTTTGCTCAGTAGTCACTTTAATGGTGCTCCCATATATCCTCCATTAGACTTATTTCTGCTTCCATCAGATACTTACAAGTATTGGATTTTCAATCTGATTAGTGCTATAATAAGCCATTGAGAATAATCCAAGGAAGCCAAATTTTGCCTCTAGAGTATGCTTACTGTTGAGTTTTGAGTTTTAAGTCTTCTGTAACTAATGCCTTTATAGAATGAAAAGAAAAGGAAAAAGTTGGTCATTTGATTGCCATGCACAAACTTTACGACTATAAATTATAATGGGCGAGATGTCTTCAGTTCTTTCTATTAGCCTGACAAAAAGGTCCCCTTGCGTCCCCTCCATCACTTTGCAAGTGCAATTCGTTTACTTGATTCTGTTCAGCCTTAATAGTGTCAATCTTCTCTCCTCCTCCAGGGTTATCTGCTGCCCTTCTGGTGGTGATGGGCTCTCGTTTCAAGAATTCAGGGAAGATATTTCCAGCTGGGGTTGTATCTCTTGTGTCGCTTGTAATGACCGGTGGCTACTTGCATGGCATTATGCGCAGTGCTCACTGATAAATGCGTGATGTTTATTAAACAATAATAATGTTAGTTAACATCTCTGGTATTTGCAATCCTTTTATCCTTTTGTTGCTAATAGTACTGATATTGAATATCAGATACTAGCTTGTGAAAAAGGCATGCCGGCTTTGTAATTGTAGGATGTGTTGTTTGAAACTTCGAATGTGTAATGAACAGATAATCACTGATAGATTTAGTGTTTTTTGCACATCTCCATGTCTGTGCTTCCTTCCTCTATCAGAGTAAAAGAAAGGCTTGTGAAAATTGTCTCTGGTTTTACTCGTAGCTTCCACCGATAACTTCCACCTATAACGAGAGTTCAGGCCCCAGCTGTGTCTCGTCTCTGGCGATTTGGGTTAGTAAAAGACTTTGCATTCCCACGGCTATAAGGAATAATGAAAAGCAAAAAGCAGAGGCATTAATGTACCCTCCATTAGACGTGTACTTATGTTGCTAGTTGCTTCAGTAGTTGATTTGTAGGTTGTGCGTTGCTCAAAAGTCACTTTAGTGGTGCTCCCATTTACCCTCCATTAGACATGTTTCTGATTCCACCAGGTACTTACAATTTGTGGATTTTCAATCTGATTATTGCCATAATAAGCTACTGAGAACAATCAAAGGAAGCCAACTTTTGTCTCGAGAGTAGGTCCAGTTGCTTCTCTAGGACTAAACCAGTACATTATTTAGATGCCTGCTATTGAGTTTTGAATTTAAGCAACTAATGCCTTAATGGAATGAAAAGAAAATAAAAGTAGGTCATCTTCTCTCGTTGCATCCCTTCAAGGTTAGTAAAAGACTTTGCACTCGTGCAGCCGTAAGGAATAGGAAAAGCAAACACAGGACATCAATGTCCTTGTGAGATAAGGAATATGAACTACTACTCCGGATCAAGTTAGGCTTTTGTTTGTATTATATAAAGAGGGCGCTGGCGCAGATCTTGGTTACAAATTACAATCAATTCATCTCTCCTTGGTTCTTCATAAAAAAGGTTAGTTTAGAGTTTTGACCAGAGTCATGGATAGTAGTGCTAAATCTCAAAAGAGGCCATGTCTTAGGAGGAGCATCGATTCGACTAGCTCAGAAGATGGGTGCCCTAAGCCATCTGGTCAATGGGCAAGTCTTCCTCAACACCTTTTCTCTTTGATTCTGGATAAGTTGCGCGAGCCCATCGACCGTGTTTGCGTTGCTGCCGTTTGCAAGCATTGGCGGTCTGCTGCAAAAGCCTGTAATCAAACTGCACAATATTGGCGGTGCAATTCTAATGCAAACCACAGTAATGTTCTCCCCATGCTCTTGATCCCTACCGAACCAGGCCGGGACAAACTAGTACTGTACAGCGTCTCTGAAGGTAAAGCTTACGAGAATGTTGAGTTAAAACCAGTGCCTTTTAGAAAGAGGTGTTGTGGCTCTAGCCTTGGTTGGTTGGCCACAGTAGATCGGATGACCGACCAAGGGGGTCTGATTATAGCACTCATTAATCCTTTCAACAAAAGAATGGATCCCATTTATCTTCCTCCGCTGGAGAATGTTGAGATCGCAGAGGGCGATGCTGATTACTATGAGCATTACGTCTCTAAGGTTATCTTGTCTGCGGATCCTGCTCTGTTTCCCAATACTTACGTGGCTCTAGCACTATACGGTATACATAATGGATGGGCGTTCATCAAAGGAGGGCAAAGCCATTGGACTATCATCGAGGCAGTAGGGTTTTGTTCTGATGTCTTATTTTATAAAGCTCAAGCTTACCTGGTCACAATGCATGGAGCGATTGGTTCATTAGATGTTAATGCTACTATTAGAAGTAATGTCAAAGGTCACGCAGTTCCCAAGTACCATGGCATGCGGTTCCCGTTTGCTCCTCGGGCATATCTTGCGGAATCAACTAAGGGAGATTTGCTGCATATCCAAAGATCTTCTTCAATGGTAAAGCCGGGCTTCCTCCGAACTGACGGCTTCAAGGTTTTCAAGCTGGTGTTTGATGAGAAAGACGGATCTGTTGTGCGTCGGGATGAGGTAACAAGCATGGGAGATGACGCTGTGTTTTTAGGTGACAATAATTCAGTATGTGTTTCGGCTTCAAAGTTTCCTGGATGCAAGCCCAATTCCATATATTACACCGATGATTGGACAACAATGCATATCGCCTATTATGGTGATCCGCCACGAGATGATATGGGGATCTTCACAATGCATATGAAGCATTATGGTGATCCGCCACGAGATGATATGGGTATCTTCAATTTAAATGACCCAAATACAAAGATCAAGCGACCTTACCCTCCATACGCTAATAGGAAGACACCAATTTGGGTTGTGCCACGATTTGATGCACTGGAAATGCAATTCAAGCAATGAAGGCCGGCCCATTTTTTATTTTTTGGGTGTCAACACGAAGGCAGTAATTATGTTTGCAATACGTTTAAGATTCGAATTTTCAAATGAAAGTACGACTCGACATTTGTATGTTTGAATATCCCTAATTTATGTATATAGGGGTTTTCGGTTAATCCCTCCTGCTTAATTCCTTTCTCTTGTTGCTTCTGTCATTATTTGCTTTGCTTCCTTTGTCTTTGACCAATTATAAAACGAGGGAAGGGAAGAAGCGACGCATTCTTATCCTTTGTTTAGGGGTTTGCGATTCTTGTTTGTTGTATTCGGTCCTTTTGTCATGATCAAAGTCATCTTACTCAATTTGAGTTGTGAATTTGGAAATTTTCAGCAGTACCATTTATTGTATTTAGTATCGTTTTACTCTTGTTATCGATGAGCCCTGGTATAGTGGCAATTGGAAATGAATTTGTGTCCAAAATTTGCCCACTTGCAGATGTTGTTTGAATTACGAGAAGTTGAATAGCTTGAACAAACGTTGTAATCTTGTAACTATTAGTGTATTTATTCGACCAAATACCATTTTAGTAGTTTATGCATTTGTAAGAATGCGCTCAAGTCCTTTCTTTGTTGGAAAGAATTTTGGTTTTTGGTTAACAAAAGGTCTAATCCCCTATTCTTGGTTAACAAAAGATTTATAACAATCGTCCAAAGCTGAGTACTATCTATGAATTACAAGGCAAAACGGTACAAGGAAATCCCAATCTGATTAATCGATTTATCATAAATTTATTGTCAAGAACATAATTTGCTGCATACATAACTACTGTGTATAGAAGCGATAAGATAATTCATTTGATGCTGCAACAGATACTGCAAATATAATAAAAGTGAAGCGCTTGAAATAACAGATACTGATTATATAGTAAAAACATTAAGCGCTTGAAACAACAAATACTTTGTATATCCAAAATTGAGTAGCACTTGAAAGAACAGATGCCCCCACAATTTCCATTTACAAAATATAATTGAGCTGTCTATGTGTAGTGTACTACATACTAATTGATTGATACAACACCTTCCAAGCCGATTAATTAATACAACAAATAAGATTACAGAAAAAAAAAGATTCAATTAATTGCTCCTTAGAGATAATTAATGTCTTCTTATAGGTCCTAGGATAAATAAATCAAAGTAAAATTCTTATAACTTTTACTCTAAATTGTCGCGCAACGCAGCAGGGTAACTTTGGGAAAATTCTACAGTCCGCCAATTGTTTTTAAAGAATATTAACCGTTAGATTAATCTCTTTCTAAAAGAATGAGATGACTTAATCTCCACCGTTAAATAAATTTGAACAGGTAACCTGCAACAACAGGTTTCATAACAAATAGATTATACAATTAAATTATTTTTTCTCAAGTTGGAAATATGGTCAGCTTTCATGTGCTATTCTGCAGTTTGCATTCATGTGCTTTAGTCACATGATTTGGAAAACTGAAGCATTGAAAACATCTGACTCGCTCATTTGATAACCATTTCGTTTGTTGGCAGGTAAGATCATATCTTTTGCATTTGTGCAGAAAATAGACAACTTAATGTTTGGTTTGGCAGTGCAGTGTTTCTATTTATGCAAATTATCCAATGATCTGTTTCTTAGTGCATTGAACCAGTTACATTCTGTTGATGGATTTTGTCTTGAGTTGAGCTTCTGTGAGCTTAATCGTGTCACATGGCTATGAAATTGGTACTGTCATCTTCTTTGCATCGGTGTAGCATGCCGGGGGCTCGCTGTGTCACAAATTCCTAGTCTTGAAGAATCGACCCTTATTTTCCTCTTGAAACTTGACATGTCACACGTTCCTAGTGTATAAAGGAATGGACTCTTGTTTTCCTTGTGAAACTTGATATTCCACAATTTCCTGGTATGCGGAGGAACATCAACTCCTGATCGCCTTGGGATTAGATTGAGTCTTTCCATATAAAAGGACATCATGATATTCAACTTATACACCAACACAGTAACATTTCGAGACTGCACCACTTTGCTCTTCAACCTGCACCGCTTAGCCTCTTTTTTTACTTGCACCGACTGCATTCACCGCTTGCTTTTCAAACTGCACAGCCTGCACCCACTGCTTGCTTTCCAACCTGCGCCACTTGCCTTCTTTGTCATATCCTTTATTAACCAAACGACTTCTTTCTTAGCTTGACTTTGTGTCTCTTCTACGGTTCATAAAGTGGTAAAATTTTAAAAATATATTTTAGAATTTCCAAGAGGAGAAATTTGCCCAATTAGATATCCTTTTTCGCATTTTCTCAAATCAAAACTCAAAACCCACTCTTGGGTTTTGGGATTCTAGGGATTTAGAAATTTGCCCATTGTCTGCGAGCCAATCTGCATCTCATACCCGGCGCAACCGTCGCTGTCGGTCGGAACTCTGCTGTACTGGATGGTCACGGCTCCAAATGCTTCGCCGTACAGTACCACAACGACCGGTATGACGCTCCGGTACTGGAGACGTTCATATCCGCCCAGGTGAGGTGCGAAATAAACCTCGTTCGCCAAATCCACAGGGAAAATGGGCAATTTTGGGATTCTAAGGATTTAGAAATTTGCCCATTGTCCCACCAAATTTCTAAATCCCTAGAATCCTAAAATGCCCATTTTCCCTGGCGAACGAGGTTTATTGCGCACCTCGCCTGAGCGGATATGAACGTCTCCAGTACCGGAGCGTCATACCGGTCGTTGTGGTACCGTACGACGAAGCATTTGGAGCCGTAACCATCCAGTACAGCAGAGTTCCGACCGACAGCGACGGTTGCGCCGGGTATGAGATGCAGATTGGCTCGCAGACAATGGGCAAATTTCTAAATCCCTAGAATCCCAAAACCCAAGAGTGGGTTTTGAGTTTTGATTTGAGAAAATGCGAAAAAGGATATCTAATTGGGCAAATTCTCCTCTTGGAAATTCTAAAATATATTTTTAAAATTTTACCACTTTATGAACCGAGAGACACAAAGTCAAGCTAAGAAGTGATGGATGCCCACGCGGCTGTCGAACGAGCGGTCAACAACGGGTGCAAGATCACATCGCCGACGTCGGTGGATGACTGCCTGGGCGGAGCAACCGTTGCCACGGTGTGCAATTGCTTTGGCCACTACTTTAAAGGTCGGTCTTGAATTTCTTGTGATTAATTTCAATCTTTAATTATTCTTGATTTGAATCGTTCAATTCTCCTTAATTCTTGATTAGATTTTGTAATTTTTTTTTGATAATCCCAATTTTCTATGTCTATAATTTCATAACCTAGGGTTTTGCTCCTTGTGTTTGTTTATCGAGCATAGTTAGCGAATTTATTCTTCTCTGTTAAGGGTTGTCTTTGACGATATTTGTTGAGTTGTTTGTCCTTTCTGTTTGGATGAATTTGAAGCCTGGTACTTGTAAATTTCAAGCTTGTCACTTGTTTGATTTTGATGACATTTGAAGAGAAGTTTGTGGTTTAGTATTGGAGACATTTGCTGATAAGTTTGTTACTTGAGTGGCTTGTTACTTGCTTACAGAAGATGTTTGCGAATTTGAAGTTTGTTGTTTGCGCGGATCCAGAGATATTTGAGAAGTCTGTGATTTGAGTTTGTTTAATGTTCTTGAGCAGAGGATTCGAGTGATCTTTTTCAGAAAAGTTGAATTGAAGTGCATTGCTTGCCTGGTAGGTTCTCTGTGTCAGATCTGTTGTTAACGTTGAGGCAACATACAGATTTGGTTGGTGTTTGTGATCCAATTATTGCTACTTGGAGTGGTTTCCTTCCATGGTTATTTTTCAGAGAACCTGTCTTGTTTATACTGTTGTTTGGAGTTGATTACTGTATTAGAGTTGTGCACATCACCAGTCTATTTAGTGAAGATGATCTCTTTGGTGGTTTGTTTTGATTTTGTCCTTGTTTGGTTGAGGATGATCTCTTTGTCTGTTACATGCAGGCCGTTTTGCAGTCATTTGGTATTTGTTGAGTTTCTTACAGATTTTTCTGTGTACCATCAGACGCTCTGGGAGACTCTGGATTTCTGAGCAGAATATCCATTGACACCCTCATCATCTTTGAGAACGACCCAAAAAGTCTCAGTAGGCGGCTGCGGTTGGCAGCACATAAGCCACCAGCAACTCCTCTATTCACAATCACATGGACTAGCAGCTTGCAGAACGCTTTTACCATTTTTCAAAAGGGCTCCATGGACATGGTCATCTGCTCATTGGACACCTTCAAGGAACATAGTGGCTGGATCAGGGATCCACTGGATGCTGCCTATACAGGGCTGGTTGTGGGCATTGCACCCACCGATGCCTCTGCTTGTGATATTAAGAGGTTTATGGATGAAGGAACAGAGGATCTTGAAGACTATTCAAAATTCCGAAGAACTACGCGAGGGGGCCTTAGACCAGTTGGAAAAAGCCCGAGCCCGCTTACGTAAAGTAGAAACGGAAGCGGATCAGTTTCGAATGACTGGGGATTTCATCATTCCAGAGCCGGTAACACCTCACCAAGTGCACCGAATTGTCCTGAAGGCTTTGAAGAGAAAATCTGAGCTGGAAGCATTTAACTGGATAGTGCTCAACCAACCAAATCCTTTCCTCTGCCATATATGTATTTAAGTTCATTGAATTTGCTTGTTAAGACCACTTGCCTTCAAATGCAGCACAAAAACATAGGAAAGCAACCTTATGTCAGTGCAGCATCTATAAGCTTTTTAACACATACTATATATCATCTCTAGAGACGGTCACCTTGTACCACAAGGTCTCTCTTGCGGATTGACGGGGTACCAATTGCATCGCTTCCTCCAATCCATTTGCATAACAGTTAAGGCTTAAGGGATTGAACAGGAATAGCCAATGTAAATGGTCACAAACAAATGAGCTCAGGTTATAGAATAGTAGAATGCAGTTGAGAGATCGATGACAGGATTAATCGCTTGGGGCTTTGACCTGCATTGAGTTTAGTTTAGAAAGTTCTATTATCAGAAGACCAGCATGGGGGTGCTGTATGTATGTATATTTGATCTTTTAACTCTGAATGGTTGCGATGTATATCCAAAATTCATGTTTTGCACTGTTGGGGATTTTCCCGCTAGGCTAAGTTGTGCTGGTGTTTTCTTATTCCTGTAATTTCTTGTACAAACTTTGCAGTTCCAACTTCGATCCTGGTGAACCAAGCCATGTGGTTCCTGATATAAACCAGAAGGATGAAGTCAATGCGAAGGTTGTTCAACTCTTTACTAGACAATGGTACAAGTACAACGAAGGAATTCAGGTGTTCCCTGGATAATGATTATTCTCATTTGTAATCTCAGTGTATGAGAGAAGCTATAAAGAATGGCGATATATCTACTGTCAAGAAGCTTCTGAGTGAGGTATTTAACATTTACGGTAGCATCAACAATTTTTAAAGGGGGTGTAATCACTAATCACACGCATTTATTCAGGGTGTTAATGCCAATTGCCACGATGAGCATGGAGTTTCTTTGCTACACTTGGTATGATCTCTGTCCCGGCATTTAGTTTGTCAATAGATGCAGCAAATGTTTTCGAGGGCTTACATATCTTTCTGTGACACTAATGCAGGCTGCAGTGTATGGTCAAAGTCAGATTGTTTTAGCCCTCATGGACTGTGGAGCAAGCATGGACTACAAGAATGCATAGGGTAAGCTTTTCTGGCCCTCTTAGAATACATAAGCATATTAGTTTTTGGCTCTTTGCGTTCTTAATTTCTCTGCATAAGGTTACAGCTGAGAATGCAGCATGGTCATGCATATGGTTCATACTTACGTAATGCCTCTTGATTGATTGTGTGTTTTTATAGGGTTTACACCACTGGATTGTGCTACTGCCACTCTGCGAGAAGAGATGAAGCAGAAACAGGAGGAGATTGAAGACGCAGCTTTGGGATTTAAGAACCTGAAGAGCAATAGGGCATCTGGAGTGGACTATGAGGGAGTGGCCAGATCTGATGTCAGTGATAGTGGAAGAAGTCGTAATGCATCAGTCTTGATCAAACAAGAGTCAGGGTTGCTGATGAACTTGGATGGACCTGAAGGTAAGGTTTTCATAGTATGTATGCTCTATTATCTGGTTCTTCTGTAAAAGGGTGGCATTTTTAGTGGAACTGACCGCTTCTTTGCACTTGAAGCTAATTGTGGTGGAGTTAGGTAAACTAGTTAGAATTCTGTCGAGTTTATAGCAAACTTAACAACTTCAATGATTAGCAGGAGCGACTAGAGAAGAAGAAGGCACAGTTTGCAGAAAAGATGAAAAACAAGATTGCTCTAATTCGCAAACAAGCAGATGAGAAGAAGGCAATGGCTGTAGCCCAGCGAAGGGAATATTTTCTCTAGGCAGATGAGGCGACTACTAAATATTCCCTTTGCTGGGCTACAGCCATTGCCTTCTTCTCAACTGGAGGTGCTCCAAAGAAACTCCTTGGCTGCTTTTCAAGTCTATGATTGAGTCTTGGTTTGAGAACAATGTATGAAAATCGATCGGGTTGTTTACATGTGAATACCTTCCTGTTTGCGCCTCTTTTTCGTATTTTTGGGTCGGGTCCTGTTTGTTCTGTATGTGTGGAAACCTGACTGGAGAATCAGCAACTGTTCAGTATCGTCCACAGTTGTATAGGAAGTGTATTTGATTTTTGAAGAATTCAAGTTTGTAATTGTGTGTCATGTGCACCCACGAAGTAGTTTTAACAAATTACATTCGATCTGAATTTGTTGTCCTTGAGGACTGGACCTCTTTTAACCCGTATACAGTAGTACAGTCATGGTATAATTAGACAGCATGCCATGTGTGTGGAGGAAGTGCACCACATCTACATTTATAGACGGGGTATTTGGTCGCTGGTCGGTCGATGTGCAAAAATCCCACAGGTGCACTAAATGTGTGATACCTGACATATGGTTTGGGTAACATGCTAAAGAAAGTACGTGTTCAATTTTTTAAAAAAGAAAAAAAATAGAAAGTACATGTTCAAATCCAAGTATGGACAATTGGCAAAACCATAGGAGTTACAGGGGTACGCAGAATTAGGCTAGCAGTTCTCCCATTTCGATCGTCTTATTAGTGCGTCTTCGTGGCACACATTCCCTTTTGGAGACAAATGTTCGAAAACACTGATTTTACTGAGTGGCATTCCGTTTCACAAACTACAGATGAGCCTTTGAAGAACCCAGCAAGTCGACAATTGCAAATTTCATACTCTCATGTGTGTGAGTGAACTCTGAAATATCTCATTGTGCAAGTGAACGCAGACAAATAGATGAGCCTAGAAATAAGTACAATGACATCCTATATGACTTGCAATAAGTAGACATGAAACAACTTTTCGGACAAAATTGTTCCATCTTCATAGACTCCATATGTAACTCCATAATTCAAAACTTGTAATGTGAAATTAAATTGGGGATTTTGAAAATGATTGGATTTTTGAATTGAGTTAGGGTTTGTTTTGATGCAGATGAAATCTCGGAAGATCACGTTTTATTAGAAGGGAAAATTGTACAAATACCACCTGAATTTTTCCACTTTTGTGCATTTACCACCCATACTAAATTTTTTTACAATTCACCACCTGAACTCTTGTGGACATTTACAAAACACCACCTCCGTCCGTTTGTCATCCAATCTGCCGTTAAACTCGGCATGTGAGAGGCACATGGTCCACTATTTGAGGTTATATTTGTGCAATCGGTGCCCAGAAAAGGTAGAACGGAGGGAGGTTTGTCAGACGGTTTTTGGCAAAAAACAGATGAAACATTTTCGTTCGTCGGAGGCAAACTGCTTGGGATTTGGGGTTGAAACTTCGTGGGAGTGTACTCGGGGATGTTGGGAAGCTAGTACAAGTGGTTCCGAAGGAGAAAGTGGCCGGAAAATTAACAACGGCGGTGAGAACTCCGGCGGCTTAGTTTTGCGTTTGGTTTCACCGGGCGGCTTTTCATGCCGTTTTTGACTCTGAAACTCTGGGGATATATTCTTGAGGTCGAGAGGGAACTTTTTTGAAGTTGGAGTCGTCGTCAATCGGTGACCGGAAAAGGCAGATTGGATGAAAAATCAGACGGAGGTGGTGTTTTATAAATGTCACAAGAGTTCAGGTGGTGAATTGTAAAAAAATTTAATCTGGGTGGTAAATGCACAAAAGTGGAAAAATTCAGGTGGTATTTGTGCAATTTTCCCTTATTAGAATTTAGAACCCAGATGGTGGTCTCTCAATGTTTCAATTACTTTCTTCTCGATGAAGCTACTGGTTGCACTACTTTTAATTTCTCTAGTTGCTATCAGGTTAGATTGCTTAATCAACCTTTACTACAGTTATCTTTGTTTAGATTGATTGTAGTAAAAGCTTCACTGGTATATACACTGTGTTGATTCAAAGTACTTTAATGTTGAAACAGTTAGCTGCTCAAGTACTTTATTCTTGAAACAGTTAGCTGCTCACCACATGATGTTCAGTGTTGTTGTATTTGTGTTCTGAGTATGCTTGCAGCTGATTGCTTGAGATAAAAGCTCTTGCTTAGCAGTTGCATTTCAAGATTTCAACCTTGTTTAATTGCATGGTGGGAAGATTATAGAAGCTGTTGCGTGGTTTTGCCAGCACAATGCCTCGTACAGAAAGCTCAAAGGAGCACCAGAAGCCATGTATCTTCACTTGCAGTGGATGAGTAGACGACAGTTCTTGGTTTTTGCCGAGTTGGAGACAAGCTCAGCAGCCATTCAAAGCATTGCACCTCTACCTTTAGGCGCTGAAGACAAACCTATGACTGAATGGGAATTTCAAACAGTTCATTACTATCAAGTGAGATTACCTCCCCCCCAAGTGTCCTAATATTCGTACCAAACCAAAGAATGACATGATATACCCAGTTAAACTTCCATAAGCATCAACGTAGTTTTCTTGATGTTTCAATTATTTTCTTCCATGAAGCTCCTGGTTGGCTACAATTTCTCTAGTTTCTACCAGATTAGATTGTCTGCTCAACCTTTACTGAAGTTATCTCTGTTTAGAATGATTCTAGTAATAGTTTCACCGGTATACATTGTGTTGATTCAAAGTACTTTAATCTTGAAACAGTTAGCTGCTCATTACTTGAAGGAGAAGAGATCCTCTTTCGAATTTGCAGTTTCAATGGCAGAAGGTGAACTTGATTGTTATGCTGATTCTGTGGCTCCTTCATCCTATTTGGGACAGTTTTCTAGATTAATTGAGCAAGGGGATGGAATTTTGTTTATCAATACCGAGAATCTTATCTTCACTGAAATGAAATCTGTTACGAAAGCCTCCTAAGCAGTTTTCAACTTGCACGCTTACTAATGGGGAGTCTATGCGTTATGCTATTTCTGAAGGAAAAAGGTTCTAAGATTCCTCTGAAAGTATTGCACGCTTACTTTGTTGTGGGAGGTACTGGGTTACCCCGTACGAACGATCAAGGAAACATAGTCGTGTGAAAGACTTTATTGAGTACTCCTTTGAAATGGCCGCACTCCCTGCATCAGCTACTGGTATCCAGGCTTTCAGATTTCAAGAATTTGATCCTGCTGGGCCTGCGACTCTCCAACAACGAGAAACAATACGCCAACAAGTTTTTGGGCTTGTTTGTGGAAACCTGGATTGGCATCAGTTGAAAATTCTAATGATCTCAAAGTGAATAATGATAATCCACTTCACCTCGAAATTGATCTCGTGTCAGTTGCTTTTCATGAACAACTGATCAAGCCTCGCTTTACCTCTTAATTTTGAGGTCGATCAAGTAGAAGTCCAGTTCAATCAGTCTGATTGTAACTTTGGCATTATCAATGGCCAAAGACCTCATGTAGGTTCCACGACTAATGGTCAACTAATGCTCCTACTTTGGCATTTTTTACAAATAAATGTCTCCGGTTGACGTATGAAATCAAATCAGGTAAAACCAAAGATTTATGTCTGCACTCTAATGATGTTCAGTTAATATATTAGGTTCATTTTGATATTCATTCATCAGTTATTACCTGGCTTGTCTTTGTATTAGCATATGACCAAGGTTTGAAATGTCGACAATATCGGTCGACATATCGCCGATATGTCGTTTTTTGGTACCTCCGACATGGAAACGGGGGGTGAAGCGTGAAGCTTCCCCCAGAATCGGCGATGTCGACCGATGTCGACAGATGTCGACGATTTCGACGACATATCGGTGAAAGTCGGCAAAAGTCGGCAAGCTCTTTTGTGTACATCTGCGTTCTTCCTTATATAATCACCAAACAAGATAAACCCAGATCATAAAATCACCAAACAACAATCAAAACGACAAGGTCGAATCCAACTTGTGATTTCCAAAGATGAATATCAAATGCATTCAACCAGATCACATGCATGATCAACAAAATCCAATCAAATAAAACCCAGAAAAGTGAAAAACAAACCAACCTACATGATCTAGACCAGTGTTTTAAAAGAATCGGCGTTGTTGAAACCGCCGGCGCGATGGAGCCCCAGCTCTTGCCCAAGATGTTACCGACCATGGACGCCGAGGCGTTGGAGAACCCGGGAGCTGGCTGGTGGGTGCAGGAGGTGGGCTTGCTGCTGGGTTGTTGCAGGGCCGGTCGGGATTGCACGGCGGCGGAGGCGGTGGAGGAAAAGGAGGAGGCTTTGTTGTTCTTCTAATCGTTGAGGGATTTGGGTCGGCTCGATCCGAGGCCCAGATCGAAATCGAAGTTGGAATTCGCGGTGTTTTGAAATTGAAAGAATTTACAAAAAAAAGTTGTGAATTGTTTTCAGATCGGAAATAATTGAGATCAATGATGGGAGCTTTTTTATGAGATCTGGAGATTTCTAGAGAGAACACAGAACGTTAGTTTGGTGTTATTGACGCGGAAGACGAGAATGCCACCCACTAAGTTGTGAAATCAAAAATACTTGTATTTTTTCTCGGTGCATTTTGTTTTGGGTGGTGTCAATTTGTGAGCTTTCTATTTTGGGGTGAGAGATTACTTACTTTACATCTACTAGTTTGGGGTGCACAAATTTATATTTTATATGATCATAATTCAGGATGTTCAAATGTATGATTTGGTAGGGAACAGATAACTCATCTACGGCTAACATCTACATATACGAATATAATATTACATTCATGTTTGTAAATCACCTTGTATAAATGTGCCAAACTCCCAAAACAATTCCTAGCGGATCGCCGTTTTGCAAGTAAATGATGTGGTTAGTAATTTAGTTTGTTTTTATATAAAATGTAGTAATAAATATTTACTTGTATCATTGCATATGAACTAACTAAATTATGGAATGTTATTTTACTGTATAATTACTTTTAAAATGATTTTCTTTTTTGGGGTTAAAATTAGTTTTCTTTCTATATATGAAGATAATGTTTTGGATGATTGCTCTTAATGTTTTGGATTTGTTTCTCAATCAAGCAAAAATAAAAGAAGACGAAAGTGAAAGCTTGATTATGGTTGACTTACCTATTATGTAACCTGCTAGGCACTCTACCTTTTATTAAGGGGTGAATTATGAAAAATTTTTTTTTTTTTAGTTGTTTTTTTATTTTTTTTTTTTTTTTTTTTTTTTTTTTTTTTTTTTTTTTTTTGTTTTTGTTTTTTTTTTTTTTTTTTTTTTTTTTTTTTTTTTTTTTTTTTTTTTTTTTTTTTTTTTTTTTTTTTTTTTTTGTGTTTTTTTTATTTTTTTATTTTTTTTTTTTTTTTTTTTTTTTTTTTTTTTTTTTTTGTTTTTTTTTTTTTTTTTTTTTTCCTTTTTTGTTTTTTTTTTTTTTTTTTTTTTTTTTGTGTTTGGTTGTTTTTTTTTTTTTTTTTTTTTTTTGTTTTTTTTTTTTTTTTTTTCTTTCGCTATTTTTCTTTTTTCTTTTTTTTTTATTTCCCCCTTGCAACTCATGTTTTGGGACATTTTGCCCCTTTTCCGTTAAGTTTAACTGCACAGTAACTTTTTGCTGACGTGGCATGTCCACGTCAGCAAAAAAATATTATTTTATTAAAAATTAATTTTTTAAAAAAAATTAAAAAAATTTTTAAAAATTTTTTTTAAAAATTTTTTTAATTTCTATTTTGGGACATTTTGCCCTTTTATCCAACTTATGATTCAGTTTGCAATTGTTGCAAAGCATTAAACAACTTATGAATTCATATTGCAATTGAGTTGTTTAATGTTTTGCAACAATTGCAATATGAATTCATAAGTTGTTTAATGGTTTGTATCATTTAGTAAACAACCTATAAAAAAAATACAAAAAAAAACATAAATATTAATACCTCATTTTCCCTCTGCAACTAACTTGGTACCAAAAAAAATAAAAAAATAAAAAAAAAAAAAAATATTTATGTTGTTTAATACTTTGTAACTAACTTGGTACAAAAAAATTAAAAAATAAGTTGTTTAATGTTGCAACAATTGCAAATGGGGTATTAATATTATGTTTTTTCGGTAGTTTTTTTTTTTCATAGGTTGTTTAGTAAATGGTACAAATCATTAAATAACTTATGAATTCAATTTGCAATTGCTGCAAAGCATTAAACAACTTATGAATTTATATTGCAATTGTTGCAAAGCATTAAACAACTCAATTGCAATCTGAATTCATAAGTTGTTTAATGCTTTGCAACAATTGCAAACTGAATCATAAGTTGGATAAAAGGGCAAAATGTCCCAAAATAGAAATTAAAAAAAAAATTTAAAAATTTAAAATTTTTTTAAAATTTTAAAAAAATAATTTAATTTTTAATAAAATAATTTTTTTTTAATAAAATAATTTTTTTTTGCTGACATGGACATGCCACGTCAGCAAAAAGTTACTGTGCAGTTAAACTTAACGGAAAAGGGGCAAAATGTCCCAAAACATGAGTTGCAGGGGGCAAAATGTCCCAAAATAGAGTTGTAAGGGGGTATTAAGTGTTTCGTTTCTTTATGAGATCTGATGGTGTAGTGTAGAGTATAAGGACCTCTCTTACTACATCTTGATACGCTTTCCAATCTGTGATATGACTTGTTCATCTTAAGGATAAACTGCTCGAGTCATGAATGCAACAATTGAGCAAGCGATTGCAGCTCAATTGATGATTTGTCCCTGCCCCATGTGGTTCATCCAGCAATTTAATTGAATTTTTAATGGCACTGATTGTACTGGACACTCGATGTTGATTTGTTTATTTTACAGTGGGTGGCCTTATGGTATTTTTGAGGAGCAGCAGCCAGAAGTCACTCTTAGCAGGGGTATTATCCGCGACCTTACTCTTCTATGTATCTACTGAGCTTCCAGTGAGACTAGTTTTTGCATCATCTCTCGGGCTTGGTAAGTGATGGTCACAGTTTCATGTACTTGTGTTGCTAGCTGCTTCAGTAGATTTGTAGGTTGTGCTTTGCTCAAAAGTCACTTTCGTGGTGCTCCCATTTACCCTCAATTAGACATGTTTCTGATTCCACCAGGTACTTAGTGGATTTTCAACCTGATTATTGCTCTAATAAGCTACTGAGAACCATCAAAGGAGGCCAACATTTGTCTCAAGAGTAGGTCCAGTTGCTTCTGTAGGACTAAACCAGTATATTATTTAGATGCATGCTGTTTAGTTTTGAGTTTAAGTAAGTAATGCCTTAATAGAATGAAAAGAAAAGAAAAAAGTAGGTTCATCTTCTCGCGTTGCATCCCTCCAAGGTTAGTAAAAGACTTTGCACTCGTACAGCCGTAAGGAATAGGAAAAGCAAACACAGGACATCAATGTCCTTGTGAGATAAGGAATAGGAACTACTACTCCGGATCAAATTAGGCTTTTGTTTGTATTATATAAAGAGGGCGCTGGCGCAGATCTTGGTTACAAATTACAATCAATTCATCTCTCCTTGGTTCTTCATATGAAAGGCTAGTTTAGAGTTTTGGCCAGAGTCCTGGATAGTAGTGCTAAGTCTCGAAAAAGGCCATGTCTTAGGAGGAGCATCGATTCGACCAGCTCAGAAGATGGGTGCCCTAAACCATCTGGTCAGTGGGCAAGTCTTCCTCAAGACCTTTTCTCTTTGATTCTGGATAAGTTGAGCGAGCCCATTGACCGTGTTTGCGTTGCTGCCGTTTGCAAGCATTGGCGGTCTGATGCAAAAGCCTGTAATCAAACTGCACAATATTGGCGGTGCAATTCTAATGCAAACCAGTCATGTTCTCCCCATGCTCTTGATCCCTACCGAACCAGGCCGGGATAAACTAGCACTGTACAGCGTCTCTGAAGGCAAAGCTTACGAGAATGTTGAGTTAAAACCAGTGCCTTTTAGAAAGAGGTGTTGTGGCTCTAGCCTTGGTTGGTTGGCCACAGTAGATCGGATGACAGACCAAGGGGGGTCTGATTATAGCACTCATTAATCCTTTCAACAAAAGAGTGGATCCCATTTATCTTCCTCCGCTGGAGAATGTTGAGATCCCAGAGGGCCATGCTGATTACTATGAGCATTACGTCTCTAAGGTTATCTTGTCTGCGGATCCTGCTTTGTTTCCCAATACTTACGTGGTTATAGCACTATACGGTATACTTAATGGGTGGGCGTTCATCAAAGGAGGGCAAAGCCATTGGACTATCATCGAGGCAGTAGGGTTTTATTCTGATGTCTTATTTTATAAAACTCAAGCTTACCTGATCACAACGGATGGAGAGATTGGTTCATTAGATGTTAATGCTACTATTAGAAGTAATGCCAAAGGCCACGCAGTTCCCAAGTACCATGGCACGCGGTTCCCTTTTGCTCCTCGGGCATATCTTGTGGAATCAAATAAGGGAGACCTGCTGCATATCCAAAGATCTTATACAATGGTAAAGCGGGGCTTCTTCCGAACTGACGGCTTCAAGGTTTTCAAGCTGGTGTTTGATGAGAAAGACGGATCTGTTGTGCATCAGGATGAGGTGACAAGCATGGGAGATGACGCTGTGTTTGTAGGTGACAATAATTCAGTATGTGTTTCGGCTTCGAAGTTTCCTGGATGCAAGCCCAATTCCATATATTACACCGATGATTGGACAACAATGCATATCTCCTATTATGGTGATCCGCTACGAGATGATAATATGGGGATCTTCAATTTAGAGGACTCAAAGATCAAGCCACTTTACTCTCTATACGCTAATAGGAAGATATCAATTTGGGTTGTGCCACGATTTGATGCACTGGAAATGCAATTGAAGGAGAAGGCAGACCCATTTTTTATTTTTTTGGGTGTCGATATCTCAAAAATTAAAAAATCAATTTGTTTTCCCATGGGAACTTACTTGATCATGTTCATTTAAAATGATGCAAACGACCCACATAGGCAAGCCGCAAGCATATCAAATTATCTAGAGTAATTCATTTTGGAGATTCTTTGTCGAATCTTATATAAATATGAAGAGCCATGGCGTTCATTCATTTAGACTTCTTAGCCTTGCTTATGCACTGTAGCCATAAAACCATGCTTAGTGAACACGACTGAGAGTTTTATTACCTGCCACCTTACCTCCGTTTTCCATTTCGATATTGTCCTCTTGTCCTTTGCTCCTCCAATTGGTTTTCCTTTTAGTTTCCCTAAAATTAGTATTTTTTTGGGTCATTGCTGATTTTGTTTTTGCACAGCTTCAGTCACCAGATTGGACATTGCTACACCATAAGTTGCATCTGCTAATGCTGCTTCAACAAGTGCATAACTACATTCACAAATAAAACAAAAGGTGGTGGGAGTTTCAGAATGGGGCAATGGAGACACCAATGGTGCAGTTATCATAGAAGAAAAGTTGAAGGCATTTAAATAGGAGAAATTGAAGTCATTTGAACCCTTTTATGGGTGAAAATAACAAAACCACTACACTTTGGTCATGTTTCAAAACTAAAAGTCAAACTAGCAAAGATTTTCATCTTTCATCTAGATGTTCTTATTCCATAACAGAAAAAGAAGCCTTTTACCACAGTAAACCATTAGCAAATATTCTCATTCTCCTTTGCTTTATCTTGTGAGCTTCAAATTCATGTTACTGCGTGCATACGCCTATACTACATGCGCACACCAATGCTCTCACATTCATTCATGAGCAGCCAGAATATACTAGTATTTTCCACATAACAAACATTGCCAACTTTAAAATTTACGGGATATTTGTCAAAAGAAAACCATGCACAACATTCACCACACAATTAAAGGCATCATCAAATAGAAAGTTGTTCCAAGTCACTAGAATTCATAAGCACGATACAAATTCAAGAACAGCTTACATGCCTTGGCATAAACGGGACAAAAGGTTTACAAATTCCCATCAGCAATTGAACATACATTGCCTAACCGATCTAGCATATGAGGATTTCTTTTCGTTTCAATTCGAGTTGAAGAGAACTTGTATGCATATGTTTGCCCCGATTACACGAACATGCAAGTCAAATATAAAAGTTAAGCTTAGTTCTTTTCATAAGTACAACAGCAATGCTGAGATTAACATAAAATAGAAGTTCCACACGAAACAGTGAGATCTTTGCTATCAGTTCAAGCCGGGTATGCAGTGGGACTTGGTTGGATTTCTTCCTGAACCATGGCAGATTGTTTGAAGCAACCCAAACTGGGGGAAGCTTTATTGTCGGTGTTAGTTATAGTATCGCCGTCCATTGGTGCTGCGGGTGCAGTAGGATATGGATTCTTGCTGACCAACCTGCAAACATGAAGAAAGATTAGTGAAGACAAAACTAAACTGATTGAAGTTAACAAAGATGGCTTAGGCATGGTGACAAAGGGAATAGCTATCACAGTATTCAAACGAGGTACCTGCCCCGTCGCTTTTCCAGGAAGCGCTGAAGAGAGTGTCTCCTTGCTATAGGAAATTCTGAATCAACAGAAACATTGAGGCAAGATGCATTATCTTGTGTGAGGGATTTCATAGAAACTTGGTTATAGTACTATGTGATTATCTAGTAAAGAAATCCATACCAGCTTGCAATTTGCAAATGGAATTCTCCTGGTCAGGGAACGGCTGGACCATCGGTGAACCAGGAGCAGTAGAAGAGTTTTGCAGCGAAGACGACCCCGTACAAATTACTGGACTAGGAGGGCCGTTTGTCCTACTAGTCTTTGCATCGGTAGACTTCTCAGCAGCAGCAGAAGCCGCAATAAGCATGAGTTCCCGAACCTATGAGGCAGGTAAGAGCATAATACAAAATGTCAGGCGCACAAACAGTAGAGTTAGATTGAGATTTCTTATGTTATTAAGAATATACAAAAAACCAACCTTTTCCGCTGTAATTGCATCAAAGACGCTAACACTCCCTGCGTAGAAGATTGTAAGCTGAGCCGGAGCAGGACCAGTAACATTCGGTGCAGATAGCATTTTCCTGACCCTCAAAAATAAACAACAAAAAACCAAATTTCATGTAAGCCTGATACGATTCAGCTTAATCCGAAATCTCCACCCCCAGTGGAGCAGTAGAACAGAATAGAGGTGCATTTGGAGAAACAGACATGAACACCAAGATCAACAATAAAAAGACAATTTTCATCTGGTTTTAACACCACAAACTTAACCAGGGTTTCAATAGAAAGCAAACAAAGAGTACGCAACAACTCATCTGATAACCTGCCTTTCTTAATTTGGAAACTAAAAGCGCCAAAAAACCTTAAATTCCAACTTCCTAAACCAATCTAACAGTTGACAAACTAACAAATTCAGATCTCAAATAAAGCACAAACAAGCTCATTTTTCTGCCATAATTTGCTACCAAACAAACAAAACAGCATGGGAAAGCCCGTGGGATAACAAAGATGAGTATGCTTTTGCACTGTGGGCTCACAAGCTCAATTGATCTTATCTAATAAAAGCAGATAAAACCAGCACAATCAAAAAATTCTTGTCTTTTGCAATAGACATCCAATTTGACAAATTATCTGATTCTGAACCCAAAAGTTGGTCAACCACAAAGGTTGAACCCTTTCAAATAAATCAAGGCAAAGCTTTTCCAGTCAACTGGAGAAAAACACAAGAGACCCAACAGCCATGAATTTCAATATCTGCCATTATTTGAGCTGAAAAAAGAAAACTACCTGGTGGCGTTGTTGTTGGGCGGATCAGGTGAAGAAGATGGCTTCTTTTCTTGAGCTTCCTCCGCCGCGGTGTTGGCTTTGTCCTGGCCAACCACCGCTTCCTCCGCCGCTAGTGGGGGCTTCACATCAGAAAGTTCAGATTTTTCCTCCATTTTCTTTGCTGAAAATTTTGTTGCTTTCACGAGAAGAGAACCAACCAACTAAAAAACTAAAAGTTTCCTGTTGGCGGTGACCAACCATTAATCATTTCACCATTTTTTAATTGCCCACGTGTTAAAGGTGAGATTCTTCCTGCAGATTAATAAACATTGTACTTCCAACCAACTCAACCTCACATTTCATGCCATTTTCAAAGTGTACAGTCGGTGTCCGTTGATGTACTTGGAGACCACACGATCGTGTGGTCAGAGATGTGTTCCAGAAAAGATCGATATTGACACATGAAATGCTGTTCCTAAATAAGGTTACATAGGTGTACTAATGAACTATTGAGAGCAACTAGTGACCGAACAACGGCTATTTTGGTTATTGGAAATAAATTTTACGGAAAATTTACTCTCTGGTGTCTTTTTCTAAATACGGGAAATTGAATTTTTTTTCCAATATCTGTTTTATGATAACATGCTACCAAACATCAAAGCCCGAAGACAAATTACGAAGTTTATGAGAAAAGAAGGATCGAGAGAAAAAGAGAGAGAGCAAGAATATATGATTTCTTATTTCTAACAGAATTAGCTATAGATTATGTTCACTCATCTATTTAGGATGAGCTAAGACTTGTTTAGTTACATCATACATAGAAATACTTAAACAACAGATTAATACTTATGTTGCACTTGTATCATCACTAACATTTTAGAGGATGAAAAATAAATGATTCATTCGATATTTAAGTCGTGTAGGAATGAGATGTATCACAACAAAGTTTATTACCTTGCGTCCCTACTTAGACCAACCAAAAGGGTTTATTTACTCTACAATGAATTCGATGTAGATACCGGCCAACTATGGCCATTATGCTCCAAATATGAATCAGCAAGTGTTTTTAACACGATCATAGACCTTGCCTTTCATCATCCTATCCAGTACCCACCCCACCAGTAGGTTAATCCCGTTTAGCTTTGATTGTATCAAAGAGCTGACTTCTTGGCTTGTCTCTTTAATTGAGTTCTCTCTATATAAAAAAAATAAATAAAAAAAGAGGGTTTTTTTTTATCATGAATAGTATTTGAATTTTCTCTGACCGAACTTCATAGTGCCTGAACTTTGAAAGTGATCAATTTGGTACCCAGACTTTCAAAAAGAGGACTATATGGTACCTCAGTCAATTTTTTGTCAAAGTTTCATTTAAAATGAATTATAAAATGGTCTTTTAATATATTTTTTTTTTGTAAAATACTATTTTTTATCTCTCAAAATCTATATAAATATGTATTATGGTGTTTCAAAAAATATATACGCATATGACTGTTGCAAAATAATAGATAAATTGATGAATAAAAATATATTCGAATATAAAAAAATATTTAAAACATAAATTGAGTAATAGAAAAAGTCTATTGTTCAAGTATATTTTCATTAATCAATTTATTTATTATTCTAAAATAGCTATATACACATTTTTTTTTTGAAACACCATAATACACATTTATATAGAGGTTGAAAGGTAAAAATTAGTATTTTACATAAAAATTAATATCAAAAGACCATTTTATAATTCATTTTAAATAAAACTTTGACAAAAAATTAACTGAACTTCCACATAGTCCTCTTTTTGAAAATCTGGGTACCAAATTGATCACTTTTAAAGTTCAGGCACTATGAAGTCCGATTTTTGAAAGTTTGAGTACCAAATTAATCACTTTTAAAGTTAAGGCACTATGAAGTCCGGTTAGTGAAAGTTCATGCACTATTCATGATAAAAACCCAAAAAAAAAAAGACAAAACGAATTTGCAGATGATCTTCGCCGTTCAATACATTGACTGCTTTCTACGGTTGCGATTATTAAACGTTTATCTCAGTTCAAATAAAAACATCCTAAAGAAAAAAGAAAACAGCGAATCTAATTCGGGCGGGTAACCCGAAACCATCCGGATAAGAGTTTCGGATCAGGAGAAAAAGCCTGAATCGACAAAAAAAAAAAAAACGAGTCCTCTTCTGCTTCGTCAATGGCGAATCTAGCAATCAATTGAAGATTGTGCCCTAGTTTTCATTTGAATCAAAATGGAGCCTCCTTCTTTCCAAGAAGCTCCGCGCTGCGACGTCTGCAAATGCAGCTTCAACGCTTTCCGCCGACGGGTAAACCAATTTTCCGATCGCCCCACATTCTTCACTTGTTTCTTCGTTTTTCAATCAAACCCTAAAGTTTCTGCTGATCCGATCACTTAATTTCCACTTCCATGGCGTTTTGCATGCTTGTTTGGATCTCAAAGTTTTGTATCTTAGTTAAAGTTGTAAACTTTTGTTCTGTTGGGCGAAATTAGAGCTGGAAATTTGATTTTGATTGTTAATGAGCTTGTTTTATGATGATCTGATATGTTTTGGTGATTACCAATTAATTTTTTTGTTGCATACAGAGCTGTGGTATCTCTAATTTATGTTTCTGATTGACCATCTTGCTGAAAGTTACATACTTTGAACCCACAACTTATGCATTGAACGTTTTTTCTTTGTAATTGAGCCAAAAATTTAAATTATATGTTTTGGAGATCGAGTTGCTTAGAATTACTGAACCAAGTGGTTATGATTGAAGATTCTGGTTTGGAGAAGTTTATTATTTATCATCAGTGTGCTTGATATGCTTTTGGCTTGTGATTTATGCAGCATCATTGCCGATCTTGTGGGCGGACTTTGTGCCATGAACATTCATCAGACCAAATGGTGTGGTTTTTTTCCTTGGAACTATATCTATCTTTGCCGCAGTTTTACCATTGATGAAGTTTGATTGAGCATTCATGTTTTTGTTTGCGATTTCAGGCTTTACCACAGTTTGGCCTTTATTCACCTGTTAGAGTTTGCGGTGATTGTTTCAACAACTCCTCTCGGTAAGTTACTTCTCACTAATCTTTTTATAGTACACCTACTTACTACTAGAGTTGATTGATTGTGGAAATGACTTAGGAAATCATTTATTTTTCATGGGAACTTACTTGATCATGTTCTTTGAAATGATGCAAACGACCCACATAGGCAAGCCGCAAGCATATCAATTTATCTAGACTAATTCATTTTGGAGATTCATTTGTCAAATCTTATATAAATATGAAGAGCCATGGCACTCATTTAGACTTCTTAGCCTTGATTATGCACTGTAGCTGGAAAAGTATGCTTAGTGAAGATGATTGAGAACTTTATAATCTGCCACCTTGCCTCCGTTTTCCATTTTGATGTTGTCCTCTTGTCCTTTGCTCTTCCAATTGGTTCTCCTTTTAGTTTCCCTAAAAGTAGTATTTTTTTTGGGTCATTGTTGATTTTGTTATTGCACAGACCTACCAAAGGTGGCGTACAAGGTTCTTTAGATGGAACTGATGCTGTAACAGCTTCAGTTTCCAGATTGGACATTGGTACAAATGTAGATTCTAAGACAGAACCAACTGCAGAGTATCAGCCTGTGTCAGCCATTCTGGATTGCAAGTGTGGAATGCCTTTATGTATTTGTGAAGCTCCAGCCCCATCCACAGATGCAGTTCCCCTTCAGGTATAAGTTCTCAAATTTCTTTGGATGGTTTCAACTACTACATCGTGCATGTGACTCATAGGTCGTATTCCTGTTTGTGGCAGAGCAAAACCGCATCCACCTCTGTCCCTCGATCTAATCCAAGACCAAAGAAGACAGAAACCGTATTAAAACCCAAGGCTTCTACTTCAAACAGCAAGCCTAGGTAGGTTGCCTATATGGTTTTGTTTGCAATATCTGCCAAAGAATGGACAACAGTTGGACCCAGATTGACTAAGTAATTTCTTTGCGGTTCACGATATATAAAATCAGTTTTGTTTGAAAATTGGCAATTTGAAGCTCCGGATCTTGATTTTTGTAAACCTGAATTGAGTTAAGTTAGAAACTTCTAGTATCAGAAGACAAGGAAGGGGGTGCTAAATTGATATTTTATCTTTAGTGCTGAATGGTTGCCATGTATCTCCGAATTCATGTTTATTGATCTGAATTTCCCTGCTAGTTATATATGGCATCTACTATTCCTGTAATTATCTGTACAAACTTTGCAGTTCCGTCTTTAATCTTGGTCAAGCAACCAGTGGAGTATCTGATAGAAATCAGATGGATTACGAAGTCAATGGGGAGGTAAAGTTTTCTTCTATTTAGTCAACAAAGGTGCAATTACAACGAAGGAATTCAGTTCTTCTTGATTATGACTGTTTTTATGTGTGTTCTTAGGGTATGAGAGAAGCTATAAAGAATGGTGACATTTCTGCTGTCAGGGAGCTTCTGAATCAGGTACTTAAAGATTGAAAGTAACATCAACACCATTAAAGGGTATGTAATAACATGTAATAACACTATCACTTTTGCAGGGTGTTAATGCCAATTACCACGACAAGCAAGGACTTTCTTTGCTACATTTAGTATGATCTCTCTCTCTCTCTGTGCTCTCTGGGTTTTTGACTATAGTTGTATCAATCCATGTACGAATGTTTCAAGTGCTTAAATTTCTTATTATGACACTATTGTCAGGCAGCAGTGTTTAATCAAACTGAGATAGTTTTTTCCCTGATGGATTCTGGAGCAAGCCTGGACTATAGGAATGCGCAGGGTAAGTTTTTCTTGGCCCTCTTAGAACATAAACATATTGTTTGTATTGAATGCTGAACAGTAAGGATAGCAAAGGCATCAATAGCGAACCTCCAATTGAAATAAATTTTGCATGAATCATGAATATGCTTCAATAGGAGTGTAAATTTTTCTGGTCACATATTGTATCATTTGCTGACCTGTTGACTTGGCTGCTTCTTCTATATAGGGGAAACACCATTGGATTGTGCTCCGGCCACTTTGCAATACAAGATGCGACAGAAAATGCAAGAAGATGGAACAGTGTGAGACCTGCGGCTAGCACTACCTTATTCTAGTGAGCCATCCGAATATTTTTAAGATACGTGTGCAAGTCATTTCTTTCCGCTCAAGAAATATGTATGACAAACTACTTGATATATTTTTGTTATATACGAATGCATGGCAAAAGACGCGGGCTATACACAACATTTCAGAATGCCAATAAGAGTTCCCTCGAAGACAAAGATAACATCTTTAATCTATCTGTTCGGAAACTATCATATATTTGCAGTGGCAAAGCTTTGTATGTAGATGTGAAAGGGAAAAAGAGGGATAACCTCATCTCCTTATCTTTGCATCTTTTATGAGAATCTGCAATTAAAAATTTGCTTGTATTGTCTTAATTTTTCGCTGAAAGGGTATATAGCATCATCACCTTTAAGACTTTAGTCAACTTTTTCTTTGGGGAATACCTTTAGTATGCCGTAAGCATTCAAAAGCAACGGTGGGGTGCATTCTTATCTCTAATTGCAGTAAAAGTAATGGAAGATTTGGAATTGTGGCACCTTGGTGGAATACGACTAGGAATGGAATAATATGGTGGTAATTAGAACATGCAATGACTCTTGCTCACAAATCTTGAGAAAGTCATTTACCAAAAGAGTAAGGTCTCTCTCCCCATGTATTCCAAGCTGTTATGGAGTCAATCGTTCACGCGTTAGTAACTAAATTTCTGCTCTACATGGGTCTCACAATGAAGTTCAAAAGTGTCAAAAGGTGAAAGTCGCTACAAAATTCACTTGTGACTCAATCTAGCATTAACGGCTTAAAATTAATTCGGGCGAATAATTTATGCTCTACAATCATGAGTCCCACAATGAAGATCGAAAGTGTCAAAAGTTGAAAGTGGCTACCAAGTTACCTATAACTCAATCTAGGATTAACTGCTGAAAATTAATTATACGTTAAAAGTGATTAACCCTAGCATTTTCTTTCACGACTCAAAGGGAAGAGTGCAAATGGTGATAAAGAAAGGGAAAAGGTGAGTTGTAATCTTATGATGAGATCCACATGCTTTAAGTTAACTTTAATGATGTTGGATTATAAATATATTATGTACCTAATCTTTATACTAATTGGACACAGAACATATATTCAAATGACAGAGCCACCGACCTAAGTGTGACTCTGATGCGCACAAACAAACACTACCACAGGTCCACAATGACAAACCACATGACCTGATGACGAGCCAGTCTCCCAACTTGTGCTCACCCTTCATATTCAAAGAGACAAATTGAGAAGAAAAAGAAGCAATTGGACCTACAAGCGTCACCCTCCCCCCTTTACACTTCACACATACTTTGTTTTCGTAGGAAAATAAAGATGAGTAAACAATTTTCAATTTGGTTAAATAAGAAAATAAGGAATTTTGATTATGACATTCGTAATACATACAAAATGATGAGCAAAGAAGTGGACATAGATTTTTCATGAAAAAAGTCGGAGGGTTTAATGATTCCTAAATTACTTGATCTTTTCGTAAATATGATACATATAAACGATACAATAACAGTTTCAATTACAATATTTATTTTCTTAATAATATAAAAAGATGAACAAGGAGATGCACCTTCCCAAACAAGTTGAGAAAAGAAACAAAGAAGCAAATGGCCCTACACGCATCACCCTCCACCCTTTACACACCATTGTTTGTCTTTATAAACAAGCTTGATCCCATTGAGAAGTTCCCCTTTTCCTTCCTTCTTCTTCTTCTTCCTCTGTTTTTTCTCTTCACATTTCTCTGTTTTTCCTCGGCTCGTATGCTCTGTTCGCTGCTCTCATACGCTCCGATGGGCTTGTTCGTAGACGAATCCTCCTCCTCCGGCTTGATTATCAGCCACGTGTTGTATAAAGCCGCCTTTGTAATTGCATTAATGAGATGGGTTATCTTCTGGGCATTCAGATTCCGGCAAAGACTCTCCTCCGCCGCCGCCGCCTCCGCCGCCTCGGTTTTCGACATGCTCGAAACAGAGCATGAGGAATTCCCGACAATTTCTCCGTCTTCATCTTCGCAATCAGCCCAACTGATCAGAGACTGTCTTATAAGAACAACCTACGAACACATCGCCAAAAGACAAGGATTTTACGGAGGCGCCTCCGTCAGCTGCGGCGGCGACACATGCGCTGTGTGCTTGTGCCAGCTGGAGATGTCGGACGAGGTGAGGGAGATGCGGAACTGTTGCCACGTGTTCCACACGGAGTGCATCGACAGGTGGCTGCAGTACCACGACCACCGACACGACCATGACGACAACCACCGGACTTGTCCGCTCTGCAGAACTCCGTTGCTGACGTCATCCCAAATCCAGAGCTTGAGTTGGGAGCACAGAGCGCAGCCCAGCTGGGCAGTTGAGAGACTGCTTTACCTCTTTGGGGATGATCTGCCTTTTTAATTTTTTTAGAGTGGTTTTTTGTAGTTGAATATATCAGTTACTGTGTAAAATGTAAATTGTGATTCTTGATGATTAGTTGAAAAGGAACAATTAATTGACGAGATGTTGCGAATTGTTTATGATCTTACCAGAGAGAATCCAAATTGAACCTTGTATATTCGATTCCCATTAATTGGGGTATTTTTGCCTGTAAATTGAAGTATGGTCCGTTTAAATTTTGATTTTCCCAAGTAGGTTAGTAAATATAGGGCGCCTAAATACAGAGTAGCCAAGGAAATCGAATAATTCCCAACAATTCTCATTCATTTCATTCCCCTACCTAGAGAATAAACAGATCCTATGTATCTTCTTTTTGCACTTCTATTAAAGTCTGAGATCTTTAATAAAAAAAATTATCATTAGGTGGGAAATTCTTTGTTCTCGAATTTATAAATAATAGTACATGTGTAGCACTTTTTATAACAAAACAAAAAAATGTCTGCCATTTTTGTAAATTGATTTTGCACGACGAGTTCTTAACCGGTTTGGAAGCGAAGAAAGGTTGTCATTAGGTTCCGAAGCTTTCAGACCTTAGTTTTCGTAAAGTTGCTAAGATTTACATTTACGTATCTTCTTGTTAACACTTATTTGGATTCACCTTAACATTCACGTTGAAAAGAGACATGAAGCTCTAGTCACATAGAAAAGTTGCAACTAGTAATCAAGTTATAGCAAAATGTTATTGTTTACATGGCATCATTCATGCTATAATGTCCACTTAAAATGCATGCTCATTTGCTACGAAGAATCAACATGATCCATTGGCAAAGGCTTTGCCGATTCGTTTTCACATGTATGTTCACACGTTCAATTACTATGAAGAAGAAGAACCTACACCTTGCAAAGATGTGAAGCTAAAATTATCAACAAAAGTTGTAACCAGCAATCACTCTACAGCCGACTGATTATATGTAGGTACATTTAGACATATGCTACATCTTCAAATTTTTTTTTCCACACAACTTTTGCATGTCTTGACGTTCAATTTGGTTCATTTTGAAGTTCAAATATATTAACCTGATCGAGATGCAACTATAAAATGTCCTACACAAGTCACAAACTAATGTGGACTTCAATTCAGTATCATTTTATAACTTAGGCCAAATCTTTAAAATATCTAATTTATTTCGTTTTGAAACTCGTATATATTTATTAACCCCATCGAAATACAAATGTAAAATATCTTACACAAGTCACAAACTAGTGTGGAGCTCAATTCTTTATCACCATAACTTACATCTTACGACAAAGAAAATCAACCAAATGCGAATGAAAAGACCAATAAACCCATTAAGTGGTAATTTGGCAGGACAAAGAACTTTCCCATCGAGAAGCTGAACTGATGAGCAATTTATCGAAATCCAAGGGGCCAAATTCGAAATACGGCCCGAAATCTGAATCTAACTCCATTTTTTCCAATTCCGCGAAATCTCATAACACAACCCGTTTGCATCAACCTCCGGGTTTCCGGAGCTCCGCTCAACTCCACCACTAAAACCCCACACTGATTCCTCGTCGTCTTCACAACGCCATTAGATCTACATCTCGCCGGAGCTCCTCCACCAGCTCCGCCGTCTCCGGATCTCGCCGGCCACCGCGCTTGTTCGTCATTTCGTCACTGATCGTCTTCTTCACCAATCAATTCCAACCAGGTAACGCACAAGTCACTTTCTTTCTTCGTTTTTTGCGATTGGCATAGTGAAGTTGTGTGATCTGTGAATTGCTGTTGCGGTTTTTGGAAATGTGATGGATCTTTGGTTTGATCCGAATTGTAGGTGAATTTTGTGATTGGTTAGTTGAAGATGGCGGGTGGTGCAGCTGGCGGTTTTGTGACGAGAGCATTCGAGTCGATGCTAAAAGAGTGTTCTCCGAAAAAGCATGCTGACCTTCAGACGGCGATTCAGGCTTATATAGGTTTGATTCTCATTTCTCTGTATAGAGTTGTACATTAAGCATTACGTTTGCATTTGTATGCATATGACCTGGTTGGCCCCATATTCGAATCGGTTTCGTGATTATTTGAATTTGTTTTGTTTCCCAAGTATGAAATGTGATATCGAAAGTTGAATGCTTGTGATATCGGTAGTTGGTTGACCCTCGATAGTATGTTGATAGTATGATGCACTATAGTGAGGGGTTAATTTTTGTCGGAAGTCAGTTAATTTGAATCGCAGCGCACCGGTAAACTTTGAAGTGTTAACTTCACTTTGGTTGTTGTATCTCTTTTTCTCTCACATTTGCTTCTGTGTTTTTGTAGATGGTACAAAGGAGGTTAATCAGACTCAACAAACCGTTTCAAGTGAGAAGAGTCAAGCTACAGCTTCAGATGGTGATGGAAGGTCTATATTTCTAGCTCCGACTAATGTTTCCCTTGTCTCCGCATTACTCTTTTCATCCTTTAGTATATACATTTTTAGAATGTTGTTATTATGATCGTATAGCAATCATGTCAGGGATCCAACCTTTCATATATATTGCATCTTTTTATGCGTCAATGTCAGAGAATAATAGGGGCATTCCTTGTCATTCATTCATATTGATTGGGCTGAAGTTATTAATATTTCTTAATGTTGTTCTTATAATCTAGTGTGTTTAAGAATAAAGGGATACCTAGTGCGTCATTTCTCTGATCTCACGTTTCAATACTAGTACATGCTTCTATTTTTGTACCCCTAGTGGAAGGATGCACATCAATCATAGACTTAATAGTTATATATGATTCACAGGCTTTTAGATCATGATCAGGCCTGATAAATGCTGAATATGATTAGCTTTCCTATTAGCAGATTCAACAGAGTTGAATTGTCATTAGTTTACCTAACTAATTATCACTACATGTGAGTACGATTATAATTTCACGACTAGGCATATAGGTCCCGAAGATTTGACTTTTGGAATGATTTCCCTTTTGTAGTTCCCTTGAAACTGAAGGTGAACCTGCGAAAACTGATACAGAAGTAGACCAGTCTCAAACAATTCCACACACTCCTGAGGAGGCAGATTCTGCTGGCAGACCAGCAAGCGCAAGCACACCTATTTCAACTGTTCTAGCAAAGGCTGGGAATACCTTAGAAGGAGCTCAGGCAGAGCTTGTTTTGAATCCCCTACGACTTGCATTTGAGTCAAAGAACTTGAAAGTGCTAGAGCCTGCTCTGGATTGTCTTCATGTAAGCCTTTTCATTTCTTGCTTTTTGGTTGGTAGATTAAAATTTATGTGCTCCATATTATTGTTGGTTATATTTCATTCTTGCTATCTGTAATTTGTGAATGTACCTTGATGAAATAGCTAATTGTGCTTCAATTGTCACAAGTACAGAAACTCATTGCGTATGATCATTTAGAGGGAGATCCTGGTTTAGATGGCGGTAAAAGTGCACCGCTGTTGGCAGACCTTCTGAACATGGTTTGCAGTTCGGTTGACAACTCATCACCTGATAGGTATGTGCCATGTCTATTAGTGAGTTATCCCAGAATATGTTGACTGCTATACTTATTGTGAGGAATAATGTGCAGTACCGTTCTGCAAGTGTTAAAGGTCCTTCTTACTGCTGTGGCATCCACGAAGTTCAGAGGTACACTATCAGTGAATATGGGTATCGGATACTCATTCTATAGTTTATTTCATAGACTTATTAGTCAGTTAGTTATGAGTTGGGCTTTTTATCCATGTAAATGCGTGCAGATGTACTGTGCTCACTTGATTTGCACATTTGTGCACATGCAGTCAGCATATATGCTGTGCTGGTTTATTGTGCATTTTGTTTTCTGCAGCTTTCACTTAAATTGCACTTTTTTATTTATTACCTGATTCAAATGCAGTACATGGAGAACCTTTGCTGGGAGTTATCAGAGTGTGCTATAATATTGCTCTGCACAGGTACTTCTATATTTTTATACAGGTGCTTAATATCACTTTCAAGCAGTGCTAATGAATTTTAGTTTGGACTTGTAGCAAGAGCCCAATAAACCAAGCAACTTCAAAGGCAATGCTTACACAGATGATCAGCATCATATTTAGGAGAATGGAGACCGATCCAGTATGAATTGGAATCCTTTTGTTCTGAATGTCTTTATTTGCGTAAAAACATACAGGAGAGACTCACAGTTTAGTTATTTTACCATGTAATCGAGGGATTTGTTATTTCTTGCAGGGGATTGAGGTAGCATCATCCGGTTCCGTTGAACATGTAGAATCCATTTCAGGACAAAATTCAGATGCAAAAGCTGAAGAAATTACTTCGTCAGACCAAAATGAGAAAGAAATGACTTTAGGAGATCAACTTACCCAGGTCAAAGACACACCAATTGCATCTGTTGAAGAACTTCATAATCTTGCTGGCGGTGCTGACATCAAGGTACATATTTTTCTTTGGTTATCCATGCTCCTAATACTTATGCACTAGATGCTGTTGTTCCCATCATATACTACGTCACCCACTTATGACTATTAGCTTGCCATGTTACTGTTGTACTAAGATTGTAACTGATATTTGTGTAGGGCTTAGAGGCTGTCCTGGACAAAGCGGTGCATCTTGAAGATGGTAAAAAGATAACCAGGTTTGCATACGATATTGTAGTCATATTGTTTTCCAATATTAATGATAATACACAATGTTTTTACAATTATTTTTATTTCTCATAACTGCATTTCAAATTTCACAGAGGGATTGACCTTGAGAGCATGAGCATAGTTCAACGTGATGCTTTGTTGGTTTTCCGCACCCTTTGCAAGGTTTGGTCCTTTGAGCAATGTCTTCTAATTGTTGACAGGAATTCCTAGCCTCTTTTATGAACCTTAAATTTATTGTATGCAGATGGGGATGAAGGAAGATAATAATGAAGTCACATTGAAGACGAGGATTTTGTCTCTTGAGCTTCTGCAGGTTGTGTTAGGGATTTACTTGTGCTTTGGTGTGCATGCTTTAACTGTCTGTAATAATATTTATAACCAATGATAAGATGATTACTTACACATTTGAATTATTTAAGGGGCATTTTTTGTACAAATTGGCATTCTTATTAATTAATGTAGTTTCTTATACGTTTTTTCAGGGTTTATTAGAAGGTGTTGGCCACCCATTTACTAGGAACTTCCATTTCATTGATTCGGTGAAAGCATATCTATCATATGCTTTGTTGCGGGCTTCAGTTTCACAGTCCCCTGTCATATTTCAGGTTTTGTATATCTTTCTTTCATGTGCTTTAATAAAGTATGCTATAAGATTATTGCTCTTGATTATGTGTTTCCTTCCTGCAGTATGCAACTGGAATCTTTTTAGTGCTTTTATTGCGATTCAGAGAAAGCCTCAAGGTATGTATGTGATCTTGACAAGTTGCACAACTTACCTTTATATGCACTGTTTCTTACATCAACTAATTCATTTCAGGGTGAAATAGGCATCTTCTTTCCCTTGATAGTTCTACGATCGCTAGATGGTGCAGAGTTTCCAATTAACCAGAAATTAAGTGTTCTCAGGTATATTGGCTTTTCTGGTAACTTCATATCTACTGTTATCCACATACTACTTTCACACATTTTGAGTGGCTGTCACTATCGACATGTCTTAGGAGATCATTATGCTTTTATTATTCTTTTCCTTGTCTCCTGATGAGGTATGGTTTTGCAGGATGGTTGAGAAAGTTTGCAAGGATCCTCAGATGCTTGTGGACATTTTTGTTAACTATGACTGTGATCTGGAGGCACCAAACTTGTTTGAGCGTATGGTACATTTTTACATGCCTTTCAACACTGTCGTCTTTCTGATTCCCATACAAAGATGCCTTTCTCGTATGTCTGATACATCTTCAATGCAATCTGACTGTCATAGGTCACCACTCTATCAAGAATTTCTCAAGGGACACAGAATGCAGATCCAAATGCGGTTGCTATATCACAGACAACGTCAATTAAAGGCTCATCTCTTCAGGTAGGTTTAGCAATTTACCCTTCCTCAGATGGAGCTAGTGTATCGTGTGTGTAACACTGCTAGATATTCATTGATCGTACCAAAGGTTGATGGATGACCTCTCTTTTCTTGACCTGTCCAGTGCCTTGTAAATGTTCTAAAATCACTAGTAGAATGGGAAAAGTCACGTGGAGAATCAGAAAACCAGAGTAAAAAGACTCTGTCTTTAGAAGGGGAAGCATCAGTTAAAGAGACTGTTGATGTAAAGAGCAGGGATGTCACAAGTAACTTTGAGAAGGCAAAAGCTCATAAATCTACATTAGAAGCTGCCATCTCTGAGGTAGTTGATCTGCATCAAACTTAACTTGATTTCCCATATGCAAACCTTTTTGTTCTGTGAGAACTGTTCTGGTTGTAGTCTAGAACTGATACATAGCCTTGATGATGCTGCAGTTCAACAGGCACCCTGTTAAGGGTGTAGAGTATCTTAGGTCAAATAAGTTGGTGGAAAACACACCTGATTCAGTTGCCCAGTTTTTGAGAAGTACTCCCAGTTTGGACAAGGTACGAGGTCTTTTGTTACTTAAGTTGCTTTCCTACAGTGATACAGACGTCTTAGTATACAACAACAAGAACAACAACAAAGCCTTTTCCCACTAGGTGGGGTCGGCTTTATGAATCCTCAAACGCCATTGTGCTCTGTCCTGTGTCATTTCTTCTGTTAACTCTGAGTACTCCATTTCTTTCCTTAGAGTCTCTTTCCAAGTCTTCCTAGGTCTCCCTCTACCGCTTTTGCCCTGATGTCTTAGTATATTATTACTTTTTCAGGCTATGATTGGAGAATACTTAGGCCACCATGAAGAATTTCCTCTTGCTGTGATGCATGCATATGTCGATTCCATGAAGTTTTCAGGGATGAAGTTTGACACTGCAATTCGAGAACTTCTTAAAGGATTCAGACTTCCTGGAGAAGCTCAAAAGATAGACCGCATTATGGAAAAGTTTGCAGAAAGGTACTCGGGGTGTCTGCATTTGGTTTTGTTGCTCTCTGTGCTCTTACTGTCTCTGCCTAAGGGTACAGCTGAGAGTGCACCATGGTCATGCATATGATTCATACTTACGCATGCATGTACTTGTAAATGTTAAAATTGACTGAATATATAAAATAGAAATCCACGCTGTAGTGAGATTGTCTACGTTTTCTATTGCTGGCCAGTGATCACTCCATTTTCCGTGTGCAGATATTGTGCAGACAACCCAGATCTTTTCAAAAATGCAGATACAGCATACATTCTTGCATATGCAGTTATAATGTTGAATACTGATGCACATAACCCGATGGTGTGGCCTAAGATGTCCAAGTCAGATTTTGTACGCATGAATGCTATGGATGATGCAGAAGAGTGCGCTCCAACAGAATTTCTGGAAGAAATCTATGATTCTATTGTTAAAGAAGAGATAAAGATGAAAGATGAGACTGCTGGTCTTGAGAAAAGTGGAAGACATAAGCAAGAAGGTGAAGAGAGAGGAAGGCTTGTTAGTATCCTTAATCTGGCTCTTCCCAGAAGAGCATTGTCTACTGATACAAAGTCTGAAAGCGAAGCTATCATTAAGAAAACACAAGAGATATTCCGGAATCAAGGAGCCAAAAGAGGAGTCTTCTATACTACACAGCAGTTAGAGCTTGTAAGGCCTATGGTTGAAGCTGTAGGCTGGCCTTTACTTGCTACTTTTTCTGTTACAATGGAGGAGGGTGAGAATAAGTCAAGGGTTGTTCTCTGCATGGAGGGATTTAAAGCTGGAATACACATTACACATGTTCTGGGAATGGATACAATGCGTTATGCCTTTTTAACATCTCTGGTCAGGTAAAATAGTCTTGTCTTCATTTGTTTCCGACACATTTGAACTTTTTTAATTTTAAGGTTCTTTTATTGTTTCTGTTGCTAGTCGGTGTCATTCTAAGTATATTTTCTTTTTGTTTTCCTTCTCTCATGTGAAAGGTATCTATTTAACTTGGAAAAGTAGTTGTAAAAGAACAGAAAAACTTGAAAACTATGAATTATATGGGGATCACAGTTTGATCCTTTCAGGATTTATTCAGATAATGCTAATAATATTAATTAATTGATTGCTTTGCATCTTAGATTCACTTTCTTGCACGCACCGAAGGAAATGCGCAGTAAAAATGTGGAAGCACTGCGAACTCTACTATCTCTTTGTGATTCAGAGACTGGCGCCCTCCAAGACACATGGAATGCAGTTTTGGAATGTGTTTCCCGCCTTGAGTTCATTACATCAACTCCTTCTATTGCTGCAACAGTTATGCTTGGATCAAACCAGATCTCCAAAGATGCTGTTCTTCAGTCTTTAAGAGAGTTGGCTGCAAAACCTTCTGAACAAGTATTTGTGAATAGTGTTCAGCTTCCTAGTGATTCTGTAGTGGAGTTTTTTACTGCACTCTGCGGTGTGTCAGCTGAAGAGCTAAAACAAACTCCAGGTCGCGTGTTTAGTTTGCAAAAACTTGTTGAGATCAGCTACTATAACATGGCCCGTATACGCATGGTATGTTTTTATCTATCTGAACTCTATTGTTTTGCTTGTACGTAGATGAGTGACTCTTGTGGAGTCTGTTGCTGCTGGTCATGTGATGCTCTGCTGTAAATTGGTTGATTCTCTTTGTTATCTTTCAATTTGGAGTAAAAATTAGAAGAGCATCTACTGGTCTCATATATTTTCCCATTTCTCGTGGAGGCTGGGTTAATCCTAAAGTTAGTATTTTTTTTATTTTTTTTTTTTGGTTACAAGAAAACCAGCTGGTACATTGGGCATTCCCTTATATGTTAACTGCAGGCCACATGCTACTGAAAACCTATCAGCTATTATTGCAAGCTTAAGTAGGAACATCAAGACGTTCTTGTCCTTTTTTTAATTTATTTCGGTTTTCAGACCATAACCTTGTCTGGCTCCAGTGGGGCGAATTTTTAATTGGTTCTTTTCGTTGATTATCTTTACTTACCCCTTTTAGCGGTCCTCATACTACTGAACCCTTAAGTCAAGATAGCTCGATATGCCAATTGCTAGCTTACAGAACGATTCGGTCACTATGCAAGCTTAATTCTTGATGGGTCATTTCATTCATCTGTATGCATGCATGAATAACTGTAGCCAAGTTCACTAGGGAATTGTGTCATGATATGTGAAATGTGACTGAGCATAAGGTGCCTGGTGACATGAAGATGATCATCATTAACTGCATATCATGAAGTGGTATTCTGTTCTGTGCTCTCCCGAGTTGTTCTGAATGTTTCTGTAAATACAGGTGTGGGCTAGAATATGGACTGTTTTAGCAAACCACTTTATTGCAGCTGGGAGTCATCATGAGGAGAAGATTGCTATGTATGCCATAGATTCTCTGAGGCAGCTAGGCATGAAGTATCTGGAGCGAGCTGAACTTGCCAATTTCACTTTTCAAAACGACATTCTTAAACCTTTTGTTGTTCTTATGCGCAATAGTCGAAGTGAAACCATAAGGAGCCTAATTGTTGACTGCATTGTTCAAGTATGTGGACATAAGTTGCTTTCCTGAATAAGCTTCTTTTTCTTCACATTCTCAACATAAAACTGACAAAACTAATTCCTTTGCCTTCTGCAGATGATAAAATCCAAAGTAGGGAGCATCAAGTCTGGATGGCGTAGCGTTTTCATGATTTTTACAGCAGCTGCAGATGATGAATTGGAATCAATTGTTGAGAGTGCATTTGAGAATGTTGAACAGGGTAACAATTTCTTATTCCTTGATGTATTTCTTCATGAAATATTCATGTTTTTCCTCATCTTCACAAGTTTGGTATGTCTACTACGGGGAATTTTTGCAGTTATCTTGGAACACTTCGATCAAGTTGTTGGAGATTGTTTTATGGACTGTGTCAACTGTCTTATAAGGTTTGCTAATAATAGAACTTCACACCGTATAAGTTTGAAGGCTATTGCACTCTTGCGCATATGTGAGGATCGTCTGGCAGAGGTTTGTTACTGTTGTGTTCATTTGCCTTTTGAACATTTCATTTGTATTTTAATCTAGTAATGATTCCTGTTGGCATTAGCTTTTCCTTATTCTTTGTGGATGCTTTTGAGTCATTGCATGTTGCTTTCACTTGCGTCCCCAGTAAATCCTGAAGTATTTTTTTTTTTTTTTTCAAATATGCTAGCAATGAACAGAATCTGTTTGAATTGATAGGGTTTGATTCTAACAATTAATCCAATTAGCTTGGCCATTATTAACATGACACAAATCACGCAAATGCTTGAAAGAGCACCTCTTGTTCAAATGGTTAGGAAGAAGGAAGAAAGGAGAAAGGAAAAGAAGATACTTAGCTTTTCTTTGATACTATGATGACTGCTGCTTAGCCTTTAAAAAAATGTAAAAAGGAAACAAACTCATCAGTCATCGTGGGCTTCTTTTCTGCAGTTGGATGTTGTTATCGTGGGTTCGGATTATGTCTATGGTTTTGGCGTCTTCCAACTTCCTTTTATGGATAGCTTGTCACTTTAGTATGCAGATATTCGTGTTTAAATGCTGGTTTGTCAATTTCAGGGTCTTATACCTGGTGGTGCTTTGAGGCCTATTGATGCCAATGAGGATGCAGCTTTTGATGTGACTGAGCATTATTGGTTCCCAATGCTGGCTGGTCTATCTGATCTGACGTCAGATCCAAGACCAGAAGTGAGAAGCTGTGCTCTTGAAGTTTTGTTTGATCTACTGAATGAGAGAGGTAGCAAGTTCTCATCATCATTTTGGGAGAGCATTTTTCATCGTGTCTTGTTTCCCATATTTGATCATGTGAGACAAGCTGGAAAGGAAAACTCAGTTTCGCCTGACGAGGAATGGTTCCGTGAAACAAGCATTCACTCGCTTCAGTTGCTTTGCAACCTTTTCAACACTTTTTATAAGGTATTTTTGAGCTAAATAATATATGTATAAATTCTATTCGTATTTGTAGTTATTGGTGAAGCAATTCATCTAATAGGGGAGGAAAATGTGGAGCTTCATTCCGTCCTCTGTAGTAAACCAAATGCATATATTGGTTCAGATTTGTATAACAAATACAAAAAAAAGGTTTGCAGCAGTTGAAGTTAGTATTCAAAATTTTAGTGTAATTCTGGAAGTCTTTCCTTTGTGCAGGAGGTTTGCTTTATGTTGCCGCCGCTACTCAGTTTGCTTTTGGACTGTGCCAAAAAGACTGATCAAGCAGTGGTTTCATTATCTCTGGGTGCACTGGTGCATCTCATTGAAGTTGGAGGACATCAATTCAGCGAGAATGATTGGGATACATTGTTGAAAAGCATAAGGTGTGTATCACTTATTATGCGATGTTGATTTGTGCTCTTTCTGTATCTAATCATTCTGTTATTGTCATCAGAGATGCTTTGTACACAACGCAACCACTTGAGCTTCTAAACGCTTTGGGATTTGAGAACCTGAAGAGCAATAGAGCATTTGGGGACTTAGTGGTCAACTCCGGTGATAGCCCTTCAACAAAGTCCGTTGACTATGAGGGAGTCGACAGATTTGATATCAGTGATAGTGGACGAAACCCAAATGCATCAGTCTTGATCAAACAAGACTCAGGGGTGCAGATGACCTTGGGTGGAACTGAAGGTGAGGTTTTTCGTGGTTTTAGGGAACTTCATGTTGATTAAATGGTTTATTATTAACAAGACTGCTTTTAGAGTAGTTTGCATTTATCGGAAGAATGCTTTGCATAATAATCTAATTACCGATGACTACAATGCTCTCAACAAACAGAACCCTTGAGTATTCACCCAGAACTATGAATACTGTTGACGTGCCTAGGCTAGATTCTTTTTTCCTTTTCTATGTAGTATCAACGTAAAGAAATCTTTTCTTCTTGTAGGCCTTCCCTCACCGTCAGGAAGTGGTTCAAAATCTGCTGAAGGTGGAAACCTTCAACGCAGTCAAACAATAGGTCAAAGAATAATGGACAATCTCTTTCTCAGAAATCTTACTTCTAAGCCTAAGCCTATTCCTGATGCTTCAGTACCATCTTCTCCAGTTAAGGTATGATAGTGCCAGATGTTAATTCTAAGAATATAGTATTTCTGCTATCAGCCCTGATACTTGTGCTGCATTAGGTTTCTGAGGCTATAGAACCTGATGCCGGAGATGAAGAGGAGAGTTCACTAATGGGAACTTGTAGGGGCAAGAGCATCACTCAATTATTACTTCTTGGTGCCATTGATAGTATTCAGGTTTGAATTTTAAACGTTTCTATTTTTATATGTTGAATTGATTTATTATTGCTTTTCCAATCATCAACCATCAGTTTGCAATCTCGTGTGAAGAAAATGTTACTATAATATGTAAAACATTTTCCTTTGACTTAGTAGGCTACGACTGCCATACTGTTCTCAAGGGTTCTGTCAATATGTCTCCCAGAACTGTTTGCCTAATAAGATCACTCTAATTTGCAGAAGAAATACTGGAGCAAGTTGAAAGCAAAAGAGAAGATTGCTATTATGGACATTTTGCTGTCTCCTTTGGAGTTTGCAGCTTCCTATAATTCATATACCAATCTCAGAACACGAATGCACCAAATCCCTGATGGAAGGTAGGCTGAAAACTCGAGTGCAGATTCTTTGCTTTTGCTGTTGAGTTTTTCTCCTGCTCGAAGATAATAGTTTTTCTGATAAACCAATAACATAATTTGTGACTATTTCATCATTTCGCAGGCCACCTCTGAATATTCTTTGCCAAGAATTAGAAGGAACACGCATATATCTTGACATCTTACAAAAAGCAACTTCCGGGTTTAGTTCCAATGAAGAGGAACTTTCAGAAGAGAAAGTCGAAGGATTAGCAGAACAGAAACTGGTGTCTTTCTGTGAACAGGTACTCAGGGAGGCGTCTGACTTGCAGTCCAGTTCTGGGGAGGCGAATAATATGGATATTCATCGGGTTCTGGAGTTACGAGCTCCAATAATTATCAAGGTATAATGTTCATTTGGATTACTGTGGGGCATGAGACGTTATCCTGGGTGTTTTCATCGAATCTGCTTATATAGTTCCTGAAATTTCTTTTCATGTTTAATCAGTAAAAAAAATCCCTCGTGAAATTGCTTATTGTAGTATTAACATATTACATTGTCTCTTTTGTATGATTCAGGTGCTTAAGAGCATGTGCTATATGAACCAACAGATTTTCAGAAGGCATCTAAGAGACTTCTATCCATTGCTTACGAAACTTGTATGCTGTGATCAGGTAATCTCCTCTTTCCACACTTCATGATCTTACATCATCTAATTAATATCAATTGGAGATTTTGGGTATGCTGTGGGAAACTTATAGTTGCGTGATTCATTCAGATGGACATTCGTGGAGCTCTTGGCGATCTTTTCAGGGCACAATTAAAAGCACTGCTGCCATAGTCTCTATTTTATGCCACTAGTTCCTGAAGCAACGATTTTCGACATCACAGCTCCAAGCACTGATAGCCTAATTTTGTTCAGCCGATAGACTTTCTCCCCGTGCCTATAGAAACTCATTTTTTTCAGATAGAGGTATATTTTCAATGTTCAGTCTGCCCCAGTAAATTTTTTTGTAATGATCTCAATGTAGAGTAAAAGGAAATGAGAGAACATATTTGTTCCGGATCGGTCTTTCATTGCTTACACCGCATTTCCATTTTTGTTGTGTACATTAAAGTAGCAAATCATTAATTGATTAATCATTCGCAGATTGTTCTTTTGGACTAAGAAAGAGACTTTCTCATGGAGTTTTTTAGTCTTGGACAAACCAACATGGGTGTTGGCAAAAGTGCATTCCTTGTGTATGGGTTTTTCGATTCCCATCCAGGAAGTACTTAGAACAAAACAATAGTTTACAACAAGTACACTCTATTCTCTTCTTGCCGAATTATTCTCTCTATCAAAGTAATACCTCTCTCTTATGGGTTTCCTTTCCCCGTTCAGATTCCACTTTCTAGTAAAACAATTTCATGATTCCTTGCCTTTCCCCTCGTTTTTTCTCACTTCATAAGAAGTGCTTCATATACGTTTAGAGTTGGTACAAAAAGCCCAGAAACCCAAGATTGAGAGGCAAAAGATTGAAAGCATGGCTTTTCGGTACCTGTGGATTTTATTATTGTGCATAATTTGTGAGGGTTTGGTGAAAGGGGTTTTTGGTGGCTTGGCATGCAATTGGGGAACTCGTTCTACACATCCATTGCCGCCTAACATAGTTGTGAAGCTTATGAAAGACAATGGGTTCACCAAGGTGAAGCTGTTTGAAGCTGATCCCGGGGCACTGCAGGCTCTCGGACGATCTCGTATTCAGGTCATGCTGGGGATACCAAATGACTTCTTGGCGCCGCTTGCAAGCAGCGTTCGAGTTGCTGAGGATTGGGTATCCCAAAATGTGTCAGCCTACATATCCCAAAAGGGTGTCGATATAAGGTAAAAGAGTCAGAAGTTTTCATGCCTTTTTCGATTCCATTTCTACAATTTCAAGATCTTGATTTACGAAGTTAAATGCTACTTCTCAAAAAAAAAAGTTAAATGCTCTGGACCTCTAAACATAGTATAAACTACAATGGATCCAAATTAACTAAATGTAGAGAATGCTAAAAGCAACTTCAAAAGAAAATTCCCTCTAAAGGTGGAGAATGCTGAAAGCAACCTCAAAAAAATATTCCCTGTAGTTGCTTATTCCCCTGGATAGAATGCTGGTCGATTGAGAATTTGAAATCGAATTACCTTTGACAAGTGAATATCTATCTTGTAGGTATGTGGCAGTAGGCAATGAACCTTTCCTCAAAGACTACAAGGACACATTCCTCCAAAGCACATTTCCAGCACTTCAAAACATTCAAGCAGCCCTCATCAAGGCCGGGCTAGGGAGGCAAGTGAAGGTGACAATTCCTATAAATGCCGACGTTTACCAGACTGACACTGGCCTTCCCTCCGGGGGCAATTTCCGATCTGACATCCACGGCCTCATGATGAAGATTATGAAGTTTCTCAGCGACAACAATGGTGCTCTCACCATTAACATCTACCCTTTCCTCAGCCTCCAAGCTGACCCCAACTTCCCTAAAGAATTCGCCTTCTTCAACAGCACTTCAAAACCCGTTGTAGATGGCTCCATCTCATACACCAATGTCCTTGATGCCAACTTTGACACCTGCATTGCGGCCCTCAAAAGAATGGCTTCTCCTCATTGCCGGTCATTGTTGGAGAAGTCGGATGGCCTACAGATGGTGACCCTAATGCCAACATAGAAGATGCCCGCCGTTTCAATCAAGGCCTTCTAAACAGGATACTTGCAGGGCAAGGCTCCCCAAAGAGGCCAACCCCACCTGACATCTACATCTTTGCACTCATAGATGAAGATGCCAAGAGCATCCTACCCGGAAATTTCGAAAGGCATTGGGGGATGCTCAACTTTGATGGTTCAATTAAGTACCAATTGGACATGGGTAGTGGAAAATCTTTAATCCCAGCTAAAGGGGTGAAATATTTGGCCAGGCAATGGTGCATAATGTCACCATCCGCAAGCACTTCGGACCCGAATTTGGGCCAAAGTATCAACTATGCTTGCTCTTATGCAGATTGCACAAGTCTTGGGTACGGATCATCTTGTGGTATGCTTGATGCAAGAAGCAATGCCTCTTACGCTTTCAATATGTACTACCAAACAATGAACCAGCGCAAAGATGCTTGCCAATTCTCTAATCTTTCGGTCACAACGAGTGTCGATCCGACTCCTAGTCAGAATGGCCAGCGGAATACTTCGTGCCGGTTTGAGATCATGATCGATCTGGGGAAACATGAACCAGCTCGACGGTCAATGGCTGCAGGATTTAGAGAGCAGAAGTACTCCCACAAAGTTGTGATGGTAGTGCTAATTGCCCTTGTTCTTGTGTTTACATGTATCAACTAATTTTCATCACTTCTCGTATAGCTTTAACTGTTTACTTGCAATGAAATAAATGTCGATTTTTCACCTTGATTTCTGTTATTGTCCACATAAATCCAGCTCATATTACATTGTCTAATGATTTAATGGATACAAGTTAGAAGTGACCGAACAAATACATGACAATCATCACAAATTCGAACTTCCCAGATTAAGAAAAAGTTTGCTGAAGTGGATGATGTCATTCAATTACCGACAAAAATACAACAAATATCACAATTATTCCTATCTCCAATTGTTAACTAACAAATTAATCGATAGCACGACTTTGTAAAATTTTCACATTCCTATGCTAACAAGAAGTGTATTCACTACCCAAATTTACTAGTATCATAGTTTAGTATTGTGTTACTCTAACTAAATCCAAAACAACATCAATTTTCACTTTGGAAGCCACCCAAATGTAGAATCACACCTTTTCATACTTGCAAACAAAACACTTTTTGTTTGTATGGTCCAGAAAACACACAATAATAGCAAAAATTAAAGCAAAATACGTGGATTATTCTAACCCATTAGATCATCCCATCTTGGGTCCCTTATACAAATAAAAAGATGGGAGGAAAGGAACCTAACTAATCCTTATTACAAATAATTTAGATTTTGAGGTTTCACAATTTAATTACAACAAGAAGAACCACCTGAAATCAAGCCAGAATTTCCGTTTAAACCAATAACTTATTTTCAAAAATAAAGTCACTAAAATCCAGAAATAAATTATTTATATTTCTCCAATATATATTTTTTTTTTTGGTCGAGAATTTCTCCAATATATATGATTGGGCTAGAATTGCAGCAAATTTTCAGAGAAAACAAACAAGAGAGATCGAGTTTCGACGCATTTAACGCTAGCGTCGAGGTCTCTACTCTAAAATCTGCTGAGTTTTTTGGGATTTTAATGAACAAAGGACCAAGCTTTTTGTTGTTAAGCAATTAGAAATCTTGGGGTTTTTCTCAATTTGGGGCCAATTTTGAATTTTCTAGGGTTTATGCAATAATCTCTGTGAATGGTGGGGTTGTGGGGTTGAGGGGCATTTGCATCGTTATGTTGTTGAGGAGAAAACAAAGCGGAGTTCGCTTTTTGACGAATTCGAAGCTAAAGCACCAACCTTTACTCCATCTTCGTAACCTAGAATTTGCAGCGGCTATGGCGGCGTATGCGCTCAACCACGGCGGAGCTAGAGGCTTTCACGGTCAAGCAGCTCAATGGCCGCCGTCGCATTCCGCCGCCGTGGACCACGGGTCGGTAAAGTCTGCAGCTTTTCCTGGGAAAATCGGGAATCTGAGGAGCTCGAGAATTGGGTGCGATTTTGGGGCAAAAGGGTGCTTACAATCTCATAGCAAGCGCCATAGCAATGCGTTTGAGAATTCCAATGTGCAATTGGTCCGTGATCTTGAATTGGACCTCCGTAGCCCAATTGGAATCCCCCACCGTCGATTGCCCGGTGATAATAAGATCGTTGTTGCCGTTGATGTGGACGAAGGTGTACATTGCATTGATTTGATTTTCACTAACTTGGGTTTGTGTTGATTTGTGGAAAAATTGAAACTTGGGTTGTTTTTTTTTTTTGCTTATTTTTGTGTTGTGACATTTCTATGAGCAGTGTTGGGGAACTTTGTGTCGGCTATCAACCGGTTTATTGCTGATCGTTACTCTTCCCACCATTCGGTTTCGGAGTACCATGTGTATGAGTTCTTCAAGGTATTGACTGATTCATTTATATAGTCATGCAACTGTAGTTGTTGGTTGCTTCCTTGTGTGTCATATCTGTGAATGCCAGTAGAAAGGTGATCCATCATTTAGAACTCTCTATGTAGTGAAAATCGACTTGTTAGAGGAATGCGTATCCTATTCCTATGTTTTCTAGCATACTTATGTTTCATGGTTGAGTATGTTGGTCTACATTGTGATTTATGTTTTACATGTCACCTATTTTGCTTGGTTTGCAATGTATGTTTTCTGGCATACTTGTGTTTCATGGTTGAGTATGTCGGTCTACATTGTGATCTTATGTTTTACATGTCACCTATTTTGCTTGGTTGGCTATGTAGTATTGTTTGCTCCCCTCAAAGCATACCGCACACTCTGATTGATTTAGTTGAGTTGATTTGTTACCCCAGCTATCTGATTTCTTTAGTCTGTGGTTTGAGGTTTAACATACTCTTTGGCAGTAGCTGACAAATATTTGATTACATTTCTGTTGATTGATATGATTTGCTCTTGGGAATCTTTTTACATTTTAATGGGTGTATTCTGATACATCCACAATTTTCTGTTACAGATATGGAATTGTTCTCGTGATGAAGGTACTACTCATGTGTCCATTTTCTATTTACTTATGGTCATCTGAGTTGTTATCATCGTCACTGCTATCAGCATTATTACTTATTATTATCATGAATTTCATCAATGACACCAAAGGACTTTATCAGCTAAGAAGTTGTCACCTTCTATCATGTACAATTGCATTCAGTTGTAATTGGATTGAATCACCTAATTCTTAATTCAATCCATTTAATGGTACCTTAAGTGGAGCTTGCATTTCACTAGGCAAATATCGATTTAATCGGACATTGGACTGATCCCTAGAATGATGTTTTATTAGTTTTGTGAAAATTTTGGTCTATTTTGAAAGTTTGTGTAATATGGCAGATGCAGATAGCAGTGTAAAAGCGTACGCTCCAACTGATAAATGTTTTGATTATTGCTGTATCAACAACTTGCCTTCACTTCTTATCCTGTCATGTCTTTCTTCGTTTCTTTATAGCATTGCCACGATTGCTAATATTTACTTTGTTTTGACAGCCGATATTCGTGTTCATGAGTTCTTTAAAACATCATATTTCAAGAGCGGTATCCACCCATTGCCAGGTGCTCAGGAGACGCTTCATAAGTTGTCAGGATTTTGTGACCTGTCAGTTGTGACGTATGTGCAATTAGATGAGTAATTTGTTTTCATATTTACTAGAGCATTGACTAACTTTATCTTTTGGCATTGGTGTGCATTAATAGGTCTCGGCAGAATGCAATTAAGGACCACACTATTCAATGGATTGAAGAACATTTTCCAGGACTATTTCAGGAGATTCACTTTGGCAACCACTTTGCTTTACACGGAGCATCCAGGCCTAAGTCTGAAATATGCAGGTTTGCCAGTGAACCACTGTAGATACTATTGATGTTATTTATTTTAACTTACTGATATGTATCATTTGAAGTGTTACACTCACTAAGTTGTTTTAGAATCTGAAAATCAATGAATGTGGAGTTCAAATATCCTGTTCCAGTATGGTATTCTTATGCTGGGTTTACCTGCTTGTTGGTTTTGTGGAGTGCTATGTCCTCATGTTACCCACTCATAATCCTACCATATGAATTCTGATGACGTGTATTTGCAGATCCTTAGGAGCAAAGGTTTTAATTGATGACAATCCAAGATACGCTCTTGAATGTGCCGAGATTGGGATCAGGGTTTTACTTTTTGATTATGAGAACTCATATCCTTGGTGCAAGACTGAGTCTGTTAGAGAGCACCCCCTGGTCACCAAGGTTCATAACTGGGAAGCAGTGGAGAAGCACTTAAAAACATGGGCTATTTCGTAGTTTTTGTTACAAACTAGTACAAGACTGTCCCCCAATTTGTCGAGATATCTTCTAATTCATGGAGAACATCTGATGGATGTTTCTGAAAGTACCATTGGTGAGAAACTCCATAGTCCCTGCTCTGCTGAGACCGGCTAAAACAAGGTTGTCCGGTGAAAGCTGCAGTAGGAGAATGATGAGAAGTTATGATATATTCTTATCATTTCCCCATCTTAATTTACATTTAGAAGAACACTGAATAGTGTGAAGGGAAAAGCCCAAGTTGTACATATGGATGCTCGAATAACCAAGAGTTCTCTATTAATTATTTGTGACATTGTTCTATTCTTTGCGTGTTGCCATCTACACAATGAATCTGCCAGTTTAGTTTCGTTTATCTTTTCTGTTCCAGCTGTTTCTGCTGCTATTGGAGTAGTAGAGATGGCAAATTTTGTTGTAAACCTGTTCTTTTTGATAAGTCAATACATTGCCTTTTGAACTTATGAATTGATTGTTTTGAATGTGCACATTGGCCTTTTCCATTGCTAGAAAGCAATCCTTGTCAATATTTTGGTTTCATTCAAGTTCAAGTCCAACCTTTTCCACAATTTGGATGCAAACAATCATGAGGTTGATAGTGTGTCAAGATCATTGTTCACAAAGTTATTTTTCATGTACTAGGGAGCTGTGCTCTTGTTAGCTAGCGCCTTTTGGACAACTTTTAAGGCTGCACAACCTGTCATCGCAGCCTGGTCTGTGTTGCATTGCAGTAAGCTGATACTGGGGAGAGGTAGTTGTTATCTACACTAGAAACATAGCGGTAGGGAGATAGGTCACTCCGTCTTCTCAATTAACCTGATACCGTATGCTTCTATAGCATCCATTGCTGCAATACCACAAACAACTCCACTGAAACAGTTGCAAACAATGAAATTTCATGTACAAAAGAAAAATAGAGTAAGTGGTTACCTGGGACGTACACTTCTGGTTCAATAGGCCTCAGGACACCTCTGGTTTTCACCTTGTTTCCAAGTATGAGCTGCAATTAAAGTAAATTCGTTCAGGCATATAACCTCTTGGTTTAGAAGAATATAAATGTATAGAAACTTAAATCAGTACCAGAGCTCCAATGGCTGCCGGAATCCCAACCGTGAAAGCCATGGCAGTGACCATTTTACCATTCTCTGTCCTCCCAAACTCGAGTAGGGTGGCAGAATGTTTCTCTCTTTGGTTATCCGGGAATTCAATCTCCACTTCATGATGCAAAAGCACCATATCCTGAACAAAAACCACACAAGTTGCAACAACAAATAACTTTGGTATAAACTACTACGAAGTGACTTGGATATTATAATGCTGTGTTGTTTTGCTGATAAGTTCACCTGTTCTGTGGTGGAGTATTGTAACCTCTCTTCCATGAGGAGACAACTGACATCCAACGCGCTCCGGCAGGAGACTGGGATTTCTTTGTGCTCATGAAGCCCCAAAAATCTATTCCGAAACAAAGGAACATTCCATCAATTTCAATGTGACATTTTGTCTAGAAAATCTGAGCACACTGGAGGATTGAAAGAAAGGGATAAGAGATGCAATGTGCTTACATGATAGTCTTAGCTGCCCTTACTGCAGCTCCATGCTCTTTGCAGTGTCCAAGTTCGAGAATCGTCTCCGGGATGACTTTCTCCCCAAGCAGAGGTCTATCCAGATCTTCACTTTTCATTTTGAGAAGTTCACACAAAAACTTCCTGAATGTAGGTCTCTTTCCATCCTTTAAAAGTGGATGAGGTTCAGATTCGAATAAACTAATTCTTGAAAGTATGCCCATTATTTCTCCGAACCCTGTGAAAGTTTAGTAAGTTTCATCAACATGTAGCACCCCTATACTAAACATGATCATAACATAAACAGAAAACATGTACATACCTTCATAGCGTAGTGTTCCACGAAACACGGTGGATGCTTCCTTTCCTATTCCATACAAGTCCCCATAAACCAGCGAATTACGATTTGGAAGGCATTCCAAAGCGAAAGCTGGAAGATCTGGGATCCTATGTTTGGTGGCTGAATCATAAAGTTTCATCCCTAAAAAATTGTACCATTATGTGAAAGAGCAAGCAAAGACCTCCAGAAAGGTGAAGAGTTTCACCAATGACAACTTATCTTACCATCAACTTGTACAATTTCGCCATCAGATTTATAAGTGGCAGGATTGCGCCCTGATCGAATAGCTCCTGCAGGACTCCAACTGAAATGATCGATAAGTGGTAAGTAACCTCCACAGAACATAAGATATAACCCTTTTAATCTGATTGATGTAGTCATTTATTGTATTTATCATAACCTTATGAACTGAGGGATGTGTAAATCCAACTTACCTGAATTTATAGGCTAATGGATTGTTTGCTGCAGCTGGGGATGGGAGTCCACCACAGTAAGAAGTGAAAGACTTTATTTTACCTTTACGCACGTGGGCTTGGTTGATCATCTTCATTGCCATCATATGATCTTAATTGGTACACAACCAAACACACGGTTCCATAAATAAGGTTTTAATCTTAAAAACTGGAGAAACTGGTTTAATAATGTCAGCTTGTTACCTATTCCAGGATCCAACCCCATCTCCCCAAGAATTGTGATCCCAGCACTCTTTGCCTTTTCGTCGAGCTTTGACATTGCATCGTCAACATAGCTAGCAGTGACAAGATGCCTTTTGAGCTGCATGAGCACATGTACAAAATCAATTCCTTTAGATAAAATGAATGAAGGAATGGCAAGATCGAAAAACGAAAGAAAGAATACAATGAAAAATGGAGCATTGAGACAATTTAAAGTACCTCAATGCAAGCATTTGCTACAGTAACATGGCAAAAAGCTGGCAGCAGGCTTATAACAAGTTCAGCCTGCAAGAAGGAATCACATAAGACCGTGATTGAAGAAGGCTACCAAATTTTGAGCAGATATCAGGGTCTAGGCGTACGACTTTTGTGAGTTTTACAAGACAGTTCTTCAAGCATTATTGAAGAATCAATGCAGTGTTTTGTAGCTGCATACTAGGTTCTGTAGTGTGCTGCAGAAAATTCATTACCTCTGATACATACTTATGAAGACTCTTTGTGTCTGATACATCAAGTTGGATCGCTCTTGCATTTGGAATACCTTCAGTAATCTGCATTCAATATTTCAGTATCAAAATCTCTACATCTGACAGTAAAAGAACAAATCCATCGTGATGAAAGTAGAAATTCAGTTCATTATAGAACTGAAAGCAGGTTTTCATAGAATTTGTCAATTATACCTCTTCTGCATCCTTTAAATAGAGAGATGCAACAGTAACTTGTACATCATTCTTCTCTTCAAAGTCATCTTCCAGGCATGTTTTACACCATTTCTGGGATGACAATCCGCCCATTGATGCTAAAAGCTCGGCTGCTGGTTGGCAAACCCGGCCTGCTCCTATAATCAGAACCCCTACCTTATTTTTCGTGCCATTTTCCTTGTTAGTGCCACTCTCCTGGACTTTACCAATCCTGACCGATATCTTGTTTGCCTCTTGCTTTAACTCCTGGTTTTCGTTTGGATTCGCAAGACAAGTTAAAGAGTCGATAATCTTATCCAGAACTACCCGATCATCTGCACCCACCTGTTCATAGAAGGTTGAGTTGTAAATTTAAAGTCATTAGTACTTAACTAAAAGAAAAGTGAAGAAGCCTCTCTCCTAATCAAACTGGACTAACGGTCGACTTACTTCAAGCTCTGAGAATGACTCAGAATTAGAACATTGACCCACATCGCACTTAATCAAACTAAAGGAGCCCCCTGCAGCTTCAATAATATCTAAGGCCTCATTTATCAGAAATTTATCAAATAGGTGGCCACTGAGAGATACCTGAAATTTATGACGAAGTTCAGCAATGCTCACATAATAATGACACCAGTCAGTAATTTTCTTGTGATACAAATTATTCCTTGGTATGAAAAGTGGAGCAACATCCGAAGAGAAATAAAGAAACTTACTGATATGTTGTACTTCTTATTAGAGTTGCGTTTAGTAGGACTTTGTACTTCTCTGAAAATCAGAAAAGATAATGTATGTTTATTGTGGAATCTGAATATTTTAGATAATTACTAGTTATGAATAACTTATTGCACCAGATCGATAAAACAGAACGAAAGAAAAGTATATGAATGAGATGCAACTTACTCTGAACCTGTTTTTCTCATACGTGGAATATATTCATACAGTGGGGTAAGTGCTCCTCCATGAGCTATGCAAGCTCTCTTCAAGTGTGCAGGTAACTTTGTAATGTCCTTTGTAGAACCCAAAATTCCAACAAATGCAGACAATATGTCTCCGAAATGTTTGGAAGCCTTCACAAGTTCAAACGGAGTGCCTTAGATCATGAGAAGTGTAATTTTTGGCCTTAAAATATCCTACAACGTCTGCATTGAGTAAAAAGAAAAAGACTTGATGACAGTTCCACACCTCTTTTGCGAATTCAGTTGGAAGAATGTCAACAGCTTGACATATCACACCATCACCGTCCATGTCTTCATGGTAAGAATCAGTCACAGGATCATATCTGCATATCCTCAGATGTCAGAAGTAAAATCCTTATCGACAATTGAATTCAGTGCTAAGGCATTTGACATAACTTCTGGCCTTTACATTCCATTGATGGATAAACAAGAAAATCCGTATCATTTTGAACATGATGTTGTAATTTGTACCTGAAGAAAGGCAAGTCAATATGCGTGGTGTGGTTGACAAATTCTATTGACCCCCCTATATCACAAGTTATATCAGAGATTCCTACAAGCGGGCATCCTTTCCTTTTTAAATCTTGAAACTGCTTCGTACTCAACAAGCGAGGAAACCTTTTCTCCCAATACATACAATTCACTGCCAAGGCAATAAAAAACATAAACTACTAGAAAATGGAACCAAAAGTGGACTTAGGCTCGCCGAAGCAGTCACCTAGAATTGATAGCAGGGTGTAAAACATACCAATTACGGATGCATAAGGCGCTATTTTTTCATGGAATACGGGGTTGTAGTGTTCTGGATGTGCATAATAGTCGGCCTGAAACAAATTCAGGTGTTTTGAGTTAGTATATTCTGTTATCGAGGAATTATGCAACAGATGAAGGAAGATCTATCAGTAAAATGTAACAAAATGCAGAATTAGAGATGCCTGTGAGGGAACTTACTTTATCAAATGATTTTTTGGAATCTATGTGTTCAACCATGTCTTTGCTAGTCACAACACAACCATATACTTGGAAGATTCTTTTCGATGTCCTCGTAGTTTGAGCAGCATCCTTAGCCTTCATGAAAAATGAAAATTTTGTTCAAGGGCGGTGGAAGTTGGAACCTAACATTTTTCATAGCGGTTTTACAACTTACCGTCCCAAATAGATCCGGAAGTCTGCTTGGATCCACAAAAGCATGAGGAAGAAGCTTAAATATCTCTTGTGCACCAAAGGATACTACAAGAATAGTATAAGCTTATATGAGAACTAAGTGATGCTAAAAATTTCAGAAATTTGGCATCATTGTGAACTGTTAGAAGAAAGAGAGCCATATGCAATGTACCATTCCCTGAACCAGTGAAGACGAAGACCAGAGGGCAGATTCCCGCTGGTAGTCCCAGAGTTCCTATCTCTTCCCCCACAGATATTACAGCAGCCTTTGCAGCAGCCAAGGATGGATACATGTAAGACGCCCCCAACGAAAGGAACGGCGTTGAATACCCAAGACTTAGGTACCCTTAAAAAGGTCAATAAAGGTCAAAAATCAACTAACATAATTTCATAATTTAATCAGTATACATGACAGTCAAAGTACCAAAATTATACAAAGGCCATATCAAGTTCAAAGTTGCATACACAGGTAGTAAACTAAAGCTGCAACACCAAACTCATCCAAAGTGCATATCAACTGAAAACATATATTGCAGAAAATGGAGCATACTCTGGCCTAAACCACGCAAGAAGTCGATAAATCCTGCTCTACCAGCATACTTGCCAAATGCAAGTAGTCTATTCCCATGATCCCCGACGATAAGCTCATAATCATACAGTGACACCTTTTCAGCTAGGATCTGCACACCACATAAAGAGTAATCAAATGAGAAAAAAGAACTGAAAACAAGTCTTATAATCAATATTCTGCTGAAATACATGCAAATACCTTATCCAAGAGTGGCATGTTTTCCTTCTGAGCCTTATGGGTATGCGAGAAAAACGCATACGCTCTATCCGGAAGAATCATCTCCAACTACACCAGAACCCCAAAAATCATGTCAAACTTCATGATCAAGTTAGAAATTTGACTATGAAAGCCGAATAGAATGCAAACTTGGTACCTTTGGCTGTTTGACGCCCAAAATTAGGCCACATTGTGACAAGTCCTCGGAGATTTCACACCCTACATCTTCATACATTTGATCATGATGAATCCGCTTCGTGGAGGGCTGCACGATGATTCGTGCAACCCCCGTCTTGTCTCGGCCGCTGTGGAGCAGCCGAGCACAATGAGATGGAGTCAGAGGTGCTCTTCTCTCCCATTTGTTCACTGTTTCGGACAAAATCCCAACCACCCCATTTCCAAGCATTTTCAAGCTATGATTATTATCTGTTCAATCATAACCGAAACTAAGATCAGGATATAGATTACTATCAATAACACGAAAAGAAACACTGTCAACAATCAAAAAGACATGATCAGAAATGCACATCATCATCAACACACCTTAAATGCTCTGCTTTCGAAAAACTGAAATTGAGTTTCTTTCACCTGCGCATAAGAAGTTTTGTCATTTGCAATCTGGTTTTGTTTGGTGATCAGCTGTGATCGGAGTTTCAGATGGAAATGAGAGTAATTGTTGATTTTGAACTGCAGAAAGGGACTGAGATAGAATAAGAAAGAAGTTTTGGTATATTTATTGCAGTTTTGGGCGTGATCGGCAACGTTCTCGGGAGTTGTTTATTTATATGTTTGTATTTCGAAACTTAGAGTAGTATAATATTGTAATCACACGATATAATTAGTTTGCGAATAGAATATTTACAGTATCATACGTAAATCATACATGACACGCATCATGAAACTAATGAAACCATCGAGGTTCCACCGTTTTCCTAGTCATGTCATGGGATTCATAACTTCTTGCGGGCAGGTCATTATCCAATGGCATTGTGTCGCGTGTGATTTTTCCCGCCAGAATAGTGACGCAACGAACTTCTTGCCGGTCGGGACAAGTTATCGTGCTTTCTTTGCACTTAGCCACTTTGGCACTCGGTCTTATCATCTATGCCAAATTGGATCCATTGCATATTATATTACATTATTGGCTCATCTAATCTAATCCAACATATGGGAACGTTGAGCGTGCATTTATTAAAAAAACTAACAAATAAGAACTGGATTAATTTCAGAGGGGTGTTGTGTGATTGTATATGCACCCACCGAAATTTGACAGGTTAGGTATCATCAAATTTAAATAATGACTAATGTACTTATCCAAGAAAAAAGGAATGTGGTACAAATTATTTACATGGTATAACAATGTACTACTCTGCTAATAACAAGTATAAATACGACAATACAAAATCAATAATTTTTTATAAAGAAATAAATTAAATTAAAGGGAAAAGCCTTGGTGCACGTAGAGGCTACAACATCAAATACACGGGCATTTCAAGTAGATGAGGGGGTAGAATTCTGCCAAATGTATATGTTAGCCAAACCATGCCTATGATTGGCAAGATCATTGGCAATAAAATTAGCATCTCTAAAATATGCTTCCAAGTGACAATTTTTAATAGAGAAGTTAATTGAATAAAATAAGCAAATTAGTAACGCTATATATGTATGACAATTTACTAAAAGTATCTCAAATAAAATTTGTGTTTCTCGGGCAGTCTAGTAGGACGAAGGATAAAAAAAAAAATAAATTAAAAAAAAAATGTTTATTGAAAAAAAAGAAAAAAAAAAAAAAAAAAAAAAAAACAAAAAAAAAAAAAAAAAGATAAAAAAAAAAAAAAAAAAAAAAAAATATTTTTTTATAATAAAAAAAAAAAAAAAAATAAAAAAAATAAAAAAAATGTTTTTTTTTTTATGGATAGGATGTAAAAAAAAGAAAAAGAAAAAGTCGAGAAAGGGGTCTTTCCCCCGTTTTTTTTCCCTCGTTATTTTTTGTCTCAAAAAAAAATTTTTCTGTTCGTTTGAAATTTTCAATCTCACCTTCCCCCTAAGTGACACACACAATGCATGCATGCGTTTTTTTTTTTTGGGCTTGCGTGACAAAGTAGCTTTCTTTTTCTTTTGAGTACCATCATGTCATCATCAACTAATGGATCCTCAAACGCTTCAAGAAAACCACGTGTTCTATATTTAACAGTTGACACTTGACATCATGCCAGACACACACATGCACGGCTTCTCCTCCGTCAAAAGACGCTAACCATAATCCCCGGTGGAAGTTGTGGGACTTCTCACATTTAGGCGGTGGAAGTTGTGGGGCTAAAGTAATTGCCTCCATTTTATATGTTTACCTAAAAATTTGTTACTAATACAAATAATAATGATAAATTTATGAAGTTATATACAATCAATAATTATTTATTATGTTGTCGATTCTCCAAACAGACCCAAAAACTTTCCATAGCCGATTTTCATCACAAAGAGTCAAATTCCATAGACGAATTTCATTTTGAATTCTTGACCTAGCATAATCTAAAAATTCTTTACCACCAAGCCTCACCACTTCACTAGTTATAGTTTATCTTGATAAATTTGATGGCGTCTCTTTGACTTGTACATTTCTCCTCTTGATGTTGATAGGTTAGTTTATGCTTTAGTCTTATCTTGTGGTTTTTTATTGGTGTGTAGTAGAGTAGGTGGCTAATCGTCCTTGATTACTGGGCCTCGGAAGCGGGTCATCATTCTGGGAGACTTGTAGGGCTTTTGTTCTGTACTTAATATTGGGCCTCTTTCTTTTGGACTTGATTATAGGTGTGTGTGCATAAGGAATCTATTTTCAAATATATTTTTCATCTCTAATACACTATTATTTAATTAGGGAGCTGATATGTACACCCAGTTTTCTTCTTTGAATACTTTGAATTTTTTTATAAAATGTAATTACATTTATACCCTTATGTAAAATTACATTTGAGGGTTTAATTTATTATACACTCATCTAGGTTTATTAAAAAAATAAAAAAATCTGTCATTCCATCTTGCATCCTAGCCTATGTTTCTAAACCCTAAATCTCATACAATATTCTATTATTGATGAAATACACAATGGAAGATGATGAATTTGAAGAAGAAAATGTAAAAATTTTCATTGATTATATTGAAGTTTTGTTGCGGAAATTGACCCCTTCAATTTGGTGGCACGTCTGCCACAGAAAGAATTGGATGTCGGTGTTATGTTGTTCTGAAAATAAATCACTCAATGTTTATGCCTCCTATACTTCAAAACAAATCTGGTGAACTTCTTTGAATATAGATTTTAGTTTTTGGTGAATCCTAGATGTATGACAGGGTAGGGAGAGATGAATTTAGCAAATCTAATTTTGGGTGTCCAAAGAAAAGTTTAAGGGCGCTTAAGAAAATTTGTTCAATAAACAAAATGAAGGGTATAAGTGAAAATTTTAATCAAATGTGGGTGTTCAAAGTAGTTTCAAAATAATAAGATGGGTGTTCAAAGAAAATGAGTGTCCAAAGAAGAAAATCGGGTGTACATAGCAGCCCTCTTTAATTATATCTATTGATTTCTCTTAAACAAGGAACAAAATTTCCATTGAAACATCGAAATTTCCATCGAAATTTCAGAAATTTTGGAGGTTTGAAACTATCGAAATTTACCGAAATTTCCATAATTTTGGCTATCAAAACCTAATTTTAATACTTGCTCTTAAATTATTCAATCCATCAGTCAAGTTTAAAGAAAGAGTATATTAAAGGTGAAATAATGTGACAAAACCAACTCCCTTAGCATATAGATTGTAAGGCATTTAATGTTTTTATGTGAAAACCTTTACTCATGCAACAAACTAGCTTCTGTTTGATAAAAAAAGCTCATTATCGGTAGTATTGATTGCGTCTGTTTATAGAGCTTTTTCTCAGTATTCTTCTTCAAAAAATTTGTTGCCTTGAACCCTTTAAAGGAAAAATTACATTTTGATACTACTTGAAGATCAAAATACCCAAAAACACTACTACACTTTAAACATTACAATATATTACTACTTTGACATATGTTGATTTATAATTGGGTAGTACACTTTAATAACAACTTTTAACTCCACGCGCACTGCAAAATACGCTCAATCTCTTCGGCTTCCCTGCTCCGTAATCCACGCGAGAAATATCCCTACAAACTTCAAAACACTCTTTTACCCATAACTTTCTCATCCGAACTCCGTTTGACATGAAATCAATTGGGTTGGATTCGTCTCGTCGCCCTCTTTCCATAGACACCAAGATTGTAACCCCAGACCCATTGTAGAGAGATATCGAAACCGCAACATCTTCACATTTTCCGGCAAGATTCTCCGATTCCGGCGACAAATGGGACGAACCACCACCCAAAACTTGATCCTCTCATCATTCTAGACTCAGCCCAACCAATATTGAGCTTTAGTTTGTAGCAGATCATCGCCGGTGAGCCTCACATATTGGTTGAAACTTTTCGGTGAGTTTCCGGTCAAGGTAGCCTTTGAAACTAGTTTAGAAAGCTTTGTTGGGTTGTTTAGATGAAGATTGATATAAAAATCATATGAATTGATGGTGAATCAACACAGCTATTCTTTCTCCATCATTTTGAAGGACTTTCTTCAATTTGAAGGATCACATCCTTCAATGTGAAGGAGCACATCCTTCAATTTGAAGGAGCGCATCCTTCAATTTGAAGGAAGCGCTCCTTCAGATCTTCAAGAACCTGTCTTTTAGATTTTTGAAGGATCACATCTTTCAGATTTTGGAGGACTTCCTTCATTTTGAAGGAACACTTCCTTCATTTTGAAGGAACACTTCCTTCATTTTGAAGGAAGTCCTCCTTCCCCACAAACTTCAAAACACTATTTTACCCATAACTTTCTCATCCAAACTCCGTTTGACACGAAATCAATTGGGTTGGATTCGTCTCGTCGCCCTCTTTCCATAGACACTAAGATTGCAACCCCAGACCCACTGTAGAGAGAGATCGAAGTAGCAACATCTTCACATTTTTTGGTGAGGCGCGTGAGTCTCACGCTCGCATGAGCTGTAGTGGGCTTTTAGTGTAATTTTGGGAAAATAGTAGTATTTTGTAATAATTTTATTGTGGTAATGTTTTTGGGCATAATAAAAGTGTGATAGTAGTTTTTGGGTAGAAGCCCCTTTTTAAAACGAATTATATTTTCCATTGACAAGTCCAGCCAAATTTTTCTTGTTGTCACAAATACATCAAATTAGGCTGGATTAGAATAGTGATCATTCTATGAGCTAAATTACGGGTCAGACATTAGTCATGACCCAATCATAGGCTAATAGCCCATTACTTAGAGCAGGAAAATCTAGTTGGAAAAGTCTGCAAATAGTCAGGACTAAAAAACACATGTGAAGTACTAAAGAAATCATAACACAAGCTCTAATCCTCAATTTTGATTGAAAAAACATATCAAACTAGATATAACTCCTCATGAGTCATAATTTAGGCTTCATGAGTTACAATTGAGTCATAATTTAGGCAGAGCCGCAGTTGAGGGGGTTCCGGTCGGAGACACCGAACCCAGCCCATGTTCCCATCAAAGGCGTTTTAGCTGACCAAATATTTCGAGAATGGGTTCCAGATTCGCGACTAAAGGCATTGCGTTTCATCCGTTGGAATCTTGTAAGATAATTGGGCCGACTAGTGGAGTCTCTAGTTTTTGGGCCCTCTACCAAACAAGACAAAAGAATAAGAGCTGCTATATACTCAATGGCCCGTAGTCGGACGCCCCATTATTAACTTCACTAATTCTTTTAGAGAGCTGCTATGTACACTCAGAATATTTTTCTGGACACTTAAACTATTTTGTACACTTATCTAAATTCCTGAAAGTTATTTGAACACACAATCTTGATCAATATTTTCCACATAATCTTGATCAATATTTTCCACATATACCCTTCATTATTCAAAGTTTCAATCTTTTTCGATGGAGGGCTTCTAAATCTGAATCTTTGTTCTAATCAGTTGCCATAATTGATAGAGAAATCAAGCAGAAAACAAACCCATAAATCCTAAAACCAAAAAAGCTCTCCTCATCATGCTCCCACATTCATCTCTTACCAGAGTAGTTCTGAAGAAAACCATGGAAACTCATTCATAACAGAGCATGTATTCTTCATCTAGTCATCTAATTAAGTTTTAATTAATCCTTGGTATTTTTGTTTTCTTGTTGGCAAATTGAATATATATTGGTTGTTGTTACTGCTTTCAATGGTAGTTCAGTTTTAGATTTTCGTACGCGCTCCTCAAAGTTGAATCTTGAAATTGGGTTCCTCAATTGAAGGAAAAGGGAAAACTAATTCCGCAATCGACATGTATGATTTTGGTATCTTTAACCTTTCTTTTCTATTTGTGCTAATGCTTTTTCAATTTTCATATGTATTTTTCAAACCAAGTCCAATGATTGAATTTGCGGAACCATTTCTTGGTCTCCTTGGTGATGGCCAATCGACGGATGAAAAAAAGTGATTGGATGGGTGGATTTAGAAATAAACAGTGGATAATGAAATTTCTTCCTAAAGAAATCATGTACCTGAATGTAATTTAATACATGACTATAAAAGTAATTACATCTTGTGAAAAATTGAAGAGTGTCTAAAGAAAAGTTTTGAGTGTACATAACAACTCTCTTCTTCTAAACACAAAACATTTGGTTGCGTTGATACATTATTGAAGCCCCAAAACCGCCGCCGGCCCCTTGGCTTGCCTTGGGGTCGGCCGGCCACCTTTTTAGTGCCAACAACAATTCAAGCTTCTTGGCTTCGGCATCAGCTGGGTTGGGATCCCTTGTCCGGAGCGTGGTTTTGCTGGAATAAAGGAATTTCGATTGATGTTCGGTTGTTTGTCTGTTGATTATAGCTTTTAGTCCCGAATAAATTGTTAGCTCGTTTAATTTTATTTGGTTTGTTGTGATGGATTCCATTGAGTGGCGACTGGTGTTATTTTCTGTTTCCTAATTGCTTTGATAAGCATCGGATCTCGACTTTGCCTTGCTTGGCCGGTGTTGTTTCAGGTTTCGGGTTCAGCAGGTTCAGATCTCACCCGATTGAGTGGCTGTTTGTGCAGTGGGTGAGATCTAGTGGCATTTCTGTTTCCTAATTGCTTTGATAAGCATCGGATCTCGACTTTGCCTTGCTTGGCGTGTTGTTCAAGTTTCGGGTTCAGAGTTTTTGGTGGTTTGTGCAGGGGTGAGATCTGTGGCTGGTTTCGAGTTTTGGTTCTGCAAGTGGCTGGCTTGTGGCTAGTGGCGGCTTGTGCAGTTGTCAGATTCAGATTCCTTTGAGGGGCTTCGGGATTCAGGTTCACCATGCTTGGCCGATCAGTGGCGGCTGGTGCAGTTTTCAGATTCGGATTGCTTGATGTGCTTCGGGTTTCGATTCTGCCTGGTTTGGCCGGCCTTATTTGGGTGTTTATCTGTTAGTTTAGTTGTTCAGTTGTCATTGTAATAGTTATAGTTAATCGGTTAATCGGTCAAGTTGATATTTTTCGGTTGTAATGAAGCCTTCTCTAACGAGTTGGCTTGTTGCTGCTACCTACTTGCAGTGAAATTATGAGTCCTGTTAGGAGTATTAGACATTCCTTATCCAGTCGATGTCTGAGTTTGTACTCCTGTTTGATTTTGCCAAACACTTTTATAATATATTTCTGTTGATAAAAAAAAATAAAAATTATTGAAGCCACCATAAATACTCGACGATGGACCCATTATTAACTTCACTAGTGCTTCTAAACACAAGACATTTGGTTGCTTTGATACGTTATTGAATCAATACATTAATGACATTAATATCAGCACATTACCAGTGTAAAAACTGAATTTTCAGGATGTTAATTGTCAAATTGTTACCTTCCCCTCACTACACAACGTGGACATAGCTTCACTTTTTTCGCGATTCGTCCGATTGTACGTGGAGCTGGGTCCCACTCCAATTGTGAATATTGAAACTAGCGTGTATGAATATTGTACATTTTTGTTAAAGTATACTCTTACTATTCATCAATATATCTTTGCTTCCCCATCATTGTTTTGATTATTTGGTGAACCTTTGATCGTTTTGACTTGGAACATGAAGCGTAGGGGGTTCTCGGAATTTAAGGATGTTGGTCCAAATAAAGAGCATGGGGAAGCCCAATACATAAAAGCCCAAAAAACACTTGTACCCAGGTGAAAAAGAAGTGGGTGGCAAGTTTCCCCTACATTTCGCGGTGAAAAACGAGTTGTGAGTTTTCCAAAGAGATGAAGAATCGGTGGTGGAGAGCAAACCGTGATTTGTAAGACTTCAAAGTTGTCAAAAAGAAAAACCCCATGAAGATTTTTTCTGCTGGACAATCCCATGAGGATTTAATGGACTCAATTGCTCTACCTCTTTGGTGCCTGAAACTAGAAAGAGTCAAATGACAATGGGATTGGGTTTTAGGCTGAATCTCAAGTGTGGCTTTCCAGTTCATTCTCACTGGCAAAGTCTTTCCAAGCTTTCTTCAATTTCTGGTGAGTAAATTGCTTTCAAATTTATCTTTGCTTTGACATTTTGGTGATCTTTCCAGCATTTTATGTTGAGAAAATGTACATGGAGCTGGATCCAACTCCAGTAGTAAGAGTATAATATAACAAAATGTACATGGAGCTGGGTCCCACTCCAATTGGAGCTTAAATATATGATATATCCAAACAAAGTTGCACAGAAAAACAAAAAAGAAGACGAATCCACTGTTTAATATTGCACATGAAAGTTGTAGAACATGGAATGAGATTGCCTAGTTAGCTACAGTGTGCGTCAAATATTCGTTTTTCCAATGATTTGACAAACCTAGATCATCTTTTTGGTAACAATATGTCAATGATGGAGACATAAGATAAAGCATGCCTGATCATAAATTCTCAATTTTTTTTTTTTTTTTTATAACTTTTGAAATTTGCATACCTATGTTTTCTTGTTTCTATTTTTTTAGTGGTTAACTTGTCAACTTTAGTGATTTTGTGTAGAATTGATAACAAATCTCAAATTGTAAAGCACTTAGTGACACATAATATTACATGTTACGTTGCAAAGATACATTGGTGTTACGTTACCAAATTCTGATTATTATATAAGTATATGTGATTTAGATTCACACCTCTGAAAATATAAAGACACTTATCTAGCAATAGAAATTGGCTGAAGAAAAGCAATTTCCCTACAAACTAAGGAGTTAATAGCATCGGTCCTTAAACTTTATTATAAGTTAAACTTTATTATAAGAAAGGAACTTGTGATAAGATTAAGTAGAGAGAAAACAACGTGCATGTGGAGGCGATAAATTGCCAACATCTCAATAATAATGACATGCATGCAATTATAATTTTGAGTTTATAGATAATATGCGTGGTTTAGCTAGCTTTGCCATTTGTTAGAAAATGCAAATAAAGCTAAGACCGCGTTTTATGATATGGACTAATTTTTATTTTTTTTTTTTTGGCTCAAGGAAAAAGCTGGTCGAGCAGAGTCCAAAACAAACGCAAGCTGTAAAAAAAAACGCGTTTTTCGCGTCCCCTCTTCTTTAAAGCCATGAGCTAGCCATTCGATTCGTCAAGCTCTTTATTGCTTTTATTGGAAAAAGGAGTTAATTCGATGCTTCAATTAATATTATATGGGTACATTTCTCTCTTCTTTAATTCCGAAAATGACACTAGACTTTCTTTCCCAATGCATTTTGGTTGCTTCATTTCGATGCAATATCTACTTCAAATTCTGTCGGTTATATAATCTTCATCAGCATTAAGTCATTGCCCATGATAATGTTGTTTTTTGTAGTGAAATCATGAACAAATGTGGATTAGGTCAATTTGTCATTGCATCATGCATGCATAACATTAGTAAATAGCGGTCTTTGCATTTGGTTTTGAAACCTGCTGATTTGATTGGGGATGTTTAATTTGAGTATTGGTCACAATTATTTGTAGAATCTGACTTGTTAATAGTAATTGGCCAACGGGGATATGAATCATATGAGAAAGAAAAGGACCAAAAAGAGAGAAAGCATATATTTATATTTCTTTCTGACTCTTTATGAGCTTGCGCACAACTCATATTCATTGATACTTTTGTTTCTATATTATAACATGAAGGATGTATATAGTTGTCGATGTATGATATAGAGTTTTTGTATAATATTACAAGTTATGAATGATGCTGTAGATGTTAAATTGATCGACGAACTTGTCTAAAAAGTGCGTATCAAACTAGGTCAATCAACTAGATTATGTAGGTTCATGCTTAATACAAACTTGCTAAATCAGAAAAACATTATAGGAAGGAATGTAGGTATGGTAGAATCAGCAGACTAGGAACGAGGAGAAGTTGACTTTAGAAGGTTATAGAAATCTAGAAAAGAGAAATTTGGGTACGTGGTACATTGTGACTGCAGTGTGTTTAATTAGCACCATGAATTGAATTGGTCTTGAAAACAGAGCAACGGAGGTTGAACGAGGGACATGTGCATGCATGACCTCCCACCAGAGTCAGTTGCCCTACAAACTACAAAGCAAACCATAAGAGCATCTCCACCTGTTCATGGTGGATTGCCTTTAGTCCAAGGGCGATTTGTGTAAATTGCTCTAGGGCAATTTTTGGCCAACAAATTGCCTTTGTTGTTTCCACCCAACACAGGCAATTTAGAGAGCAAGGACAAAACAAACCCAAAAAATAAAATAATTACAAAATGAGCCACCAAATCAGAATTACAAAACAAACCCAAAAAATAAAATAATTACAAAATGACTCCCAAATCAACGGTCTAGATCTGCTCGGCAGATCAATCCAACGACCCAGATTCAAAGTCGGTAGTGCGTGCTGAAGTCAGCACGCACTCACAATTTTTTTTTTTTAAAAAAACCCCGAAAGTCAGCTTTTGCAGCCGGTGTATCAGGAGACCGAGGGCGAGTCCGACGACCACGTCCGAGTTCGATCGACGCCATCGCCTTCGTCCGCGGACTCAAACCCACCGAATCGCCAGAGCAAAAGCAACCGGTGGAAGCGGCTTTTTTCAGTCTTGTCCGATTTCGCGGGAGATCGACCCAGATTGCTGGTCCGATTTTACACCCGGTGGAGATGCTCTAACAATAACAATATGGCATGCAAATGGGTCCCCAAATAGTAAAATCGACAAGCAATAGTACACTCAAAATGCGTAGTTATAATCACATGATGGGTTATATTTGGCACCCAAGAATAAGAACCAATCTTTCCTTTGCATTTCCATGTGGGGTTTTTGAAATGATCTTGAGCTGAGAGAATGAAATTGAAATCCTAACTGCACCCCACAGCGACTGCCGACACATGGCTTGTCTCAAGTCTAGATTTGAATCAACCAAACACTGTTATCAAATTGATAAAAATTTAGCGAGTTATAATTACACTGAGAAGATATATCTAAATCTCAATAATTTATTTTTAAAAACATTTTATCATTATCATGTGATATGAACAACTTTATACAAGTTTTTTCCGGTATATATATTAGACCTCGCAGCCTTCTTTTCCAACTTGAATTCGGCACGATCGACAACTGATGCCACATCAGATTGATATCTCCACCGGCCCCTCTTAAATTCCCTCACCTGCCTAGCTAACCTCTCTTCCATAAATAGACTTCTATGTACTGACATCTTCCTTAAGTCACTTAACAATTCAGTGCATTCACTACTACTTGATCATTCTACCACCATTTCAATTTGTGAATGGATTCTCATAATCCATTTTCTGCTTTAGAGAAGCTACTTTTTGTGGTAATCTGCTTAAGTGCTTTTCGCAGCAGCAGAATCCCATTTGCTAGCTGCAGCATTACAGGGGATGTGCAGGCATCATGCTTGAACGTACCTGCATCTGAATTTGCAGGCTCATTGAGGGACACCATTGACGCTGTGCAGCAGGTGGCCTCCGTTCTCTCTCAATTCGCAAACGATTTCGGTGATTTTCGCCTTTCGAATGCGATTTCTGACTGTCTTGATTTGCTTGACTCCTCTGCTGATGAGCTCTCTTGGACCCTTTCTGCTTCACAAAATCCGAAGGGTAAGTTGTAACTACTTCCCTACATTTACCTACTTAGTTACTACTCGAATGTGTTGTTTTACATCTCAATGGAGTACTTAATCTTACATAATTGACTTTGCTGATGAGCTAATCCTCCCACATCATGTATATGAACAAATTTGTGTTGTTTTATATCTTTTAGCTTATTGAATTCTTGTTCATGAAGTCAAAGGGCACATTGAATAATTAAATCCTAACCAGATAGAAACAAAATGAAAGATTTGATTCCCTTTGTAAATTCCAACAACCATTGCATGCATGAGTACCATTACCATAGACAAACTGTTTGATAAAATTGAGCAAAACTATAAACGGAATGGTTGTCAGACAGGCACTCTGCATTTTAACAGTTGAGTTACATTTTATATGATCAAGTTGAGCTGGTCAGTTACCAAAAAGAGGCTAAAAAATTGACTTATGTATAGGCAAAGATAACAGCACTGGGAAACTAAGCTCTGATTTGAGGACATGGTTGAGTGCTGCACTTGTGAACCAGGACACATGTAGTGATGGGTTTGATGGCACCAACAGCATTGTGAAGGGGTTGGTCTCCGCTGGGCTTAACCAAGTGACCTCTTTGGTCCAAGACCTTCTCACCCAAGTGCACCCGGGTTCGGATCAGGGGCCTAATGGCCAAATTCCTCCCTGGGTTCAAACCGAAGACCGAAAACTGCTTCAAGCAGATGGGGTGCCTGTGGATGTAGTAGTTGCTCAAGATGGTACCGGGAACTTCACCAATGTTATGGACGCCGTGTTGGCAGCGCCCGATGAAAGCATGAAGCGATACGTCATATACATCAAGAGAGGCACTTACAAGGAAAATGTGGAGATCAAGAAGAAAAAATGGAACCTAATGATGTTTGGAGATGGTATGGATGCTACTATCATCTCCGGGAATCGAAGTTTCATGGATGGTTGGACCACATTTCGCTCTGCAACATTTGGTAAGCATCTACTACTGCAAGTAGATTTTTGTTATGCAGCATTGTCGTTCAGACCAATTAATCGCGAGGATAATGTGGATCTTAGATTTGTGTTCTTGCTTTATCTAGTCAAAGTTAGTATGGGGGCCCTGGAAAGTAACGTTTGGCATCCTACCATAACACTATTGGGTAATTTTGTACCATGGAAATCTTTAATGTGACCCAACCTACTCAAGTGTGGTCATCCCATTAAAATGGTAGATGAGATTTAAGAACATATGGTCCCATTAGATTTAAGATGCTAGAGCTAGCAAGTTTATTGTCACATGCAAAAGGGGAAAGAACAAGCTCATCATTTTGTCATGTACATCTTGTTCCACCATTAATTTTCCATGTCTATTGCTTGTATGTAACGTTTTTTTTGGCAATGGTACCTGCATATTATCCTATCTAACAAACAATGATTCATAGCAAACAGTAATAATTAACCAGCGCATATCTTTTTTGTGTGTGTAGCTGTCAGTGGCAGAGGATTCATAGCAAGAGACATGGGATTTGAGAACACAGCAGGGCCGGAGAAGCACCAGGCAGTAGCGCTAAGGTCAGATTCGGACCTATCGGTTTTCTACCGATGCAACATAAGGGGGTACCAAGACACACTCTACACGCACACAATGCGCCAATTCTACCGTGATTGCAAGATCAGTGGCACCGTAGACTTCATTTTTGGTGATGCAGCTGTCGTGTTCCAAAACTGCCAAATCCTAGCCAAAAAAGGCCTACCAAATCAGAAAAACAGCATTACGGCACAAGGACGGAAGGACCCGAATGAGCCAACAGGCATTTCGATCCAATTCTGTAACATAACTGCGGATTCAGACTTGTTACCGGCAATTAACTCCACGTATACCTACCTTGGTAGGCCATGGAAGTTGTACTCAAGAACTGTGATTATGCAGTCTTTCTTGAGCAATGCAATTAGGCCAGAAGGGTGGCTTGAGTGGAATGGGGACTTTGCTTTGAAGTCTCTGTTTTATGGGGAGTACATGAATTATGGGCCCGGAGCAGGCCTTAGTAGCCGGGTCAAGTGGCCCGGTTACCAAGTGTTCAATCAGTCTACTCAGGCCAAGAACTATACTGTGGCTGAATTCATTGAAGGCAACCTCTGGTTGCCCTCTACTGGTGTAAAATATACAGCTGGTTTTGGGGTTTGATTGGTTTGTTCAGTTGATGTGTAATTGCACTCTTGTACCTAAACCACAGATTTTTCTTGAATCAAACTGTTTTTAGCTAATACGTTCTGTCATAAGTCAGTCAAGTGGATCAACAACACATAATCAAGGCAAGAAAAATTGTTGAAAAGAATCTGGACATTTGTGGTATTGGCAGAGATCAGGACAGCAAATTGACATTGCACAAAAATAGTCTTTGTCCCCCGTGATTGTTCACAGGACAAAGGTCAAGTTGCAATAAGTTGCCAAATAAGTCTGTATTTTAGTAGGCGTATTACCTGATGAATCATCTATGCTGGGCTCTATCAAAGTTTTGAACGTTTTCCTTCCATCAAGTCCCTTTCTCAACAGATGAGTTGTGCATGCATACACTCTATTAACAGTCGGTCATTTCACAAAGAACATACTTCAGGTATGGAGAAGAATTAAGTACTTGGATACGCAAAACGCGTTTTTCGAAGTTTGTTGTGACGGGAAATTGACCGTTGCCTGAGGTTTCATGGATTCAGTATTGATGAAGTCCATGTAAGATAAAATACCAGTCTACTCAGAAACTCCAAAAACGAATGAATCACTAGTAAACAACAAGGCCAAGGCCATGTGGTCAATAACTATCATTTTCACAAACTCCCTAAAAGATCTTGCAGAAGGACCTTCCTCCCATCCCTCTGATTCCTCATATCATGAAACTCCAACCAAAACACACAAATTCAACTGAAAAATCAATAAACAATATGCAAAGTGATATAATGTAATTATAATTTTCTGCATGCAGTCCCCCTTTCCCTTAATATGGTTGTGAACCTAATACGACAACAACTTTATATAAAAAAACAAATTGACAGCGCGTGATTGACTTACAATACTAGTACGGTGGCATCCCGTGGCATCGGAGTGGGGGATGGGGACACAATACAATTGTTATATAGTAAGAATCAGTATAGTAAGAATCAATGTAATTACTCACTAAGCTAACAAAAATCCATGCAGCTTGCGTTCCCAAAGATGTTGTTTAAGAAGCCACATGTTACCACCAACAAACAACAACAAAATTGTGCACTTCTATGCTCTTCTTCCATCTTACATATTTACAACAGAGTTTTGTCCCAATCAACAACTCTCCAATGGCTTCCGCCACTGCAAAACTGCTGGCCCTCTGCATAATCTTCTTCTCCACAGCCTGCACAGCCTTCGACAACTCATCTTCTTCATCAAATTCCACTTCTTTTAATCCCAATTTGGCCAGGATTAAATCTTTCTGCAAGTCCACTCCATACCCCGAAATCTGTTTTGATTCGATGAAGCTCTCAATCTCCATAGACATCACCCCAAACATCATCACCCTCCTCCTCCACTCCCTCCAAGTTGCCTTATCCGAAGCCGGAAAGCTTTCTGATCTTTTCCACCAAGTCTCCTCATCAAACATCATTGAAAAACAAAGAGGTGCAATCCAAGACTGCAAGGAGCTTCACCAAATCACTCTTTCTTCTTTGCAAAGATCAGTGTCTCGAGTCCAAGCAGCCAACACCAGGAAGCTCAATGATGCAAGAGCTTACCTCAGTGCTGCTCTCACTAACAAGAACACTTGCTTGGAGGGTTTGGATTCGGCTTCCGGCCCTATGAAGCCGGTTTTGGTAAATTCGTTATCTGATACATACAAGTACATTAGCAATTCTCTTGCAGCTATCTCAAAACAAGGGGGCACAAAAGGCGGTCCAAACCGGCGTCTCTTGACTACTTTTCCATCATGGATGAAAAGGAAGGATCGTCGGATTTTGGAGAGCTCCGGGGATGAATATGACCCGAGTGAGGTCCTAACAGTTTCCGGAGATGGAACAGGGAACTTCACCACCATCACAGATGCTGTTAATTTCACTCCGAATAATAGTTATGACAGGACTATCATCTATGTCAAAGCAGGGGTTTATTATGAAAATGTGGAGATCCCAAGCGACAAGACCAACATTGTTCTACTTGGAGATGGAAGTGACATCACTGTCATTACTGGTAACCGAAGTGTTGTTGATGGCTGGACCACATTCAGATCTGCAACCTTAGGTAATCAAATGGGACATTTCATTAATGCATTTCTTTGATTTTCTCTGCATTTTTGCTGTCTTAATATGAAAAAGAATCTTGTTCCATAATACAAGCTCTGACAACCCCATTTTGAAAGTTGAACCCGAGTTTAATCCCAATCTGTTTCTTTTCGATGTTTCAGCTGTGTCTGGAGACTGGTTTCTGGCAAGAGACATAACGATTGAGAACACAGCAGGGCCTGAAAAGCACCAAGCAGTTGCATTGAGGTTGAATGCAGATTTAGCTGCCATGTACAGATGTACCTTCAATGGCTACCAGGACACATTGTATGTGCACTCTTTTAGACAATTCTTCAGAGAATGTGACATCTTTGGTACCATAGATTACATATTTGGCAATGCCGCAGTGGTGTTCCAAGCATGTAACATCGTATCGCAGATGCCAATGCCGGGACAGTTCACAGTCATCACAGCTCAATCCCGGGAAACTATAGATGAGGATACAGGAATCTCCATACAGAACTGCACAATTTTGGCCTCTGATGAGTTGTACTCAAACTCCAACACTGTCAAGAGCTACCTAGGCCGGCCATGGCGGGTATTCTCTAGGACTGTGTACCTAGAGTCCTACATTGATGAATTTATCGACCCAAGAGGGTGGACAGAGTGGTCTGGGGATCTGGGGTTAGACTCTTTGTACTATGGAGAGTATGGGAATTCTGGACCGGGTTCGGGGACAGAGAAGAGAGTTAATTGGACAGGATATCATGTTATGGACTACAATGATGCGGAAAACTTCACAGTTTCAGAGTTCATTACTGGGGATGAGTGGCTGCAGTCCACTTCGGTTCCTTATGATGGAGGCATCTGATCTGCGTAAGAATGTTCTTGTTTGGAAGAGTTCTCTATACAATAAGAAAGATTACCAACTTGTTATAAATGTTTAAAGTAGGTTTATCAATGGTGGAAAGTTGCAGGGATGTGGTGACATGTTTTCTGTTTTGTTACAATGGATCAGAGAATCAAAGGTTCGGGCTTAATCCTGACTCAATGCATTGATTTAACAATGATTCGCAACAGTTGACGTTTGCTAACATGGTCGAAATGCGACCCTTCTAGTAACATTGGTTTTCTAATTAGTTAAGGAATGTCTAGGTTGGATACGAGTTTTGTTATAGCCTAATTACAACCTCACTAGAGAAAAAACACAAGCCTTTAAATTAATTGCCAACTTTGAACTATATGTGTGTTCGTTCATATATAGTTTCAGAGCAAGGGGTTTAAATGTAATTCCGGAAAGGATTGCGCGGGGAATTTCAGTTGGAAAGGAAAGGACCTCTGTTGTCATCTTTAACTAACTTTTGAAAAATAGAAAACCTGAAAACTCTCCTGACCAGAGCTCCTCTGTCAATTGCCAAAATAATAATGGAGACTCAAATTCCAAAACAGAAGACCAAAGGGTTAGGAAGACGAAAACAAAGATTGATTAAAATCCAAAACGACCTTCTCTTACAATCCCTTTCCTAGTCTCTTGCGCCGTGTCTCCGTTGTGCCTTGGCCTGAAATTTGTCAAGGCAGAGGTTCCTCTGCCTTATTAGCCTCTCTCTGCAAGAATGGCATTCCAGGATTTTGACCAGATATCCGAACGCCGGAAGGCCGAGAAGGCGCGCCAGTTGAGAAAAAAAATCATCATCGCCGTTGTGGTGGTTGTCCTCCTTGCTCTTATTGCCGTAGGGGCCTATTTCCTTGTCAATAAGCTTGTCAGTAGCAAGAAGGATAGCGCCAAGCATGGCAAACAAACCAAATCGAATCCTGCACCAGCAGGGCCTCCGGCCAAGAAAGTTCCGTCAACTAATGAGAAGATCCTCAAGGAAATGTGCACCGCAGCGGATTACAAGGACAAGTGCGAGAGCTTAATTGAGAAGACAAATGGTGCAGCTAAACCAAAAGAACTCATCAGGATCGCTATCTCAGCAGCCTTGGATGAGGCCAAGAGCGCCTACGACAAATCCAAAGAGCTCAAGTTTAACAGCGAAGAAGAGAAGGGAGCATTTGAGGATTGCAAGGGACTCTTTGAGGATGCCAGGGAGGAACTAGGCAACGCCATTTCGCAAATTGGAAACAGTTCTGCTTCGGGAAAGATTCGAACAGGTGTCCTGAACAGTTGGCTGAGTGCAGTCATATCTTACCAGCAGACATGTGTTGACGGATTCCCTGATGGAGAATTGAAGTCTGACATAGGGAAGACATTGCAGGCCTCCAAGGAATTCACCAGCAATTCCCTGGCCATGCTTTCACTCCTTTCCCAATTACAGCTACCGGGCACAGGATCATCTTCTGGAGCAAAACGCCGTCTTCTGGCACAGGACAAGGACGGATTTCCTGCCTGGATGGCCCATGAGGACCGGAGGATGTTGAAGAAAAACGATGAGAAGCCCACACCCAATGTGACTGTGGCAAAAGATGGAAGTGGAAACTACAAAAGCATTAGTGAAGCCTTGAAGGCCATGCCTGAAAAATATGATGGAAGGTATGTGTTGTGTTTCCTTTACTACAGAAACAAAGCCAAAAACACAAAAGACCGTGAAATCATACTCTCTTTGTCTTGATTTATTAGTTTGTGTTTTCCGTCATGAAAATTCAGGTACATCATCTACATTAAAGAAGGAGTCTACGATGAGACTGTTATGGTCACTAAGAAGATGGTAAATGTTACTATGTACGGTGATGGCTCACAAAAGAGCATCATCACCGGGAATAAGAACAAAGTAGATGGAGTTAGGACATTCCAAACTGCATCTTTCGGTATGTGCTCAACCGATACATGTGCTAAACTTATGAAAGAACTAATATACATCCGTTAGCAATAGAATATGAAGTTTAAGGCCTACCTGACTTGAAGAAGCTAATGGCATTGTTACTTATTCCTTTCCCATTTGTTTTTATTTCAGCGGCCTTAGGAGAAGGCTTTATAGCAAAGTCCTTGGGATTCAGAAACACAGCTGGTCCTGAAAAGCATCAGGCAGTGGCAGCAAGAGTGCAAGCAGACCGTGCTATTTTTCTCAACTGCCGATTTGAAGGGTACCAAGATACCTTGTATGCACAAGCCCATAGGCAGTTCTATAAGAGCTGTGTCATTTCTGGCACTGTTGATTTTATCTTTGGAGACGCCGCTGCTATCTTCCAGAACTGCCTGATCAATGTCAGGAAACCTTTGGAAAACCAACAAAACATTGTCACAGCCCAGGGAAGGAGTGACCAACAGCAAACCACAGGAACTGTGCTGCAGAACTGCAAAATCTTACCTGACAAAGACTTTGAGTCAGCAAAGTCCCAGTTCAAGACCTATCTCGGTAGGCCATGGCAGCAATACTCAAGGACCATAGTGATGGAGTCAACAATTGAGGATCTGGTTCACCCGGATGGATGGACACCATGGGCAGGAGACTTTGGGCTGAAAACGCTGTACTACGCAGAGTATAACAACAAGGGTCCAGGTGCCAAAACTGATAACAGAGTCAAATGGGAAGGATACAAGAAAATTGACAAGCAAGAAGCTATGCAATATACTGTGGGGCCTTTCTTGAAAGGGAATGTTTGGCTCAGCGGCAAGGGCATTCCTGTGCGCTTCGGCCTATATGAGAACTAAGGAGCTTCAAACGTTGTACCAAAGATGACAAATATCTGACCAAGTAGAGTGGAACATCTGTGTCTGGAGTGAAATGGTGATGTTGTCAATGTCATACTTTCAAATTGATCATCAGGGACAGTGAAATTGGCATCCTGTTGTATTTGCAACACACTAATATATATTAGCCTTAACGGAAAAAAATGAATTACGTACCGAAAAGAAAAAACGTGTTCATCTTGTAGAGAACTCATTGACTGCTAGGTTGTACCTAGGAAATGGAATGATAGGTTACCATGTTTTGAAATTTTGATTTAATTCGAAAATCTTGTTCCGAAAAGTTAAGAGGGATTATGTACTTTGTGGTGATCGATCAAGAGAAGTGGGAAGTGGAGATCTCTCTGCTTGTTTTCGGTTTCATTGTTTCACATTTTGCTCCAAATACAGAAGTTCTTTCCCTTCTCTTCTCTAGTACATCATTAGAGCCTCTAACACCGAAAATCAAAGCTAGTTTCAATCTATAAACATAAAATCACATCCTGCAATGCATTAATTAAGCTATCATAATAGAACCATTAACGATCAACATGGTAACCAAACTAAAACCTTGAATTAATAGGATTTCACGTTATCACAATCACAATATGATGATTTTTGAAATGCAATATAGATATATGAATTTGAAGCAAACTACAATAACAAATAAGATTATTACATTCGTATCAGTTTCAGCAAGCTAAGGTTGACTTCGGAAAGCTTACAATTGGTTCATCTGTTGAAGTACGAAGATACGAACTCGGCCGCCGGCTAAGTCCATCGGAGTTATCTGAAACACTGCGTGAGCAACAGCTTCGCACCCGCCGTTTACTCCGCCGCAACTTCTGCGGCCGAGAAAGGTTGTGACTTCTGAGTTGCTGTTGGGCCCAAAGAGTACCCAAACAGAAACGAAGACGATCGACTTTTTTTACTCAACATTCTCTATCTCTTACCTATTTCGCTGTCGACAAGTACGTTTACATATGAGTTGCTATACTATACAATACAAGCTCAAAACGAGAATACAATGCTCATTTACCGAACACACACCATCTATATCATATACTATGTACTTTCTTCTTCTGATGTTTAAGTGCTCAGTTATTGGGATGTTAGCTGCTGCGTACAAGAAAATTATATACATATTCACTCATCAATAAGATATTTATGTCACTTTATATAGCTTAACTAGCCTCATTGCACATGTGTAGCGCCATATTTTAATGTTGTTGATTTTCGTTTCGAGCAGTGCTAGTGTATTTTTTGGTTCCCTATTGTTTGATTGTGCTATGTTTTATTCTTTTGGTTTCTAAATGCATAAGTTGTGTAACTTTTCTTAATATTTATATGGGTTATAGTCGTGAGTTTGTTTAAGCTAGGGGTGGGTGCGGTGTGGTTTGTGCGGTTTTTGGGTAAAACTACAAACCACATCATCTTATGTTGTTTAACATAATATCAAATCAAAGTCAAATCACCTCCTAGCAACTTCAAATGGTGTGTTAACCTTAATTAGCGGTTTGGTGCATTTTAGTTTGACTTCGTATGCATTTTTCAAATTTTATAAATTTATACATAATACAAATAGATTAAAATTCATTTCAACATCAAAATTCATTATAAAATATTATTATTTTAAAGATAACATGTGTTAATTAGAATTGAGGTCTTGCTTACTTATGAATGATGCATGGTAATATAATTATAACTAATAAAAAGATGATATGTGTTAATTGTTTTATATAAATTAAATTATTTACTAATTTTACCGTGCGGTGCGATGAATTGAGGTTTTGAATATTTGAGAACCACAAGTCCCACCATTATAAGCGATGTGGTTTGGTTCAAGGTTCAAAATTTCGGCCGAAATTCCGAAATTTCGGTAATTTTGGGGCACCGAAATTTGAACCGGGGTATATTTCAATATCATCAGGTAAATACCGAAATTTCGGTAATTTCGGTGAAATTTCGGAAATATGTTGGAAATTTCTGTACAATTTCAGTGAAAATTTTATGTAGGTTTTGGTGAAGATGTTTTATTTACATACTGTCTCTCTACCACCTCCACCGTCAATTATCAAGCTAACAAACAAACAATAGGCTTCTTACATTATGCTTTACTTCTCTCTACCTTCATCATCTATCATACAAAAAAACACTAGGCTTCTTCTTACTTTATGATTCCCTCCCACCTCCACTCCTCCGTCAATTAACAAGCTCAAAGCAATAGGTATCTTTACATAGATAGTCTTTTTGAAACACGTACAATATGCATGTTGAATATTACATTCACTCCACCTGCTACCAAATATCATGGGAGCAATATTGTCAGTTCCAAGATAATATATCAAGAAGTAAACATGAGTTTCATCGTAATAGTTTTATGTATTAGAATAGTATGTGTGTGTAATTCTGATGTATTATATTCCTTAAAACTCTTATAATATATTGTAATGTTAATGTAATGATTATTGTATATTTCACGAGACTCAGCTTAAGTATTGCACAATAACATTTAAGATATTGTGCTAATTGACAGCTTAGTGGAATGCAAAACACAGATTCTTATCTCTTATGTATATAAAAGTTAATCCATATGGACAATGTTGCATAGCTTAAGTGTTAAATTGCATTATTTGTTGATTTTAGAGCTTATAGAAAGTAGATATATTAATTTATAGGTGTTATAGCATGTTTTTCGTCTTTTTTTTATTACCGAAATTTCCATCGAAATCGAAACTTTTTCCGAAATTTCCATAAATTTTGGCGACCGAAATTTCAACCGAAACCGAAACTTTGAACCTTGGTTCGGTTTTGCAAGCCACATATCTAAAAAAATATTTAAATCAAACCACACCGCACCAAACGTTTTGGTTCGGTTTGGTTTGCGGTTCTATTTGGTTGCCCACCCCTAGTTTAAAGTAAGTTGTTGACATAATTCCTAAAATTAATGAGAAATATAAAAACTAATCTAGAATTAGAAACTTAATGTGAAGCTTTGCATTTAGACTATTTTGCCTTCTTATTATTAATTGTTTTGTCTTATTTGTTTTTCTCAGTGAATTAAGAAAAACTTAAATTAAATAGATACTTAATTTTATGTGCATCTCAAATTTCCCTTTATTAATATATATATATATATATATATATATATTATATCTTATCTTGGTGCAATAATGGAGGCCTTCAAGGTCAAAAGTGTGTATATATATATATTTTTTTTTTTTGGGTGCAATAATCAAAAGTAAAAAATATCCCTTTTGGTTGGTGCATAATAGCCGGGTGTTTTGGAGTGAATCAAGACCAGCCTCTGTGGTTTTGCAACCCGCTATATACATGATTCCATGTTGCCATGTAGCTAGGGAGTGGAATGTCCTTCTGGGTTGATGGCCTGGATTTTCCTCATTTGTGGGGTGTTTGCCTTTCGACTTTGTTTTGCCGGGCTTTTTTCTTGTAATGCCATTTTTAGCAATAAATGGGCTAAATGATTATTTCTCTCAATTATAACCATCTAAAAATTAATTTTTTTAAGATTTAAACTACTACTAAATTTTATTATTTTTAGTGATTGAGAGAAATTCGCTTGTGGGCTTGACAAATATGGTGTGGGCACCACAAAAAGGGAGGCTAAAGTAGTGGAGGTAGCCGCTCTCCAAATCCTTTAGCTCTCTTGGTGCTTCTTAACCATTTAGTCACCTTATTATTAACAATAATTTATATATATAAAAAAAAGCTAAGAGCATCAAGTTATCGCTAAATTTTACTACTAAAAATGACTTTGTATTTGAGCTAAACTATTGGGTTTGAGCCCCTTTTAATTCAATTTTATTTACCCAAAAAAAAGCTCTTTTTTTGATATATAAATGTCGGGTGCGCCACACTTTTGAAAAGTATATTCCTTGTCTTTTGTCTTCCTTCTCTTTTTGAAATGAAAAGTAAATGTTTTGTGGCCTACTACTGCATTTTGTTTTCAAAGGGAATCTGAGCTTGGAGTTGAATGCATTTTCTAGAAATTATTTGTATCTCAAATTCCGTTTTTCAAAGCGGATTTATCATTTTCAATTCCTCAGTTTGAGAGAGCCATGACTGACCATGAGTTATCTTTAGTTGTGGAGAAACCGCCTGAAGAGAAATCCGAAGAAAATCTAATTAAGGAGAACTCAGAAGACAAAATTACAATGTAAGTATCTCAATATACAATCCACTTCACAATTTCTTTTCTCTTCTTCTTTTTTTGTTTATTACATACACAAAATTTAATAAAGATGTTGTGCTGGCTTTGAATATGCTAGCCCAAATCGTGAGACTACTAGTAGAAACTGGACAACAAAATCATACAAGGAAATTCTCCAGTCATTCCTGCCAAAGTGGAAGAAGATTTTCGTAGCGTCGTGTTTGTTTGCTGTTCTAGTGGATCCATTGTTCCTTTACATTCCAATAATCAAGGATGACAGGAAGTGCCTGCTATTGGACAGAAACTTGAGTATAGCAGCTCTCGTTCTACGGTCAATCACAGATCTTTTTTATCTACTGGACATTTTTTACAATATTTACCTGTCTAATCGTATAAACGATAATCTTAACTCCGGAGACCGCTCAAAAGTATCAAGGTTCTTGAGGAGCTGTTTTCAACCATTAATAGCTAAGGCGATTTGGAAGTCATACACCATCCAAATTAATATTTTAGCTATCGTTCCCATACCACAGGTAAAAATTAAATTAAATCATGGCAATTAATCTCTCTAGTTTATTTTAATTATTGTGCTGTGTGCAGGTAGCAATTCTCATTTTATTCCCGAAGCTGAGGGGTACAAGATCTTTGAATGCAAAACGGGTCACCATGAATCTTCTTGTTTTGCTGCAATTTGTGCCCCGAGTTCTTCGCATCTACCTCTCCTGTAAACAACTACGAAATGTACATAGCGCAAAGACTAGAGAGACTGCAACCTGGGTGAAAGGTGTACTCAATTTCTTTATGTACATCCTCGCAAGTCATGTAAGTTTTACAAATATATTATAATTCAATTAATCTCAAACCATTTTTTTAAAAGTATCTAGTAATGAGATAGACATGCAATATATATATATATATATATATATATATATATATATATATATATATATATATATATATACAGAGCCATAAGTGTTGAGATCCAGTTATCTTTCTGAAATTTTCTTTCGATTCAGTCTACTCATTCCGCCCAAGTGGCTGGTTATCTATCTGTTGATTCATTTGCTGTTTATCTATCTGTCCATCTACCCTTGTTTGTCTTCTGCATTAGGAGTATTCCGAAAGTCCAAACAGTAAGGCCAAGAGACCAAACAGTAAGTCCCAGGTGAGGCATGAGCGGCAGGCATGAGCGGTGAGGAAGAGATCTTCTAAGGTTCCAGGTACACATGGGTAGAAAAACAATGATGAATAGTGAGTCAGTCAATTTTTAGATTTCCTGTCAGTTGTCAAGATGAGTCGATTATTTCGATCTAATTCTTCAGTCAGTTCTAGGTCCAACTTAGGCCAAATACCTGATATAGTCAACGAAGAACACATTGAATATCAGTCAGACGAAAATATTGATTTCACGGGTTGGAATATACCCAAAATCCCCAAAGAAAGCATATACCGAAAGAAATGGTCTTTCAATGCTTTCAAAAGTTCACACCAAGTCAAAACCGTAGAACAAGTCTATGCAATCAGTAAAGAACATGAAACCTGCCAGTTATTCAGTCAAGAAGCAATCAAAATCCACAAAAAAGAAGGATACAACTATATCCACATTGGTTGTGTTCAAGTTGCAGTCAAACCCTTAACTAGACGAGGTCTAAACTCTTCAGTCCTCTTGTGTCTTAGAGATGCACGATTCACAGACTTCAATGATAGTATCCTTGGAGTTATTGAATCCAGTCTGTATAACGGTCCGATTCATTTCGACTGCTATCCCGATTTCACAGTAAGCATTAATGATCCTCATGTCTTAAAAACTTTAACGTTAAACATTAAGACAGCCGGATACAGAGTCCTCAGCGGCGTTCATTCCTTATCACTCATTTATAGGATCTACTATAAATGTACTGGTACTAATCTAAATGTCCAAGCAGTCAACAAAAGTCCCAAAGACCAAACACTTCTCATTCAGAGTAACCAAAGCAATGCCAATATCCGAATTCCCCAAACACTCAGATGGTCAGATATCAACCTCCCAACCGATTGGTTGCTAGTCAACGAAAACCAACCTACAGATATTCAAAATACCCAGTCATCTCTAGATTACATCCAGCAATACTTAGATGGTACAGTCAAAATAAACTTTAGAGGTCAATCATCTTCCTCAGATCCAAGACCACCCAGTATTAGAACTGTTCCGAGTCAAACAAATCGTATCTTACCGCCAAGACATTCCTTTGCCGAGTCAGCGACAACCGAAGGAGTTCTCCGACGCGATCAAGATATCGATAAAGAATTTAAAAAACTTAAGTTAAAAGAAGTCCAGACCACTTCTCAAGTCACCCATCCTTGTTATGCAAACAATGAAGATACAGAGTCAGACAAACAGTCACCCACAGCCACAGATTTTGAAGTAACTCCTCCCATTAACCCTCAGCTTTTTACCCTTTCTAAAGAATTCAAAATTAACTGGAAAATGCTTGATAAGCATTTTACACACGAACAAAACATCCAAAGACGAAACCAGTTTCGCCAACAATTCTCTGAGTCAGAGAAGAAGGAACTGTTTAGTCAATGGAAAAACACAATGATTGAAAGCCAAAAAGAAATATTCTTTCTGGATTTCATTGATGAGTCTCACAGTAATATCAATGTAGTCACCAAACAAAGCTGGGTAAAACCAGACAAATCACAGGCGTCTGCCAGTCATCCTCCTGTCGAAACAATAGTCATTCCACACTTAGAAACATCCATTATTGCCTCCCCATTCAAAATCCACGAAAAAGATTCCGAAACCAGAAAAGTCATCGAACAAAATAATTACACCAACCAGTGCCTTATCACTATTGGAAAACAGTTAGATAAAATAGAAACCAATACTGACCAACTTCTCAGTCAGCCCAGTTCCTCCAAAAAAGAAAACCCATTAGTCAAGTTTGAGTCCAAACCAGGCCCAAGTCTTAAGCCTAAGGACCCTACGCTGGTTAAAATTGAACAAATGCTTAAGGACCTAACCCCAACCAAATCAGGTCCTTCTGTAAACATGATAAATGTTTCCCAAACTAGTCAACAATCTGATTCCTCAGAACCAGAATCAGACAACATCAGTCAAATTGAAAATGCTTTCAAAAACCTCGAAGTCAAACGAATCACAAACAAAACTCGAGTCAACCCTACCAGTCTCACCAAAAACTGGTATCCAAGGCCAACACCTCCTGATATGCAGTTTGAAGAAAGAATGTTCTCAAACCAATTCGCAGTTTCTGCAGACAAGCTTTATGAATGGAACATAGATGGTCTGTCAGAACAAGAATTGTTGAACAAACTTCAACATATGTCAATGGTGGCCAACACTTACGCAACTACTCTTCATTTCAGTCAACCACAAATCTTTGATTTGCTAGTCACCGGTTTTACCGGCATTCTTCTATCTTGGTGGGAAAACCATCTCACTCCTGATTCCAAACAAGCCATTCGATCAGCAGTCAAGCAAGATGAAGATGGATTACCAATCTTCGATGAAACCATCGGACAAGGAATTCCAGATCCAGTCAATACTCTTTTATTCACAATTATAGAACATTTCATAGGTACTCCTAGTAACATCACCTCTAGGATCCATGACCAACTCAGTAATCTTCGAACCCCAACTCTCAGTGATTTCAGATGGTATAAAGATGTCTTTATATCTAGAGTCATGCTCAGAGAAGACAGTAATCAGCCTTTCTGGAAAGAAAAGTTCATTAACGGTCTTCCTAACCTATTCGCACACAAAATCAGACAAGTCCTCAGTAATGAAAACAATGTCATTCCATACGACAGTCTCACCTACGGTAACATTATCAATACAATCCAACAAGAAGGTTTGAAAATGTGTATTGACATGAAAATCAGTAAACAAGTCAATAGTGACAAAAAAATTGCTAAATACGAAATGGGTAATTTCTGTGAACAATACGGTCTACCTCCAATAGCCCCTTCCAGAAATACCAAGTCTAGAGAAAAATACCCTAGTCACAAAAGATACCACAAATACAAAAGATACGAAAAAGGTAAACCAGCCAATGATGTTTTCTACTCTAAACCCAGGTCAAAACGTCGTTGGAAGAAAAATACCAAACCTAGTCAAAAATACCAGACCAAAGACAAAAGTAGTATCACCTGCTTCAAGTGTCAAAAGAAAGGTCATTATGCCAAAGATTGTAGAGTCAAGAAAACTATCAGTCAATTAAAAATCTCCGATCAAGAAAAAGAAGAACTTCTTAAAATTCTCCAGATCAGAGAAACCAATGAAGATAACTTAGAGTCAAACCTTGAGTCAGACATAGAGTCAGCCTCTGATAGTTCAAGTTCTAGTTCTCCTGTCATCAATTTTGGTTGTAAAGACACTTGCTGTAAAACAGTAACTGTTCTTACAAAACAAGAAGAACAGGAAGAACTTTTAGTTGATCTTATCAGTAAACTAGAAAACCCAGAACTTAAAGTCGAGTATCTGAAAAAATTAAAGAAAGTTATGCTTCAGTCAGAAGAAACCCAGCCTAAGACCCCAGAAGTAAAAGTCTGTCTAAACACCACATTAGAAAAATTCAGTAAAAACAAAGGTAAGTTGCCAACCCTTCACGACCTCCATTCTGAAGTCAACCACCTTAAATCAGAAGTCAGAATTCTTAAACAACAAAATCAAGAGTTAAAAACAGGTCAATATTTAATCAGTCAAGACTTAGAAACATTTAAGTTAAAACTTCCTCAAAAAACACCAACTGAAGAAGAGAAAAACAGTTACGAACATGTCTTGTCCTACCTCGAGCGAATTCAAATTCGAAAATGGTATTCCAAGATAACCATAGTCATTCATGATTTCAAACTCGAAATCCGAGCCTTAATCGATTCTGGTGCAGATCTAAATTGCATCCAGGAAGGATTAATTCCTACCCAATTCTATTCTAAAACCAAAGAGTCTCTCAAGTCAGCCAACGGTAGTAGAATGGAAATTAATTATGAAATTTCCAAAGCTCACATCTGCCAGAGTCAAGTATGTTTTAAAACTTCATTCGTTTTAGTCAAAAACATGACAGATCAAGTTATCTTAGGCCTTCCTTTCATAGCTCTGTTGTATCCTTTCACAACAGAAAACGATGGTATCACCACTTATCCAATGGGTGAAAAAGTCAAGTTTAAATTTCTTAGTCATCCTGAGCTTAAAGAAATTCACGCCTTGCAAGAAGATTCTATCTCAAAGTCAATTAGTCTTCTTCATAGCAAAACCAAACAGATTAGTCATCTTCAGTCAGAAATCAAGTTCAGAAGAATTGAAGACCAATTACTTCATAGTCACTTCAAACAAAAACTTCTTTCGTTTGAAGAACAGCTCAGAACAGAAGTATGTTCTGATCTTCCCAATGCTTTCTGGAACAGAAAGCGTCACACAGTCAAGCTTCCCTACATCAAAGAATTTGATGAAAGGAACATTCCTACCAAAGCACGTCCTATTCAGATGAGTCACGAACTTATGGAATTCTGTAAACAAGAAATTACAGAATTAGTTAGTAAAGGTATTATTAGAAAAAGTAAATCTCCCTGGTCTTGCGCAACTTTTTATGTCCAGAAGAACGCTGAGATAGAAAGAGGAGCCCCCAGGTTAGTCATCAACTACAAGCCTCTCAACAATGTGTTAGAATGGATTAGATACCCCATTCCTAATAAAAAAGATCTCATTAGCAGACTTAGTCAAGCAGTTATCTTCTCTAAATTCGATATGAAGAGTGGATTTTGGCAAATTCAACTTCATGAACAAGACAAGTATAAAACAGCATTCGTCACACCCTTTGGTCACTATGAATGGAATGTTATGCCATTTGGTCTAAAGAACGCCCCCAATGAGTTTCAGAATATTATGAACGAGATATTTAATCCCTTCAGTCATTTTTCAATAGTTTATATTGACGATGTTCTTATATTCTCTAACTCCATTGAAGAACATTGGAAACATCTTAAGTCATTCTTTCATGCAGTAAAAACTAACGGTTTAGTTGTTTCAGCCCCAAAGATTAAGCTGTTTCAGACTAAAGTCAGATTTCTAGGATATCACATCCATCAGTCAACCGTAGTTCCTATCGACAGAGTCATCCAATTTGCAGAAAAATTCCCAGATAAGATCCTAGACAAAACCCAGTTGCAGAGGTTCTTAGGATCACTTAATTATGTCGCAGAATTCTATCAAAGTCTTCGAGTCAAATGTAAGCCTCTATTTGATCGGCTCCAGAACAATCCTCCTCCTTGGACCGATATTCATACTTCAATAGTCAAAGAAATCAAGACATTTGTTAAATCTCTTCCATGTCTTGGTATTCCTACAGTCAATTCTTTCAAGATCGTTGAAACAGATGCCTCAGAACTTGGCTACGGCGGCATCCTCAAGCAAAAAGTCAATAATTCCGGTCCTGAACAAATTGTCCGTTTTCATTCAGGAACATGGAATCATGCACAAAGTAACTATAGTACTATTAAGAAAGAAATATTATCTATTGTATTATGCATCAGTAAATTTCAAGATGATTTATTAAATCAAAAGTTTTTAGTCAGAGTAGATTGCAAATCTGCAAAACATGTTTTAGAAAAAGATGTTCAAAACATTGCATCAAAACAAATTTTTGCAAGATGGCAAGCTATACTTAGTATTTTTGATTTCGAAATTGAATATATAAAAGGTAGTCAAAATTCTATCCCTGATTTCTTAACCAGAGAGTTTTTACAGGGAAAACAAGATGGGATCTAGGTACCCCCTTAGATCCGCCAAACAAGAGTCAACTCCCCAAAAATCAGTCAGACCAGAACAGCCATCCCAGAGTATGGTACCTTTCAGTCAGTCATCACCCATTACAGTCACAAACATGTACACAACATTAGGGCAAATCCGCCCCAATTATCAGTCAGCATTAGTTACCCAGTTTGATCCTTTCCAATCAAACACCCAGTTACAGCCTTCTGGCCAACCATCAGTTACCTTCCCAAAGTCATCACCATACTTCCCGAAAACTCCCAGTCACCCATTATTTTACATTGAAGATTGCCTTAGTCATATTAAGAACCCAGGTCAGTTAGCCAAAGCTTACTTTCCCCCTGGATTTCACTATGCCCCAATACATCCCAGTAAAACACTTACATATTTTAGAGATATTCTATTCTCTACACAGTCAATCTCCATCAAGCCCATTTATGATAAAAGTAACCAGCCAAAGCTCCTTTATCATTCCATCTACATTCTCAGAGTAATTACCCAGGAACAATGGGACAGTCAACCATGGAAGCCCAAAACCCTTTCAGAAGGAGTAGTATACAATTACTACGACTACATGGAAGCATGGTTCAAAATCTTCCTTCACCAGAACGAAGAATTCAGCCACTCGTGGTTCATATGCTTCGACAGTAAATTCAAAAGTCAGCTCCCACTATGGTTCCAAAAATGGTGGGCAATGTTTGGCCTAACATGGGAACTCCTCCCTGTTGAGCTTCAGAATTCAGTCAAATATTTCTCCACCCGATACAGGCCCAGTCAGCAGAATGCAAAATTTCCACAGTTATTATTATTCGTTTCAAAATACAAAACGCCATGGATTATGAAATGGCAGTTTACAGTCAACTCAGGAGTCCTCAGCAGACTCATTTCAGTCAAATGGTGGGATAAGTTCAATCACCAACGAATTATTTCCCAAGTCAATGAAGAATTTCCAGTCATTCAGCAAAACAAAGTCAAGCCAGCTACTTCACAGTCATCTTCCTCCTCTCTCAGCATAGAAGGAAAGTCAAAAGCAGAATTGAAAGAAATGGCAAGTCAATTGCTTCTCCTAGCTAACCAGAAGGATGAAGAAAACAAAGTCAACAAGGAAGAAGATTCAGCCTCTTCCTCAGCAGCGGCATCTCCAGCACCCAGTCCAGTAAAACCTCTTCGATGGGCAGATTACCCAGAAGATGATGAAGATCGCCAAAGTGAACGCAGTGAACGCCAAGATTATCAGAATTTCCAGGATGCCCAAGATCCTTATGCCGACATAGATCCTTTCGATATGGCTGGCTAAAGGAAGCAGGCAAAACGGGCAACTCTACAGTCACCAGACAAGTTACTATTTATCAACAGTAAAAGTTCCAGACAAGTCACTATTCTTGAACAGTTGTCACCGCAATTTCCGCATCTTTCGGTGAGCAATAATGCAGTCACTCCTTTCAGACTTCTATATAAGAAGCTCCTCAATCATTTAGCAGGCAGGCATAATTTTATAGTCACTTCTGAAGCTCTAAACCTTCAGCCCCCAGTCTGCCTCATATTCGAGATCAAAAGATAGTTTTAGCATACCTGAGACATCAAAAATTATTGTGATGTTCATGTATCCTATCACTTTCAATATATCTCTCTATCCCCAGTAAATCTTTGTACCCAAAGTAAGAACAGTTTACCAGTCATCAAATAAATTTATCTTCAAGTAATTTATTTTATCAATTCCATTATTTTCATTACCATCATTAATTTCATATCATCTAATTACATTATTATGACTTCCGCATGCATCATAATTTTATAGTCACTCTGTTTACCCATCTGTTTACCCCTCTATTTACCCTATACCAGAAGGGTAAACAGATGGGTAAACAAAATGAGAAAGCTATAAAATTATGATGCATGCGAAAGTCATAATAATGTAATTAGATGATATGAAATTAATGATGGTAATGAAAATAATGAATGGAATTGATAAAATAAATTACTTGAAGATAAATTTATTTGATGACTGGTAAACTGTTCTTACTTTGGGTACAAAGATTTACTGGGGATAGAGAGATATATTGAAAGTGATAGGATACATGAACATCACAATAATTTTTGATGTCTCAGGTATGCTAAAACTATCTTTTGATCTCGAATATGAGGCAGATTGAGAGGGGCTGAAGGTTTAGAGCTTCAGAAGTGACTATAAAATTATGCCTGCCTGCTAAATGACTGAGGAGCTTCTTATATAGAAGTCTGAAAGGAGTGACTGCATTATTGCTCACCGAAAGATGCGGAAATTGCGGTGACAACTGTTCAAGAATAGTGACTTGTCTGGAACTTTTACTGTTGATAAATAGTAACTTGTCCTGGTGACTGTAGAGTTGCCCGTTTTGCCTGCTTCCTTTAGCCAGCCATATCGAAAGGATCTATGTCGGCATAAGGATCTTGGGCATCCTGGAAATTCTGATAATCTTGGCGTTCCGCGTTCACTTTGGCGATCTTCATCATCTTCGGTAATCTGCCCATCGAAGAGGTTTTACTGGACTGGGTGCTGGAGAAGCTGCTGCTGAGGAAGAGGCTGAATCTTCTTCCTTGTTGACTTTGTTTTCTTCATCCTTCTTGGTTAGCTAGGAGAAGCAATTGACTTGCCATTTCTTTCAATTCTGCTTTTGACTTTCCTTCTATGCTGAGAGAGGAGGAAGATGACTGTGAAGTAGCTGGCTTGACTTTGTTTTGCTGAATGACTGGAAATTCTTCATTGACTTGGGAAATAATTCGTTGGTGATTGAACTTATCCCACCATTTGACTGAAATGAGTCTGCTGAGGACTCCTAGTTGATGTAAACTGCCATTTCATAATCCATGGCGTTTTGTATTTTGAAACGAATAATAATAACTGTGGAAATTTTGCATTTTGCTGACTTGGCCTGATCGGGTGGAGAAATATTTGACTGAATTCTGAAGCTCAACAGGGAGGAGTTCCCATGTTAGGCCAAACATTGCCCACCATTTTTGGAACCATAGTGGGAGCTGACTTTTGAATTTACTGTCGAAGCATATGAACCACGAGTGGCTGAATTCTTCGTTCTGGTGAAGGAAGATTTTGAACCATGCTTCCATGTAGTCGTAGTAATTGTATACTACTCCTTCTGAAAGGGTTTTGGGCTTCCATGGTTGACTGTCCCATTGTTCCTGGGTAATTACTCTGAGAATGTAGATGGAATGATAAAGGAGCTTTGGCTGGTTACTTTTATCATAAATGGGCTTGATGGAGATTGACTGTGTAGAGAATAGAATATCTCTAAAATATGTAAGTGTTTTACTGGGATGTATTGGGGCATAGTGAAATCCAGGGGGAAAGTAAGCTTTGGCTAACTGACCTGGGTTCTTAATATGACTAAGGCAATCTTCAATGTAAAATAATGGGTGACTGGGAGTTTCGGGAAGTATGGTGATGACTTTGGGAAGGTAATGATGGTTGGCCAGAAGGCTGTAACTGGGTGTTTGATTGGAAAGGATCAAACTGGGTAACTAATGCTGACTGATAATTGGGGCGGATTTGCCCTAATGTTGTGTACCTGTTTGTGATGGAATGGGTGATGACTTGACTAAAGGGTACCATACTCTGGGATGGCTGTTCTGGTCTGACTGATTTTTGGGGAGTTGACTCTTGTTTGGCGGATCTAAGGGGGTACCTAGATCCCATCTTGTTTTCCCTGTAAAAACTCTCTGGTTAAGAAATCAGGGATAGAATTTTGACTACCTTTTATATATTCAATTTCGAAATCAAAAATACTAAGTATAGCTTGCCATCTTGCAAAAATTTGTTTTGATGCAATGTTTTGAACATCTTTTTCTAAAACATGTTTTGCAGATTATATATATATATATATATATATATATATATATATATATATATATATATATATATATATATATAGGGTTAGGATCATGGGACACACTATTTTTGACACACCAACCCAAACATCCTTTCTTGTCCGTTGGATCGGATCCATATTGCAAAATCAACGGACAAGAAAGGATGTTTGGGTTGGTGTGTCAAAATAGTGTGTCCCATGATCCGGACCCATATATATATATGGGTCCGGTTCAAGGGACACACCATTTTCAAAACACCCTTTCTTGGCCTTTGATTGAACTTATTATCAATGGGTCCCACAAAAAGTTGCCGATCCAACGGCCAAGAAAAGGTGTTTTTGAAAATGTTGTGTCCCTTGATCCTCTCCCTATATATATATATATATATATATATATATATATATAATTGCTCTTCAATTCTTTTGAATTTGATTTCATTCTTAAGATGACTAATTTGTTTGGTTTTACTTTTGAGTAAACTAACTGACTTAGAAATGGAATCTGCTTGGAGAGCATGAATTTCTTTAAGTTCAGGATGACTCAAGAACTTGAATTTAACTTCCTCACCCATTGGAAATGTGGTGATTCCATCATTTTCTGTTGTGAAAGGATACAACAAAGCAATAAAAGGAAGACCTAGGATGACCTGGTCTGTCATGTTTTTTACTAAGACAAATGTCGTTTTGAAGCAAACTTGACTTTGGCAGATGTGAGCTTTGGAAATTTCATAATTGATTTCCATTCTACTACCATTGGCTGACTTAAGAGACTCTTTGGTTCTTGAGTAATACTGGGTAGGAATGAGACCTTCTTGGATACAGTTTAGATCTGCACCAGAATCTATTAAAGCTGGGATTTCGAGTTTGAAATCATTGATGATTATTGTAATTTTGGAGTACCATTTTCTAATTTGGATTTTCTCAAGGTAGGAGATGACTTGGTCGTAACTGGATTTCTCTTGTTCAGAGGGAACTTTTTGTGGAAGCCTAAGCTTAAAGGTTTCCATATCTTGAATGATAATGTGCTGACCAGTTTTTAAATCTTGGTTTTGTTGTTTGAGTACTGACTTCAGATTTGAGTTGGTTGACTTCAGAATGAAGGTCTTGAATTGTCGATAACCTATCTTTTCTTTTACTGAATTTTTCTCATGTTGTACTAAGGCATATCTTTGTTTCTGGGGCCTTAGGCTGAGCATCTTCTGACTGAAGCATGACTTTCTTTAACTTTTTTAAGTATTCTGTTTTTAGTTCTGGGTTTTCGAGTTTACTGATGAGGTCAATTAAAAGTTCTTCCTGTTCCTCTTGTTTTGTAAGAACATTTACTGTTTTGCAGCAAGTGTCTTTACAACCAAAGCTGATATCAGGAGAGCTTGAATTTGACTCTTCAGAAGTAGACTCTGGTTCGGACTCAGGGTTTGACTCTAAATCGTCATTACTAGTTTCTCTCATCTGGAGAATCTTAAGGAGTTCTTCTTTTTCTTGATTTGAGATTTTTAACTGACTAATAGTTTTCTTGACTCTGCAATCTTTTGCATAGTGACCTTTCTTTTGGCATTTGAAGCAAGTGATATTGCTTTTGTCCTGGTGTTTTTGACTAGGCTTTGTATTTTTCTTCCAATGCCATTTTGGTTTGGCTTTGGAGTAAAATACGTCATTGGCTTGTTTTTGTAACTTTTGTAATTGTAGAACTTTCTTTTACTGGGGTAAGTTTCTCTGGGTTTGGTATTTCTGGATGGGGCTATTGGTGGTAGACCGTATTGTTCGCAGAAATTTCCCATTTCATATTTGGCAATTTTTCTGTCACTGTTGACTTGTTTACTAATTTTCATATCAATACACATTTTCAGACCTTCTTGTTGGATGGTATTGATAATATTTCCATATGTGAGGGTATCGTATGGAATGACATTGTTCTCATTACTGAGGACTTGCCTGATTTTGTGGGCAAATAGGTTCGGAAGACCGTTAATGAACTTTTCTTTCCAGAAAGGTTGGTTACTGTCTTCACGAAGCATGACTCTGGATATAAAGATGTCTTTATACCATCTGAAATCACTGAGAGTGGGACAACGGAGGTTACTGAGTTGGTCATGGATTCTGGAAGTGATGTTACTGGGGGTACCTATGAAATGTTCTATGATTGTGAAAAGAAGTGTGTTGATGGGATCTGGAATACCTTGCCCGATGGTTTCATCGAAAATTGGTAATCCATCTTCATCTTGTTTGACTGCTTGCCGAATGGCTTGTTTTGAATCGGGAGTGAGATGTTTTTCCCACCAAGATAGCAGTATGCCGGTGAAACCGGTAACTAACAAATCAAGGATTTGGGTTTGACTAAGATTATGAGTAGTGGAGTAAGTGTTGGTGACCATTGACATATGCTGAAGTTTGTTCAACAATTCTTGTTCTGACAGACCATCTATGTTCCATTCATAAAGCTTGTCTGCCAGAAACTGCGAATTGGTTTTGGAACATTCTTTCTTCAAACTGCATGTCTGGTGGTGTTGGCCTTGGATACCAGTTTTTTGTAAGACTGGTAGGATTGACTCGAGTTTTGTTGGTGATTCGTTTGACTTCAAGATTTTTGAATGCATTTTCAATTTGACTGATGTTATCTGAATCTGATGAATCAGACGGCTGACTTGTTTGGGAAACGTTTACTACGCTGACTGAAGGTCCTTGTTTGGATGGCGTTAAGTCTTTTAGCATTTGTTCGATTTTGACTAGCGTGGAATCCTTGGGCTTTAGACTTGGGCCTGGTTTGGATTCAAACTTGATCAGTGGGTTTTCTTTTTTGGAGGAACTGGGCTGACTAGGAAGTTGATCAATATTGGTTTCGATTTTGTCTAACTGTTTGCCAATAGTGATTAGACACTGGTTGGTGTAATTGTTTTGTTCAATAACCTTTTTTGTTTCAGAATCTTTGTCAGGGATTTTGAAAGGGGAAGCAATAATGGATGTTTCTAAGTGCGGGATGACTATTGTTTCGGCTGGAGGATGACTGGCAGACGCATGTGACTTATCTGGTTTTGTCCAGCTTTGTTTGGTGACTACATTGATGTTACTGTGTAACTGATCTACGAAATCCAGAAAGAAGATTTCTTTTTGGTTTTCAATCATTGTGTTTTTCCATTGACTAAACAGTTCCTTTCTCTCTGACTCAGAGAATTGTTGGCGAAACTGGTTTCATCTATGGATGTTTTGTTCGTGTCCAATTAATTTTGAATTCTTTGGTAAGGACTAGAAGTTCGGAATTAATGGGAGGAGTGACTTCGAAGTCGGTTGCTGTAGGTGACTATTTGTCTGATTCGGAATCCTCATTGTTTGTATAACAGGGATGGGTGACTTGGGAAGTGGTTTGGACTTCTTTCAGTTTGAGTTTTTTGAATTCTTTGTCTATATCTTGATCACGTCGGAGAACTCCTTCGGTGGTTGCTGACTCGGCAAAGGAATGTCTTGGCGGTAAGATTCAGTTTGTTTGACTGGGAACAATTCGGATACTGATTGGTTTTGGGTCAGAGGAGGAAGAGGGCTGACCTCTAAAGTTTATCTTGACTGTACCGTCTAGGTATTGTTGAATGTAATCTAAGGATGACTGGGTGTTCTGGATATCAGTTGGTTGGTTTTCATTGACTAGTAACCAATCTGTGGGAAGGTTAATTTCTGACCATCGGAGGGTTTTGGGGAATTCGGATGTTGGCATTACTCTGGTTACTTTGAATGAGGAGTGTTTGGTCTTTTGGACTTTTGTTGACTGCTTGGACATTCAAATTGGTACCAGTACATTTATAGTAGATCCTATAAATGAGTGATAGGGAATGGACTCCATTGAGGACTTTGTATCCGGCTGTCTTAATGTTTAACGTTAAAGTTTTTAAGACATGAGGATCATTAATGCTTACTGTGAAATCAGGATAACAATCAAAATGAATTGGACCGTTATACAGACTGGATTCAATAACTCCAAGGATGCTATCATTGAACTCGTGAATCTGGCATCTCTAAGGCACAGGAGGACTGAGTTATTTAGGCCTCGTCTGGTTAGGGGTTTGACTGCAACTTGAACACAACCAATATGAATATAGTTGTATCCTTCTTTTTTGTGGGTTTTGATAGACTCTTGACTGAATAACTGGCAGGTTTCATGTTCTTTACTGATGGCATAGACTTGTTCTACTGTTTTGACTTGGTGTGAACTTTTGAAAGCATTGAAAGACCATTTCTTTCGGTATATGCTTTCTTTTGGAATTTTGGGTATATTCCAACCCGTAAAATTGATGTTTTCATCTGACTGGTATTCAATGTGTTCTTCATTTACTATATCTGGGATTTGGCCTAAGCTAGACCTAGAACTAACAGAGGAGTTGGATCTAAAAAGCTGACTCATTTTTCCTAAGAGAAAGGAGATCTAAAAGATTGAAAGACTTACTGGTTATTTACTATTTTCTATCGTGTGTACCTGGAACCTTAGAACTTCTTCTTCGCCGCTCATGCCTTCCGCTCACGCCTCACCTGGGACTTATTGTTTGGACCTGGCCTTACTATTTGGTGTGGGAAGAATTTCTAATGCAGAAAGGAACAAGGATAGAAAGATAGAAGATAAACAGCAAATAAATTAACAGATAGATAACCAGCCACTTGGGCGGAATGAGTTAACTGAATAGAGACAATACTTCTGAGAGTTACTGGATCTGAACACTTATGGCTCTGATACCAGAAGGGTAAACAGAGTGACTGGATAATTATGAATGCGTGCGGAAGATATAAAATAATTGAGAAAATAATGATATGGAAGCAATAAAATGGTACTGAAAATAATTTGTATTGATAGATTTAAAATGGTACTGAAAATATTGATAGATTTAAAATGGTACTGAAAATAATTTGTACTGATAAATTCTTACTTGGGATACAATGTTTACTGGGATAGGGAAGATAGATCGAAAGTCATAGGATATAAGAATATCACAGATTGATATCTCAAATATACTAGAACAATCTTTTCTCTCGTTTACTCTTGGTGCTATCAACTAAATTTTGACTTGGGGGTTAACAGGTAGATGAAGCTCCCTTTGCTAAGAGGCCGAGGGACTTCTTATATAGAAACTCGAGGCAGGGCCTGCATTATTGCTCACCGAAAGTGCGGGAATCTTGACTGTTCTTAAAAAGTGACTTGTCTGGAACTTTTACTGTTGGTGAATAGTGACTTGTCTGGTGACTGTTGATTCACATGTTTTTGTGACTATTCCTCTAGCCGGCCATATCGAAAGGATCAATGTCGGCATAAGGATCTTGAGCATCTTGGAAGTTCTGATAACTTTGGTGGTCATCGTCTTCCGGGTAATCTGCCCAACGCATTGGTTTTGTCGGGCTGGGAGCCGGTGTGACTGTTGTAGTGGAAGATGATAAGTCTTCTTCTTTGACTGTGTCTTCTTCTTTTTCTCCTTCTTTCTGGTTGGCAAGGAGGAGCAATTGGCTTGCGATTTCTTTTAACTCTGCTTTTGATTTTCCTTCAATGCTGAGAGAGGAGGAAGATGACTGTGATGTTGAGGGCTTGACTTCTTTTGGCTGGATTGCCAGGAACTCTTCGTTGACTTGTGAGATGATTCTGTGGTGTTTGAACTTATCCCACCATTTTACTGAAATCAATCTACTAAGAATACCTGAATTAACTGTGAATTGCCACTTCATAATCCATGGCATTTTATATTTTGATACAAATAATAATAAATGCGGAAATCTGGCCTGTTGTTGACTGGGTTTGTATCGGGCTGAGAAGTACTTGACTGAATTTTGGAGCTCTGGAGGGAGGAGCTCAAATGTTGGTCCGAACATGGCCCACCATTTCTGGAACCAAAGTGGAAGTTGACTTTTAATTTACTGTCAAAGCAGATGAACCAAGAGTGGCTGAATGCTTCATTCTGGTGAAGAAATATCTTGAACCAAGCTTCCATGTAGTCGTAGTAGTTGTATACTACTCCTTCTGAAAGGGTCTTGGGCTTGAAAGGTTGACTGTCCCATTGTTCCTGGGTAATAACTCTGAGAATGTAAATTGAATGATAAAGGAGCTTTGGCTGATCACCTTTATCATAAATGGGTTGATAGTTATTGACTGGGTAGAGAATAAAATATCTCTGAAATAGACAAGTGTTTTACTAGGATGAAATGGGGCATAATGAAATCCTGGGGGAAAATAAGCTTTGGCTAATTGACTAGGATTTTTGATGTGACTGAGGCAATCTTCAATGTAAAACAAGGGATGATTGGGAGTTTTTGGGAAGTATGGTGATGACTTCCTGTAGATGGTTGAAGGTTGGTCATAAGGCTGTGACTGGGTAGCTGACTGGAAAGGGTCATACTGGGTGACTAAAGTTGACTGGTAATTAGGGCGGGTTTGCCCGATTGTGGTAAACCTGTTTGATATTGAGACTGGGGAGTGACTGTAAGGCACTAGGCCTTGGGAGGATGACTCTTGTTTGACTATTGACTTTTGCGGAGAAGGTGACTCCTGTTTGGGTGGTGGTCTTTGCGGGAACCTAGATCCCATCCTGTTTTTCCTGTAAGAACTCTCTGGTTAGAAAATCAGGGATAGAATTTTTGACTGCCTTTGTTGTATTCAATTTCAAAATCAAATATACTTAGTATAGCTTGCCATCTGGCGAAAATCTGTTTAGATGCAATGTTTTGAACATCTTTTTCCAAAACATGTTTCGCGCTTTTGCAATCTACTCTGACTAAAAATCTTTGATTGAGTAAATCATCTTGAAATTTCGAAATGCATAATACAATAGATAAAATTTCCTTTTTAATAGTACTATAGTTACTTTGTGCATGATTCCATGTTCCTGAATGAAAACGAACAATTTGTTCAGGACCGGAATGGTTGACTTTCTGTTTGAGGATGCCACCGTAACCAAGTTCGGAGGCGTCTGTTTCTACAATTTTGAATGAATTGACTGTAGGAATACTGAGACAAGGAAGAGTTTTGACAAATGTCTTGATTTCTTTAACTATGGAAGTATGACTGTCGGTCCAGGGAGGAGGATTATTCTGGAGCCGATTGAATAATGGTTTGCATTTGACTCGGAGATTCTGATAGAATTCTGCAATATAATTAAGAGATCCTAAGAATCTTTGTAACTGGGTTTTATCTAGGATCTTATCTGGGAATTTGTCTGCAAACTGGATGACTCGATCTATGGGGACAACAGTTGATTGATGAATGTGATAACCAAGGAATCTGACTTTTGTTTGAAATAACTTGATCTTAGGGGCTGAAACCACTAGACCGTTAGTCTTGACTGCATGGAAGAATGACTTTAGATGTTTCCAATGTTCTTCTAAAGAATTAGAGAAAATAAGAACATCATCAATATAAACAATTGAGAAGTGACTAAAGGGATTAAATATTTCATTCATAATATTCTGGAATTCACTAGGGGAATTCTTAAGCCCGAATGGCATAACATTCCATTCGTAGTGACCGAAAGGAGTGACAAATGCAGTTTTGTATTTGTCTTGTTCATGAAGTTGAATTTGCCAAAATCCACTTTTCATATCGAATTTGGAGAAGATGACTGCCTGACTAAGTCTGCTAATTAAATCTTTCTTATTAGGAATAGGATACCTAATCCATTCTAAGACATTATTGAGAGGTTTGTAGTTGATGACTAACCTGGGGGCTCCCCTTTCTATCTCAGCGTTTTTCTGGACATAAAAGGCTGCACACGACTAAGGAGATTTACTCTTCCTAATGATACCTTTGTTGACTAGATCTATTATTTCTTGTTTACAAAATTCCATGAGTTCATGACTCATCTGAATGGGTCGGGCTTTAGTAGGAATGTTCCTCTCATCAAATTCTTTGATGTAAGGAAGTTTGACTGTATGTTTCTTTCTGTTCCAGAAAGCATTGGGAAGGTCAGAACATACTTCAATTCTGAGTTGTTCTTCAAACGAAAGAAGCTTTTGTTTGAAGTGACTATGGAGCAATTGCTCTTCAATTCTTTTGAATTTGATTTCATTCTTAAGATGACTAATTTGTTTGGTTTTACTTTTGAGTAAACTAACTGACTTAGAAATGGAATCTGCTTGGAGAGCATGAATTTCTTTAAGTTCAGGATGACTCAAGAACTTGAATTTAACTTCCTCACCCATTGGAAATGTGGTGATTCCATCATTTTCTGTTGTGAAAGGATACAACAGAGCAATAAAAGGAAGACCTAGGATGACCTGGTCTGTCATGTTTTTTACTAAGACAAATGTCGTTTTGAAGCAAACTTGACTCTGGCTGATGTGAGCTTTGGAAATTTCATAATTGATTTCCATTCTACTACCATTGGCGGACTTAAGAGACTCTTTGGTTTTTGAGTAAAACTGGGTAGGAATGAGACCTTCTTGGATACAGTTTAAATCTCCTTGGTCTTGTGCAGCTTTTTATATCCAGAAAAACGCTGAGATAGAAAGAGGAGCCCCCAGGTTAGTCATCAACTACAAGCCCCTCAATAATGTCTAGAATGGATTAGGTATCCTATTCCTAACAAGAAAGATTTAATTAGCAGATTAAGTCAAGCAGTCATCTTTTCCAAATTCGACATGAAGAGTGGATTTTGGCAAATCCAACTTCACGAACAAGACAAATACAAAACTGCATTTGTCACCCCATTTGGTCACTACGAATGGAATGTTATGCCATTCGGACTTAAGAATGCCCCCAGTGAATTTCAGAATATTATGAATGAAATATTTAATCCTTTTAGTCACTTTTCTATTGTTTATATTGATGATGTTCTTATTTTCTCTAACTCTTTAGAAGAACATTGGAAGCATCTAAAGTCATTCTTTCATGCAGTCAGAACTAACGGTCTAGTGGTTTCAGCCCCTAAGATTAAGCTGTTCCAGACTAAAGTTAGATTTCTCGGTTATCACATTCACCAGTCAACTGTTGTCCCTATAGACAGAGTCATCCAGTTTGCGGATAAATTTCCTAACAAAATCCTAGACAAAACCCAGTTGCAGAGGTTCCTAGGATCCCTCAATTATGTTGCAGAATTTTATCAAAGTCTTCGAGTCAAATGCAAGCCTTTATTTGATCGGCTCCAGAACAATCCACCTCCATGGACTGATACCCATACTTCAATAGTAAAAGAAATCAAGACATTTGTCAAATCTCTTCCCTGTCTTGGTATTCCTACAGTCAACTCTTTCAAAATTGTTGAAACAGATGCCTCAGAATTCGGTTATGGTGGCATTCTCAAACAGAAAGCCAGTGAATCCGACCCAGAACAAATAGTTCGCTTTCATTCCGGCACCTGGAATCATGCACAAAGTAATTACAGTACTATCAAAAAAGAAATTTTATCTATTGTATTATGCATCTCAAAATTTCAAGATGATTTGCTAAATCAAAAGTTTTTAGTCAGAGTAGATTGCAAAAGTGCAAAGCATGTTTTAGAAAAAGATGTTCAAAACATTGCATCAAAACAGATTTTTGCACGATGGCAAGCTATACTTAGTATCTTTGATTTTGAAATCGAATACATTAAAGGTAGTCAAAATTCAATCCCTGATTTCCTAACCAGAGAATTTTTACAGGGAAAGCAAGATGGGATCTAGGTATCCCCTAAGATCAGCCAAACAGGATCCACCTTCCTCCTCCCAAAAAACAGTCAAACCAGAATCACCATCACAAGGTCTAGTACCTTATAGTCAATCCTCTCCCATTGCAATTTCAAGCAGATTCACAACCATTGGACAAACATGTCCAAACTACCAGTCAGCCTTAGTCACTCAGTATGATCCTTTCCAGTCAATCACCCAGTCACAGGCTTATGGCCAACCTACAACCATGTATCAGAAATCATCACCATACTTCCCAAAAACTCCCAATCACCCTTTGTTTTACATTGAAGATTGCCTTAGTCACATCAAGAACCCTGGCCAATTAGCCAAGGCTTATTTTCCCCCTGGATTTCATTATGCACCATTCCATCCTAGTAAAACACTTGCGTATTTCAGAGACATCCTGTTCTCTACCCAGTCAGTCACTATCAAACCCATTTATGATAAAGGTGATCAACCGAAGCTCCTCTATCATTCAATTTACATTCTCCGAGTAATTACCCAGGAACAATGGGACAGTCAACCTTTCAAGCCCAAGACTCTTTCAGAAGGAGTAGTATACAACTACTACGACTACATGGAAGCTTGGTTCAAAATATTTCTTCACCAGAATAAAGCATTCAGCCACTCCTGGTTCATCTGCTTCGATAGTAAATTCAAAAGTCAACTTCCGTTATGGTTCCAAAAATGGTGGGCCATGTTCGGACCAACATTTGAGCTCCTCCCTGAAGAGCTCCAGAATTCAGTCAAGTACTTCTCAACTCGTTACAGACCCAGTCAACAGAATGCCAGATTCCCACAGTTATTATTATTTGTTTCAAAATATAAAATGCCATGGATTATGAAATGGCAGTTTACAGTCAATACAGGTATCCTTAGTCGTTTAATTTCAGTTAAATGGTGGGATAAGTTTAAACACCACCGAATTATTTCCCAAGTCAATGACGAATTCCCGGCAGCTCAGCCAAAAGAGGTCAAGCCGTCAACATCACAGTCATCTTCCTCCTCTCTCAGTATTGAAGGAAAGTCAAAAGCAGAGTTACAAGAAATGGCTAGTCAATTACTCCTCCTTGCCAACCAAAAGGAAGGAGAAAAAGAAAACATCCCAGTCAAAGAAGATGACTCATCCTCTTCTACAGCAACAGTCACACCGGCTCCCAGCCCGGCAAAACCACTACGATGGGCAGATTATACGGAAGATGATGACCACAATTGTTATCAAAACTTCCAAGATGCTCAAGATCCTTATGCCGATATAGACCCATTTGATATGACCGGCTAAAGGAATAATCACAAAAACAGTCACAAAACATGTAAAGCAACAGTCACCAGACAAGCCACTATTCATCAACAGTAAAAGCTCCTGACAAATCACTATTCATGAACAGTCAAGATTCCTGCACTTTCGGTGGACAATAATGCAGTCACTCTTTCCAGCATCTATATAAGCAGTCTCTCATCTACAACGAAGGGAGGCTAAAATTTACATTCACCTGAAGTTCAATTCTCTCCAAATACTTCAGACCCAATTTGCCTCACTATTAGAGATTAAGATTATTCTAGCATACTTGAAATATCGATCTGTGATATTCATGTATCCTATTATTTTCAATACATCTCTCTATCCCCAGTAAACCTTCATTTGAAGTAAGAATTTATTAATACAAGTTAATTTTCAGTACTCTACTTTGAAATCATTATTTTTAGTACTCATATCATTATTTTCATACATTATTTCAGTAATTTTTCATACTATCTTCCGCATGCTTTTACTCTGTGCCTTTATGGTATCAGAGCCATAAGTGTTGCGATCCAGTTATCTTTCTGAAGCTTTCTTTCGATTCAGTTAACTCATTCCGCCCAAGCGGCTGGTTATCTATCTGTTGATTTATTTGCTGTTTATCTATCTATTCTTCTATCCTTGTTTATCTTCTGCATTAGAAGTCTTCCCACACCAAACAGTAAGGCCAGGTTCCAAACAATAAGTCCCAGGTGAGGCGTGAGCGGAGGGCATGAGCGGCAAAGACGACTTCTAAGGTTACCAGGTACACATAGGTAGAAAAACGATGATAAATAGTGAGTCAGTCGATTTTTAGATTTCCTGTTACCTGTCAAGATGAGTCGACTATTTCGGTCTAATTCTTCAGTCAGTTCTAGATCTAACCTTGGTCAAATCCCAGACATAGTAAATGAAGAACACATTGAATACCAGTCAGATGAAAACATTGATTTCACGGGTTGGAATATACCCAAAATCCCAAAAGAAAGCATATACCGAAAGAAATGGTCTTTCAATGCTTTCAAAAGTTCACATCAAGTCAAAACTGTAGAACAAGTTTATGCCATTAGTAAAGAACACGAAACCTGCCAGTTATTCAGTCATGAGTCAATCAAAACCCACAAAAGAGAAGGATACAACTATATTCATATTGGTTGTGTTCAGGTTGCAATCAAACCCTTAACAAGACGAGGTCTAAACAATTCAGTCCTCCTGTGTCTTAGAGATGCCAGATTCACAGACTTCAATGATAGTATCCTTGGAGTTATTGAATCCAGTCTATATAACGGTCCGATTCATTTCGACTGTTATCCTGATTTCACAGTAAGCATTAACGATCCTCATGTCTTAAAAACTTTAACATTAAACATTAAGACAGCCGGATACAAAGTCCTCAACGGAGTCCATTCCCTATCACTCATTTACAGGATTTACTATAAATGTACTGGTACCAATTTGAATGTCCAAGCAGTCAACAAAAGTCCAAAAGACCAGACACTCCTCATTCAAAGTAACCAGAGTAACGCCAATATCCGAATTCCCCAAACACTTCGATGGTCAGAAATTAACCTTCCTACAGATTGGTTATTAGTCAACGAAAACCAACCCACAGATATCCAGAATACCCAGTCATCTCTAGATTACATCCAACAATACCTAGATGGTACAGTCAAAATAAACTTTAGAGGTTAGCCCTCTTCCCCTTCTGACCCAAAGCCAATTAGTATCCGAACCGTTCCTAGTCAAACAAACCGTATCTTACCGCCAAGACATTCCTTTGCTGAGTCATCGACAACCGAAGGAGTTCTTAGACGTGATCAAGATATTGATAAAGAATTTAAAAAACTCAATTTAAAAGAAGTCCAGACTACTTCCCAAGTCACCCATCCTTGTTACACAAACAACGAAGATTCCGAGTCAGACAAACAGTCACCCACAGCAACTGATTTCGAAGTCACTCCTCCCATTAACTCCCAACTTCTCACCATCACCAAAGAATTCAACATTAATTGGAAAATTCTAGACAAGCATTTTACACACGAAGAAAACATCCAAAGACGAAACCAGTTTCGCCAACAATTCTCTGAGTCAGAGAAAACGGAACTGTTTAGTCAATGGAAAAACACAATGATTGAAAGCCAAAAAGAAATCTTCTTTCTGGATTTCGTTGATGAGTCACACAGTAACATCAATGTAGTCACCAAACAAAGCTGGACCAAACCAGACAAATCACATGCGTCTGCCAGTCATCCTCCAGCTGAAACAATAGTCATTCCACACTTAGAAACATCCATTATTGCCTCTCTATTCAAAATCTCTGACAAAAATTCCGAAGTCAAAAAAGTCATTGAACAAAATAATTACACCAACCAATGCCTTATCACAATTGGAAAGCAGTTAGAAAATTGAAAACAACACTGACCAACTTCTCAGTCAGCCCAGTTCTTCCAAAAGAGAAAGCCCATTAGTCAAATTTGAGTCTAAACCAGGCCCAAGCCTAAAATCCAAAGACTCCACATTAGTCAAAATCGAACAAATGTTAAAAGACTTAACACCGTCCAAACCAGATTCTTCGGTCAACATGATAAATGTCTCTCAAACCAGTCAACAATCTGATTCTTCAGATTCAGAATCAGATAACATCAGTCAAATAGAAAATGCATTCAAAAATCTTGAAGTCAAACGAATCACTAACAAAACTCGAGTCAATCCTACCAGTCTCACAAAAAACTGGTATCCAAGGCCAACACCCCCAGACATGCAGTTTGAAGAAAGAGTGTTCCAAAACCAATTCGCAGTTTCTGCAGACAAGCTTTATGAATGGAACATAGATGGTCTGTCAGAACAAGAATTGTTGAACAAACTTCAACATATGTCAATGGTGGCCAACACCTACTCCACTACTCATAATCTTAGTCAAACCCAAATCCTTGATTTGTTAGTCACCGGTTTTACCGGCATTCTACTATTTTGGTGGGAAAAACATCTCACTCCTGATTTCAAACAAGCCATTCGGCAAGCAGTCAAACAAGATGAAGATGGATTACCAATCTTTGATGAAACTATCGGACAAGGTATTCCAGACCCCATCAACACACTTCTATTTACAATCATAGAACATTTCATAGGAACTCCTAGTAATATCACCTCTAGGATCCATGATCAGCTTAGTAACCTCCGATGTCCCACTCTCAGTGATTTCAGATGGTATAAAGATGTCTTTATATCCAGAGTCATGCTCCGAGAAGACAGTAATCAGCCTTTCTGGAAAGAAAAGTTCATTAATGGTCTTCCAAATCTATTCGCGCACAAAATCAGACAAGTTCTCAGCAATGAGAACAATATCATTCCTTACGACACCCTCACATATAGAAATATCATCAATACCATCCAGCAAGAAGGACTAAAGATGTGTATTGATATGAAAATTAGTAAACAAGTCAACAGTGATAGGAAAATTGCCAAATATGAAATGGGTAATTTCTGTGAACAATACGGTCTACCTCCAATAGCCCCATCCAGAAATACCAAGTCTAGTAAAAAATATCCTAGTCACAGAAGACACTACAAATATAAGCGATACGAGAAAAGTAAACCTGCCAATGATGTATTTTACTCCAAAGCCAAACCAAAACGGCACTGGAAGAAAAATACAAAACCAAGTCAAAAATACCAAAACAAGGACAAAAGCAATATTACTAGCTTTAAATGTCAAAAGAAAGGTCATTATGCCAAAGATTGCAGAGTTAAGAAAACCATCAGTCAATTAAAAATCTCCGATCAGGAAAAAGAAGAACTTCTTAAAATACTCCAGATCAGAGAAATCAGTGATGACAATCTAGAGTCAAACCCTGAGCCAGACACAGAGTCAGCCTCTGATAAATCAGATTCAAGTTCTCCTGATATCAATTTTGGTTGTAAAGACACTTGCTGTAAATCAGTAAATGTTCTTACAAAACAAGAAGAACAGGAAGAGCTTTTAATTGATCTTATCAGTAAATTAGAAAACCCAGAACTCAAAATAGAGTACCTGAAGAAGTTAAAGAAGGTCATGCTCCAGTCAGAAGAAATTCAGCCTAAGACCCCAGAAACAAAAATATGTCTTAGCACCACACTAGAAAAATTTAGTAAAAGAAAAGACAAGTTACCTACACTCCAAGACCTCCACTCTGAAGTCAACCTTCTCAAGTCAGAAGTCAGAATTCTCAAACAACAAAATCAAGAACTAAAAACAGGTCAACATCTGATCATCCAAGATTTAGAAACATTCAAGCTAAGACTTCCTCAGAAAACACCAACTGAAGAAGAGAAAAACAGTTACGAACATGTTTTGTCGTACCTAGAACGAATTCAAATTCGAAAATGGTATTCCAAAATAACTATAGTCATCAATGATTTCAAACTTGAAATCAGAGCATTAATCGATTCTGGTGCAGATCTAAATTGCATCCAGGAAGGATTAATCCCTACTCAGTTTTATTCAAAGACCAAAGAATCTCTCAAGTCAGCCAACGGTAGTAGAATGGAAATTAATTATGAAATTTCCAGAGCCCACATCTGCCAGAGTCAAGTATGTTTTAAAACTTCATTCGTTTTAGTCAAAAATATGACAGATCAAGTTATACTAGGTCTTCCTTTCATTGCTCTGTTGTATCCTTTCACAACAGAAAACGATGGTATCACGACCTATCCAATGGGTGAAAGAGTCAAGTTCAAATTTCTAAGTCATCCAGAACTCAAAGAAATTCATGCCTTGCAGGAAGATTCTATTTCTAAGTCAGTTAGCCTAATTACCAGCAAAGCTAAACATATCAGTCATCTCAAGAGTGAAATCAAGTTCAGAAGAATTGAAGAACAATTATTTCATAGTCACTTCAAACAAAAACTCCTCTCATTCGAAGAACAACTCAGAACAGAAGTATGTTCTGATCTTCCCAATGCTTTCTGGAACAGAAAGAAACACACAGTCAAACTTCCCTACATCAAAGAATTTGATGAAAGGAATATTCCCACTAAGGCACGGCCTATCCAAATGAGTCATGAACTTATGGAATTCTGTAAACAAGAAATTACAGAATTAGTCAGTAAAGGTATCATTAGGAAAAGTAAATCTTCTTGGTCTTGTGCAGCTTTTTATGTCCAGAAAAACGCTGAGATAGAAAGAGGAGCCCCCAGGTTAGTCATCAACTACAAGCCCCTCAATAATGTCTTAGAATGGATTAGGTATCCTATTCCTAACAAGAAAGATTTAATTAGCAGATTAAGTCAAGCAGTCATCTTTTCCAAATTCGACATGAAGAGTGGATTTTGGCAAATCCAACTTCACAAACAAGACAAATACAAAACTGCATTTGTCACCCCATTTGGTCACTACGAATGGAATGTTATGCCATTCGGACTTAAGAATGCCCCCAGTGAATTTCAGAATATTATGAATGAAATATTTAATCCTTTTAGTCACTTTTCTATTGTTTATATTGATGATGTTCTTATTTTCTCTAACTCTTTAGAAGAACATTGGAAGCATCTAAAGTCATTCTTTCATGCAGTCAGAACTAACGGTCTAGTGGTTTCAGCCCCTAAGATTAAGCTGTTCCAGACTAAAGTTAGATTTCTCGGTTATCACATTCACCAGTCAACTGTTGTCCCTATAGACAGAGTCATCCAGTTTGCGGATAAATTTCCTGACAAAATCCTAGACAAAACCCAGTTGCAGAGGTTCCTAGGATCCCTCAATTATGTTGCAGAATTTTATCAAAGTCTTCGAGTCAAATGCAAGCCTTTATTTGATCGGCTCCAGAACAATCCACCTCCATGGACTGATACCCATACTTCAATAGTAAAAGAAATCAAGACATTTGTCAAATCTCTTCCCTGTCTTGGTATTCCTACAGTCAACTCTTTCAAAATTGTTGAAACAGATGCCTCAGAACTCGGTTATGGTGGCATTCTCAAACAGAAAGCCAGTAAATCCGACCCAGAACAAATAGTTCGCTTTCATTCCGGCACCTGGAATCATGTACAAAGTAATTTTTCATACTATCTTCCGCATGCGTTTACTCTGTGCCTTTACCCATATATATATATATATATATATATATGGGTGAGGATCAAGGGACACACCATTTTCAAAAACACCCTTTCTTGGCCGTTGGATCGGCAACTTTTTGTGGGACCCATTGATAATGGGTCCAATCCAACGGCCAAGAAAGGGTGTTTTTGAAATGGTGTGTCCCTTGAACGGGACCCATATATATATATATATATATATATATATATATATATATATATATATATATATATATATATATAGGGTTAGGATCATGGGACACACTATTTTGACACACCAACCCAAACATCCTTTCTTATCCGTTGGATCGGATCCATATTGTAAAATCAACGGACAAGAAAGGATGTTTGGGTTGGTGTGTCAAAATAATGTGTCCCATGATATACACATATATATATATATATATATATGGGAGAGGATCATGAGACACACTATTTTGACATACCATGTGAAACATTCCTTCTTTGTCCATTGATTTTGTAATATGGATCCGATCCAACGGATAAGAAGTGATGTTTCACATGGTGTGTCAAAATAGTGTGTCATGGGAACCGGACCCTCTATATATATATATATATATATATATATATATATATATATATATATTAGGGTTAGGATCATGGGACACACTATTTTGACACACCAACTCAAACATCCTTTCTTGTCCGTTGAATCGGATCCATATTGCAAAATCAACGAACAAGAAAGGATGTTTGGGTTGGTGTGTCAAAATAGTGTGTCTCATGAGTCCGTATATGAACACATATATATATATATATATATATATATATATATATATATATATATATATATATAGGGTCCGGTTAAAGGGACACACTATTTTGACACACCATTTGAAACATCCCTTCTTGTCCATTGGATTGGATCCATTATCAATGGGTCCCACAAAAAATTGCAAAATCAATGGACAAGAAGGGATGTTTCACATGGTGTGTCAAAATAGTGTGTTCCATTGATTTTGCAATTTTTTGTGGGACCCATTGATAATGGATCCGATCCAATGGACAAGAAGGGATGTTTCAAATGGTGTGTCAAAATAGTGTATTCCATGATCCTAACCCATATATTAAATATGAGATTGTTAGTGTCTACAATATAAAAATAATGCAATTAGATAATTAAACATATATACAAGTTGGTTGAGGCATCGCCAATGGGAGAGGGTCTAATCCAGTTTCCACCGCCACTTGTAGATACTCATTTAGAAGCTTAGATAAATCTGTGATTCTCTGAAGAAATATTAACTACAATACATAGTTTCTAAATTTTGAGTCTACAAAAAAAATCCCGAAAAAATTAAGTGTAGTGCATAGTGGGGCACACAAGGTGAAGCTTTGCTGGTATAACCCTTTTTTTCTCTCTAGAAGAAGGACCCACTTCTTTTTTCTTTGAGTTTGTGCAGGGAAGAAACTCATGGTGGTATTGCCTCCATTGTAGATGTCTTTAGATGACCAAATAATGATCTATTTGATTGTACTAACATGTTTCCATAATTAATTGGTTTATCGGCCCTTATAGGTACTCGGAGCTATATGGTACTTTTTTGCTATTCAACGAATGACTATTTGTTGGTTGTCAGCATGTCGAACACAAAATGATCAATGTACCACTAGTACTACATTTAATTGTCCGGAGGATCACCATACATTGAGGAACCTCACCTTCTTAAATGAATTATGTCCCGTAAGTCCACCAAATGCAACACTCTTCGACTTGGGCATATATAGTAGTGTCCTTCAGTCTGGGATAGCGGGATCAACGAATTTTCTTCAAAAGTTCTCCAACTGTTTTTGGTGGGGTCTGCGACATCTGAGGTGCATATATAGTATAGTACATGTTGTTACTTTGAAGTTTTTGAACACCATATGCATTTGTCCTACTTAATTATTCTTACCTTTGCAGTTCTCTTGGTTCAAACCTTGAACCCAGCATTGATGAATGGGAAAACTTCTTTGCCGCTTTTATTTCTATAATCGGCTTGCTTCTATTTTTATATCTCATTGGAAATTTGCAGGTCAGTACGTATAGTATATATACACCAAGTCTCAAGCTAAAGAAAAATATATTGATTGCATTTTAATTTATGGATGAACTATATGTTGTTGTGGTACGTGTAGACATACATGCAATTGGACACTACAAGAATAGAAGCACATAGACATAAGCTGAGAATCGAAAGCAAGATGGAAGAGAAAGGCGAGGAGATAGAACGTTGGTTATCCAAAAATGGAGTCCCTGAAAGGTCGAATAAAGATATAAAATCGCAAATCATGAAAAAGGTACAACAAGAACTTGAAGAGAACAGAAATGTCGATGTGGATAATGTACTCCCTCTTCTTTCCACCAAACTTCAGAGCTATATCCAAAGTTGTATGGCATGGTCGAAGCTGGAACAGGTAAGTAATTATTAATGTACTCGTATACAAAACTTGCCAACTCAATTTCAATAGGAGGTCCTCTTCAATATCTTCTTTTCTTTCTATGGGTTGTTGTTACACGATGAACAGAATCATTCATTTTAAACCTTATTCAGTAAAGATCATTTACTTAAAATACCAATCAAATTTGAGATCATTCGATTAGCTAACTGTGTATAATATATAAATGGTACAATTACATGACCAAACAAGTTGTCTGTATGTTTGGTAATGTTAAATGGCCAAACGATCGATCTCATATTTTATTGAGTTTTGAGGAAATGATCTTTAGTATATATAAGTTTTAAAATAAACGGTTCTGATTATAATACAGCAACCTAGGACGAAAAGAAAAGAAGGAATTGAGGGGGCCCTCCTACTCCACATTGAGTAGGCAAGCTTTGAAAAGAATTACTCCCATATCTGTTGAATAAAGTTAGAGTACACAACTCTAATGTTGGAGAAACAAGTAAACAAATTACTTGTTATTACACTCACAAAATATTACAACACAAACAAGAGAGCCACACAATCTTTGTGAGGACTCACAAACTCTAGGACACACTCACACACTAAGACACACTAAGACACTTCTTCAAAATGACTTATACAAATGGAGGCCCAAAGCCTCTATTTATAGGCATGAGTTTGCCGACATAGGCAAACAAAGTCGGCACCGACTTGACACCAAAATTGGTCACTGACTTTGTTCTTTAACTTGCAGCCGTATATCCACATCTTTCTAGACCATTCTTCTTACTTTCTCAACTTTAGATTATTGTAGAACATTCTTCAAGTGTTCTCCATATTTGTAGAACTTTGTTGTAGCTTCTAGACTATCTCCAAACTTAGAGAAGCTTCAATGAGCTGGGGTTGTTTATTTTAACACTCCCCCTCAACACCAGCTCATTCTTTTTACCATGTTTAGTTGATGTCGAAATTTTTCGAACTTGGCGGTATTCAATCCTTTTGTGAACAAGTCTGCAATTTGATCTTCTGTATTGATATGCTTCATATCTATTTCTCCTTGCAGTACCTTTTCTCTGACGAAATGGTAATATATCTCCACATGCTTGGTTCTCGCATGGAAGACTGGATTTTCCGCCAGGCGAATAGTTGATTGATTATCACAATGTAGCGGCACTCCATAATCCACGTGTTGGTATAGGTTATTCATCAACTGTACTAGCCACGTAATCTCCTGAGCTGCCGCTGCTGCTGCTCTGTACTCTGCTTCCGTGGTTGATAGTGATACTGTTGGTTGTCTCTTACTGCACCAAGAAACTGTTCCAGAGCCAAGCTTTAATACGTAACCGGTCGTTGAACGACGCGTGTCATGATCTCCTGCATAATCAGCATCACAGTAACCAACTAACTTGCAATCTTCACCTTTCTTGTACAAAAGACCATAGTCAATTGTACTTTTCACATATCTTAGTATTCGCCGAACCGCTTCTAAATGTGACTTCTTTGGATTTTGCATGTATCGACTCATTACTCCAACTGCATATGAAATGTCAGGGCGAGTTAGTGTCAAGTAGATCAGACTACCTACCAATTGTCGATACATCGTTGTATCTTCCAAATCTCTTCCTTCATGTGCGCACATCTTGACATTGGTCTCCATCGGTGTTGAGATTGGCTTGCACTCAAGCATCCCAAACTTCTGCAGCAAATCTTTTGCATACTTTTGCTGACATAGAAAGATCCCTTTGTCTGTACGATCAATCTCTAATCCAAGGAAGTGCTTGAGTTGTCCTAGCTCTTTCATTTGGAAGCGCACTGATAAATTCTCCTTTGTTCGGCGAATTTCTTCCTTGTGGTCTCCTGTTATGATTAGGTCATCCACGTACACTAGCACAACTGCTATCTTGGCTCCATTTGTTTTAACAAATAGGCTGGAATCTGCAGGTGCTACATTATAACCACTTTGAGTCAGGAACTCAGCAATCTTACCATACCACGCCCTTGGTGCTTGCTTTAGTCCGTACAATGCCTTTTTCAGCTTGCACACGTACTCGGGATAAGTTTTGTCCTCGAATCCCATCGTCTGATACATATAGATCTCCCGATCCAACTCTCCATGCAAAAAGGCATTTTTGACATCCATTTGGTACAAGCTCCAATCTTTGTTGGCCGCGAGTGCAAGTAAGACTCGTACAGTCGTAAGCTTTGCCACCGGACTAAATGTCTCATCATAATCTAGTCCGTACTCCTGAGAGAAACCTCTAGCTACCAATCGAGCTTTGTACCTCTCAACCGATCCATCAGGACGACGCTTTATCTTGTACACCCACTTGCAGGATATGGGTTTGACATCTTTTGGCTTTGGCACCATGTCCCAAGTCTGATTTTTCTCAAGCGCCATGATCTCTTCTTCCATAGCTTTAATCCACTTGAAGTTTCTTGACGCTTCTTCGAACGTCTGCGGTTCTGATGTTTCTTCTGCTATGGCAGCATTGGCGTATCTAGGATTTGGCTTTCGTATTCTCCCTGACCTTCTTGGTTGGGATTGTGGGGTAGATTCTTCCTCTTCACTGGGTCTATCTTCAACTGGTTGTTGATATACACCAGTTTGCCAAGGATTTGGGATTACTTCTGCCTCCACATTGTCATCTATTGGAGAATCTTCAGGCTCATCTGAACTTGGACGTATTTGAACAATTTGCTCCCCCGTTTTCTTTTGCAACTTTTCTTCAATTTCTTTCGAGTCGGGTAACACCTCCTTTTCCGAGGACCACCACGAAGATGCTTCGTCAAACACCACATCTCGTGATGTGTAGCATCTTCCATTCGTAGGATCACAACATTTCCACCCTTTTCTCTGACTGTCGTATCCTACAAAGATGCACCTGACTGCCTTTTTGTCGAACTTGCTACGTAAATGACTTGGAACAAAAACGTAGCACACACACCCGAATACTCGAAAGTAGCCCACTGTAGGTTTCATATCCCACAGTTTCTCAAAGGGGGAAACAAATTCTAACCTTGGCTGAGGAAGTCTGTTGATTACATAGGCTGCAGTCTGCATGGCTTCTGCCCAAAATCTTCCAGGTACATTCTTTGCATGTAGCATACTCCGACAAATCTCAGCAAGATGTCGGTTCTTTCTTTCTGCTACACCATTTTGTTGTGGTGTATTGGCACAAGTGAACTGATGACGTATTCTACATGATAGTAGATACTGGGAGAACTCATTTGAACTGTATTCTCCTCCGTTGTCTGTGCGTAGGCAACAGATCTTCTTGTCCAGTTCACTTTCTACTATTTCTTTGAACTCCTTAAACTTTGAAAATGTATCTGATTTCTCTTTCATAAAGAAAACCCACACGTACCTGGAGAAATCATCAATGAAAGTTACCATGTATCGCATCCCGCTGATTGATGGCTGTTTCACAGGCCCAAAGACATCAGAGTGCACTAGCTCCAATGGTTCTTTTGCTTTGAACCTCGACTCCTTGTATGGTAACTGATGCGCTTTACCATACTGACATCCTGCACATACACTATCTTCTCTCACGTCGAGCTGAGGAAGACCCTTAAGCATCGACTTCTTCATCATCACTTTTAACTTGAGATAGCTCACATGTCCCAATCTCGCATGCCACAGATCTGCTGTCTCATTTCTCCTAGTCTTGTCCACGTATGCAGTCTCTGCTGACATTACATAGACAGACTCCAACCGTCGTCCTTGAGATGAGGATAAACCTTCACGTCTTGTGGTCCAAACAGAACATAGTTACCTGACGATGTTAGCTGTGGTACTGAGAGCAGATTTTTCTTCATGCCAGGCACATGATAAACATTATGTAGCTGCACTTGTTTAGGATTATAGCGAGGCATGGCTATGGCTGTTTCACCAACGTGAGCTATTGGTAAGTGAGAGTCATTGGCTGTCACAACAACACGACCTCCCTTGTACTCGGTCATGTTCTGTAGCTTCTCTCGATCACCAGTCATATGATTTGAGCTTCCCGAGTCGACGATCCAATCATTCTTGTAATTAATTCGTTCAGAGGTTGCTGCTGGAAGAGCTAACTCTTTTTGCTCTATAGTAGCAAGAGCTAACTCTTCTTCTTCTATGGCGAGAGATGCTTCGACGTCCCATTCATCCTCACTATTCTTTGAGTTGAAAGTGGCAGCATTACTCTCGGCAGTCTTCTTGTTGAACCAACAATCTTTCACCATATGACCTTTCTTTCCACAGTTGTAGCATTTACCTTCAAATCTTTTGATTTGCTGACCTCCTTTGCCGCGACTCTTTTGAGCTCCCCCTGAGTGAGAACTCCCTTCTTGGCGATCCTTGAACTTATTATTTCCTTTAGATTCTCCACCACGGTGGTTCTTGAAACGGTCTTTCTTTTTCTCGGTGTAGAGTGCTTCCTCTTCACCTTTCAACAAGACCCCTCCCATTTGCTTTGCCATAGCTTCTTGTCCGGCAAGCAAATTTTCAAACTCTACAAGTGATGGTTGAGTTGGCCATCCTTGTACAGCGGCAACGAAGCCTCGGTACTCGGGTCTTAAACCATGGATAATTATTCTTTTCATCCTGGATTCCACAATAGTAGCAGTAGGATCTAATTCAGAAATCTCGCGGCATAAAGATTTTACCTTGTGGAAGTACTGTGCGATCGTCATGTCGCGTTGTGCGACAGATAACAACTCGTTCTCAAGAAGCTGCAGCCTGGTGTCATTCTTCTTTGAGAAGAGTTTGGCAAAGGTGTCCCACGCTTCTTTCGGTGTTGCGGCTCTTCGTATGTGCTCCAACATTTCTTCCTCAACTGTTGTTTTAAGGGCGAACATGGCTTTGCCTACTTTGATCTTCCACTTTCGCAAAGTGGCTTCGTCTTCAGGTGCTGCAACGTCGCTACCACCGACGACATCCCAAAGATCTTGACCCTGGAGATAGGATTCCATACACGTCGCCCACGTATTGTAATTTTGGTTGTTGAGCTTCTTGATTCCTCCAACTACTTGAAGGTCACCCATCGTTCCGGCAGAGTTTCAGTATGCCGAACAAACGAACTTGAAGAGACAAACTCCTCACGCCTCAACAACGCACCAGCAGAACCTGTCTATGACCAACCTGGCTCTGATACCAATTGTTGAATAAAGTTAGAGTACACAACTCTAATGTTGGAGAAACAAGTAAACAAGTTACTTGTTATTACACTCACAAAATATTACAACACAAACAAGAGAGCCACACAATCTTTGTGAGGACTCACAAACTCTAGGACACACTCACACACTAAGACACACTAAGACACTTCTTCAAAATGACTTATACAAATGGAGGCCCCAAGCCTCTATTTATAGGCATGAGTTTGCCGACATAGGCAAACAAAGTCGGCACCGACTTGACACCAAAATTGGTCACCGACTTTGTTCTTTAACTTGCAGCCGTATATCCACATCTTTCTAGACCATTCTTCTTACTTTCTCAACTTTAGATTATTGTAGAACATTCTTCAAGTGTTCTCCATATTTGTAGAACTTTGTTGTAGCTTCTAGACTATCTCCAAACTTAGAGAAGCTTCAATGAGCTGGGGTTGTTTATTTTAACAATATCGATTGTTCACAAACGTTAAATAATTAACCATGTAGGTGCCAATGCTTCAGTTCATAGACAAAGAAACGTTAAGAGAAATATGCGAATATTTTAAGCCCATGAAGTACTATAAGAATCAGATGATTATTCGAGAGGATGACCCACTTGAAATGATGCTCTTCATTGTGGATGGTTCTCTAAGCATTGAGAAGAGAAATACTACTACTTCTAGTAACTCGCAACGAGCTGGTGCAAGAGATTTGTACGGAGAGATCCTTCTTGCGTGGCCATCATCGACCATACCCAAAGCAACCGAGTCCGTTAGGGCCATGAGTGATGTTGTTGAAGTTCTAGTTCTGATGGCGAGCGACGTGCAGAATCTGGGATATTTTAAAAGATTGAAGAATTATGTAGTGTCGGCAACAAGAATCTTTACTCAAAGGGAACTCGAGAAGGCCACAAACGATTACAATGAGATGGTAGCTCAAGGATCACGTGCTAGAGTTTACAAGGGAAGACTAGAAGATGATGGTACTGAGGTTGCTGTGAAGAAGTACTTTAAAGGAGTTCTCAGTGGAGACAAGAGCTATCACGTTGTTCTTAATGAGATAGTTTATCTCTCTCGGACGGTCGAGCACAAAAATGTAGTGAGGTTCTTGGGGTGTTGTTTAGAGGAAGAAAGGCCATTGCTAGTTTACGAGTTCATGACCAACGGCACTAGTCTCTATCAACACATGTTTTCCGATCGGTCATTTACATGGGACTTACGATTGAATGCAGCGCTAGATATTGCAAGAGCATTAGCATACTTACACTCCTTGCCTGCTATGTCGGCGGTACGGCCAGCTGTGATGCTTCAGAAAATACTATTAGATGAGAAGTACACGGCAAAATTGAGGTACGCTGAAACTTCAATTTTGGAGGAGTATTGGACAAGTCCAGATCCGGAATCAGATGGGAGGTTTTATGCAGCTCCCGAGTTTTTTCAAAAAAGACCAACCTTAACGGAAAAAAGCGACGTGTATAGTTTTGGAATGGTCCTAGTGGAGCTACTGACAAGCAAATCAGTGGAGAACGTCCTTCAATCGTTTGCTCGTTCGGTGCAAATGTACGACTGCAAGCCAATTGCTCCTCGTGACATAGCATATCCGCATAAGCAGCTGGTGAGAGGGGCCCAGCTGGCACTAAGATGTATGAGTTCGATAGCGGCGTTTAGGCCTTCCATGAAAGAAGTAGCCTTAGAGCTCGAGGGCTTACTCTCAAGGCAGGCCCAGGTCGTCGACGTCGTTGATGGCGGCTCCGATGGCCAGTCGGATCGGAAAGGGAACGAACCACTGCGCATCTGCAGCTGCGCTGGGGCCCAAGAGTAACCCAGAACATTTGTATTGCAATTTGCATGTAATATATTATATTAGTAATTTTGACAATAAAATTATACTTATCATACTGAATTATTAATGTATGAGGTATATATTCGTAACTTAAGTTTAATTATTTGAGCACATAGTAACCTTAGTGTACAATGATTGACACCTAATCAAGTTTATCTAAACTAGGCATACTAATTTTATAGGGATTATGATTGGTTATGAGTCATTTACGAGAGTAACTTAGTCTACCTAATTCTTTATATAAATATAGGTCCCTATTTGTACTACAACATACAATAAGTGTTTGCCCCATAAAGAGAGTAGACCTTAGTACAAAGTAGAAGATCTGTGCTGCCGAACGCTTTTCACTACTCAGTTCATCGTCGATCATCATGTCTCCAAGCCAATATAATCATATATGTTAGTATTCACACGGTTTATGTTCATAGAGTGATCTTGGTATATGTGATTGTATGTTATTATTCATATTGGATCACATAATTATTTCTACCAATTGGTATCAGGGCATTAGGCTCTGTGTGAAACGCTAATTGAAACCTACAGGAGTGTATTCAATTAAAGATTTTGAAGGATTCTTTAGAGCTTAAAGTCCATCAGATTTTAATGCAATGTTTAGGATTTTAGACTTTATCTTTTGGATTTCCATAGACTTTTTAAAATGGGAGGATTTCTTGTTATAGACTTTATAGGATTTTCACCGATTTTTCATTTGCAATAGATTGCATCTTTGATCAATAAAAATGTACCATGTGTCCAACTAGACCAATCAATGCTGCCTCTGCTACTCTTGCTCTTCTTCCTCTCCTGCCCCAACTCCTCATCCTTTTGCCACCACATCAACTCCCCACCACTGCCACCGCCTACGTCACTCGAATCGAATCTTTTTCTTCATCAGCTCATCACAAAACTCCTCCTTTTGCAGTTTATTGGATTTTTGGGAAGAGGCATCAAAAGGGTCGGCGTGAGCTTGCGCTGACCAGGTTCATAATTTCGTGAGGATAATGTTTTCCTCTGTCTTTCGTTTTCTTTGTTATTCGGACTCACATACAACACACTAAACACACAGCAATGGGGAGAGAGAAAGAAGCCTGATTTATCATAAAATACAACTTTCTGGACTCTTGGGTCTTCAATTTTGGTTCCTTTTCCTCCAAAATCAATTATATATTTTGGGATATAGATGTATAGAATAGGAGGTTTTCCAACTCTTTCCACCCAGTCCCATGACGGACGTGACCAAATACAGGTCTTCCATTGAAAAGAAATGACAGTCAAAGGTCGTCGTGAATCATCCGCAGGTCACAACCATGGTGCAAATATCGAGCCCACGGGCTACATTGACAACCAAACCGAAATCGCCGCCAATAGCTCATCAGCTCCGGGCACTTCCGATGCAATAATGCCTCCTGTTTGTGCTGGGGTTGGCCTTGAGTGGTAGTCTGGGTTAAAAAGTCCTCAATGAAATTGAAAAGTAAGATGGGGGAGGGTGGGATTTTTCATGAGGTGTAATGTATACATTTTTTTCTCAAAAGTTCCAAAGAATTCATGGTTCAATAAAATCCTTGTAAATTTGAATACAAGTGAATTGTTTGGTATTTGTTAAAAAAATCCATTGAATACCTACAGACTTTTAAAGATGATTAAAAAGTACTTAAAAATCTTAATTGAATACCTATAGACTTTTAAATTTTCCAAAAGTCCTTTAAAATCTGAATCCAATACACCCCTGGTAATGTATACATTTTTTTCTCAAAAGTTCCAAAGAATTCATGGTTCAATAAAATCCTTGTAAATTTGAATACAAGTGGATTGTTTGGTATTTGTTAAAAAAATCCATTGAATACATACAGACTTTTAAAGATGATTAAAAAGTACTTAAAAATCTTAATTGAATACCTATAGACTTTTAAATTTTCCAAAAGTCCTTTAAAATCTGAATCCAATACACCTCTGCTAGAATCAAAATTGGTGGTTTGTTTTCGGATGATTAATTTTTGTTGAACAATTAAAAATGAGCTAGAACACAATAGGCCCAATAATTTTGTGATTATTTAGTTTTCGGACCCCTAACTTTGTTTGAGCCAATAGGCCTAAATCTAGTCTTAATCAAAGTGCTGCATTTGCAAAGCACTTCGGCCAAAATACGCATGAAACAGAGTTGGGATATTTTCTGGGTTTGCTTAGGGTTCTTGCGCAGATTTGGGGAAACTAAATTTGGGTGATTTCTTCCCCTTTTTCGTTCGAATTCTCTTTCGTTTCCAGTTATAATAGCATTAATTAAGCCTCCTTCATGCATATTCGCTTCCGCAAAGCACAGTGCAATTTAATTTTGGCAACATTCGATGCTAACCCGTAATTTTCTCGAACGAAAAATTCATGTTTTGATTGATTGGTTATTGACAGGATATATGTATGATGATTAAGATCGTTTCAATGATATATATGCAGTATATACACTTGTTTTGTGATTCCATAATTGTTGAATTGTATGAGACTGCATTGGAATCAATTGTACGTTTAATTTCTATTTGGATGGTTGCGTATGTGATTCCAATTAGTCTTATTTGATATATGTAACTGTTTGAACACTTATCATGTTGGAATCAATTGTTTGACTAGTTAGGTAGGGCTAATTATGTGACTATATCATATGTAATTCCAACATATTCAATTAATTGTGTTCATGTTATAATGCTTATATTTGTCTGTGATTGAACGAGTAATTTAGACCTCCATGTACAATTGTTCTAAACAGTCACATGGACAGATACATCTGAAATGTATAATCGCACTGAAGGTAACCATTAACAGAATTGCAATCTATATTGGTCCTCTAAAGTGGTTCTGACTATGTCAAAATCCTTTCCAAGCATGAAAACTGAACCATACTTGAAACTGAATATGAACTTTCAAACATTAAAACATAACGTGTTTGACTTTGAATTGGGAACTTTCAAACATGTCAGATGTACCATGTCTAACAATGAATATGGATTGAATGTTGATTCGAATGGTCAACCCAAAACATTTTATTAGAAAACGATATCTTTAACTGGAAATATTGAAAGTGATAATCTGATAAAATCTAAAATACATCAACTGTATTAACTGAACTGAAAAGTCAATATTATACATTTAACTAACTGTATTCAAGACTTACGGTTTTCACAGAAGTATTAGAATCATACTAATCTATAGATTTAGAGCAAGTTATACTGAAGACTGAAAACTAACTATAAACTTCAAACTGAATCTGAAAAATTGAAAACTGAATATGTGACAATAAACTGTACACACTCAAGTTCTTGAAAATCCGAATTGAAATGTGTAGAATTATAAGTTCCCACTATTTTTAAGAACTATGAATGTCTTAAAAAACTAGAAAAGGCACTTCAAAAGAGATTGAATGGAGGTAAAACTCCCACTCTTCTTATGCAATAAGGCAGACCAAAATAGCCATTTTGACAAATTATCTTAATAATGATTTTATGAATAATGCTTGGTCAATGAATCAGCTTAATGTGTAAAGCATACCAACTCAAAATGCTCAACACAAGCAACAAAGAAAGCTAAAGCATATGCATACCTAAATTCCAAAAAATGAATATAGACTGAATACAAGATGCATGAATGCAAAAACATAGATGCAATTGCAAATTCTGATACTTGGTAAAACTGTATTTTAGATTACCACATGGAATATTAGGCAGATAAAAAACTAGGGGTTATTTTCGGACTGATCAGATTGGAAACAAGGGTTCCAACTTCCGTTCTCAAAAAATTCAGAATGAATTTTTCTTTCCAAATTCGGAATCTTTGAAAATCGGAAAAATTTCGGAATTTTTCGAATCGGAATTATATTGGAAATTTCGGAAATAATTCAGAACTCTTAGGTTCTCAATGTGAAATAAGATAAAATAATATACGAATTATGCTTATGAGATGAATACATACTCTAAAGAAAGTGAAAAATGTGACTGCGAGTAAGAATGAGCAAAATATAACTAAATATGATTTATTCTAAATTATACCATAAACCATATAATATGTAAATTACTGTAAAACATATGAAATGCATTCCAATTTTTGATTGGAATAGGTTCGGAAATCTTCTGAAATAAGTCGGAACTTTCGGATTGAAAAAGTATGTTCCAATTTTCATCCAACTTTTTTCGGAATTTTTCGTATTCGGAATATTTCGGCATCGGATCGGAATTTTTCCATTCGGAATTGGAATTTTCAATCCAACTTGCACCCCTATAAAAAACTCACAAGCATTACAAAACTGTTTAGCATTCCAGCTATGTAGGACATGCAAACTGAACATGGCACTTGGATGAATATAAAGACGCACTAAATAAAAATGTACTTTAATTGATCAAGAAAATAGGTCCTCAAAGTAAGATGAAAGATCAAATTGTAACTTACATGCTCCAATCGAACTGTAATTTACATGCTCCAAAACTGTTTGAGCGTATTTATGATTAGAGAAACACATACCAACTCCCCCATTGTTTTGCTGCTGAAAAAAAAAATCTTATTTAATCTTAATTTCACTTAAGAGGGAAACATACATGATTAGGCAGACAACATAGAGCAGTGGCACTAGGAGGGCAAAACCGAGGGCGATCTCGTGGGATTGCCCGCGCCCACCGTTTGTAGCCGCCACCATTTGCCCTCGCCTCTTATTTCACCCTCCCGGTGGATCTGCTCTTATAAATGTGAACTTTAATCAGCTAAACGTTTGATATCTTTTGTATAAGGTTGTTAAGCCATGTGTCTAGTAATTAGGTTTATCACACAGTACCATTAACAAATCCAAGGTTTGAGATCCTTCATTATAGCAAAGGAAGTCACAATGGCAGGTGTATGTGCATACACGAAAAAAAGACATAGGCAAGACAATGCAAAATATCGCCTAAAACATTTCAAGTAGAGTGAAAAGAAACTTGTACATATGGGCCTAGTTGATGGTTACTAGTTCAACAAGACTATCTACTAGACTCAGCTACTCATACTTTATTAACATGTGCAATGATTATTTTTTGCTTGGAAATTGTGGATTATCTGCAGTTTCACAGGATGAAATTACTCTTATTTTTGTGTTATTTATGTTAGAATTACTGTGGTACTTTCATACGGACTAGCAGGAGTGCCCGCGCGATGCCGCGGGTTACGTTTATGTAAAATTCATGTAACATTTTTCAACATTGTTCATGATATAATAGAAAATTTTGTTTGTTATGATACATCAATAGATTACAATTATCCTTGGCGAGCTTTATAGTAGCAAAAAAATGTTGGTTGTAAAGTAAAATGTATGTTACATTGAACAATTTTCTAAAGAGTGAACTGAGCGCTTGAACTGCCTCCTTTTGGTGTTTCTTTCTGTGATGTCCTCTCAGCTGGAGTTGCCCTGCATAAAATATATAGTGTGCACATGCTAGATCACTTTATATATCTTTTTAGTATGATAATAATTCATAAATTTATTTTCAACATATTGATATGAGTGTGAAAGAACTGATAAGCAATCATCAAATCTATAAAACTTACTAAAAGAAATACATGAGAACAAATAAAATTATTTGTATAGCAATAAGTAAAGAGCATATTATTATAACTGAAAGCATAATTATTAAGTGATAAGTAGCCATTGAATCGAGAATGAAAAGCTCCAAAATTTTCTAATCAGCTGATGTAGGAGAACAAATAAGGCTAATTATATAGTAGTAGGTAATTCTGCAATATTTCATAACAGATATATAGCAATTGATATTGTAATTCAAATGTTTTTTTGTAGTTGAGAAGGGAATGCATACCTAATTTCTGCAGAAATGTGTATGTTCAGCTGTTGGTACTTCTGGATCAAAGTCTTTTGCTAGAATCATCACTGAAATATACATATGTTAAAAACTAAATAATAATGTTAGGTTCTTAATTGAAGTATATATGAATTTGAATAAATAGAGGTATGCTGTAAGTACTGACTCTTCTTTTCATCTTCATAGCGAAATCACAACCAATAATGAGAATAAAAAAAATACAAAGAAACAATTCAGCTACATCATTTTTTTTTTCATCTTACACATGTGACTATTTGTTTAGAAAAAACCACTGAACTCAATGTTCAACATCACTGAGAGAAAACAGTCTTCCCTGATAAGACAGATAATAATAAAAAATAACATACAAATGATACACTTTCACAACCCACCATAAATAACAACCAAACTTCAAGTGAATTTAATAAATCCAAACTCAAAATCATAAGGAGAAATAAATCAACATACCTTCAAGTACTAAATCGCGAAACACCACCACACGACACTTGCATATATAATCGCTGGAGAAAGAAACATATAAAAAAAGCCAATCTTAAATCAACGCACAACAGAAAATTGCGAAAGCAATTTACATTTTGAAAGTCCAAACAATTTGCTTGCAAGATAGCTATAAAATATACCCAAAAAAACAACAAACCAACACCCATCACGAACAAATGAAAATCAGTCAGGAAACGAAAGCAAAAAAGAAAACAAACCCATAAATAACAACCAAACTTCAAGTGAATTTAACAAACCCAAGCTCAAAAACCATAAAGAGAAATTAGTTAACATACCTTCAAGTACTAAATCATGAAACACCACCAAGGGATATTGACACTCCCTTGTATAATCGCTGAAGAAAGAAACCTATAACAAAAGCCAATCTTAAATCTATGCACAACAAAAAATAGCGAAGTTAATTTGCATTTTGAAAACCCAAAAAATTTGCTTGCAAGGGGAAGCAAAATATATCAAACGAAACAACAAACCCACACCCAATACGAACAAATGAAAATCAGTCAAAAAACGAAAGTAAAAAAAAAAGGAGGCAGAACATGGATCTATAATCCTCAATGAAACGAATGAATACATTATAGGTTTCTAAAATCAATAGCCCAAATTGAGCCACATAAAAAGTAAAACAGTGGATGCGTCGGGTTGAGAGAGGAGGAAAACGCCAACAGAAACCTGGTAAAAATTGTAAATCACCTAAATGAACCTCTCTCCATAATCGGGGAACCCAACCATTTAACAGTTAGTGAACCCCAAATTCCAATCCTGAACAGATGTATGTGCAACTTTCTGACAACATCATCCAGAAAAAGCATGAACACTTACGATTGGAACATACCTCTACAATTCCCCCTTGTGGGAGTCCACACCTTAAAGCAACATCTAATGTGAAGAAGCTACTGAGAAAAATCACACTGCAATAAAACAAAGTTTCCTTCAGAACATGCAAAGAGAACTTCACTGGCAAAAAAAAAAAAAAGATGAAAGAGTAGCACAGAACAATAGAAACATTTACTTGTGTCATATTAGTGGGACAACAATAGCAAAGCCAAAATCCCACACATTCAAACAAACCTAGTGTGTTAATCTTCACTACACAATATAAACTATAATAGAGACACAAAACATTAAATAAATATAGCTAGAAGTCTCTCCATTGACAAATTGGGTGCTCCCATGATTATGGTTCTGTTTAATTGCCTGGAAACAAAACCAAAAAAGGAGATAATTGACGCAATTGTTCAACAAACCAGTAGAGAAAACATATGAATCAACCTAGAATTTATGGATACATGCTGTGATTGAATAACAACCAGCTCATTACCAATGGAATTCACGACGGAATCCCTTTGTCATTACAGAACCAAATTCATTATTGTTGTGGTCAAACAACAAAAAGAACCACCAAAAAGGTAATTCCTTAATATACATTCTCCCTTTCTTGTTCCAATAATTTCTTAATATACCTTCTCTCTTTCTTGTTCCAATTGCATTTCTTCATCTTCCTTCCTCTTGTGTAATCGGCTCCTGAAAGCAAGCAAAACAATAATTGTAAAAAGGAACTTAACACATACAAATAGATGACTGTAAAATGCCTCCAATACCAAAACACTTGAAGGAATCAAATACTGGAAAGCCAAATGGGGATGGCAGGATAGTGACCTTAGCTCTTGTGCTTCCATTTTCATCACTTCTGCAATACAGAGTGATTCTGGAGATCCAATATCAATGTACACTGTTGCCTGTTAGCAGTTTAACAGTTGGACCAGAGTAAATTGCATGACAGTATGCGCAAATCAAGTCATTTCAAAAGCAGTGTATGATCTATCAAACTAAAAACTCCTTGTCCACCCTCCTACGTACATACTATATACACTATAAGAAACCAAATAACCAAATTCGGTTACATCTGTAGCAATGTAAATCCATGTGCCACAACCAATTAAGACAGTGGATCATACCAGGGGCATCTGATCAATGTCCGTGTCATTCTGATGATCAACAATCCAATGCAGTCTCTAAGGTGGCATTGCCTGGGGAAAAAGGAATACACAAAATGAATAACCAACAAAAGGAGACAATAGCACTATGTATACCATACATAATGTATGAAATGAAAACAAAAACATGAATGTATTGATACTGTACCACAACTTTGTTTAGCCTTCTACAACACTACCATAAATATTAAAATTAGCAGCGTTTAGGCACACTTATAAATCACACCATTCATAACGTGTCAACGTACAGTGGTCTGAAACTTCACCAAATAATTGATGACAACAACCATACGAAAAACTAAATGACCCATTAGATACATGTTTAACTCTTTAAACCAATGAAATCCAAAATACAAAAAAAAGGGACAGTTGGGGCAGCAAATTGAATACGAATACTACCAAAAATTAATTGAGCATAGAGTAAACAATGAAGTGAAAACAAACCAGACACCATGCATGACAACAATTTTATGGAACAAAACTTACAGAGCAGTGGAGGAGTCAGCAAAACAACAAACACAGCAGTGGATCTTAAATCAAAGCAGCGCAGGAAACACACAACAAACGCGGGTCTGCAAACATGTAGTTAACAAAGTGAAGTGAAATCATGAGAAAAACTGTAACAATTGAAGAACCCAACCAGAAAATTCACAGAACATCGGCATCGTCTCCTCTTCCGCATCGTCGCTGCTCTGCGACATCGGTTCGGTCCTCTCGACCTTCTCCTTCTCTTTTTCCCCCTTCTTCTTCTTGCTGCTCTTCCGCTTCCGCAACCCACTCCTTTCCGATTGGCTCGGCTGCGGAGCGGCGTCTTCTTCTTCGTCACTCATGGCGGCGTCATCTTTGTTTCGGACCAGGAAGCTCTAAATAAACGATTTCAGGCGCAAGATTTGGCTTAAGAGGAGGCCAATAACTCTAAATTCAAACCCTAATCAAGCGAGATGAATAAAAAGAAGAACAGGTTTAGGCGAAGATGGAGAACAAAAAAACGAAGAATTGGGAAAGAAGGAAGGGAAAGCGGCGGGCGAAAGATCGAGAACAGAAGAACAATTAAAATAGAGGAAGCAAGGTTTGAAGGCGGTGGAAGAATGTCTGGAAGCGTCCGCACCCAAATCGATGACCAAAAATACGCCACATAGAAAGCAAACAGTGGAAACATCGGGTACAGAGAAAAAGAAAACGCAAAGAGACACCACCGCCTCCCCGAACGATACCAGTCGAATTCGAACCAGATCGCTCAAAGAGAACGAAAGCATAAGCGGATGAAGGCGGGAGGGCATGAAGCGTCTTTACACTGTGTTAGCAGCCAATCAGGATGCGTTTTGAAGGGATAGAAAGGGAATTTCCAGCTCACTCTTTATATATATATAATTTCACAATCAATGGTAACGTTTTTTTATTCAAGGAGTATTTTTGGTCAAAGATTTTTTTGGAGAAACTTGTGACACCAAAGACAGTTACTAAAGCCCTCCCCTTTTTGAAAAAAAAATAAAAAATAGTTGAGATACACTGCGTATTATTTGAGAAATTAAAGACCAAACTAGAAAACAAACAGTCCCCCGTTATTTGTTGAATGGACTTATAAAATTGGGCACGAACACATTTAGTCCAAAAACAAAGCTGCAGTCCGGCCCATATATCGATCCGGATTCGTCAACAAGAGCCGAAAGCTTCCCCAGCAAGCTGTGTTTCAGTTTGGCGCCCCATAAAACGTGTTCGAAAGCTCCCTCCATCTCTCCTCATCACACCTCCACTACACATTTTCTCTCTCTCCTTCTCAGTTCATCGTGTCCGTACACCGTCGTCGAACTCCACATCGCCGCAGCCGCGAGGTTTGATATAAGCCGAAGCTATGGAGCAGCAGCAGCAGCAGAGCAAGCAGAAGGCTGCCCAGCAACAAGATGAACTAGTCGAAGAAATGCAGCACGGCCCCGTCCCCGTCGAACAGCTTCAGGTAAAACCCATTTCGAATTCCAAGAATCGACGCTCGTTTTTCGAACAATTCGTTGGATTTCCCAACTGGGTTTTTGTTTAATTTGGTTTCTGTGGGTTTTACTGTTCGGATTCATGGGGGTTTTGTTCAAGATTTGAGAAATGTGGGTTCCTTTTTCTTTGTGAGATTGCTGTTAAAGATTGTAAATTTGATATGGGTTTTGCGTTTGCGTTGGGTTTTGATGTTTGGACGGTGAAATTCGATGATGTGTTGATGTTCTTTGCTATTATCAGTTTCTTGGGTTTTGATGTTTGAACATACAATGTGAAACCCTAGCCTGCAATTCGGGATATGGGTTTGGTGAAGAATTTGAGAATCTTGATTACAGTTTAACTTTCGGATAGTATCTTGATTAAAAGGACCAGTCTTTGCTTAAGTATGCTGTTACTTTTCTGGTTCAAGGCGTCAGGCATAGCTTCAATTGATGTAAAGAAGCTTAAAGATGCGGGTTTCTGTACTGTCGAAGCTGTTGCTTACTCTCCGAGGAAGGAGCTTCTGCTAATCAAAGGAATCAGCGAAGCTAAAGTTGAGAAGATCATTGAAGCAGGTTTGCCATTCATTTTTCCATCTTCTTTCTTTTTAATGTAAATATCAGCACTATCTGTTTTAGTATTGATATCCTGCTTGTTTACTTTCATTGATAGCTTCCAAGCTGGTGCCTTTGGGTTTTACTAGTGCTGGCCAGCTCCATGCTCAGAGACTCGAGATCATTCAAATTACTTCTGGATCAAGAGAACTTGATAAGATACTAGAGGGTCAGTTTCCGCTATTCTTCTTTTGTAACCAAGAAATACTGGTCACTTCATACTCTTAGTCCTTGGTTTACCAATAGAAATGTAGTGCTTGAATGTTCTATGCTTTCTTAACTTACCCATGGATTTCTTTTGACAGGAGGAATTGAGACGGGTTCTATTACCGAGATATATGGCGAATTCCGATCTGGAAAGACTCAGCTGTGTCACACGCTTTGTGTCACTTGCCAAGTAAGTGACTTTGGCTTCTTTCCAATATGTTGCTGGTATTTCACAAGAAGAGGTTAGGTTACTCACAATAGACTTAGATGTTTTTACATTGGTTTTTCTTCTCTGGAAAACCAGATTGCAATCAACCATATGAAAGGCAAATATAGCCTGAATCACGTATTCTATTCCATGTGTTATCATTTCAAAACTCATAAGGTTCATTTTTCCCTGGATGGGGCTCTAGAGTTCCTTGTCTAAGGTTCACCCTTATGTTAGACAAACTCATAAATCAATTTATAAGGGCAACTACCCCTCCACGTGCAAACTATAATCTTCATTCACCAGAGTGTGCCTCTAATTCATCTTGATGTTTCAGCTCCCACTAGATCAAGGAGGCGGAGAGGGGAAAGCAATGTACATTGATGCTGAAGGTACATTCAGGCCACAGAGGCTCTTACAGATAGCAGAGAGGTCTGATCGGGATACTTTCAGTTGATGAGGCTTTTGTGATTTATGTATCTAGATGGTTTAATGGTGTTATTTTTACAGGTTTGGACTTAATGGTGCTGATGTCTTGGAGAATGTGGCATATGCTAGAGCTTATAACACAGATCATCAGTCAAGGCTTTTGCTCGAAGCAGCTTCTATGATGGTAGAAACAAGGTGCAATACTCTATGATTTCCCTTTCTATTCTGTTGTATGGAGTTTTGTTTTAAATTTATGTTCTTTACTGTCATGACTAAAGTCTGTTATGATCTTCTGATATTCTTGTTTAGAGCTTGGTCAAATCTACAACTTTTTAGGCAGGACTAATTTGAAGGGACTTTGGTTCTATAGGTTTGCTCTCGTGGTAGTAGACAGTGCTACTGCCCTCTACAGAACTGATTTCTCTGGAAGAGGGGAACTTTCAGCCAGGCAAATGCATCTTGCAAAGTTTCTCCGGAGCCTTCAGAAGTTAGCAGATGAGGTAAAGAATTTCACCCACTTCATGTACTTAGACCCTCTAGTTTATCATAGTCATTGATTGGGATTCCCCTCTGTTTACTGTGATTGCAGTTTGGCGTGGCTGTTGTTATCACAAATCAAGTAGTTGCACAAGTAGATGGTTCTGCACTCTTTGCTGGACCTCAGATAAAGCCTATTGGGGGTAACATCATGGCGCATGCTTCCACAACAAGGTATACCGAAATAACCTAATCCCTTTTTTGTAGTTTGTCCTTATTTTCCTCCCCAAAGAAATTACTCCTTGTGTGAGCATTACTAAATCTTTATCTCTTATTATAATAGGCTTGCTGTCCGTAAAGGCCGAGGGGAGGAGCGCATATGTAAAGTAATAAGTTCTCCTTGTCTGGCGGAAGCGGAAGCACGGTTTCAGATTTCTCCAGAAGGTGTCACTGACGTCAAAGACTAGTAGACTTCTTCAGTTCTTGCTAAAACTCAAAGCAAGACTACTACTTGTAATCTTGTATCTTTCTTGTAACGGATCTTCAAGGAACTCAAGCAAAATGTCGCAACTTTGTAATTTCTCTCTATAGTTCTATGAAATTTTGGATGAGTTTGCCAAATCAAAGCTTCTAAGTCCGCATAAAACTGATAGCGTCGTTTTCTTATCAAGCTGAATGCCGCTCTTTTGTTGTGTTCTTATATGGACTTTTAACTAGAATTCAAAGACGGTAAAGTACTTGTGCAGTAACTATCTTTCAAAGTTCAACTCATAGTAAAACTCAAGGGTTAAAATCATCAGTTCAGTCCCAACAAACAATCCTACCAACAGAAAGTATAAAAGTTAATTAACTAAACTCAATGTGTAACTGATGAGAACAAAACGTAACTCTTGAGATTTAAACTACACATTTCTTGTAAGCAACCATTATTGTCTGCTCTGTGGCTCACATCTAGCTACGTGGATCTTATAGGACTGATAATCAGTGACATGAAGGAAAGATTAAAATCTTTTGCCTGATTCTGCTACTCAGTGCTATGAAGCCAACTTAAGCTGGGAATGAACCCCGATCAGTACATGTCTCATTAGTAAATTTCAATCTCGAAGCTGGGAATGAACACCTTTTATTTGATAAGTTCTCCTTGTCTAGCGGAAGCAGAAGCACGGTTTTAGATCTCTCCGGAAGTTGTCACCGACGTCAAGGACTAGTATACTTCTTCAGTTCTTGCTAAAACTCTTTGCAAGACTGCTTTCTTGTAATCTTGTATCTGTCCTGTAAAGGATCCGTAAGGAATCTAAGCAGTTATGTCAAAACTTTGTCTACAGTTTTTCATGAGTCTGCCAAATCGAAGTTTGCGAAATTTAATCCCCGTTTTCTTATCATGCTCAATGCCGCTCTTTTGTTATGTTCTTGTATGAAAAATGCACGAGAATGTTACAATTCAACGAAGTGTGAGATATATCAATTCTTTTGACCATTGAATATTAGTGTTTTTTTTACGCCTTTTCCACCTCCTAGGTGAAGTACATGTGCAGTAACTACAGTTCAAAGTTCAAATCGAGGTAAAACTCAAGGGTTAAAACACTTCTCTAAAATGTAACTTCCACCAAACAATCTTTTACCATTAGAAAGTAAAAGGATGAAATAACAAGGCTGCACGCCCAAGCAATTTCGCACCATTTTCAACAGTACTCACTGCAAACGCCACCGTTTTAGTACCAAAAAAGACAGAAACTTCCGTTTAAATGTTATCGTTGAAAAGCTCGGAAGAGAAGAAAGAAAAGAAGGCGGAGGCCGAGAGATTCGAAAGAAACAAAACCACCGCCGTCGTCTGAAAACTCCGAACTCCGACGAAGCTCGGAGGTTGAAAATGGCGACGAAGCCCGGCGTTCCGAAATCCGGCGCCGTTTCGAGAGGCTACAACTTCGCATCCAACTGGGAACAGGTACACCGCTCTTCCCTCCTTATCTTCAAATCTTCAATTCCGAAAAACCTCATTGCCCTAGATTCGAAATCTGAGCTCCCCCTTCTTTTTCATTGAAATCTCAATTAGCTAGCTTCAGATCAGATCGGATCAGATCTCGAATAAAAGATCAGATCTTTTTAGTTACGAATTTGATATTTTGCTGCAGAACACGCCGTTGACGGAGCAACAGCAAGCCGCCATTGCGACGCTCTCGCATTCTGTGGCGGAGCGGCCACTACCTAGCAATTTGGTTAGATATAACTGACGTTTTTGTAAATATTTGGACTTTTATAATCCGCATTGTGTAATTTTATGCTTGTAGAACTGAAATTTGTGTTGTGTTGCGTTGATATTAGGCTCAGGACCATACTTCAGGCCACCCGACCGGCCTGACGGTGGTGACAAAGGACAGCTCCTTTGGCTCGGAGCAATCCGCCGCCATTGAATCTGTTCTTGTTAATACAAATCAGGTATGATTTTGCAATTTTCGTTGCGTTTTTCGCTTCAAATTTAGTGGCATTGTTCATTTCATGTTGGATTTTGTGTTTTGCAGTTTTATAAATGGTTTACGGATCTTGAAGCTGCCTTGAAATCGGAGGTTAGTGCTTGATTTTTTGGCACTGCAGCTACTTATGATGTTTGCAAGTGTGTGAATATGGGCTCATTGGATATCTGTTTTCAATTTTTAGACGGAAGAGAAGTATCGACACTATGTAGACACTTTGACTGAGCGGATAGAGACATGTGATGGTATACTCAATCAGGTAATCTTAAGTAGTCTTGTGTACATTTTTGAAAATCTTGATTCTTGGAATGGGATGTTAATTTGGAGGCGGAGTTTCGTTGTATGCAGGTGGATGATACCCTAGACTTGTTTAATGAACTACAACTTCAGCATCAAGCGGTGGCAACCAAGACAAAAACGCTTCATGATGCATGCGACCGTCTGGTGGGATACTCTTTCTGACCCTTTCTTTACGTTTAATGAATATATCTACTGCCATTTTAAATCCCTTTTTATGGTGCCTGAAAACTTCCGAAATCTACTTTTGGCTTCTGTGAAGGATGAGCGAAAAGATGTCTTTGAATCATACGTGTTGGTTTATGTAGCATGCATGCGTAGGTTCTGTCGTCTTCTTCTTGCAAAATAAATACTTACTGTTGTTTTCTCATTTTCTTGTGCAGTTAATAGAAAAGCAACGACTGATTGAATTTTCAGAAGCACTCCGCAGTAAACTGAACTACTTTGATGAATTGGAGAATGTAAGGTTTGACTGCTACCTTACCTAGAGATACGATTTCCTTTGCTGAGGTTGTGGTTCCCCTCCTCTTGAAAAAAGTAGTAATTTTCATAACATATGTGGTAATGCACAAATATTCTTTTGTTTTTGAATTAATGATTTAATTGTTTCTTTGGCCAAAGCTTCAAAGTTTTAAGTAATCTGCAGAAGTTAGTTTCTCCTTAGTCTGGGCATTACTTTGTAGTGTTCAAATTAAATTCAAGTACATATACTTCCAAGCTTTGCGACTAGCATCTTACCTTATTTGGTTTGTTTGGATGTAGGACAGAATTCATCTTATATATAATTCATGTATAATTGTTCAACTCTGTGCAGATTTCTACTAATTTTTATTCTCCAAACATGAATGTTCTTAACGAGAGCTTTCTTCCTCTTCTCAAGCGCCTTGATGAGTGCATCTCGTAAGTGGAAAACCTCTATTTTCAGTTATTATTCGCAATTCTATGCCTTTGCCACTACTCAGATAAAAGCCTGGCCATTTTCCATTGTAATGTGGAAACTAGAAATGTAATAATGACAAAATTTAAGATTAAAACTTATCATTCCCAAATCATTTTTACCTCTTAGGTATGTTGAAAGCAATCCACAATATGCAGAATCCAGTGTTTACCTGCTCAAATTTCGACAATTACAGGTATAACTCGCAAAGGAATTGATTTGGTGAATAGTATAGAATGGAGATCCTTCCTCTTGTAAAACATTTTGGTCTTCAGTAACATATATTCTTATGTTTTGGACAGTCCCGAGCCTTGGGCATGATCCGGTCTCATGTACTTTCAGTTCTCAAAGGTGCTTCTTCTCAGGTAAAGTTACCTTATTGAATTTGATTGGAATTAGCACATCTTCCCATATTAGACTTCATTTGCTACATGCATTACACAGCTTTTATAACGGTCACTATCTTGCATCAGGTACAGGCAGCTATCCGGAGTAGTGGTGGCAGCAAATCATCTGTTTCCGAGGGTGTAGAAGCATCGGTTATATATGTCCGTTTCAAGGCAGCAGCAAGTGAGGTAATGGTAGCCATTTTGTCTTGGAATGATTTGTTGGATTAGTTGAATTGTGATATTACTGGATGTCTCAAGTCAAAGTCATGTGGGAATGTGGGAAGGGGATTCTGTGATTTAAGTTCCAAAGTCATGTACGTGTTGATGTCTAACAAACAGAGTATCTGCAGCTTAAGCCAGTTCTGGAGGAAATTGAAAGTAGAGCATCACGGAAAGAATATTCTCTGATCCTTGCAGAATGCCATAAACTATATTGCGAACAGAGACTTTCCTTGGTGAGTAGATGATTGACATACTTCTATTTCCAAAAGGTTCACTGCTTGTTTATCATACTAATTTATTTGGTCAGAACATCACTGTTGTAAAACCCCCATTTTTGTATGCATTTTCCAGGTAAGAGGTATAGTACAACAACGGATATCTGAATTTGCCAAGAAAGAGGCCTTGCCATCATTGACTAGATCTGGATGTGCATATCTAATGCAGGTAAGATAAGACACATATGGTACACCAGTATAAGGATATGTGTTAAAGCAGAACTCCTTTTAGTGGTAATGAACGACTTACATTTTAACGATAAGGTGAGGATTGTATGATCAACCTTGTTTTAGTTTAGTACATTAGAAGAGCGACATAGCTGTGATTCATGATGTAATAGGATATGAAACTTGCTGCTAAATATGGAGCTTTTGCTCTTTGAAATATTGGGTATGCTGTAAGAAGGTCAAACTGGTATATACTTTACCAGTCCTTGGATGCCATGCCACAGTTCATGAAATTATCATTTTTTTCTTGTACTGTAGGCAGGTTCTTAACTTCAATGTAGGGCAACAAAGTTTCTATTATAATTGGCACCACTTTTATTGCAGGTCTGTCAACTTGAGCACCAACTTTTCGATCATTTTTTCCCATCTTCTGCAGAGGACGTTTCAAGTTTGGCTCCATTGATAGATCCTCTGTAGGTCCCCTTGTTCTTCCCCTTTTAGTCCTTTTTCTCCGTGTTAAATAACTTCTGCCAAGAAATGAACCAATCTTGGTTTGGTTTGTCCCTTTCACTTCATTCCTTGTTTGTTTATGTGCACTCTAAACTGTTGAAATTCCTGATGGCGATAACCTTATGCAGGTCTACATACTTATATGATACACTGCGTCCAAAACTTATTCATGAAACAACTATAGATTTTCTTTGCGAGCTTGTCGATATATTGAAAGTTGAAGTCCAAGGTGAACAGTCAAGTCGGAGGAGTGAATCATTAGCTGGTCTACGACCTACACTAGAGAGAATTCTTGCTGATGTTCATGAGCGGCTGACTTTCCGTGCTCGAACACATATTCGTGATGAGGTCAGTTCTGTTTCTTTAAGTTTATATTGCTAGTTGACGTTGCCGCATATTTTATCTTGCGTGTTCACTTCACTAGATTTGTCTTCCAGCATACCTTGTTTTTGCTTTTCTTTTTTCTTATTTAGATTTTTCTTGCTTTGCTTTTCAGATAGAAAACTATTTTCCGTTGGATGATGACTTGGATTACCCCGCAAAGCTGGAAAGATCTGCAGCAGAGAATACTGAAACTACTTCTGTAATTCTTTTCCCATTTCCCTTTTTCAACTTTTTTGGACGTTTGACACTATTATGTATGTTGTCTGATGAGTATCTAAGTGTATATCTGCCTAGTCTTTAACTGATAGTCTTATCTGATGAGTATCTAGGTGTATATCTGCCTAGTCTTTAACTGATAGTCTTATACGAGATCAGCCCAAGGTTATTAATTTTAGTATTCTCGTATATAATCTTCATGGCATTTAATGAATTATTTATTTAAATAATCTGTTCTTATTGGTAGTTCACTTTCTGAAACATCTACGGTTAGTGACCTAAGAATGTATTCAACACTTTGTGAATATTGATTGAGTACGTAGTCTACCTCTAGGGACACTAGATTCCCTTTCCCGTGCAACATACTCCCAAGATGGGCATTTATACACATAGTTTAACATGATTTGAGTATCTATTTGATGGTAGTGGGCGGGAAGTGGTAACATTAATGTCAGCTCCTGTTCTCTGTAAATTCTGGCTCCCGTTTTTCTTTTATATGATGATTAATCTTTCTTGATTGATTTTGTCATCTGTTCTTTTTTTATGGCCAAACTGCAGGCTGATGAAAACCTTGTTTTTAAAACATGGTATCCACCTCTTGAGAAGACAATATCTTGCCTTTCAAAGCTGGATCGTTGTTTAGAACGGGAAGTTTTCACTGGTTTAGCACAGGTAATGAAGCCTTTGCATAGCTGCCATATTAAATTTTTCATGAATAACTACTCTTCAAATAAATTAGTTCCAACATTGGTTTTAATTTATTTTTATTTCTACCAGGAAGTAGTTGAAGTTTGTTCGGTATCTATCCAGGTGAGTCATTGACTGTCTACTAATATATGCAGAGCATAGGAAATTCCCTGTGCATATATTCACTTAGTTTATTTATGTGACTCTACTGTCATAATATACTGTGTCATCTCCGTTTATTAAGATGGTGGTCCTAACGTGGGCCTCCATTTTAAGTTTAGTATCTACCTTAAAGTTGCAAGATCAAAGCCACATGTAACATGTAGAAGCTTTTGCCCCTCCTTATTTGTGTTTCCTTTCATCTGCTAGAAAGCGAGCAAACTCATTACCAAGAGATCATCACCAATGGATGGCCAGCTTTTCCTGATAAAGCATCTTCTCATCTTAAGGGAGCAGGTGATCTCTCCTTTCCACTTATATCTTGGGCTGTTATTCTTTTACGGATGACTTTCTAATGCATTTATGTTGTCTTTCAGATTGCACCTTTTGATATCGAGTTTTCTGTTACACACAAGGAACTTGATTTCTCACACTTGCTGGTTAGTTTCTCCGAAGCTAAATTCTTCCTGTCCAAGTTCATCATCTAGTGTTTGTTTTAGTTTCAAATGGAGGATGTAACACGATAATTAGGACCTCTATCTTATCATCAATGGCTAAGATATTCTCTAGGCCTTAATTTAATGGTGAACATCTCATCCTTGGAAGTTCTGAGGACTGTGAAATAAAGACATTTTTTCTTAAATACGGAATTAGTTGTTTAGTTTGGATTTCTATTGGACCCAACCTAGTATGCCCGATTTCACTAACCAAAGATGTCTTAAAATGTTGTTTTCGTTTAGGTACCAATGCAATAGAAGTTCCCGAAATGCCTATAAATTGATAGAGTTAAGATCTTATATTTTTTAATTTCCTTGGGCAGGAGCATCTAAGACGGATTCTAAGAGGTCAAGCCTCTCTATTTGATTGGTCCAGGTCAACTTCATTGGCAAGAACCCTATCTCCCCGAGTTTTGGAAAGTCAAATAGATGCGAGGAAGGTTTGTCAATTTCCTTTTCAATCAATGATTTATTAATGTAGTTTCGCAGCAATCCCAAGTTCTGGATTATAGTTTAAGTAGCTATCATAACATTAATTGTTCCTTTATAAATGGATGATACTTGATAACAAGAACTATTAAATAAGATTTCATAAAAATGATTCATTTTTAGTTGATTTCACAATGGTTCGTTTTCTGGATTGCATCCATTTGTTGAACGGAATTAGTCAGTACTTCCTGACATAAAGCTTTATTTTCAGGAATTGGAGAAGAGCCTGAAAACCACTTGTGAGGAGTTCATTATGTCAGTCACTAAGCTAGTTGTGGATCCTATGCTTTCATTTGTTACCAAGGTGTGTGTTTTTCTTCACCGTTAGTAATATGGCAGGAAAGCTTTGTAATGTAATTTGAAGCAAAAGAAAGACCAGACATTGGCATAAGTATATAACTAATAAATTGACAGCACCTTAGAACAATTTGCCTAAATCCAGAACAGACATGAGAAGAATTCATATACTATGGAATTAAAGAAATTTGAACTTTTGTAACCTTGTATCATCCTTAATCACATATCTGAGTGGAGAGCATCTTAACTTAAAATCCACATGATTAAACATGCTAGCAATCCTTACCGGCATTATATTAAGGTACCTACAACCCAGAAGGATCCTTCCTTCACTTGGGTTGGAGGTGCATTTGTGGGTGAAAGAGACCTACTTCCTGGGCCTCCAGTTGAATAGGGAAAAAAACCTCATACAAGTATACCATATCATTAAAAGTCCGGCCTAAACCAAGTTTTCTCATGTTCCAGTAAAATCATGGTTTATTGTGCTTTTCTATAGGTCACAGCAGTAAAAGTTGCAATGTCCTCGGGCAGAGAGAATCAAAGGGTGGATTCAGTCATGGCCAGACCACTTAAAGATCAAGCTTTTGCAACTCCTGATAAGGTTGCTGAAATTGTTCAAAAGGTACGCATCCAAGTTAATTTCTCTTTTTCTTGACAGCAGTCTAGAATAGTTCCAGTAAGGGTCCATCCGTATAACTTCTAGGAGTCTCAGTTCACATCAGAAATGTCTTTGTTTGGAACATACAAATTTCGCCTAATACATATCATCTTCAACAGGTGGCTGCTGCCATTCAGCAAGAGTTACCACTGGTAATGACGAAGATGAAGCTTTATTTGCAGAACTCACAAACACGAAGTATACTATTCAAACCTATAAAGTAAGTGCACAGTACTTCTGACCCATTAATCTTATGAAGCCGATCAGTTGTTATCTTCCCTTGGTAACTGGGTAATGTGGAATATAGTGGTCAATACACAGATTTTTCTAATACAGACAATTAAATGATTGCGATTTGGATATTGCATCCCTACCATACCATAAAAGTGTTACTAAAGTATCATCACACTGCCAATCATGCTAATAGATGCAAGTACGTATGCCCCCCGTCATCTGTAGTGACTTATCTGTTCTCTCCTTTCTGACGCAGGACAAACATCGTGGAAGCACATGTGCAAGTACAGTCCCTGCTGACGTCCGAGTATTCCCCAGAAGAACAAGGCCTGATAAACATGCCTTCCATAAACGAACTACAAGAAAAACTCGATACTCTCCATGAGTAGTGAAAGCTGGTGTTCTCTCATTAGCTTGATTATTGTTGGTTAGATTAGTGAAATCCTGAAATGCTGAAACATCTTTATGAAACTGAGGAATATATGCATCAGTTTTGGTATCAAGCCCATTGGTGGTCTTATTATATAGGGTTTGAAAACGGATTGAATTACACGCCTTTTTCGGTTACATTTTTTTTGGTTAAGAGAGAGATGGGAAGCGCAAAGCTCTTAACACAATTTTGTATGCTACGTTCATTATTCTTACATCAGCATTTGCTATCTGCTGCAACTGTGGAACATAAGGTCTTGCTCGTAACTTTTCAACGCACACCAAAGCACCTTGTTTTGGCTCAGAAGTATATAGCTTCACATTGGATCGGTACAAAATGTTTTATCAACCAAATCTTGATGAAAGTGCGCATAGATGCAGCAGATGCACTATTAGTAACCGTAGAGATTCGGGATATTTGAAAGGAGTCAAAAGCAAAGATAGCCAATAAAGATTTACATGGCATGTAACAAAAAATTGAGGGATATTAATTTATAGCTTTGCATTGGATCATTCAGCTCACATCTTCACATTTACAGGTAAAGAAGTTGGGGGAATATTCGGCTTAAATCTACAAATTTACAGGCTACTATGTTCTACTATGTTCGGTTCTCAATAAAAGGAGTTCCTCCTTGCGAATTTTCTTCACATAGGTCCGATTGGGAACCGCTCGTAACAACTGTTACGGGAGACCACTGATCAGGTACCATGAGAAAATACGTGGTCATAGCTTTTCTGAACCGCTTCTTGTACTGCTGGGGAGAAATCACAGTTGGCATTGTGTTTTTGGGTCCACCAAGAATGCCTGAGGTCTTCACCCAAGTTTCAAGGTGCTTGTCCCATGTATATTGCCTCATGAAATCGATGATCCCCAGAACTAGCTCATCCTTTTCCTCATCCACGCCGACCAACAATGAGTAGTCCATCACATCAATTGACTGGAGAAACAGATGACATTGTTTTAGTAACAGAGACATGCTATGAATATATTACACATCGACATCTAATCAAAATGCTGCAGAAAGATATCCTCGACATACTGCTGGGGTGGGCCTAGTATGATACATGTGGTATGCCATTTCAGTGGCCACATCTGTTTTATAGAAGGCTTGTGTTTGAATATTTGTACATGCAATGTTTTTCCTACCAAAAGACTAGGAATTTGAGAAAACGTAGAACAGGGAATTGAATCAAACTTACAGCAAGGAATGCAGTATCATTCCAGACAGCTCTCTCTAGTAGCCGCTTTGCCTTGTTCCCCACGAATATTGGAGAAGTTGGCATTGCTTCAATCAGATTTTGGTCCAGGAGAACCTTATTGCTCCCAGTTGTATCTGAGTTATAACGTGATCGAGAAGATCCTTTGAGATCATAAAGCCGTGCAACATTCCGTCTAAATAATAAATTCTCCATCACTAAAACATCCATCTTGGACTCTTTCCCTGCTTTACCGTGCTTTGATGAAACCTTCAAGATAAAAGAGAATGAACATTGGGGTTACACTCAGGTATAGTGACAAGTTGTGCATCAGAATTTTATTTTATTTTATTTTTGGAACTGCAAGTCAAACAATCTGTTACACAAGAAGATATCCAGGTTGAGATAATAAGCGGTAATAACTATTGCTAGTTACTCTATCTGACACAAAAGCAACAGCAACAAAAGTAGTTTCCAAGGCAAACAACAATCTATTAATGACCAAGAAACAAAGAATACCTGATAAATGCCGAGGATCTTTGCCAGGCAAGTCGGGCTCCGGGTACTGATTGACTCAGACAAGTATTTAAAGTAAGATGGTGCAAACTTGATAAATGACTCCAGCTCTGTTTTTGTAACTTGTTTGATGATGAACCGTTCATCCAAGGTTTTTGCAAAGAAAACATTGCTCTTGCCACCCTGGGCTCCCCACTTCTTACAGCGGCTAAGAGATCGCACAAAATCTACTTCAGAAGGGCAACATATCCTCCTCAAAGCCTCAAAGCGCGTTGCATAGTAACAAGTGACGGTATACCTCACCTTCCCAAGGGGCCCATCATCTGTAAAGGAAACTCTAGCATGTAAATCCTTTGACAAGAGTGAGTCCAAAGCCTGAGAGCTCCTTGACCGCGCCGTGGATAAGATGCTCTCATCAGAAGAACCAAGATTTCTGTAGGTCTCAGAGACCGCTTCGTCAAAAGAGTTGAGCGAGAGAAGATTTGCTGAATCAAAAAGCGGCAAGGAGACTGAACTATCCAAGGAATTTTTTGGTCTTTCAGACTCAGAAATCTGCAAATGGTATTCTGGGGAGACAAGTGCATACGCAATAACACTAGTGGGTTCATCATCAAAAACAGGGATAATAGTATCATTAACACCAACAGGCAGTAGCAGTCTGGCACCACTTTGCCGTTCCAATTCCCGGAACAATGGGACATAAACGGGATTGCAATCACCGATAACTATCTTCTGAGCATTCAAGGAAGTATTTTTGTCGAAACCCTTGAGAGGTAATGAAGAGTTAAGAGATTGAGTTACCTGGAACCCAGCTTGTTCAAAAGTACTATTTTCCAAATCTGAATTGGATGCTACTTTTCTGATCGCAATTGGAGAATCAGGTAAAGAATAGCCATTCTCTTTAGGTTTTGTACTAGTTGGGGGGCTTTCACCAGTCCAAGCTGCATCAAGGGTATCAGATAAATTTGCCACTACTGGAGACTCATTCCCTTCGGAGAGGGCCCTTCGTACATTTTTTCCAGATTCCAGTGGATCAGACTTATCAGTGACATTTGCACAGGAAGGGGTGGAAACTTCAACCTCACTCCTAGCATTTGGGTCCATACCCATTTCTCGTTTGTTCTGAACTACTTCATGCTGGTTAGGGCATCCAAAATCTCCTCCTTCATTAAAACTTATATCACGCTTTGTTTCCAGAGAGGAATCATCACTACCAACTCCTTTACCTGGCTTGGAGTTTATATTTGTATCAACAAGCTTCTCCGTAGAGCTGATAGTTTTCTCCTTGAGTTTCGGAAGGGAAGTGCTGGAACCTTCCTGAAAATTACTTTTACTTAAACTGGCAGCATGAATCAGGCGTTGGTCCCAAACATAAGACTGGACGAGCAACTGCCTTCGCAATCTATTAATATCAAGCAGATCAATTGCGGGCTGGCCAAACTGTACCTCCCTATGCTTTACTTTTCGTAACGTTTCCTAAACATTGTCAAGTCACCAATGAGAAACTAAATGGAAAAGAAAAAAATACATAATGCACAGGATCCAAGTAGGAAGAGCAGGTATGGAGGTGGGTTTTATGTGGACTACCTCAAAGTCTTCTCTTTCCTTCTGAAGCAGCTCTTCAAGTTCTGCAATTTGTTGACTAGATTCAGATATTTTCTTTCCGCCATCCTGTATGCATGCACCTACTTTCTTTTCTAAAATCTGATTGAGAGCATTCCGCAACTCTGTAAATAGAAGCTCTGCCCGATGGCCCACCTAACACAAGATCAATGATCTTATAAGCATTGAAAAGTTTAGAATCACTTGCTCTATCAACTAAAAGTAAATAAATTGCACCTCCTCAGCTTCTTTTTGTATCCATTCCTGGATCTCATAATGAAACTCGAGTTTCGGTGGTGGCAAATAAACAGAATGAACATGAATTGAGGCATAGCTGAAGCAAGCAACCATTCTCCCAAAACTGCACATATAAGACAATAACATAAGAAGATAATGGATTAGGCCGCTTTAGCTGATTAAGCACTTGGAAGCTTCAAAGACCTTCTAAGTGACAAGAAATCACCCAGTTTCTTTTCAAGATGAGCACCCAGCAAGTACAAAAAGAAACAAACCGACACAACAATATAAGCTTCTCTGTGAAATTCAAAACACAAAGCACAAGGGTAAACTGAGAATGGTGACAAGCTTTGAACCATAGATACACCCCAAGAAAACCAGGTCAGACCGCCTTCAGTAACAAGATTCCAAAACCACTCTGTATTACCTATATATGTCTAAAATGAGAAAAGTATGGCAAATTGGTTGGTGCAAGTTTAGCAGTCCTTAAAGGAAAATTCATACCCATAAAATCGAAGACAATCTCTGTGAAGGGAATGACCACAGGTTGCAACTCTGTTTGCAGCTGCATGATTTGAAAAGCTCAATTCCAAAAATTTCCCGAAAGATAAACCCCAAGCAGCATCTGACATGACTACTCTGCGAGTTGCTGGAGGGAAGCCATTGATTCGAGGACATTTCAAGCACCTGTGCCACATCCAAATTTTTCCTTCCCTCTCCCCTGGTAGCAGAATCTCTGGGAGTTTCTTAACAGATATTGTAAGGCTTCCTTGTCGATGAGTATAACAATGGACATGCGCTTCTGATGGCATCCCACATGAACGACAAAGGTAACTCTAATAAGAAGAATGAACACTTCACGTTATGAGATTGCTGATGAAAAATAAAATTCATCTAAATTAGCAGAAAATAAAGAAATGACGGACCATACAAAGTACCTGATCAAACAGATGATCTCGTAAGAACCTCCCCAAAGGCTTGTCAAAACTTCCATAGTACTTGATTCGAAAGAGATGGGAACGTTCACAAACAGTTCCTTTCCACACACAACGTGTAGACAGGGAAACCAAAATGCTTTGGTGGTCAGAAGGCGAAGGGGGAAACTCTTCTTTTGATCCTACGTCGTCATTGTAATTATCACTCTGATGTTTTATCGAGGTCAACTCTGGGGTTTGTCCAACATTTGGAGCTAAGGTAATGCTCCCAGCATAGCTACTGCTAGCACCATGTGCTACCTCTGAGGCGCCAAAAGAATTAGAGATTAAACTATCATCGACCAGAGCTTCCCCAGCCATAGCAGTTTTGGGCAGGAAAGACCCTTCACAACTCACACCAACATTGTTTTCAGAGACATAAATGGAGGGAAGCTCTTTACTGTATGAATGTGTGTTATCCTCTCCTGGGCGAGACAAGGAAGTGAAGGGAGATTTAGATTCTACAGAGCTTGAGCCATTTTCTACGAGAAAAGCTTGAGAGCAAGTAGCTTTAGATGAGCAATTTACACTGGAGCCTTCCATTTTAGAAAGAAGGTCAACATTGGTACACAAGCCACGATCTGAAATTAAGTCGTTATGAGATTTCTGTAGTTCACTGCTAGCTTCTGGAACCTGAAGCTTGCCAGCTGATGGGAAACTAAAACCAGGTATGGTGGATATAGACCTGTCAACACTTGATGGTTTATCAGGTAATGCAACAGTGATCACAGATTTCAAAGGAAGTTCCGGAAGTGAAGCTCCTTCATCCGCCAGAAATGAAGTTTCCAGAGCCAAGTGATAAGCCGCAAAAACTCCATATTGGACAACATGTTTCACCTTCTTTAACTCATCCCCATTGGCACCATGGAGCAAAATCTGTAACAGATTCAATCTATCTCAACACTTTTGACTATTGTTTCATTTGCATTAACAAAAAGCAAGGGAATTAATGAATTCAGTTAACAAACCAAATGTTATAACAGGCATGTAAATGCAGCCCCACATTCTACTGATCCAAGCTAAGAAAAAATCCACAATATGATATCAACATCCTAAATCAGTTGTCTTCTCAAACTGATTACAATTTCCTAGTATATAATATATTTCTTTCATGCTCCCACTGACTATCTTAGCGAAAATACTACTAAGATTAATTCCTACCCACTAAATTCAAGGTCAAGAACTAGGCAGCAATAACTTCCAGTTGATACACAACTAATTAAGCAACTTTGTAGCTCTGTGTCTCTGTGTGATGTGCTTCAATTTATATTAAATACTTACAGTAACACCCAAGGGCTTCGGGCAACCATCGAAGAACATCAGAGTCTTAGTTGATTTCTTCCCACCTTGCCCGGCACTGCCGTGCACTTCAAGAAATTTATCCACACGGAACACGTCACAATACCCCAGTTTTGGTGATGTGAGATGGTCTATTGAAGGGACTATTTGTGCCCCAGTGCAGCGTGCTATTCGGTCTAGAAGTGGCCTCTTGATGTTCAGAACAAGTGATATGTCTTTTGCAAGAAGGTAGTCTTGAGCATACCGAGATACAGACTTCTCAACCAAAAGAACATTAGGGTGATGTGAGTCTATCTTTGCAACTGCCATCTTCAAATGATCCATTTCCTAAAACAGAGAGAATCTAGCCCATCAGAAGAAGAAACTTGCTAAGTGATAAGTGAGTAACAGAAAACATATGCAGTGTTTTATCTCCTATCAAAGATTTAAAACCATACTGGAGATTCAAAGTTTGAACTTACAAAAACCTAAACAAGCGGAAAAGGCAAAGTCTACCTGCTGCAACAAAGTATCAAAACATGACAACTGGGTTGAAACACGCTGATATTCCAAAGCTCCTCCAAGAATTAAAAAGCGCGGTTTTTCTATCTTTGATGTCATTCGCCGATGAGCAACATTTTTCTTACAAACAACTCCTTTAACCACCAAACTGAAGAAAATAAAACATGTTTGCCATAATAACATAAAAACACTGATAAAATACTCACTGATAATGAACTAATCATTATGGCTTGCATAAGTTAAACACGTAACAATACTGGCACATATAAGCTACAAGTATATGAAGCATTGAAAGAAAAACTACCTGTCCCTGCGACGACCACAGGCTATGCACTTAACCTTCACGTAACCGCCAGGATCCATTCCTCCACCCTTGCTTGTATCCGGCTTTAGAAGTGTGGCAGCTTCCCAGGATAAAGATGTAATTATGTCCAACCAGCTCTCTTGGTTGTCTTCATCACCCAGGGGAAGATTTTCAACCTGCAAAAGCTGGGAGACCAAAGCTCTAAAATGACCTTCTACAACATTCTTCATCACATTCCTGTGCTCCTCAATTGACTTCTCCCTAGTACGATACTCCCCGCCACCAAAGCTATTTGAAGTGCGTAGATATCCCCACTCCCCAGCACCACCACCAACCCCACCACTATCATCATCGTCGTCGTCAAACAAAACAGCTTCTCTCTCATCTTCCTGATCTTCAGGCTCTGGAGGGAGCCAAAGTAGCCCATTGTTCTCGAAATCCACAGGTTCTGTATTTGTACTTTGCAGGTCATATGGAGAAGCTTCACATTCATCAGAATTATCATGTTCCCGTGATTCATCCTCAAGTTTCTTAATTCCTTCTTCACACAGTGTATTAAAACTCTCAGGCAATAAGGAACTTGTGTTATTTTCATCAGGATGAACCTTCTGTGGTCCATAGACGTTACCAAACTCCTCAACATTGACTGCACTATAATAGTCATTTGCATGAGAGAAATGACTCGGTTCTGAATCTGAACGATAAATGCCGTAGTCATCATCCTCATCATCACTCCTGAGTAAAAACGAGAAATGGATTACCTTAGGAAAAATCAAATGAAATCATACAAGAATATGAGAATGAATAATCGAGGGTAGGAGCTTAGTGATTCATATGACCTAACACATAGGCGTCTCGCAGACAATATTATTCACTTTCCAAACCACCTCTATCAAACTTACACAGATAACTAATGAAAAAAATAGGGAATCCATGAGAATCTAGACAAGATAATGACATAACAATTGGTAATATGGCAGGAGATACCTGTTCGTGAAAAAGCCAAATTGGTTAGGGGACGACTCTGCCATGGCTACATCAGAGACAATGCTCCTCTGAGATGTTACATCGCCTTGGTTGGCTGTAACTGAATCAATTTGGGAAGCTGATTGACTAGGGCTAGGATCAGAAATATACGGCACACGCTGGTATGGCCCAGTCGAGTAAGGGGTAGAACCAATAGTGCTGCTGCTACTGTGGCAGGTGCAGCTGGACTTGGTGCTCGCCAAACTTGTTGCAGATGGTGATGGACTGAGGCGAGGGCTAGGTGCAGGGATCCCATTATCAACTGCCGCTACGCGTTGCTCCCATTGCTTGAAGCAATAATTACAGACTCGAATCCTCTCCCAATCTTCCCTCCCAACACTCGACTCATCAGATGGGGCAGGAATAGTGTTGGCAGTACACTTGGCACAGAAAACTCGGCCACAAAGTCGACAATGATGCCTTCGGTTAAATATTGTGAACTGAGAGTCACAGTCATAACATACCCTACAGCTCTGATCAGGCATCCAAAAGTCCCTGGACACATTGGGTGGCTCAGACCTCCGAGGGATCCAAGACTTGAAAATGTCTACTAACTCGGATAGTTTGTTGTCGGGGCTGCCCATCGACAACTACCCCACCCGAGCCCACTCATGACGAAAGGATCATTGCAAAGTCCACACTACAGCAAACCATAACTGGCTACTAAAACACCTGCTGCAAATCACGATCCAACTCCAAAGTAAAACAAAATGCAAACAGATTGCAAAACCCAACAAGACCACAACTCTTTCGAATTCGAAACTGAACATGACATGCCTAGTTCATTGCTAAGAGCTCAATGGAATCAAACATATACAAACATCCTTTCAACTCAAAACTGGATTCACATAACACACAAATCCATAAACATCAAACAGAAACTCAAAGTTCAAAGTTCAGAATAAAAATTCAATCTTTACATCTAGCAAAAACATTAGCATGCAAATTCAGAACTTAAGCAGCAGTGTGAATTACCAGGACTACGAATTCCCAAGCAGCTGAATTCAAAATCCCATATCGAAATTCCCCAAATTCAGTTCGAATTCCGAGAAATTAAGCACCAATTCACCAAAAAGCTCAATCCTTTAACGCCCAAAATGCCTTCTTTCTGCAGTAAATCTCTGAACGCAATCAAACCCAGAAGCCCTAATCAATCAATCAATCAAACAAGGCGCAAAATCTTGGATCGACCCCACCATGCAAACAATTTATATATGTTTTATTTTCGGAACAAAATTGTTCAATACAACAACAAAGAAAGAGAACCCTGTTTGTTTTTTGGTTCGTGTAACAAAAAAATATTGTAATTTAAAATCATTACAGGCCACACGATAATTAATAAATTAAATAATCAATGAAAAAATAATGATAGATAAAATGGAGACGACATGTCAACCGCACCTGTAACTGTAAATTTATTCTGGAATTTTGGCGGCATCTCCGACTGAAAATATTACTGTAATTTAAGAGACAGATCACCGACTTATTAAATGGATTCTCATGCAAATTTTGTACTTTCCTCTAGGATCTAGTGCTTGGAAGATACAAAGGTTGGTAAGTTTGGTTAGTGTGAGTACACTTTTTGGGTAATGTTGGTGAATTTGTTAAGTTTTAGTTAAATTTTGGTTAGGTTTGTATGAGTTTGGTCAAAGAAAAAAAAATGAAGTATTTCAGCGTGAAATAGATAGTAGTTATTTATTAAGTAATTATATCGATATGATAATAATTTAAATTAAAAGTTTTTTTCATTTCGATTATAAAAAACGGAAAAAAAAAAAAAAAGTACACTACCAGCGTCAAAACTTTCCTAGAGAAAATCCAAACACGGCAATACTTGGAGCAATGAAGTAGTAGTAGAATCTTGGTTGGATTTGAAGATGGTCGATGTTCAACAAACTCCTTAAGTCACAAGTCACTCCTACGTTGGTTAAGTGGACATTAACGCCTGGTCAAACCACACGTGACCAAGTCACGTGATTGAGGTGATCCAACTGCCATTTTTTACGAGTCAACATTATAGCAATGAAGTATCAACCACAACCAAAACCTCATAGACTTTGGTTATTCCAGAGGAATCTAAAATTAGAAAAAAGAACTTAAATCCATGAAAATAGCAACTAATCCTATGTGGCAGCAAAATAATTGTTGTTGACTTCTTGTTTGACCTGATGATCAGGCAAGCTGCTGTTGCTGTTACTGCTGCTGTTGCTGCTGTTATTTTGAACATCACCAACATCATTCGAATTGGTTTTCTTCCGATCACCGGAAGCTGGTGGTGGTGGTGATAATGATTCCTTTTCGGCCACTACAGCCTCAGCAAGAGCAATTGGCATCAGGCAGAGGCCTAGTTTGGTTTGGAGATGCTGCATTGCCTTGTTCATGTCTGTTTCCATCAGCCTCACTACTTGCTCCAAATCAACGTCATTGAAAGAAATATCTGCTACTTGACCGATTGATGGCGATAGCAACGAACCATTAGCACCCTAGCATGATTTGGTTCACTTGTCAAAAGAATAATTATAATAGCAACGAACGATTAGCACCCTAGCACTATTTGGTTCACTTGTCAGAAGAATAATCATAATCAAGTTGTGTACTAATTGATATCCACCTAATGCTACATGTTAAAACAGCTGATACGGAGAACATTTTGCTTAGGTATATAGTGTATCGAACATATTTAAGTTTAAGATAGGAACAAAGCTGGTACGCATTTAGAAGAGGTTTTAGTACCTTAGCTTGTTGATTTTCTGTAATGAGAGGAGAAACTGCCTCTGCAGTCCCCTGTGTGCTGGTGCTCAGTGCCTGCCAATCGTCAAGTCATTATCAAGTTATGCAAAAACAGTGTAATAGAAATCAAAGTCTTGGGTCTTCTTGTTGTGATTTGTTCAATTTGTCACACCATCTTCGAGTTGATCACCATTTCTTTCAATGAAAATGTGGAGGGACTATTAGAAGTGAAGAGTTTGGAAAGTCATCATACCTTGACTTGGAGCTGAAGAGACTTAACATACTCAATGATCTCATCAAGCATAGATGCCTTGTCGGTCTGAAAATCATGAGTTGCACCAACGCTTTTTTAGAATCAAGCCTTGTTAGAATGTGTTGCAGTGTGAAATGGAAAAGCATTTGCTCACCTTGTTAGAATTTGGTACAAGTTCTTGCAGATTCTTCATTCTGTCAGCAATTTTTTCTCTCCGAAGCTGCAAAAGTGGGTTTCATAACATATAAATGTTTAATCCATAAATTCCCCAACCAAATTCCTCTACCAAATTCTTCTGTGACAATGAATTTGAACTCAAGTTGATTGGCAGATCTAAAACTTGAAATAACACAACTAACCCTTTCAGCAATGCTGTGTGGATCAGTAGCCTGGCCACGACGTGCCCTCATACGAGGATTTGCAGTTCCAATAGCACATTCACTAGACGGAGCAGCTGATGTCGTCTGTAAGTGAAAATCGTAAGTCTTTAGTACAATGCTTGATATGCTTTGTATTTCCTTCACTACTGTCTATAACTAATAAAAACCTCATCAACAAATCATATGTCAACACTCGAAATCAAACTAAACCAAAACACCAACCTTCAATTAAATAGAAGAGAAAAGTGAAGCTAGGGTAAGTACCTGTGGTAAAGACTGAAATGTAGGCATTGCCATTGTCATCTGAGGTGCAGAAGCGAACGAGGGCAAATAATAGTTTCCTACGTCCTGCTTTCCCTGCTGCATTGCAAAGCAGCAAAGCATTTCAATTACTTCCCAACAAAAATAAGCGAGTTAGCCATAATTTGCAGCTACTTTCCTAAATATGGGTTACCAACATTAAACTTGTTGGTGATCCAAAATTGATACCTCAGTGGTTGCTAAAGCAGGCAAGCTATTGGGATTGGTTGCCATGGCATATATGCCATTATCCCCATATTCACCATTCATGTCGAAACTATGCCTTTTGTGTTGTTCCATACCAGGAGAAAGTGAAGATGAAACGCCCTTACAAGATGGAATAGGCCACACCTGAGGGATTGTAGAAGGGCTTTCAAAATCACTGTTGAATCTTTCGAAGACTGACAGTTCACAATTACTAAATCCCACATTTGCCACATCATATTGCAAGGCAAGATTTTCAACTTTGAAGCTACCATCCACCATTCCATTGGAAGCGTTTGTGTTGCAGTTTTTGCCACCATTTTGTGCATCTGATTCAAAATCGTGAATGTTAATGGACGAAGCATCTTGAGCAACCAGGCTGTTTAAACTCTGATTTGAATTAGTCATATATGTAGGTGAACTGTTGTCATCATTCAGCTGCTCAGATTCAGAACAGTTCCAAGATGATCTTTCTTTTGCATCTGCATCTGACCATGAATAGGAACTGAAAATTTGATCCAGATAGTTGTCCATCATCAACAGCAAATACTTTTCTCCTTTTTTTGCTTCTTTGTTGGCGTCTGTAAATCAATGCAGAACCTAAAAAGAATTTCCTCTGCTCATTTTATGCTAGATCCACCTGAAACACATGAAAAAAGAAGATACAACTAGCTTAAAAACTTGGCTTCAGATGAAAAGTTCATAGTCCCTAGTTATATTTGATACAATTTGCTAGGAAAGTGAACTAATTCAAACACCAGTGCTCAAATTTCGGCCACAAATGTGCATATACATGGAAAATAAAATTGTTCTAAAAGAATCAAGAAGGCATTCCATAAATTGACCAGCAAAAAGGTCTCGAAATTCCTAAAAAGAACCCGAAATTTCACAGAAACATAACGCTGATCATCCACTCTAGCAAACCATACATAGCAGCTAACTAAACTAATCAAACTCATGGATTAACAGGTTTGCTTAGGAAGCGTGACAACATACAAACATACAGATAATTGCAAAGTCCAAAATGCAATAGGGAGACTTACACTGAAGAGAAGAGAAGCAGAAGTTACAGCAGCAATACTGAACAAACTCTGAGGGTTCAAATTTAAACAACAAAATTGATGAGACTCCACAACAGAAACCGCCATTGTAGGCTTCAAAAGCTCATAACCCTTGTGCACGGTGTCAATCATCCATTGGTCCACATCAGCATATGATTTCAATGAAATTTCTCTGTTGACCAGAAAACCGTTACAATATCATTTTCAACGAGGTTTCAAAATCGCCGTGATGTTGGCTGTAGTGGGGGAAATGCTCTATCTTAACCACTTTCTTGTTGACCAAACCAGCCTTCCCAATGTGTCTACTTTCTTCTTGTTCTTCAAGGGTATTTTGATAATTCAAATCATAACTCAGAATATCTCACTCTCCATACCACTTGTTTTTTTTTCATACAATGATATGAGTGGTGGATTTGAACCCGGATGCTCTTTTGACAATGCGCAAATTATACCGCTAAACTAATTGATCACATGAGCGGTTTAATTGGAGAAAGTATAAGGTAGTCATGGTCAGTTACCGGTCTACATCCTTTTTTATAATGTGTTCAGAGTAATTGACATATCTCACCGTTAATTGACATATCTCACTGTAGTATTACTCCTAATTGCTCGTCTAGTTGCGCTTTGATCAAATTTCAGTACCTTTTGAGGTGCTAATATGATAGAAAAGATATACTCTTCCTTAATGAGATGATTTACTGATCATCATTTCCTCTTTAACGGGTAAAGGAGCCTCAAACTAAATTGGGAAAACCAGCATAAGAGGAATCATCATATCATGCATTAGCTAGGGAGCTACCACATTGAGTATGTCTGATTTGCAAACACTGAAACACCTGAAGGCAACACATGGTGGCACGCCAGTGTAAAATTTCCAAGTGCTTTAAAATCGCTGAACTGTTGACTCTGAGAAGACCAACTGAGCATTGATATTGCTTAAAAAAAAAAAAAAAAAAAAAGACCAACTGAGCATTGATATTGCTTTTAATTTACCTTCTAAAACAATTATGCGAGATCTCAAGTTCACTTCTCTAAGATATTATTTATCCACAAAACTCAGTAACCCAGATTCTTCTTTTGGCTATGCAGAATTTTCTCATCATTGGCGATTTACAAAAAGATCATCATAATCTACATTATAGTGCACGTCAGCTGCTCTTACAATTGGGACAATAGTGGCCATGATTTGGTTTTAAAACTTGACCACATCTGTAGCAGAAAGCAGTTTTGCACCTGCAATCAACAAATAATAAACAGAAATTGAAAGGGCATTCAAGGATTAAATGAACGAAACAAGTATGAAACAGTGCTGAGTTATTGTACAGGTCAAATCTAAGCAGAACAATGGGGTATGCAATAAAGCTCTAAGAAATAGAAAGCTTGCTCACATGCAGTAATAAACTCCAAATTTAGTTAATAGACTTGTGAGATGAAAGAAGAAAGAAGTTTTAAGTAAGTTTAAGTTGTGCAGCGGCTGAAGTATTATGAAGTTCTGATGTGAATTTAACAACGATTTATTTCCTATCTAGTTCTTTTGAAGGGTGTTTAACAGTTGCGTATCAAATGAATCAGAAGCCGGTTAAGAGTGGAGCAATATATGAGTTACTATGCGAATCGATTCTGAAAGTTTATGTTTAGTAAAATGTATCAAAGGCATGGCTGCGTTATTTCTGCAGACTGCCATATTTAAACTCCGGTCACACGCAATGCAAAAGCCATTTTGAAAAACAGAAGATAAAAGATTCTAAAGATAGGAACTTTAGCTCAAAATCCAGCGTTATTTGAGAAGACTACCTTACTACAGGTGCCAGAAAGCCAATAATTCTAACACAACAGGAATTACCTACCGTTGCTGGGTAATGGTACTCAAATTTATACCATTAAGGTAGATGGTTTTCAATCACAGATTTTGACTTTTAAAGAACTTAGATCCACTAAGGTAGATGGTTTTCCAAACATGGACTTTGGGAATTCAGCAGTTGCTGCTGTTCATATAGGGTTGAATGAGATAAATCGAGGATCCTAACCTACTATATCGTCTTGATGCCTCCTAAAGCTGTACTAATTGGTTTTCTTTACCAAATGCATTACCCTGCATATCTACCTCAGTAGCCAATCATCTAACTTACCAAGGCAACACACGAAAATCAATTCCCATTGAGCACACAGAACAAAGCTGAAAGAAGCAAAAACAGCAAGATGAAATGTACCTGCACTGCATGAACATACAACCCTCCGATTTTTCCACATAGAACCTACACTTGGGGCACCTCATCCACTGCTTCTTCTCCGCGAGTTTCCGCAACATTATGTCCTCCTTTGCCCTCTCATCCTTATTCAGCTTCTGAAACTCCGCACACTCGATCCCGACATGCCACGGAGCCTTACACTGAGCACAGAACATCCTCCAGCAATTCGGACACTCGGATTGCCTCACCACCTCTTTCCCCTCATCAATCAACATTGCAGAACAATCCTTATAAGGACAGTAAAACTTCTCCGACCCGAGTATCACGGCCTCACACAATGCACTCCCCCACCTATCAAACACCTCCGGCGGCAAAATTCGACGACAGTATTCGGGTTCTAACAACCCTTTACAATCAGGAACAGGACACCTAATGCTTGTTATGTTCTCTTGAAGCTTGGAGGCCACGTATCTCACCATACACTCATTGCAATAACCATGGCTACAATTCTCAACACGAAACAACTCAACTGCGCACGTGGGTTCGATGCAGATTTCGCATACGAAATCTGGGTCGTTTTTGGATTTGGAAGATTGACCCGGTTCAGTCACCGAATGACCCGTAAAGGGTTTCTTCCGTTTTCGAAAACAAGTCTTTGGGGGCTCAAATCTAAGAATTCTAAGCTCCTCGTCGTCGTCTAAGTAGTCTACAGTGTCGTCGGAGAGGTCGATAAAGTTACCTGCTTTAATCGGCGGCGGCGCGGCGGATTTGAGCAGGGACGCCTCGATGGGTCGGAGGGCCGTGTCATCCGGGTCGGGCTGGTCGAGGGAGATGGCGGTGGACTTGGTGGAGCCCCGGAGCGAAATGGGTTGGAAGCAGAAGTCGGCCCCGTCGTCGTCAACGTCGACGATCTCAATTGGGGATCGGGTCACTGTTTTCGCCATTTTGGGATTCTTGTTTGGGGGAGTTTTGTCACTGTGAGGGTGACGATGGCTTTTGGAGCTTTTTGGGTTTGTGGAGTGTCTTTCGACTCCAAATTTCTATTTCGATTTCTCTATTCCTTAACTTACACGCTACATACCTAATTTTGTGTATGAGGATATCTGTGTGCCTTGAGTTTGATTCCTTAAGTTGACTTCAAGTCAACAGATTTATTTGACGTTTAGGGTGAGGAATTTGAACTCAAGACCTCATTCATAATTATAGAATTATAGCCGTATTAGTATATCAAACCTTCGTTTCAGATCAAATACCAATCAATTCCTTCGATCTTTTGCAACCTAACTTACACTCACTCTTGAAATTTTGTCGTTCTTGCACTTAACATAGAATGTAGATACAAAACGTAACCAATGTTATTAAAAAAAATCCCACTGCCAGCAGCATTTGGACTTCGAAGCTCTCTCTCGACGGAGTCGGATTTGGACACCTTCTGGTCCAATGGGTATGGGTAAAATAGTACTCTCCACAAAAGTAACAGAATTCACATCCACACCTGTAAAATATACACAAAAAACATGCGATATAGTTTTTCGCTTTGGGAAAAGAACTGTGGACTTGAACTTAGCCAAGTTGGGTTAGAATAAGTGCACGAGCAGTTGTACTAACCTGCACACCATTCTGTAGCACCCGGAAGATTTTTCGATGTAGATTTTGCAGCGGGGGCACTGCTGCCAATTCTTTTTCTTAGCAAGCTCCTCCACCATGTTTCCTTCACAATCACCTCTCTTTCTCATGAGTCTCTGGAAATTTTCGCAATCGAATTCGGCATGCCAAGGAACCCTACAACTAGCACAGAATTCCCTCTTGCAACTAGGACACTTAGACTTAAGCATCGGTTTGATGATGCCCTTCTTATAAATCAACAGTGCGGAGCAATCCTTGAAGGGGCAGTATAAGTAGTCCTCGGTCTCGGACTCCATGATGGCCTTTTCATGCAAAGCGTTGGTCCACCGGTCAAGGACGTGTTTCGGGAGGATATTCCGGCAGTAATTGCGGTTCAGCAAGCCGGTGCATTGTTGTACCGGGCAGGTTATGTTTGTGACATTGTAGTCGAGCTTGGACGCCACGTAACTAGAAATACATTGGTGGCAGTAGAAATGTACGCAGCCTTTAATGTAAAATTTTGTATAGTTTATCTGGGCACATATATCACATAGAAAAGCACTTCGTTTGGTTCCCATGATCGATCAATTGCGAAGATCAATGGGAATTGATCAGTTGGTTGAGGATGTTGATGACTCTGATTTAACTTCATATATAAATACAGAAAGAAAAAGTGCATTTGGACTCCTCATGAAGAATTGGACTCCTTCACAACTTCTAGGATTAGGGAGTTAGATTAGACGCCTAATTTGTAGGATTGACCTACTATATACCAGGTGGTTGTGAAACAGTACAATATTATATATGTACGGTTAATAGTCTTATAATATTATATCTTCCCGTGACGATACTTCGATACTTCCCGTGACATCTCGTTTAAGTTTTAATCCGATATGATACAAGAACATAACTTCTTCCAAGTTTTAATCCAGTATAATACAAGAACGTAACTTCTTCTAAATTAAAAGAGAAAAAATTTCCAATCTATAATCGCGAGTGGGAATGAAAAGAGAGAGAGTCAGTTACTATCATATACGCTTACTAAATTCAAGAATGAAATTAGAAGTCGAGTCCACTAAAAATTAGCAAGCGGTGCCCACCACTTCAACTCCAAGTCAAGCCGGATAAAATTGACACTCTTGAGGCTTTACCATGTAGGCTTATGAAATGAAATGCATTTGTAGAGATTTTAAAGCTTGAAAGATTCAAATCGAACCCATCAATAATCATTGGATCTTCAATTTGCTGACAAAAATAAAAGCAAAACCAAAAGAAATACGTATTCTTCTATAAATTTGGTGTCCCTTCTTGCATTTGGTGGCTCTTGCGTTTAAGGCTTTCCATGAGATACATCATCAATATAATACCTAGCGTCAACGCTCCGTAGAAAACGTAATCTCTGAATTCGATTCCCAAAAATCTGGATGTGAATAAAGTTGGTGGAGATAGAGGTGGAGATGGAGGTGGAGATGGACAGCTCCCAGACAAATTCTTATGTGTCCCTCCACATTTGTAACAAAAGTGATATCCGCACCTGCAAATTAAACACCGGAAAATAAATTCGACTTTAATTGATTTTAGTTTGAAGAAAAGAAAGTAAAACTAATCTCTAGCTAATAATAATCTTTGGGAGCACAGTGGATCGTCACCTGCATGCTATGTGGTTGCAAGTAAAAGGAGATTTTTCGACGTAGATTTTGCAATTCGGACACCGCCTCCAATTATTTTTCTTGGCGAATTCCTCCACCATTGGCTCTTCATAAACACTACTACCGTTCTTTTTGATGAGTTTCTGAAACTTTGCGCAGTCGAATTCGGTATGCCAAGGAACCCTACAACTAGCACACAATTCCCTATTGCAGTTAGAACACTTTCTGATCCAATACACCCCCCTTAAACTTAAGCATCCGTTTGAAGATGCCCTTTTTGTAAGTCAGCAAAGCCGAGCAATCCTTGAACGGACAGTAGAAGTAGTCTTCGGTTTTGGATTCCCTGATGACCTTTTCGCGTAAGGCGTTGGCCCACCGGTGAAGGACTTTCTCCGGGAGGTCGTTCCGGGAGTCGTTGGGGTTTAGCACGCCCTTGCATCCTTGTACCGGGCAGGTGATGTTTGTGATGTTGAATTCGAGCTTCGAGATTACAAATCTAGCAATGCATTGGTGACAGTACAAATGTGTGCAGTCCTTGATGCAAGCAGTTTTGTATCTTGTTGGCTTTGAGTCAGCACATAATTCACATACAAAACTGGTACTTCTTTGTTTATTGCGTCTATTCTTCGCTCCCATGACGAAACAAGTTTTGATTATGACAAACAAGAAAAGTATATTTGAAGGTTAGAGATGTTGAGAGACCTAATTGACTCGTATACGCTTCTTCTAGGCGAAATAGTTTGGTTAGGAAAAGGAGGAGTTTTAATTAAGAACAATGATTCTAAGGACAAAATAGACCCTCTAATTTCATGATAGACCACCAATTTTGAATATTCACCTATAATGACAAAATAACGGGAACCGCCCTGATAGTTAAACAAAACTCACGGGCACAAAAAAAGCCATCCAATGTAGAACTGCTTCTCAAAAATCACTCGCACATATACAAGTTTGTGCCAACACAGAAACCATTGTGACGGCACCAGTTCTCTTTTTCCTTGAGGTTCAATGGTGGCTCAAATGGGTTTTACAAGAATTCAATCAAAACTACAACAAGTTGTGGTCTTTGTAAATCTTAAAGAAACAAGAAGATAGAGACCTCACTTGACGTTAAGGTGGCCAAATTTGACTAGAATCGATCGATTTCACCGGGAAACATCGAGAATGTTGCTGTCTCATGTTCCTTCTATACTAGTTTTCAGGTTACGATCTTAGTATCAATAGAAAACGGAGATCTAAGATCGTAAGGAATCTAACGCCACCTACCTTGCATCAATTGGATTTTGAATGAACGAGTTATGATTAAAACAATTTGATTGAAGTTCTTAAGGAAAATAGAAGAGCAACAGTGAAAGGGAATGGATGGACTGATGCATGTATAAGAATGAAGGGCTTCTGGCTAGTATAATTGTGTCACATGTCTTTTTATCTTTATATGAGACATTTGAATTCATTTCATATGATATGAAGTGAGGTTTTATAGTGTCATTAGAGGTACTTATATCTTTTTAATTAGGAGGACGATCACTACTTGATATATATTTTTTTTTGGTTAAGTAAATTTGTATTCACATGGGCAAAGCCCTAAAGGTACCAAAGAGCTGGATAAACCAAGTAGCCATCTTCTTGCTCGATACATTCATTCCATGGCATTTTGCTGTTAAATTTCTTGCCTATATGTGGACTTTCTGGTATCTAGAATAAGGGCCACAAAAAGGATACATTCGTGTCGTGGCACTTTGGTGTTAAATTTCTTGCCTATATGTGGACTTTCTGGTATCTAGAAGGGCCACAAAAAGGTTTACGTGTGTAATGAGGTTCTGAAATACATAAACATTTCCAAATATCTTAGATTTTTGTGAGCATGAAGGAATTTTTTTTTTTGTCTCGAACAGATTTATGAATAGTAATGCTTACATAGACACTTCTATAACAGAGAAAGTGTTCAAATATCTACTTTATACATTAATTTTACTAGATCCCTACTAATACAATGCTTATGGCTCGAATTCCATATCTCAATCCCCCACTCCGCTTTTATAACGTGTGTGTAATGGTGAAAAGTGTTTAGCATTGTGGCGTAGTGCTTAACACTAATCTGCGTGTGTATAGTACGAATAGCCGACATAGTTGGACCTAAAATTACACTTAGTTACAAATGTGACCTGGTAACCCCACTTGTATAGCCAGCAGCCATTTCAATGTATCCATCATACTAATCACTCATTCAATCTATTCCAACAAAATCAGAAACCAAAACAGTCTAGATATGTGAAGGTAAACTTCTTGCATTTAGGAATGTAAAAGGAGAGAAAGCTACATCTATTTGACTTCAAAAAATGCAAGTCCCCGTCTTGCATATTCCTAGTCGTGGAAAAGCAACAATGATCAACTTCTACCTATCAGAACACGATAGTCAAGCAACGAAATGTTTAATGACTTTTCGGATTCAATTCAGTAGATGAAAAGATCATGAACTAATGCCTACAGCTGGAACAGACATGGGAACTTGAACTTGAGCGAGCTCCACATTTGTAGCAGAAAGCATATCCACACCTACAATAGCAAGCAATCCATTCCATTCGGTAAGACTAAAGCAATCAACTTTTGATGACGAAGAAGTCCACTCAGTAGAAAGTAGTAATCAACTTGGATGATGAAGACATCCATTCAGTAACTTGATTACGAAGAAATCCATTCAGTGAAAAGTAATCAATTTCAAGAGATATTGACAATCCGGCGATGTACAGAATAGCTTATCTCTAGTAGGCAACGAACAACCTATAGACATCGATTATGTGTCTTATCTCATTGCCACTTACACACTAATAACATTGATAATATGACAACACCATTATCGTCGCTAACAACTTCAAATCACAGTACATATTCACAATTTGATGTTTAACTAAAGATAAGATATTCATGTGCAGAGAAAACTTGGAAGAATAGATCCCTACACATAAAAGTCTACCAAGTTGAATTGAGGACTATTGCAACATAGGGTAATTCAACAGCAAATCCATCAAATTGTTACAAACTGTCCCCGAGTGACCTCAAAAACTCTTGCGTTCTAGTAACTATTTGGTTGAACCAACATCAAATTCAGTGCTTAAACAACGATTAGATCACATGCTCAAGAACAATAGGAGGAAATCACAAAAACTTAACAGGGAAGAAAATACCGAATTTTTACCTGCATTTCAAGTAGCAGCAGCCATGAGTTTTCTCAACGTAGAATTTACAACTCGGGCACCTCCTCCACTTCTTTTTCTTGGCAAGCTCCTTCACCATCTTATCTTCCTTCTTCGCCCTCAATTTCTGAAACTTTGCGCAATCGAATTCGCTATGCCACGGCACTTTACACTTAGCACAGAGCACCCTCTTGCAATGAGGACACATGGACTGCTTAAAATCGCCGTGCACATCATGAATCAACAGAGCCGAGCAATCTCTAAACGGACAGTAGAAGTAGTCCCCATTTCCAGCCCCAATAACCACATTTTCACACATTGATTTGCCCCACCAATCGAAAACGGCCTTTGGAAGAATTGGCCGGCAATACTCTGCCTCCAGAATTCCTCTGCAGTCCGGAACAGGGCAAGTAATGCTCATGAGGTTCTGCTGAAGCTTGGAGACCACAAATTTCACCACGCATTGGCGACAGTAAAAGTGAGCGCAGCCTTTGATGTTGAAAGAGTCTTGAAGACGAATTGGACGGACGCAGAAATCACAATCGAAAGTTGGGATTTCTGGGTCGTTTTGGAAATTCAAAGGTTGCCCATTTTCCGGAGACATTGGATCGTCGGTAAAGATGTCATCTTTTTGGATTTCATCAATTGGGTTGTGGAGAAATATCTGATTCAAATTCGAGTACTCTACCTTCTTGTTGTTGTTCTTCTTCTTCTTCTTGAGGAGGGTTCCAACTCTATTGCCCATTTTTGTCTGCTTTACTCTCAAAGTTGTCCTTGTTCTAGGTGGATTGTGAAACTTGAGCACTCAGAATCTGCTTTTCGCTTTGGAGGTTTGCTTTTGGATTCATCGGTAAAGTGTGACACAAGAGTCTGCAGAGTTTCACTCCAACTGCCGAACTCTTCGAACAGCTGTTTCAAGATTTGAGGTGTGGTATGTCATGCGGCATGCTTTGGAGTCAGCCACGTGTAGAGAGATTATGTCATGAATATCCATCCGAGTTTAAAGAGTCAAAAATCCTTTTTTGATCAAGTATATAGAGTCAACATCCTAGCAAGTAGTAAATTTGGCTTCTTTTCCCTTCTTTTCCGTAACTAATAAGCAGAAAAATAGCGAAAGGGAAATAGATTTTGGTCATTGTCATATAAGATCAAAGAATGTTAATATCAGGCATTCAATGATTCATGGAAATGCATTGTTATGTGTTAGTTATTAATTTATGTTGGCATAATGCGGGATTGCTCATAGCACGACCCTTCAAATCAAGGGACTTTTCATTTGATGAGTCTAACGAAATTAGACTTCTGAATTTTGCTAAATTGAACATAGCGTAGATTATCGATGATACACCAGCTGCCTACAAATTCTTAATATTTCATTAATGCCATCAAACATTCCATCTTCAACCAAAATCAAAGGGCATGCTGTGGATGAAAGAATCAGTAGAGCAAAATGAACCACCACATGGATTGAATGAAACTACATTAATCGGAAAACTACATCAAACATTACATCTTTCAACATAGTAACTGCAGCTCGGACACTTTATCCAATTCTTGTTCTTGGAAAGTTCCTCCAGCATCCTATCTTCATCCTTGTCTCTGAGTTCCTGAAACTTTGCGCAATTAAATTCTGTGTACCAAGGAACCTTGCACTTGGCACACAAATCTCTCTGATAGTGTGGACAGTGAGACTGAATTGTGCCCTCCGGTGCAGAGCATGTGCTGTAGAGGCAGTATATGTACTTGTTCTGAGGCCCCTTAACCGCAGATTCGCACAATGCATTGCCCCAGCGTTCATAGAATTGAGACGTCTTTAGGGAGGACTGGGAGGCAGTATGGAAGGTCTAAAAGGGGATGCAGTTCGGTACAGGGCAAGTAATGCAGGTGACATTGTCTTCTAGTTTGCAACTATGAACTTAACAATGCAATCTTGGCAGTAAAAATGTGTGCACCCTTTTACGTTAATGGAGTCCTTAAGATCAACCGGCTCAACACAAAAAACACGAGTTGAATCGATGTGACCATAGTTTGGATCAGTTGCTAACAAAGATTCACACAATGCATTCCCCCAAGAATCGAAGACGTCTTTAGGGAGGATTGGGCGGCAGTAGTCAGGGTCTACAATTCCGGTGCAGTCCGGTACAGGGCAGCTGATGTGTATCATTTTGATCAAGATTGGACACTATGTACTCAACAATACATTGGTGACAGTAAAAAAGGGTGCAACCATTGATGTTGAATGAATATTCGAGATGAATTGAGTGAAGACACTAGTCAAATTAATGACATAATCAATGTAGTTAGATTATTTTCTGATAGACTTGATCTCCAAGGGTTCTGGAAATCCCCCTTGGTTATCCCCCGTGCTGGCCAAGTTAAATTTTTTTTTCAAAAAACTTTAGCTTCTGGATGTATACACCAGACCAATCTTGCCACGGCCTCACCTTCTGTGGCTGATTTAGGCAAAAATGCCACAATCAGTGGCCAAAATATGGGGTCACGGCGTTGCTGTGGCTTGTTAACTATATTGTGGCTTAAAATAGTGATTGTGTCAGAACTTGCACCAAAGAGGCCACAGATGCTGTGGCCTTTTTCCTAATTTTTATAAGTTTTCCACTGGCGTTGGGAACAATAATGATATTTTAATCAAAATTGACCACAGACTTTCACTCTGTGGCCGCAAACATATTAATATATTTTATCAATTTTTATGATATACATCTTTTTGGACGGTATACATACATCGTTCCATATAATAAAGTGACCACGGGTAACAACGTCTGTGGCCACATTTTTTATTTTTTTTCTCTGTGGAGTGGTTTGAGACCACAGGTCTGTGGCACCCTATTTTTCCCCACCCAAAACAAAAGAAACAAATATAGAGAAAATCCCTATAGAAAGCCCTATGTGCAACTTCTCACAGCCGCCTCCTTCTTCTTCTCCTCCTCCTTGTAGATCCGACATAGAAATCCCGGATCTGAACCCTAGAAAGCCAATACCCAAACACTTAGACCATCTGCATTTCTCTCAAACTGCGTCTTCTTCTCTCGCCGTGAACAATAAGAAGCTGCCATGGTCCCTTCTTCTTCCTAACTCTAATTGGATTTGGGCTTGATGTTCTATTCTCCGACGGCTTCGCGCGTCTCGGCCGTAAGCTCGCAGCTGTAGGGGGTGAGTGGATCTCCCCAGATCTGCGGGGCAAGTTTGATTAGGGTTCCTTCAAACTCGAGGCGGCAGTCTTGCTCGCCAGCCCCGATTCCCTCCACGACGTTGATTTACAGGTAAACCCACTAGAGCGGTCACAATTCAAGTTTTTTTACATATACTGAGTTTCTGTTTCTTCGTTTGATGTTCTGGGCTTCGTTAATTCGAGTTGTGCTCGGCCCACCGGCTCCATCCTTTTCTCTTCTCCGGACGACGTCGCTGGAGTCGTCTCTCCTACTGGCATTGCAACCATCCTCGGCCGAGGCTCTTCGCAGGTTCGTACTCTCGTCTCAATTCTCTTCTGTTGTGATTCTCTGTTTCGTTTGGTTGCTGAGAAAATTCAAACGCTGCTTTGTGTTGATGTTTTGCGCTGTTATTCATGGTTTTGTGAATGCTAACATAATCGGATTGATAAATGGGTCAGCACAATTCCTGGAATTGCTTAGAGAAATAAAGTAATAAGCTCAACTGCATGATTGCTAGATTTGTTAAGGAACTATTTACATTGGTGTTGTTCAGATACTTGATCATATGTTTTTACTTGTCGGTTCAGATATATACACAATCTTATTGCTAATATCATACTTTGTACTTCAGGAATGGAGAGCACAAACTGCCCACCTCATTTCAGGTATAAGAAATTTGTTTCTCTTTCTAGACTTTGGACTTTGTTCTTTCCCCACTATTTAATCTACATTAGCATGGGTGAGCAGCACCTATAACAGGAAGAAGTGTAAATTTTCAGGCCTCTTTAGCAATCATGGTCCCTTATATTTTGTGTGATGATTGTAGCATATGGTTTGCCTGGGTATCGGTATACTTTCGTGAATGACTAGTTAATGTTCAGTAGGTTATCTACTTACACAAGTTTTGATGCTACTATACAAGTTTTGTATTTGGCGTTTAGGTTTCTTACTTTCCTTTTCTGAATCATTTGGCCACACAGAGAAAGTTTGTATGAAGATGAAGAGTTTGATCAGCATCAAAGACAACTAACTGCATTGCTGGTGTCGAAGGTAAACATGAACTGCTCTGTTGCCTTGTTGGTTTGAAAATAGTTGTCAGGAATGAGATTGCCTTGTTTCTTATCACTCTGAAAATATAGAATATGATCACTAGGCTTTGAAAACTGTAATGTTGCTTCTCATGTCTAATGAAACAGCCCTCTATGTTGCTGCAGAATATGGATATGTTGATTTAGTTAGGGAGATGATCAGGTACTTGTGACACTCTTTGTACTGATATCTCCCAAGTTGATTCTATTGAATGGCTAATTTTGACCAAGATTTGTTTTTCTCTGTATTGGTTTGTTCTTGTCAGTGATAAGAATTTCATCACCTTTTTTATATCTGTTTGGTATATTGTTGCAGAGAAAAGCCAACTAAGTTCTTATATCCTAGTTCAGCAGTAAGTTCTTTCTTTCCATATTTCTTTTGCTAATGTTCTAAGTACTCAAATCTATCATATTTTGCATACGAAACATTAAAGGGAGTTGGTGGGATGGAGAAGTTCAAGTATTTGCAGTGAAGTGCAATCTGCAGATCTCCTCTTCCATCTTCATTTGTTTGGAACTTTTATTTGCAGTTAGTGTTAAGTGCTTCGTAGGAGGCTTTTGGGTAATGTGATTGTTGTTGGTTGTGATGTATTTGCAGGAAATAAGCTAGATTGCTGTTGTTGTATGTATTTGACCAATAATTATAAAAGCCAATACAAACCGCTAGCTGTTATGTGCAATTTCATTTATTGTATTTTTTTTTGGAAAAAGTGGATAGGGTGGCCACAGAGATTTTGGCTGTGGTGCCATTTTAATAATTTTTATTCGAATTCAACGGAAGTGGGAGAATGGTGGGGCCCAGCTTAAATGTTGCCACAGATGACTTTTGCTGTGGTTGAATTAAAAAAACAACACCACCCATAGACCACAACCGCATGTTTTGTGGCCAATCCGTGGCCAACCCCCATAGACCACGGAGGCCCATGGTCTTTTGGCCAATTTCTACCACAGATATCTGTGGTCTATACTCCATTTTCTACCAGTGGCTTCTGATCCACCTCCAAATATCTTCAAGAACATTTTCTTTAAGCAATCTTGAGTACCATAATTTCCATTGTTGTATAGGACTAATGTGAACCAAAAACTTTGATTATCATAGAGAATGGGGATTTGAAAGGAGCTAACACTGATTTTTCTACGGTGATTGTCCCATCACCATGTGGTGTTATAGTTAATTTATTATGGCATCCGCGAGCGTTTATGAACAATAATATACGCTTAGCTGGAAGAATATCAATCTTATCACTAACATGTGACTTATAAGAGCGACATGACTCCGACGGATATGAATGCATGAAGCCTACTATAATCACCTTAGAATTCTAATCACCAAGCTGCAGAGTTAGATTGTCAAATAATTAAGCAGATATAGGTTTCTAATGTACAAGTGCAGTTCCAAGTGATTCCACAATTGCATAAACTTAACAATCATAAACCAAAGAATTCTTAACCCAGAAAGCTTAACCATGTAGTCATTATGAGATATCAATAACATACTAGCTAGCTACCTATCATTCTTATTTTTTCATTAATACACACCAATGATTCCATCTTCTTCCAATCAAAATCAAAGGGTATGCTTTGAATGAAGCAATCTCAAAAGAGCAAAATGAACTACCACTTGGATTGGCACTACCTTTAATCAGAGAAAATTCCAAAAGTTTACTTATACAAAATTTCCCATTTTTGCTCCACTCTTGACTTCATTTAACTTCTAGTAGCTTATCCACCTATGCAATCCAACCACCAGGATGAACTTGTAGTAATTGCAGCAACATGGTCTCATAACCAAAGTTAATCAAAATTATTATTTCTTGCAGCTTGGACAAATATGAAAAGAATAACCTTTGCGGGCAATTATTCCACAGTTGTAACAGAAACCCAATCCACACCTGCATCGATAATAACCAGCTTTGATGATGAAGAACCAAACTAAAACAAATCATACACCAAAAGACAAAGTTCATGGCTAACTACATTGTCCGGTAAGAGGTGGTGGGGGATAATTCTCCTAATGGACACCTTTCAATTCTATCCGTTTAGCCTTATAAGGTTGGTTGATCTCAGAACAAGGTTCAGAAAAGGTCATGATCCGGATCCATTCGAAAACCGGTCCCAAATCTCAAGGATCCTCTTGGTATGGTATAACATGATTGATAATTTGACACCCTAACATATAGAAAGTATACTGAAATTCACTATATCTACAAGTTCAGAAAAACCAACACCAAACTAAGTGAGAGTACTTTCTTGATTCCAAAATCAATAGGAGATCATTAAAAATTAACCAAAATAAATCTATAGGAGAAGCATAGAAGTTGTAAACATCAACTGACCTGCATTTCATGTAGCTGCACCCTGACCTTCTTTCAACATAGTAACTGCAAGTTGGACACTTTTTCCAGTTCTTGTTCTTGGCAAGTTCCTCCAACATCTTATCTTCACCCTTGTCTCTCAGTTCTTGAAACTTTGTGCAACCGAAATTGGTATGCCAAGGAACCTTGCACTTAGCACATAAATCTCTCTTACAATGTGGACAGTGAGACTGAATTGTACCATCTGGTTCCTCATTGACCAACAGCGCGGAGCACGCATTATAGGGGCAGTATATGTACTTGCTATGAGGCCCCTTAACAGCATATTCACATAATTGTTTGCCCCAACGTTCATAGACATAGTAAGGGAGAATTGGCATGCAGTAAGGAAGGTCTAAAACGCCAGTGCAGTTCGGTACAGGGCAAGTAATGCAGGTGACATTGTCTTGGAGTTTTGAGACTATGAACTTCACAATGCACTCTTGGCAGTAAAAATGAGCGCACCCTTCTATGTTAAAAGAGTCTTTAAGATCAACCGGCTCAATGCAGAAATCGCAAGTGAAAGTTGAATCAATGTGACCATAGTTTGGATCAGTTGCCAACACAGATTCACACAAAGCATTGCCCCATGAATCAAAAACGTCCTTCGGTAAGATTGGACGGCAGTACTCAGGGTCTAAAACCCCAGTGCAGTCCGGTACAGGGCACCTAATGTGTGTGACCTTTTGATTAAGACTGGACACTATGTACTTAACAACACATTGTTGACAGTAAAAATGGGTGCAACCATCGATGTTGAACGAATATTCGAGATGAATTGAGTGAAGACACAGGTCACATAAAAAAGTTGGCCCAATTTCATCAAGTGGATTGTTTTTGTTCTGCAAGATCTCAGGCACCAAAACCACATTCTTTTCTTTCTTTTGCGCTAGTTTTTTGATCATGGTGGAGATGTACTTACCAAATTTGGTGGCATGAATTCCGGTTGCCATCTTCTCTTCTCTGTTTTTACTGGTTCTGAAATGTATCTCTAGTTGAAGATTCCACTAAAATCAAAAGAGATACAAAAACTGTGTTTGAATAGAATTTGAGTAGAAAAAGGTGTTGATAGAGAAAACTTGTAAGAGTTGTTTCTAGGATTGGAAGATGAAGTTCACATAGGAGTGGGAAGTAGATTCGGTAAAAAATAGGACTCTCAATCCTAAACCCCTAGTTAACAACATAATTTTTTTTTACAGCTAGTTAACAACATAATCAATGCAGTTGATTTTCTCTAGCTTTTCGGATATTTGTGTAGCTTCCTTGCGTGGTCCTTGAAAACTTAACCACTTTGGGATTGGTTTGGTAATCCACACAGTGCTGACCAAGTTGATATCTTTTTGGAAAAACTTGAATACCACAATTTCCATTGTTGAATAATATAGGACTTGTGTGACCCAAAATCTTTGATCATCAAAAGACAACGGTGATTTTTCTTCATCACCAAGTGATGCTTTAGTTGATTTATCATGACATCCGAAAGTGTTCTTGAACAATACAAGCTGAGCCGGGAAAATATTGACCTTATCACCCTATAACACGATAGACATAAACGTCACATGGTTGCGAAATGCATGAATACATGAAGCCTACTGCAATCACCTTAATCCCACTCACGAAGCCAGGTCTGAAATTTCTGTAAATCTAAATTTAGCTGCAGTTATAGATTGTGAAGTAATTAAACATATAGCGGTTTCTTATATACAAATGCAGTTCCAAGTGATATCACAATTGCATAAACTTAATTTTCTAGTATAAAATCTTCGTTAACCCTTTATACAGTTGAAACTTTAAACCAAACTATAAACCCTGTAATTTACATTTGCAACCAAAGAATTTTGAACCTTGTTCATTGTTCTGAACAGAAAGCATAACCGAGTAGTCAACCGAGATGCAATCTAGCGCTGCAAACTAGAGTAGAGGCTTTCGAGGGATGCATACAGAGGCTCAGCAGCCTTTGGCCTGTCCACCGTCCCAAGTAGGATATCAGAAGTCGTCAAATATGGGTCACCATAAAATTGTAGATTGGTATCCATCCTTGTGGTCACAATGTTCCCTTCCAATGATACTCCCACAAACGCACCTGCCAAACATTGCAACATTGCGATATCAAGAATCAGTTTTCACAAGCTTCCATACCACCCCAAATAACAAAAGCCTCAAAATGCACTAAACATCTACCACGTAATGAAAAAGAGGTAGGGCAGGAGTCGGGCAGAATTAGGTTGATGCATTTAGGAATTAAAATAATAAAAACCCTGCCCTGTGGCTAATTTTTGTGCTCTACTACAAAGCATGCCAAGTTTTCAAGGGGCGCACAAAATGAGCCATAATTTGCCAAAACTAACAGATCATGTGCCATGGTATATAACAAATGATCCTAGTCATTCGTAAACTATACCATACCTTTGCTACAACTGTATGTATAGCACATTCCAGAACCTCTGTCTCCAGCACGCATATCTGCTTCCAGCACTCTACCAATGGGTCCTGCTGCAGCGCTACACCCAGCACCAAGAGAAAAATGCATGCGACTACAAAATGTTTTCACAGCTTTTAAGTCATGAAGTACAATTATGTAGTCCATGAGCTCGCCCCCGAACTGGAAAAGAAAACGGAATGCAAACATTACCACCTGGATAGAACTAAGGAAGTAGGAAACTTCAGGCAAATGGTAAGAATTTCATTACTTACCAAACAAGGATAAGACTAAATAAACCAATTTTATGATTTAAATAAGAAACAAACTGATTTAAACAAATGCACATTGGTTTCTTATTAGTTTGTTAGTTTGTGATTCCTTTTTTCGAACCGAAGCATCTTCAAATTTTAGCACGGCAATTGATAGATACTGAAGTTAAACTTCTATAGAACAATGAAAAGATTGCATATTTACCTGCGCACCCCATCCTAAGCCAACAGAACATATGGATGATGGAGCAGACCATGATCCATCTGACCTTCGAGCAACTACTAAACCAGTACCAATTTTGTACGAAATAAGAGCACCAGCTTTAGCAACCGTCAAGATTGCCAGACCCTTGGCTCCTTTGAGAACAGCTAAGGGTATGGACCTCTCAGGATTCAACCTAGAAACCTGTTCATTCGCAAGAACCATTACATGAGATGTCAGAAAACAGCTTAACTTCTGAATATGGGATTACTTAACCAATACTGACCCTACTCTTTCAAAGCCATTTAATGCAAGTTTTCAAGTAGGTGAAATGAATGAACTATTCAAGAATGCTTTTCATTGAATCAATCAGAGATCCTAAAGCAAGAAATTTAGATGAAATTCAGAAATGCACCTGGGAGTAACTTCTCAAAGTGTTGGATGCTTTGTATATCTCCTGCTCCATGGAAAACCCAACAGGTAGGTTTAACCATCCTCTTGTACATGTCCAATCCATGACATCGTGTTTTGCAGCTTGTGCAGCATTGCTAATGCTGTTAATAAGGATACCCTGTAAAGGGTCTAGCCTATCATAACAGGTATCGCAGACCCTCTGTGGATTCCTCTCCCTAAACTTGACCGGCAACAAGCACCGTCCTGTACTACATATTCTGCAGAATATCCCCCCACAGAACCGACAATGGTGTCTCCCACGAGTAAGTGCAGTGAAAGGAGAAGTGCACTGCATGCAAACCATACTCGAACTATCAGGCAGCCACTCAGGTGGCTCAGCCTCCAAAACATCCTTGTATGCACTATAGTTAAAGCCAGTTGGTTCAAGAAGCGGTGGTGCACTAGGTATGCAGACCGAGGAATGCAAGTAGGTATCACCGTTCTTTTTCGAGCCAAGAAATGAAACATTCGAATTGGGGACCTGCTGGTCCAATGGAGGACTAGGACCTTTATTCCGACCAGTCAGAATCGCAACCACCCCAGTCAGCACATTCTTCAAGTTTACCTCAGGCTGCCTAGTAACCTGGACATCATCACACAGCTCCTCACCGGAATCATAACCGCTGCCACTGGCAAAATCATCGGATTCAAGAGGAAACTGATACGAATAGTCTTGTTTTTCGGACTTGGCGCCTACTGCAGGGTAAGTAACTTTACCACCGCCTTCTGGCTCGAGCCATTCGGAACCGATGAACTCATCATCGTATTGGACTTGGTTATGTTGTTTCTCTATCTTAGGTGGGGACGGATACGAAACTCTCCCCCCAAAGCTCTCCATACAATATCTCAATTCACTACACACAAACTTCAAGTTTGAATTTTTCGTACTCAAAATCAGCATATATTACACAATTCAAACTCAAACAAAGCGCAGGAAGCGAACCAATCTCAAAATTTACAGCGTAATTCGTAAATTGATTAACTTTTCGTAGAATCAAATTCGATATCGGCGGAGAAGAATTGGGGTTATTTATTCAAATTGAAAAAACAAAATTCAGACAAATACGAGAAGAGATTGATCAAAAGCATACCTCTTTATCGATTGGAGCTGATAATCGGATGAAACCGATACGAAAATTGATTCGATTTTGAGAAATTTTCAATCTTTATTCCCTCGGCTGTTTTTTTAGGGTTTTTACGATCATCGAAAACAACCAAGGAGCCAGACGAAGAAGACGAAGATACACGGAAAGACAAAATTCTTGAGATATACGAAAAGAGAGTCCGTCCCGCACACGTCACAAAATTAAAACGACTTGTCGTTTCTTTTCCACACTACCACTAAATTACATGGACATGTCGTCCTGTTTGATTGATTCGGTCAGCAAAGAGAAAGAAGAGTTTTGGATAAGTGATTTTATTCTTTACATTACGTTAATTTCTAACAAACATCCAATGGTTTTCCCATTCAAAAATTTTCCAATCGATATTACAATTTGTGAACCTAACTAAATTAACTAGCTTCCAACTCGAAGCTTCTTGCCAGGGGTTGCGTCATCGTCATAATGGCTGCCGCTGCCGCCGCCGCCTCCCTCGCCATCATTGTCCTTGTCCATCTTCTTTCGGGCGAGTATCTTGTTGATCTTGTGCAGCTCATTCGTGATCTTCTGGTCCTTGTTCTGTTTTCGTGTCTTTCGACCATCTTGCATCTTCACACCAAACTGAAATGCCGCCTTTGGCATAGCTTCCTTCTGGTCATTGTAGGTTGCCCACTCTTCTTCTGTCTCGAAGTCCCACCGGTGAAGACGACCCTTGGCCTGTTTGAGAAATATAATGGCAATGACATAAGTACTGATTGTAACAAATTTTTGAAAGACTAAAGAACTACAGAAGTTTCTGAACTATACGTTGCACCTGTAATGTTTAGTGGACATTAATAGAAGTCACCAAAGCATTGCTACTAAAGCATTTTAACTCCAATATTAAAGAATATTGGTTTATCAGAAACTTACTCGTCCACCCATATCCATTTTTGACAAGTCATCTTCGTCATCACTGTCAACAACCTCCCGATTATACTCTTGATAGCCAGGATAACATTCAGAATAACTCTCTGAGATGAAGTTGGGATCCTTTTCTCGAGAATCTTTCTCCCTCAATTGTAGAAGTCTCTGGTCATCCCGCTTAAACACAGATCCTAGACCACGGTCCTTCTCCTCCTGAGTCATAAAGCGTGGATCCTGTATATTTAACTCTCCTTGCACATCATAACCCTCCATATTCGGCTGCAGGTATTGTTCAGGATAAGCCATTTGCTCAGCATATTGGTAATCCTGCCACTCTGTCGGGTAGGGACCAACCATTGGTTGTGTTTGTGTCGCATCGTATGCACTCTACATCCAAACAATGTACAAAGAATAAATCATCTATGACAAAGTGCAAGGCTAATTTATATTTAGAAACATGGTTTGTACCACAATCTACACGACAAAGAAAGAAGAGGATCAACATACCGCTTCTTGCCATTCCTGAGGAACCCCATACGGTTGAACAGGACCATAAGCAGGTTCATCAAAATAAGGAACTTTTTCCTTGTTCTTGGGAGACTCTTCCATGTCCTCGGAGAGAGGGCTTTGACTCAAGTCTTTACCAGTAATAACATAATCAACGCCATCCCCAACAAAAATGTCATCCTCATCTGCTCTAGCCATAGTTGGGCCTTGTTGTGGTTTTGTATCTATAGGATTTTTCCTGAGAGGAGGAGGTGGAGGTGGTGGCAAAATCTCTCCTTTAGTTTGATTCTTTGATATCCCAATATCAGGCTTCGAGGGCTTATCCTCTTCCTCATATCCATTACCAACAACTGAATTCTTTCCTGTAACTGAAACAATGGGACCAAGAAAGTGTTTAATTATTTGGATAAATAAGTAACCATAAAAACAGATGGGATGAAGGATGAAAACAGTTGAGATGAAATCTCAAAAAAGGATAACTGAATCTGATCTATTCACCCATCACGTATCATAATATGAGGCAAAATATGCCAAACACAAGAGATAATAGAGATAAATTAGATAATCTAATTTGGCTTTTCTGGAGTGGTTTTTTTTACCATTTGTTCTGTCCGCTGTAGTTTTATTATGCTTTAGCAGTATATGAATATTACCTTTTGCATCTTTCTCCTTCTTTTTCTTCTTGTTCTTGCCAGAGGATCCAAGACGAAGATATGACATAATTTTAGCAATTCGATCAAGTACAGAACCATCAACACTGACCATTACACTTTCCTGTTAAATGAGTAGAAGCCAAAATCAGATAAAAAGTCCAGCACAAGTACGAAGATGCACAAACAATCCAGAATATTTTTACCTCTGGCTGTGGACAGTCAGCTTTACTCCTATGCAAGGTTGTTGGAATGTCTTGGGTGTATCCTCCCTCCTGATTGAAAATAAAAGGGCGTGGTGTAAGTTTTAGGAAAATAAGACTCATATTTATTGCGGAGTAACTTACAACAAGAAGCACAGTACTCCCAATTCCCAAAGCAGTGTCTACAAAGGATTTGTACTTGAAGTTAAACCAGTAGAGGTGGCAAGCAAACATAAAATGATCCCGTAGAGACCAGAAAACGTTTGTAAGGTCCAGGAAATTTATATATGGGCACAAAAAGATCCCAAAAAAGACTACTCCCTAGGTTACGCAAGGTGAAAATAAAGAATGCAACCAAAACTCTTACCATGTTGAAAATAAATGACATCCTACCAGGAAGGAACATCTCATTTGTTTTGACAGCGGCTTGAGGTTTGACCAGTAATTGGTACACCGACTGAAACACATAAATGAAACATCAGCACAAACACAACCTGATTTACGAACAAAAATGCCTCATTATAACACCAAAAGTAACACACCTTAGCTGTTGCAGTGCGAAATGTCATTTTCTGGTCTTCCGTAGATGCCCTGTTAGAAAATAAAAAGTGCATTTTAGCACAAGCATGCTAATGAACATGTGACTATAAGTATTACATATCGTTCAATACTTCATATTGAGACCTTAAATTTTCAATATCAACAGAGTTTAATCATTCCATATACAACTGAAACTTTAAGACAAAGGTTGACATTTAGACAAGTAATCCATATATAATTACCTAGCTTTGGCATCAGCCTCATCTCCAGCATCTGGCTTTTTGACAATCTCACTTCTCACTTTGTTAAGTAAAGCATAATCCAATCCTTTCACCAAATGCGTATGTTCCACATCACCTGAAACGCCATTACCCCTTCAGCACAAAATAAAAACAATCCCCTTCTACATTCCCAAAATGACTAGCCTTGAAATACTCTTAATCACATGTCTTCATCAATTCTTATATACATAGCAACAAATGCACGCTCTTGCTATTACGACTAGTTTTACAAACATGGTAAACTATGACAGATTTTCATCAATTCATAAGACGCACCTCCGAGATACTTGCTCTTCTCAATGGACAACTTCTGCACCTCAGCTGCCCTGCAAAAACACCATTGCAAACATCAGTACCCTACTAACAAAAACAGCAGCGCCATTGTCAATCTGAACATTGAGTTTTGATACTCACCGGAGATCGACATTCCCGGGAGGCGCAACGGCATGAAAGGAACCCAATTCAGTGGGCTCATAATCTGGATTCTGATCTTCTCTTCTCTCCTTAGCTCTGTCTCTGTACTTTGGCAGCTCTGGTTGTTCTGCTTTCTCCTCTCTGCATTCAAGCCCACGCAGACATTTCATCAAACACATAATCTGCATTCTAAAAATTCTTTCTTTTTCAATAATTACATGATTTCACCATGGATTTTCAGCTAATTTCAACCCAGAGTTGAGTAAAAACAGTTTAATTACACAAAACTCAGTAAAAAGTAAACAAATTTGAACTTGAAACGGATTAATTCCATGCGCCTAATATGTGCTGTTTACTGGGAGAAAAAAAAATTGAAATTTGAACTTACTTGCGGCGAATAACTTTGTCCTTGTAATTTTTCTTTGCCGAAGTCATTGAGGCTATTTGAATTTCGAATAAAAAAAACAGCAATTTGGGAGCTTTCAGGGGGGGGGGGGGTGGTGGGGGTTTGGGGTGCGGGGGGGGGGTGGGGGGGGGGGGGGGGGGGGGGTGGGGGGGGGGGGGGGGTGGGGTGGTGGTCCTGCCCTTTTTTTTTTGTCCAGAAGGGAGTTGAAAACCCCACCGTCTCGAAACGCACCGTCTTTCCCTTGGACAGGAGGAGGGGCCGCCGAAAAACAAGAGAAGAAGAAGGTTAAAAAAAAAATAACCTTCTTTTTTAAGGGGGGTGGTTTTGGATAAATAAAAAAGTAGGTAGTTTTTTTAAAAGGGGTGTTTTTGGGGGTGTGTGGAGATAGGAGAGGCGAGAGATGTTGACTTTTTTTGAAAGGGAGGGAAAACAATTAGGTAGGGTCTCCCCCCATTTGCATATGAATTCGAATTTATATCTTCATAAATAAATAAGCTTAAGCTAAAATAGTTGGGCAATTTAAATAAAAATACTATTTGTATAGGGGTTCTAAAAATCTGACCCCAAATAGCAAAACATTCAAATAAAATTCCTTTTGGCACTTGAGAATACTAATCAGTCCTTTTGAAGTTAACAAAATTACAAAGGAACCAATAGAATGAAAGACCAAAAAGCCCGTCCAAAATGAGCTCAAAATCGGCTGAAATGGGAGGGCTGGCTCCTCATTTGCTCATTCCAATTTGTTTTGGAGGGAAATTTCATTGGTTTCCCTCCTTTCTGAAAGGGCGGCGATTGGGGAAGGCGTTCGACGGGACCGGCGTGTTCATTCCAAGGGATCTCCACAGGGATTTTGGGGGAGTTTGGCGGTGGTTAGGGTTTTGTTGGGGAGGAGCGTGAGGTGTGAGAGTCAGAGAAATGGTGGGTTTTTGCTCTGCTCGCTGTCCTTGAATACGGAACATGCAGGATCAATTGCATATATATAGCACAAGTGTAAATTGCTTGATTTTATTTCGGGCCACGTCGCTCTCTATCATTTGGGATCACTTTAATATTTAATGGTCACCTGTCCTATTTTTGTTTGCGCCCCCTCTCTTTGATTATCAAATCTAGTTAATCAACACCTACAAATTTTCATATTTTGCTTTCACTTGTTGAGGAAATTTGAAATGCTCAAACTTCATCTTTGGTTTGAAGAATTTGATGTATCTGTATGTGATTGTGTTCCTTCCACAGGGATCTCCTTAACAACAAGTTGACAGGGCCCATTCCTCCGCAAATCGGACGATTGAAGCGTCTTAGAGTGCTGTAATGCCTCGATGCTCCTTCTATTTAAGATTTAGTTTGATTTTTGTTCAAGTCATTCTCATTGCATTTGTTTATGCCACAATATGGATTTATTTGTTCAGAGGAGGGTTTAGCATATTGAGCTTGTTTTCAATAAAGTCTTGATTTTGATTTGTTACTCATTCTGGGTGCTTCTCACAGTAACTTGAGATGGAATAAACTACAAGATGACATTCCTCCTGAAATTGGTGAATTGAAGAGTTTAACCCATTTGTAAGTGAACTTCATTTCTTTCTTTCACAATCCTTTGAATTTTCATTTGTTCTTGGTTCTGGGTTTGAGATTGTTTTCTTTACTCTTTAAGGTTGTCTAATTAACTTAGAATTGAATTGAAGTTAATAATCTTGAAGAAATTGGGATTTAAAGGTTTGATGTCCAAATTATGTTCTAAGTGAAAGTATTGAGTTTAGATGAGTTTAAAGGCTGTTTAAATGTTGGTTTAATATTTAGAAATCGTTTTGGTTGGCTAAAATCCATTAGAGCAAAAGTTGGAGTTGAAGGTGCGAGTTCTTGTCATTTTCGCAGGTTTCTGACCCCTGTTTTGAGCCCTGTTTTCTCTTAATCTAAGGCTCCGTATGCGTTGTTTTCTAGTTAGAATCGAAGTTTACATATTAGTGATCACAGCGCACTTGATTTCGTAGATTTTGGTTAAGGTTTGATAGGTTATAAAGATGTTTCGAATCGGTTGGTTGTAGTTGCAGAAATCTGGAAATTCTGCAGCTTTGTGAACAGTAACCGGGTGGGATAAGTTTAGTTGTTGTTTTGGTTTGGTGTTTGGTTTTCACTTGATTATTTGCTCTTTGGGTCAGATTCCAGAGTTGTGTGAGGTCTTGGAAGATACATTGGAGCACACTAAATCGCTTTCGAGGTAGGGGGTTCTATGGGAGACCTTTACTTGATTGTTTATCTTCGATATGTTATTTCCTTGCACAAATCTGTTCCTTCATTGTTGGATTGCTATATTGGCCTGATTTCTTATATGTTTGATTATTTGCATATATATTCTGGTTGGGGTCTGGTTTTTGGGTTATTGTTTGCATTTTTAGGAAAGAAACCGAAATTGACGAATTTTTGGTTGCAGGTACTTGTTGGATCAAGATTAAATGTTCCAGGAGCATGGTAGATGCCTCAGGTTTCCTTCTTTTACAGTGAGTTGAGAAGCTCCTCTCACTCCTACTGGTAAAACCAATGCTATTCATATTTTCAGTTATATCTTTTTCTTGTGCTTCTATTGGTTTTTATTTAGATGAAGTTTTGTACTAGAATTTTGAGTAATTCATGAAAGTTTGGTTCATTCTTGACACCCAGAAACGAATTCACATTTAGTATTGAGGTCAGACGATTGAATTGTAATGCATGGAGCTTTGCATTATTAAGTTGAATTAAGGGTCAATTTTGCATTTGTGTTCATAATGTATGGATATCACCATTCTTAGCTTTAATTTTAGTGTGTATGGATGAGGAAATCAATTTTGGAGCTCCTGGTCCAGGATGGAAATAATTCCATCGAAATGATAGATAGGGTGTTTAGTGAAGTCTAAGTAAGAAGAAGAGACCTACGACTTTTGGAATTATACAAATGAGTTAGTGTGCAGTAATGCCGTAGTTTAATTTCTTGTTATTTTTGGAACCCCAAGTGGTTTATGATATACAAATATGAATGTATTCTTGTAATGAAATAGCAATAATACAAGTATCAATATCTGTCAGTTGTATCTAGTGGCCAAGTTGATAGGGTATATGCTGTCGAGTTAGTCGATATATTAATTTTTTAAATATGCGTGTATCTTGGGTATATTAAGTAATCTTTATATTGTTCAAACATGCATACTCTAATTTTATCCAACAACAATAATGCAGAGTTGCCAGCTGCAATATTAAGGTGACAACCTAACCTTGTGTGTTTGAAGGTCGACAATAATCCATAAGACGGTAAATATTTATAACTTGGGCAGTATTCCTTGTATTCCCTTTATTGCACATGTCGTTTTATGTATGGTTTAGCTCCTCTAATGATTGATTTTTGGGCTTTTAGTAGTTGTAGACCGGCTTGCCGGTTATTTTCCTTTTAAGCACCCAAAGGTTCATTTTTTCATCTATAGGATACTTTACACCGGTTCCCTGGTAGTTCCCATGCAGTTCCGCTTAGTTCCCTGATAGTTCTCACCCAGCTCGCCTCCGATTTCTCGAATCAAGCGCCCTCGCCTTCGATTTTGCAAATCTGGCACAATCGCCACGAGATCCTTTAGCCCTTTGATGTTCCTTTCATTCGCCAAGGTACAAATTCGTTTTGCCTTCCGCATTTTCGATTTCGCCAAGTCATGTTGTTGTTATGCTAGTAATTGAGTGCATTTTTTGTGTGTAGAGGGGTCGAAACTCCGACGAGGACGAGTTCTTGAGTTTGTTCGATACGTTGATGAATCTGCTTCTTACCAGGGATAAGGAACTATCAGGGAACTGTGGGAACTATCAAGGAACTAGGCGAAACTGCATGGGAACTAGCAGGGAACTGATTGGGGGCTAGGAGGGTACTGCTAGGTAACTATCAATACCACAGGGGAACTACATGGGAACTAGCAGGGAACTGATTGGGGGCTAGGAGGGTACTGCTAGGTAACTATCAATATCACAGGGGAACTACATGGGAACTAGCAGGGAACTGGTGTAAAGTGTCCAATAGATAAAAACATTGAACAATAGGTCCTTTTTAAGAAAAGAACCAATGAAGGGGTTCTACAGCTGCCATTTTTGCTTTATTTTTTGTATACTAATATTAGAGAAAGAGTGTCCCACTGTATCATTTTCCTCATTGTATTCATCATTTAAAATGTAATAGTCAATTTGCAGAATGTTTTGATTATGAGCACCAAAGTTTCCGATTGACGGTGAGCAAATATATTGATCTCAAGTGCACCGAACGACTAGCAAGTCGAAGCTTGTGTAACATGTCAACTTCAGGTACATTTGCGAAACTCATGGTATGGACAAGAATTGTAGACAAGCTTGATAGTAGAATCAAGTGAGGGACTTTAGATGTTAGTGTTTCATCGTAATATAAATGTAGATTCTTAATGTTGTTTTGGAATTGTGAAACCAGATGAGAAGGTTGCTGTTGTCTTTTGCTATGGTGGTGCATGGATCACAAGGGATAGCGGACCAGCATATGTAGGAGGGGATGAATTGGCAATACGGATCCCACGAAATAGCTCTTTCCAGCATGTTCGAGATAGAGCTTTGCAATTATTGAATGAAGATACAGAACCTAGTTCTGGAGAGATTAAATATGCTGCTACAACATCCATTGGTTCAGTTAAATACCTAAGGGTTCTCAACGATGACACTGTGGATTGTTTATTGAATCATGGGCCATCAATGGTACCAATCTTTGTTTCCATATCTCCAACAAGTTGTGGGCGTAATGGTGATGTTGTGGAACCATCTTTTCATGGCGTTGCAAAAGAAAATGTGCAAGTGGAGCATGTCTCTGAGCCTCCTCTGGAAGAAGAGGTGAATATGGAATGTGAAGTCCCTATCTTCAGCCCCGATACACCAGTTGACCAAGCTGCGAAGCATGTTGCCTGTGACGCCCGTGTTGCACGTGATGCCCAGGGTGGTATGTCATCAAGCAAATGCACACAATTTGTGGAAAATACATGTTTAGGTGAGGAAGCTGTGGTGGAGTTGGGGGGCATTTTCAAGGACAAGAAAAGTTTACAGGGGTGTCTGCAGCTAAAAGCTATGCGCGAGAAGTGGGAGTTTCGAGTGAAAAAGTCCACGCCTTCATTGTTTTTGGCGATTTGTGCTACCAGTCGTTGCAATTGGCGTGTTCGTGCTATAGTACCTGCCGGCAACACCTCATTCGTGATCAGGCGCTACATAGATCAGCACTCATGCAAGGACGTGATAAATATGGGGAAAGACCATCGGAATGCTAGTGCATCTGTGGTTGCGAGCATCATAAAGCATAAATACGCTGATCCTAAATGTGTTTACAGGCCTGCCGATATAATGAATGATGTCCGAAGAGAATATGGCATAAATTTATCTTACCAAATGGCTTGGTTAGCAAAAAATGCAGCTCTCGATGAGGTTCTTGGGACTCATGAAGCAGGATATTCAATGCTGCCTAGTTACTCCTACGTTTTGGAAGAGAAGAATCCTGGTACAATAACTGCCATTGAAACGGAGCCGGGGAACGATCGGTTCTTGTATTTCTTCATGGCTCTGGACAGTGCATTCGAGGGTTTCTCTCCTACATCCGTCCTGTCATTGCGGTAGATGCCACATTCCTCACAGGAAAGTATCGCGGAAATCTTCTGGTCGCCACATGCCTTGATGGAAACAGTCAATGCTATCCGCTTGCTTGGGGTATATGTGACTCTGAAAACAATGCATCGTGGTTGTGGTTCTTTCAGAAACTCCACAGTGCCATTGGAAATGTCCAAGATCTTGTGATTGTGTCTGATCGACATGACAGCATTCGGAATGCATGCCTTACTGTCTTCCCTAATGCTTCGTATGGAAATTGCATCAATCACCTTCGCGACAATATTCAGAGTAGATTTAAATTAGGAGAGAGTGATTTGAACCTGCAAGTTTTTATGCAGGCAGCAAATGCATATGATTTGTATAATTTTGAGTGGAAATTCTCACTGCTTCGACGAGACATTCAGACTTACTTGAGAGTGGATGTTGGGTTTGAAAGGTGGGCACGTGTGCACTGTCCACGATCAAGGTACAGCATCATGACTACTAACATTGTTGAATCGTTGAATAGCATGCTTGTGAAACCAAGGGAGACACCTGTAGTTAGGTTGATTGAGTTCATCAGGCAAAAGATGCAGGTATGGTTCCATGATCGTCGTATGAAAGCGCAGAGGGAAGACAGTTTTCTCACTCTTGATCATGGGGAAGTACGGCTTTTACATACTAGCCGAGATGCTGCGAACCTAACCGTGCTGCCTATAAATGCAGATGAGTTTGAGGTGGTTGATGGCAAGCACAATGGCCATGTCGACCTTGGGTGTACTTGTAGACAATTTCAGTTAGAAGGCCTGCCATGCAAGCATGCATTCGCTGCAGCTCGCCATCGCGCTCAGAGTCCATATCAGTTGTGTCATTGGTACTATCATAGATCAACCTGGTTAGGTGGTTACCTCGAATCTATCAACCCTCTTGGACCAGAACATATATGGACGGTGTCAGATGATGTCCGTTCGCGCATCTTGCTGCCACCAACATCCAAACCAAGAAGTGGGAGACGGAAGAAAAGAAGAATTCGATCCAACGCGGATAGAGCGGGACAAACAAAGTGCAGTCGTTGCGGTCACACAGGCCATAACCGTGCTACATGTGAGAATGCTCCTCTTCGTCAAGCTTATACATAACAAACAGGTTGGTAATGACTTGTGTTGAATTCCATTTAAAATATTCGGTATATGTGAGTTGGTTGGAACCTCAATCTCTTGTTACATTCTCTGAACAAGAAGTTCTTTTAAAACTTGTCCCCGTTTTTTGACATGAACATCAGACTTGTATGATTGTGTTTGATTTTAGTTCCATTTTGTTGATGCTAGATGTGGAAATGCATATTGTTGTGATTTAATATATTGTGAATTCAATAGATTTCTAACTATGTTTGTCAATTTTCCAAACTCAATAAACATATATTCCCAGCGATGATTATACTGTATTTTCGAACCTATCTTTGTTTAATATGTCTGAAATGAAAGGTGGTTCGGGTAGTGTTTACAATCACCATTTGTTTGTAATTTGCAGCCTTGTGATGGATCTTTGTTTGGTGTCTGTTTCCTGCAAATCTATGTGCTTGTTTGCTAAATTCTTATGTCCTCTGTAGTGTGGATGTGCCGTACATATTGGGGCTGTGATGCTAACCATTTTCCCATGCTATTATTTTTCAGGAACGTCAAATGTAGGTGCGGCTATGTTGAACCGGCAGTATGGAAAAAACATGTCTTTTAGTTTGCTTCATGCTATTTTGATGTTATCTTATTCACTGTTATTTTGGGCATGTAAGACCTTATATGGTAGGGTGGAGGAATTTTGTATAGATCAAACCTCACCTCGACCCAACTGCTAATTATAAACATGGTCACTTTTTGGATTTCAAATTGTTGGTACGTGATCATCTCTTGTTTTAATGCTACTATACTAAACTCATGTCATGGGTTGTGTTGCATATTTACGAAGTTTGTTTCTACCTATATTTTGGATGAAATCGTATAGGTTGGACATCTAGTTTTTGTCTAAAAACAAACAAAACTCTGTCCATTTTCATGCAGTTTCCTCTGCCCATGTGCTTAATCAGTTTAATAGGGAACTACGGGGGGAACTATGTGGAACTATATGGGAACTACCAGGGAACCCTAGGGGAACTAAGGGAACTATGTGCACATTTTATACTTTGCCATGCAATTAATCAATATACACCAATGAGAACTCAGGGGAACTATCGGGGAACTATTAGATAACTATTCGGGAACTATTAGATAACTATGAGGGTACTGTGATATAACGAGCATCCAATTGACTCCTCTATTTATTGCTTGCAATTACTAGCTAGTTACTCTATTATTGTATTAGTTCCCCCATGGTGCTGCGTAGTTGCCTAGCAGTATCCTCTTAGTTGCCAGTTGGTTCCCTTGTAGTTACCATGCAGTTTTCTAGTAGTTCCCACGCAGTTCCGCCTAGTTTCCTAATTGTTCTCATGTAGATATGTGTAGTTGCTGCGTAGTTGCTTCATTGTTCCCACATACGCCCGAAGCAGTGATTCACACATGTACATTTAATTATAATAGTTGTAATTAATGTAAGAGTAGACAAAGACAATTTGATAGGATTATTGGGTGGTTCCTTAAAAAAGGGTACTCTGATATATTAATATGTTGTTACATCATGTTGATCTTACAGGGAACTAAGTGGGAATTGCTGGGGAATTATGTAGAACTGTATGGGAATTAATAGGGGAACTATGTGGATCTATATGATATCTGAATGGGAACTAGGTGGGAACTATGTGGATCTATATGATATCTTGATGGGAACTAGGTGGGAACTAATGGGAATTGTGTGGGAACTATAGGGGAACTATGTGGGAACTAAAGGGAAACTATGTAGTTCCAACATAGTTCCCCAATAGTTCCCATATAGTTCTCCATGCAGTTCTCCTGAATTTCCTGTTAGTTCTCATGTAGTTTTGCGTAGTTCCTTCATTGTTCCCACATACACCCAAAGCATTATACACATGCGATTAATCAATTTACACGGGGAACAAGAGGGAAACTATATCGAACTATGCACATTGTATACATTGTGATGCAATTAATCAATTTACACATTTTATACATCGTGATGCACACTTTATGCCTCTCTTCTAGTTCCCTCGTGGTGCTGCGTAGTGCCCTCGTGGTGCTACGTAGTTCCCTGACAGTACACTCTTAGTCCCCAATTAGTTCCCTATAGTTCCCACACAGTTCCGCGTAATTGTTAGTTCCCATGCAGATATATGTAGTTATTTCATTGTTCCCACATACACCCAAAGTAGTGATTCACACATGTACATTTGATTATGCCAGTGTAGCTAATGTAAGACTAGACAAAGGTAATTTGATGAGAGTATGGGGTGGTGCCTTAAACGAGGGTACTATGACATGACGAGCATTCAATTTACTCCTCTATTTATTGCTTGCAATTACTACCTAATTACTTTATTATTGTATTAGTTCTCCCGTGGTGTTACGTAGTTCCCCCTGTAGTTCCCCCATAATTCCTCATAGTTCCCTTTTAGTTCCCACGTAATTCCGCATAGTTCACTGATAGTTCCCACGCAGTTCCTCCTAGTTCCCTGGTAGTTCTGATGCAGATATGTGTAGTTGCTTCAATGTTTCCGCATACACCCAAAGCAGTGATTCACACATGTACATTTAGTTATGATAGTTGTAGTTAGTATAAGAGTAGACAAAGGCAATTTGATAGGATTATGAGGTAGCGCCTTAAATGAGGGTGTTGTGATATGGCCATCATCTAATTAACTCCTCTATTTATTACTTGCAATTACTAGCTAGTTCAAATTACTTTATTATTGTATTAGTTCTCCCGTGGTGCTGCCTAGTTCCCTGACAGTACCCTGTTAGTCCCTAATTAGTTCTCTAGTAGTTTATTCGCAATTTCGCCTAGTTCTCTGCTAGTTCCCATGCAGTTCCGCCTAGTTTCCTGGTAGTTCACATGCAAATCTGTGCAGCAGTGATTCACACATGTACATTTAATTATGGCATTTGTAATTAATGTAAGAGTAGACAAAGGCAATTTGATAGGATTGTGGGGTGGTGCCTTAATGAGGGTGTTGTGATATAAAGAGCATCCGCATCCAATTGACTCCTGTATTTATTGCTTGCAATTACTAGCTAGTTTGAATTACTAAATTATTGTATCGGTTCCCTGGTAGTTCATGTGTAGTTCCTCCTAGTTACCCTGTTAGTTCCCATGCAGTTCCCCCAAGTTACCTGTAGTTCCCATGCAGATCTACGTAGTTACTTCATTGTTCCCACATACACCCAAAGCAGTGATTCACACATGTACATTTAATTATAACAGTTGTAGTTAATGTAAGAGTAGACAAAGGCAATTTGATAGGATTATGGGGTGGTTCCTTAAATGGGCCCCCTTAAATGAGGGTATTGTGATATATTAATATATTGTTACATCATGTGGATGTAACAATACTAGTATATTGTTGTGTATATACACTGCTGTTACATCATGTGGATCTAACGGGGAACTAAGTGGGAATTATAGGGGAACTATGTAGAACTATATGGGAACTAGCAGGGGAACTATGTGGATCTAAATGGGAACTAGGTGGGAACTAACGGGGAACTAAGTGGAACTACATAGGAAATAAAGGGAACTAATGGGAACTCTGTGTGAATAAGCCAGAACTAAATGGGGACTAAGTGGTACTAAAGGGGGACTAAATAGATCTATATAATGTCTAAATGGGAACTAGGTGGGAACTAACCAGGAATTAAGTGGGAACTAAAGGGAACAAATGGGAACTGGGTGGGAACTAAACGGGAACTAGGGGGACTAAGTTCACTGCGAGATAGAAAGGAAGTGATGTTCATAAGGAGGTAGTATTAAATACTTTTGCTGGTTGATACCAACACTGGTAGTATTAATAAATATACCAATGAGAACTCAAGGGAACTTTAGGGGAGCTATTGGAGAACTACTGGGGAACTATGTGGGAACTATAAGATATGTCAAAAGTAAAATATCCATAATAATAAGCATAACCTGCAATTTGAGAACAAACCTAACAAAGACACAAACTAAAAAGAAATCAAAACATAAGGTATGTCAAAAGTAAGTTACAATAGCCAATTTGTGTGAAATAGCACATAGTTCCCCCATAGCTCCCTGATATCTCCCACTCAGTTCCCCAATAGTTCCATATAGTTCCGACGCAGTTCTGCGTTATTTCCTGTTAGTTCCCACGTAGTTCTGCGTAGTTCCTTCATTGTTCCCACATACACCCAAAGCTTTATACACATGCGATTAATCAATTTACACGAGGAACAAAAGGGAAACTATGTCGAACTATGCACATTGTGTACATTGTGATGCAATTAATCAATTTACACATTTTATACATTGTGATGCACATTTTATGCCTCTCTTCTAGTTCCCTCTGACAGTATCGTCTTAGTCCCCAATTAGTTCCCACGCAGTTCCTCCTAATTTCTTGTTAGTTACCATGCATCTATGTAGTTGTTTCATTGTTCCCACATACACCCAAAGTAGTGATTTACACATGTACATTTAATTATGGCAGTTATAGTTAATGTAAGAGTAGACAAAGGCAATTTGATGGGATTATGGGGTGGTGTCTTAAATGAGGGTATTGTGATATGACGAGCATCCAATTGACTCCCCTATTTATTGCTTGCAATTACTAGCCAGTTTGAATTACTCTATTATAGTTCCCCGTTGGTGCTGCGTAGTTCCTTAGCAGTACCCTCTTAGTCCCTAGTTGGGTCCCTGCTGGTCCCACATAGTTCCTCCTAGTTCCCTTTTAGTTCTCCACCTAATTCCTTGTTAGTTCCCACATAGTTCCGCCTAGTTCCCTGAAGTTCCCACGCAGTTCCGCCTAGTTCCCTGATAGTTCCCATGAAGTTCCTCCTAGTTCCCTGTAGTTCCCATGTAGATCTGTGTAGTTGCTTCAGTGTTCCCACGTACACCCAAAGCAGAATTATGACAGTTATAATTAATGTAAGAGTAGACAAAGGCAATTTGATGAGATTATGGGGTGGTGCCTTAAATGAGAGTATTGTGATATGGCGAGTATCCAATTGACTCCTCTATTTATTGCTTCCAATTACAAGCCAGTTGAATTACTCTATTATTGTATTAGTTCCCCCTTGGTGCTATGTAGTTCCTTAGCAGTACCCTCTTAGTCCCTAGTTGGGTCACTGGTAGTTCCTGGTTAGTTCCTGCTAGTTCCCTTTTAGTTCCCACGCAGTTCCGCCTAGTTCCCTGATAGTTCCCACGTAGTTTCGCCTAGTTCCCTGCTAGTTCCCACGCAGTTCCGCCTAGTTCCCTGATAGTTCCCACGTAGTTTCGCCTAGTTCCCCTGCTAGTTCCCACGTTCCGCCTAGTTCCCTAGTAGTTCCCATGCAAATCTGTGTAGTTGCTTCATGTTCTCACATACACCCAAAGCAGCGATTCACACATGTACATTTAATTATGGTTTGCTGTCCAATAAATTCTTGAAGTAATCATGAATTCAATATATTATTGTGTACATATACACTGCATTTACATCATACGTGCAATTCAAAGATGATAGTAGACCTAATTCTAACAATATTGTTCCTTTGACAAAAATAGGAAAATATAGACCTAACTAAACTAAAACACTAAAATATTATATCTGCTCTTCCCATGCTTGTTCTTCATCTCTGTTCATCCCATGTTTGTGCTTATTTTCCATCTTTCATTCCTCCTGAGATCTTTACATATGTTTGTTGATCCAAAGCATCTGGTAAAACAAATCCAACACAAATTGACTATGACAACCAGAACGAACCGTTACCAATTGAATCCCTATTTTAGCCTTAAATTGCATAACAGAAATAGGACAAAATTCATAGGAACACTGAAATCCATAAATCCATCAGCTCCAGAGTATCTAAGTGGTCAAGAGGTTCAATAAGTACCAATGGCTCTGGAAATCTGAAGGTTTAATGGAATGAGTTGAACTTGAAAACAGTGTTGAAGGCACAGAAGTTGGTAAAAGTTGGTATTAGATAAAAACTTTTTTGAGTCCGAGAAGTTGGTAAAAGTGCACAGAATGCTTACCTTCACTTAGCCTGATCTACCTACCAGGCCATTCGCATTGTTTGACAGGAAGTCTGTTCAGCAGCACATCCCTTTATTATATTTTTTGTGTGTAGAAAATAAAGAGCATCCTTAAAGCCTAAAGAACTGACGTAAATATGTTGGAACCAAGGTTAATCCCATCATAGTTGACGTCTAGATAACTGAGGGGTAACTAATGGTAAGCCCCACCTACAAGATGATATTTTAGAGATTGATAACATCTCAGATTATAATGATCAAGTTTAGTTCATCTTCTTTATGATACACTACCAATGTATATTCAATATTCATAGGATAAACTAATAACAGACTATGTTTACTGTTCCTACACAAGACCGCTGATACTTACCAAGGATAGAAAAAACCAATGATGTTGTTTTTCTACACTATAATTTAGCCTTTAGCATTCCAACACCCTATTTAGTACAGAATAACAACTTAAAAACTCCTCGTATATCCATCAATCCCGATAAATGCTTTGCATCAAGAACAGCTCTTCAGCACATGAGCCAAACTTAGAGTCCCTCTAAAAGACTTTCAATTACATGCAAATGCATTAGTTACACTTAAAATTTCATCACATTGGCCGTGTTCAATTGCACCAGATGAACACTTGTCTATTCAATACAACAACAATGACAGAAAAAATTCAGAATGTAACACTCGCATTACGTTCGAAGCTCCTTGTTAGCATTTTTAGCATCCCATCTTTCAGGATATAAGCCCGAATTCGATACGCAGATACCAGTCTTTTCACTTAATCCCACACCACCTTAACAAGTAACAATACAATATATAGTTTCTTCATCTCTTTAGACTAATAAAGTACAATCCAACCATTCAACTTCATGGAAACTCAAACCAACAAACAGAAACTAAAATCCACAGCACAAATTTAATCACTTCCAGAATAATAAAGAAAAAGTGAACCAACATTTCATCAAACCTCAATCAAAACAACATAAAACTAACTCATTTCCAAACTGTTTACACAAAAACTTAATCAAAAGATGGACAGATGCAATGAAACATAACTTTGTCACAGAGCTGAGGAAAGCTGAATAAGGTTGTAAAAGTTAGTACATGAGTATAACTCATAATCATTGGTTCCCGAGTAGAAAAATATTGACAAGAACAGAGAAGCATATACAAATTGAGTTATACATCACAATGCCAAAGACCAACTGTAAGAATCACCAAGAATGTTCCTCACTACATTATAATATCGAACATAAGGGTACGTTTTCTCAAAGAAAGGGTTCCAAGTTCAAATTCAACTCCCTAATATTTGTAACTCATCCATATAAAGATAAAAGAAATACTGACAAGACCCACGCTGCAGCATACTTGCAATGATAACTTTCAATGAAAACAGGTAAGATATAATAGTGTTTCATCCATGCCACACTTACCTCCTGAGCTTGAACAGGGCTTGCAACCTTCCTAGTTCCAATTGCCCAAACTGGCTCATAGGCCAAAACAATGTTCTCCCAGCTGGATACTTTTTCTGGAAGAATACAAAGTGGTGACAATTTAGTGAGGAACAACTTCAGCTTCAGTTTCATTCAATGTGGTGACAATCTTCTTCACCTCTTTAGTTGTCCCATTCTGCAAAAAATAAGAACTTTCCTGATACTTCAACAAATCAAATCCAATACAATGTCTGTTTGTATGACAATTCACACAAATCCAGTACTTGGGTTGTCTTTTAAATATAATATTATGTACAAAAAACCATAAAAAAAAAAAAAAACTATGGGGTGATTTGTGATCATTGATCAAACATAGATGAAAACAATCTCCACAAACGCTAAATCGAGCAAAACCCATGAAATCAAATCAACAAAAGCATAGTATGAATCATAAAACAAGAGACGTACGCATTTCCAGTTACCACCTACGAAGAATTTTCTGCCCCTTCTCTATAACTGTGATTAACAACTCAAGCTGAAAATCAATTGAATGTTAGGTCATAACCCAATTCAGATAACGGAAGAGAACGAAGGGCTTACTTACATGTTGATAACGGAAGAGAACGGAGGTGTTGACGGAAGAGGGGAGCGGAGCCGTCCTTCTTCCGCGCCGCTTCAATGGAGGTCTCAAGGTTTCCGGCGCGGACCAGGGGAGCGGAGCCGCGCCCACTCCAGACATTTTCCGGCGACCAGAGGGGCGGCCGCGTACCTCCACTCCCACATGGATCCGCCCAATGAATGAAGGTTGGGAGTGGTGGTCGTGGTCATGCTGCTGACGGAGGAGACGAGTGCGAAGGTTTCAGAAAATCGGGAGAGACGAGAGACAAGATTGGGAGTAAGGTGGGGAGAATGGCTTCTTCAAACTCAATCCAAAACACTCACAAAAAATCTGAGGATAGTTTGGTATATTGAGCAGGCCAACCCGTTCTGTTGAGTGCACTACGCCAGTTATCACCCACTTATCACCCACTTATCACTCCATTTTCATGTCCAGACAACAATTGAGGGCAATTCGGACTTTTCTGGTGGCAAAAAGTATAGATTTGTAGTGTTTTGTTGTTAGGGGTCAAATTTTTAGAACACTTATACAATTAGTATATTTAATTACATTCCCCAAAATATAATTATTTTTTTGTTTGAAAAAAAAAAAAGTAGTTCCCCCCCCAGTATAAAAAGGGAGTTTTTTTGTATTTTATGTGGTGTATGGTATATGATTGATGTGGGTGTGATATATATATTTGGTTTGGTGATATTTAATGAGGCACATCTCTTTTCTAGGGTGAGAGTTTTTGTGTAACTTTTTCTTTTATAAAATAGGGGAGGTTGGTCTCCACTAGCCAAGATTATCTGCAATGTCAAATGCAGGACTGCCAATAGACAAAGGATAAGTACCAACTAAAACCTGATCAAATTATCAAAACATAAGAATTTGCAATAATTTCAGCTCAAATGGCAAGCCTAATTTCTCTCTTGAATCACTTAGTCCTCATTTGTGTGAGCACTGTACTTTTGTCAATTGGATATGGAGCACGTGCTAGTGATCACACACTGGAAAGCAGAGCTGCTCTGTTCATTTTTGGTGACTCCACTGTAGATTCCGGCAACAACAACTACATCACCACCATACCCGAAAACCAAGCTCATTACAAGCCCTACGGCCAGAACGGATTCTTCGAAAATCCCACCGGACGCTTCTCCGATGGTCGTATCGTTGTAGACTACATAGGTAAGTACACATACCCTTGCCTAAATAAAGAACTAAACAAAACATGTATTGTTACTTAGATTGTTGATGCGTATTCTCCGTACTAGTAGATCAATAGCTAGTTGGATATCGACTGTACTAACTTATCCACGAAATTTATGTAGCGGAATACGCAAAGTTGCCACTGATTCCTCCATTCTTACAACCTTCAGCTGATTACACAAATGGTGTGAACTTTGCATCTGGAGGGGCTGGAGTCCTTACTGAAACCAATCAAGGAGCCAATCAAAGATTGGTGTGGAAATTTTTTACTTTTTTCGTTAAGGAGATCAAATTTGTTTCAATTGTGTCATCTGTAATTGCAATTTGTTTTGATGAATTTGTGATTTTTAGGTTATTGATCTTCAAACACAACTAAAAAATTTCCAAGAGGTCGAGAAATGGTTGGCCGAAAAGTTAGGAGAAGAGAAGGCAAAGGTAGTGATCTCAGAAGCAGTTTACTTCATCAGCATTGGAAGCAATGATTACATGGGCGGTTATTTGCGCAGTCCCAAAGTGCAAGAACAATATAACCCTGAACAATATGTGGGAATGGTCATTGGAAACTTGACACAAGCAGTCCAAGTAAGCCTCATATCAAATCAGCTTTAATTTCATTAGTAATGGTCTCTAAGGCATGAAGATATTGTATTACTCTATCACGGATATATTGTCATGAATCATGTGAAAAAATAGGTATATAGATGATAATATTGCATTTTGTTTAGGATGTAATGTCACGAATCATGTGAGGTGAAAGATAGAGAGAGAATGACACTGCACCCGTGACAGGGAAGTACTTTCCGCCAAAATAGGGAATGTTGACTTTAATATTCACTTTTTATGCAGGTGTTGTATGCAAAAGGAGCCCGGAAATTTGTTTTCCTAAGCTTGTCTCCACTCGGTTGCTTACCGGCCTTTAGATCTATAGAGCACTTAGCCGGCAGAAGCGGTTGCTTTGAAGCAGCTTCTGCCCTTGCACTAGCACACAACAGTGCCTTAAAACAGGTGCTCACAAGTCTTGAACAGGAGCTCAAACAGTTCAAGTACAGCAACTCCAAGTTTTATGATTGGCTGCTTGAGAAGATAGACAATCCCACCAAATATGGTATGTGAAAAATGACCCTCTCTGTAACACGCACTACCACGAAGTTAACGTTTTTACACAATCAATAACTGGTTGGTTAATGTTTTTAATATTTACTCTGATAGGTTTCAAGGATGGGGTAAATGCTTGTTGTGGGACCGGGCCATATGGGGGCACAGACACGTGTGGAGGCACAAAGGAGGTGAAAATTTACGAGGTCTGTGAAAATGCTGATGAATTTGTGTGGTGGGATTCCTTTCATCCAACTGAGAGGATCCATGAGCTACTTGCAATGAGCCTCTGGAGTGGGCCCTCTTCCGATGTTGGACCATACAACTTAGAGCAACTCTTCTCTTCTGATGATAAGAAGAATCTAACCATTGGTGATGTCGTTGATAACTTAAAAGAAGAAATCATTTTCACTTCTCAGTTCTGAATCATGTTGTTGTACTCATAATTAGCAAGGAAGCTGCCATTAGTAAAACTTTACAGGTTGCCAAAAAAGCGGCCATTTCTCTATGAATGGTTTGTTTAGATTTCTCTCTCAATTACCCCTTATTTTAATAGAATTTTAGAGGAATTTGCAATTTGGTGTGAATTGCTAACAGTTGCTCATCACAAAAATGTAATTGAGAGTTTTTTCACTACATGAGTTTAATTGAGAATTCTAGCACACTACAGAGGTTATTAGGCGCTAATTGGCCAAGATATTTTATATAGTACTACCTATGTCGATCATCAGTTAAATTAAAAAACTAAAAGAAAGCAAAGACTGGTAAACGTATACCAAGAAAAAGACAAATACCGAAATGCCACTAACTCATGTGTTTGGTTTCCTGCTCGGCATAGGAATCCTATCTCAAGCTGGAGTACATTTTTAATTAGCAAATATCAATTCATATTTAAGTAATTTTATACATCCCTTGTTGAATTAGGAAACCTAAATCCAAACCTTATAAAAGGAATGCAAACCCAATCGCAAGAAGAAAGCTCCCATATAACAAGTCCGCTGATAATACTTTTGTGAAAGAGTAGATCCACCACACAAAAATTCCCACCTCTCTCAATTTCTTTTGCGAAAGATATCAAGATGTTCCGAGCGATGAACATGATCAAGGACAAACTGGCGACCTTCGTGAGTTCCAAGAAGCGAAGTTATGATGATCTCGTCGGCGGCGACGAGTCTGATGACGAGTTCTTCTCCTGCGATAGCCGTTTGGAAAAGCGAATGAGAAGAGAAGAGGAAGAAGAAGTAGCAAGCTCTGATGCCAATGTGTTTCCTACTCCCATTGGGAAAGAAGATGTCGACGACGTTATGTCATCATCAGAAGAAGTAGGCCACGACTTCTGGGAAGACGGTTGGGACCAAGAAGACCAAAGTGGGTACCGATGTGATGAACCAAAAGAAGAAGGAGAAGAAGAACAAAGTCGGTTCCAATTAAATGGAGAAGAAGATGAAGAAGAAGTAGAAGACGACCACATTTTGCCAGAAGAGGAAGAAGAAGAAGAAGACCAAAGTGGGTACCGATGTGATGAACCAAAAGAAGAAGGAGTAGGAGGACAAAGTCGGTACCAATTAAATGGAGAAGAAGATGAAGAAGAAGTAGAGGACGACGATATTTTGTCAGAAGAGGAAGAAGAAGAAGACCAAAGTGGCTATCGATGCGATGAACCAGAAAAAGAAGAAGAAGAAGAAGAAGACAGAGACGAAGGACAAAGTCGGTACCAACTAAACGGAGAAGAAGAAGAAGAAGAAGAAGAAGACAGAGACGAAGGACAAAGTCGGTACCAACTAAACGGAGAAGAAGAAGAAGGAAGAGTACTACTAGTAGATGAAGATGAAGAAGAAGAAAGGCCAAAAGCATGTTATATAAATGTTCCATCTGCGGGGGTATGCATAATTAGGACGCATACAAAAAGAGAAGCAAATCTGATTCATGCTCAGAGGAGAGAAGAAGCAGAAAATGAGGCAAGATCCAAATCCGATGGCTCCGACAAGTCATTCGCTTTTCGGTGTAAAATGTGTAAGGGGGACAAGGAGGCTTCGGAGTGGTTTCGGATCAAGAACTGCAAGCATGCTTGTTGTACTCAATGCGCGGTGGCACACGTGGCATCCAATGTTGAAGACTACATCATCAGCATTCGATGCCCTTATCCGAGTTGCTCGTTGGGATTTCTCGAACCGGAGTGCTACCATCCGATCCTGCCGGCCGAGTTGTTTGGCAAGTGGAAGTTCTTGGTAGAAACCACCACAAGTTAATACCAGGATAACTTTGTAGTTTGTACCACTTTCGTACTGTAATGTAAGATAATTGAAGCAGTTGTAACTCAAATTTATGTTCTTCAAATAATACACGTTTATTCAGCAATTTCATCTCAAGATGGCAATTACCCTCATTTTTCTCTTCATGCATTCACTTAATTCTCATTTGTGTCAATGACTAATAAACTACTAGTATTGTCAATTGGATATGGAGCATTTGATATTGTTGGTGACTAATTACTGTATACATTCTATCAACAAAAATATCTCTTGCAATTATGCGTACTAGTTGATGCATATACGTACATTTTCTCTACCAAATAGCTAGTTTGATATTCATTTTACCAATTTCTAAATCAAATTAGATTCATTTTGGTCGCATGGAATTGCGATTGGGTTTGATTGATTTGTGAATGACACAGTTGAATCTTGGTTTGATCATAATACCTCATTTTAAATCTAAAAACCACAAATAGCAAAATTTGACACACTCCAATAGAAACTGTAGAGGAAATCAAATTCAATTAGATTTTTTTGTCACGTGAAATAACAACTCGGTTTGATTGTGAATTTTGGCTGATTGGTCTTCAATCACACAAAACTCCTCATTGCTTATCCTAAGAAGTTGCAAGCAAAAATAAATAAAGAAGAAATAATAAATTGGACCAACTTTTTTTTTTCTTTCTTGAAATAAGAATTGGTTTCCTTTCCAGCTTAGGAAATCCATATTTTAGCTGCTGCATTTCTAGTCTAGTCTTTATGTAATTACTTACATTCCTTCTTCGATTAGGAAACCTAAAATGAATCTTATATAAAGCAATATCCAACCCAAAACACAAGAACAACTGAGAGAAGCGCATAAGCAATCAATCACAGGGGTGTATTGATTGTGGATTTTAATGGACTAGATGAAAAAAATTCAGGGATATTTTTTATTAAGACTTTTTAGTAAGGGTGATTTTATCCACACCCATCAAAATGATTTTTACACCCAATTTGATTTAAAAACCCATCATCAATTTTGGTTAATTTAAATTTTATCACTACACCCATTTTATGTTCCAAAAATACCCCTTACTCAATATTGAATTTGAGTTTTACACTCATCATCATTAATCCATATAAACTCTTACTTACCATTTTTTTTAACCAAATTTTCAATGGACACACTGGTTTTCTTTGCTAAAAGTGGCAACCAACCACATAAGTTTGTGTGTTTCGCCCTCATGATTTGTTCTTATCTTTTTTCTTCTCATTACTATCATAACATCTACATAAACTACCACTCGAAAATATGAAATAAAAGAAAATTCTGGGCAAGAGGAAACATACTATTCCTTCTTTCCTAGTCTTTGGTTCTTTTCTTATATTTGTAGATGACGAACAAATAACTGGTTTATGGGACAGTAGCATAGCTGTTATAGAACACATGATGGTTTTAAGCATGAGGTAGCTCCATATAGACAGCACAAAATCCCAAAATAAAGTGAAAAACAATACCTAGCCGTCGCTGCTCTCTCTCAAAAAATCCCAAAACCAAAAACCCCCCGCTGCCGCCGGCCCCTTGGCTTGCCTTGGGGTCGGCCGGCCACCCTTCTCCTCTTTCTAGATCTGATATCCTTCTCCCCTGGTTTAACCCTCTTTGTGGGGTGAGTCGCGGGGTATTGTAGTTTTTTTTTTCATGTTTTTTCTTTTATGTATTTTGCAGGCTTCTCGTTTGAATAAAGGTGTGCAAGTCATTGTCTTGCACAAGGCGAATAATGGAAGATCTAAGTTCTGTTTTAACTTATTTGGTCTGTTGTGATGGATTCCATCTAGTGGCGGTGGGTGTAATTTTATTTCCGATTGTTTTGATAGGCATCGAATCTCGATATTTGCCTTGCTTGGCCGGTGTTTTTTCAGGTTTTGGGTTTAGCAGGTTCAGATCTCACTCGTCCTAGTTGCCGCTTGTGCAGTGGGTGAGATCTAGTGGCGGCTTGTGCAGTTTCGGGTTTCCCTTCTACCAGGCTTGGCCGGTTTTGTTTGCTTAATTCGAGCTAGTGGCGGCTTGTGCAATTGTCAGATTCAGACTCCTTGAAGGGCTTCGGGATTCAGGTTCACCATGCTTTGCCGGTTTAGTTGTTAAGTTGATTTAGTGGTTTAGTTGTCCTGTAATAGATGTAGTTAATCGGTCAAGTTTATCTTTTCCGGTTGTACTGATGCCTTCTCTGGCTTGCTCCTGCTGCCTAGTTGCAGTGAAGTTATGGATCCTGTTAGGAGTATAGGCATTCCTTTCGGTCGATGTCTGATTTGTACTCCTTTGTTTGGTTTCGCCAAACGCTTCTATAATATATTTCTATTGATCTAAAAAATATAGACAGCACAAAATAAATTCAATTAATTGATATGATAACAAACAACAAACATTTGTTACAATTAATTCCTCAAAAAAATCACACTATCAGCACTAGCAACATAAACTAAAAGCTGATGAAAATCATCTTTAATCTCTATCGCTATCACTGAAAATGTACTCCGTAGTGGCTACGTCCTCTAACCCCAGAAGTTGCTTAAATTGATCCACACGACATTGGTATCTCAAGCACAAATGTTTTACATTGTCAGGAGCTAATCGATGCCACATTGTAGAAATTGGTGGAATAGGATGCCCCGGAATCATATTAACCTACAAACATAAGTACGTACATTAATTACTTTACTGCTCCAGTAAGTTTCAAACTAATATTAAAGTCGATCACATACCTGAATATAATGATCTTCACAAACAAAACCAACGACAATCTCACGTAGGTCAGTATTACTTGCTTCAGTAGATGACTGAAGAGAGTATGGAAGAAAGGTAAGGCACTGTCTCATGCTTAGGTGTATGACAACCACATTATAACATGTGGCAATAAGATGCCCCATATCAGGCATGGTAAACCAAGTGTGCTCCGGAGCCACACCAGCTTTAAAATGATCAAGAGCTATCTCAATTTCTTCAAATCGTGTACGTCCCAAGACACACTGCTCAAAAAGAACAGGCATGAAATGTAAAGTATCTAACAAGTCCTTACGTACCCTACGCCATTGATCATGCTCAAATCCCATTGCTTCAGCTACGACTCTATATCCACAATTACCATCCGGAAAAACATCTGTTTGATCAACTATATATTTTCTAAGTGCCTCAGGGAATTCCTCAGTAAACCAAGTCATTTTCTGTGGCTCCATATTTGTTGAAGAGCCATAGGTCTGCTAGCACATAAAATCATATATGATCAAGTATATATATGCAATAAAAGCAAAACTTATAATATATTCACAAATTGATAAGTGCATACCTTATGAAGAAGTCTATCACATTTTGCTTCCAAGGCTGCTAGATTGGTGAGCGGTATGAAGGATTCATGGTTCATTTGGATTGGGGAGATTTCAACAATAGGCGTGGCCTAATAATTCATATCATCACATTGAACTAAAACTAAACATACAGACAGCAACTAGAGGAACACGCAAAACAATAAGCTAAAAAATTGAAGATTCCAATGACAATTGAAGATTCCAATGCAATCAACCATAATCAATATGCGTATACTTACTCCCTGACAAAATTGAAGATGCCAATGCAATCAACCAGGAGGAACACGCAAAACAATAAGCTAAAGAATTTTGCTCGAGGGAATACTTGCGGAAGATCTGTGGGGAGCGATGATTAGAATTAGGGTTATGTTTATAATATTGGGTGTAGTGATCAATTTGTTATTTTATTATATGTCTTTAAGTGTAATTTTGTATTAGGGTAAAATAGTAATTTAATAAGTAAAATAACTGACGGGTGTAAAAATCATTTTGATGGGTGTGGATAAAATCACCCTTTTAGTAATCCTATGAAGTCTTATGGTATTCAATCTAGACTTTCCACAACAACTAAAAAGTATGATGGTATTCAAAAACTTGCAAATTTCATTGGATTTCATCTGATAATGGATTGTGTGGGACTTTTCAATGGAAAGTATAAATGAGGAAGCGCTTCAAAAGTCCCATCTCCAACCCTCAGACTTTTCACATAATTTTTTTCTTCTCTTTTCCAGAAGATGAAAAGATGTTTGAATCCTTCCCCACTCACCACATAATCCTTCCCTCTGCTTCCTTCTCGGCCCCAAATCCATTCTCACCTTCAGAACTCCAAATCAAAACCCCAAATCGATCAAATTCCAAGAACCCAAACCAAAACCCCAATTGAATCCCTACCCCAAATCAAAGGATAGAATAAAAAAGGAGGAACCTTGCCTCTATCAGGGCATGTTTGATGGCGGCAATCGTGGCCCCAACCCAAAATTGATGGTTCACAAACCTTGCAATCTAGCCTCTCAATCTAAAGGACCCCTACAGGATCACCAGAGAACACTTCCCTTCGTTGTGATCTCTTGCTTCGATTTTGATCAAAATTAGAAGAATGAGCACAAAGTAAAGAGTGGTTGATGATGTTTTTGATTCTAATTCCCTCGTCATGGTTTTTGCTAATAGCTATGAACTATTGAACTCCAGAGATTCACAAGTTTGACCTTGATTCCCTTTATATAAGAATTCAGATATCTCTGTTTCGGATGGTGATAATAGTCAAAGAATGAGAGTTCGTCAAAGTTTGCTGCCCCAGGCAGAGCTGTTCCATCGAAATATAAGGCCCTGTTCAAAAACAAACATAAGGCCTTTTTTCTTAACAAAAATTACCCTTAAAAAAAAAGTTAATGACCCCCTAATCTATAGAATAATACATCTTTCTATAGTAGCAATTCAAATAATTTCATATAAAGACAAACCAACATGTGGCAAAAGGTCAACAAACCACCTCTTCACGCGCCTTCAAATAATTTCATATAAAGACAAACCAACAAGTTACACTTCCACTATGTTAATAATCCCTAAAATACAAGCCCCCAAATAGCAGCCCTCTTAGGCAATTTACAAAGATTTAAGTATTAAGGACCCAAAATGACATTTTCTATTTTTGCTCTAGCATCTGAGATATTGAATGGGCCCAAAATTTCCAGATATATTGCATATTGGGTTTTGAAGTTTATATGGGTTAGGGCTGGCATTTCTATACCGAAAACCGAATCGAAACCGAAACCGAACCGGATTTTTACCGAACCGGATTTTTACCGAACCGAATATTCGGTTTATGTACCGAACCGAATAATCCGGTATGGTAAATGGTATCATATTCTAAAAAATTCGGTATACCGAAACCGAATTACCGGCACTAATATTATTTATTTTATAAATATCTATGAATAATTTGTGTATAAATATGTTAATATAAGTAAGAATAGAATACTAATATACTATATATACTATATGTATATACTTTATGATAATTAATTCACACCCAAATAAATAAAAAAGGGCAAAGAAATGGTGGGGTTGCATTGTGCACTTGAGGAGAAGCTCACCGATTTTGGTAATCTTTGAGAAGGGTTGCATTGTCAATGAGGATTAAATTTGACAAGTATTGGGGGACCTTTGATAATGTCAACAAACTCATATATGTTGCTAATATGCTTGATCCAAGATTTAAGCTCCAAATGATTGAAGTAGGCTTTCTAAATCTTGGAAAAACTCCTAGTGAGATTAATGAGATTATTAGGGAGGTGAAAAGTTGCTTGCTCTTGTTGTATAAGGAGTATAACAAGAATGATTCCATTGGGACAACAAGTTTGGCAATCCGGGCATTACCAATGATGATGATGGCGATGATGATGATATGGAGGATGGTGATGAGGAGGATGTAATATAGGAAAAATTCAAACCATGAGGAGATTGATAATGAAGTGGATAAGTACTTGGCGGATCCCTTTGAAAAGCCTAGAAAAAAAGTCTTTCAACCTCATGGAATGGTGGAAAAATCAATCAAGATATCCAATATTGTCAAAGATTGCCAAGGATATATTTGCAATCCCAACCTCCACCGTTGCTAGTGAGAATGCATTTAGCCTTGGTGGGAGGGTTGTGGATCCTTTTCGGGCTTCTTTAACTCCAAAAATGGTAGAGGCATTAGTGTGTACTAATGATTGGCTTAGGGCAATGGAATTTTCTTTTTACAAGGAACCAACCGATGATGAGCTTGAGTTCTACAAGGATCTTGAAGAAACTGAAACAAGTAAGACACATACTTTCTTTTTTATGTACATTGATATTATTATGTATTCCTAACATTGATATTATTATGTATTCCTAACTCTAATTGTATTGTGGGTTATTTTGTTTATGTGTAGATTGGTTTAATACTCAAGCTCAAATGCCTCCTCCTTCTCCTCAACCTAGTAGTTCTATGTCTTCACTTGCCTCTCCAACTCCCAAGAGTTTCTACTTCCGGGGCCCTTCCTTCTATACATGGTTCATCTTCAACTTCATCATCTAGAGCTCATGGTGCTTCCTCTACTTCACTTAGACGTTGATGATCTTCACTTTCTACCTCTTGAATTAAGCAAAAAACTCTAATCAAATTTGATGTTTTTGTAACTTAACTTTGGTTGTGTACGACTTTTTGCTTGGTGTTGCTTATTTACATTGTTGAATTTGAAGTTTGATTTTATAACTTGATTATGTTGCCAAACCCTTGAACAACAATGCATAAATTGCAAGTTGGAAGTTGTTGAATATCTTTTTTGGATAAAATGTATGAAGAAAGAGTTATGGAATTGTTTTAGGAAAAAAAAAGTTCATGAATAAATTCGGTAAATGGCTAATACCGACCGAATCCGAACCGGATTTTACCGAACCGAAAAATATCGGTAACCGAATATTTAGGTACGGTAATGGTATTGAAATTTTTTTAAATTTGGTAAAAATATTCGGTATTGGTAACCGAATTTTAGGTACGGTAACCGAACCGAATCCACCCCTAATATGGGTCATGAACAAAAAACAAAGAGGGTTGCTACGTGCACTCAAAAGTTTCCTCTGGACACTCATATTTCTTTATACACTCATTTCAATTTATAAAACTTCTTTGGACACTCAAATTTGATTAAAATTTTTCACATATACCCTTTCATTAGTTTATTATTTAACTATTATTGAACACTCATCAATTTTATTTGGACACTCAAAATTAAATTTTATCAATATATCCATAATATAAAATTGAGGAAAAATCATTCAATCTTAGCGACGGATCTTAGTGACATTCATGTTTTCTATCATCCTATATTTAACCAAAAAATCATCAGGATTTAACCTTCATTCAACATTAAAAACTCATAATCTTTATCTTCATTATGAATTTGTTATCAGCGGGAGCGAAGTTTGTCAGATTCATTTGACTAAATATGAATATGCACAATGAGTTGCGGGTGTTTGTTTCTGGGGATTCGTTTCTAAAGGTAGCTCAGCTTCCGGCCGCCTCTAAGTTCGTCACCATCTTTGATAAGCTTTATTTTCCAAGCCTTGTGTAACTTTTGCAGAAATGAAAAGGAGTGGCATTTCCCCCATTTTTGTTGCTGTTTTCACTCAATACCTACTAAACTCGTTTTTGATCCTGCTATTTTCACTCTACACTCACCAAACTTGTTTTTGACACTTTTCAGGGTAAGGAAAAGCCGTTGTAAAAATGTTTCGGTCCACAATAGTTAGCACTAAAAATAAAACTGCACAGTGCAAATGTGGACGTAGTGGAGGTCGGACCACCGGCACAAGAGGGGGGGATGGGTGGTCGCAGCACCAGATCAAGAGACAGGCCAAACTCCTCTTCCCGAAGATCGTGGGCCTGGGCCTGCAGATAGTGGGCCTGAGCCACGTTAGGCACATCGTGGAACTGGGCCATCTGAGGTAGATCGTGGGCCTGGGCCAATGGAGAAGCCTGGTCACCTGAATTCTAGCCACCACTTGGACAAGGAATGAGAAATGGATGGAGAAGGATAGCTGCCCCACCGGCTGGAGATGGGCCATAATGTAGATGGGGAGCTGGACCCATACGCGGGCCACGTGGACCTAGATCCTGGCCACGTGGACCCTGATTCTTGGCTTGGGCCAATGGGGAAGCCTAGTCGCCTAAATTCTGGCCACCACTTGGACGAAGAGGAGTTGGACCGAGACGTGGGCCGCCACGTGGACCGAGGGCACCGCTGTTAGGATTTGAATCGGGAGAGCAGAAAATAAACAGTGAAGCTAAGCTAGGAAAAAACTCAAATTGTGTTTCATCACTCTCTTCATGATACAGTTAGATATAACTACTGTCGCCTTCAAACGATGCACCCCTTTTTTTTTTCCCTCAAATCCAGACACCATCTCCATTATTTGCTTCAGTTGGTTTAAGCCTTCCCCTTTGTGAATGCTCCTGAGCTGGAAAACATAATGAAGGCGGACAACTTTTTCTGCTATTTTCTGGACATCAAGTTAACTTGCTAATGATCTCTTTTGACAAGTCATCTTTCCTTCTAGAGGTGCTATTGTCTTCTCTGGGGCCTCCGGGGCCTTTTACTCCACTTGAGATATCACCATGTGCTCTATTGAGATATTACTTTTTGCTCAAGCTTTGTTGCTACCACTAAGGATTCTTGAAAGACCACCATATGTTGATTCTTGTGAGGATCACCATACGTTGCTTCCATCTTGAAGTCGTTCTTCCTAGCTCTTTCATGTCCACCACTTGTTCCTTTTTTTTTTTGCACGTCCATCTTGACTAGAACAAATGGATATTGAACAAATCTAACTCATCTTTTCTCCTCATCTCTCCAACCAAGGCTCTAATACCATGTTAAGATTTGAATCGGGAGAGGAGAAAAGAAACAGAGAAGCTAAGCTAGGAAAAAACTCAAATTGTGTTTCATCACTCTTTTCTCTTTATTTCTTTGACATACGACAAGTAGTTTCTACAAACACTCACATATAGAACTCAGAGGTTCACTTCATCTAGAAGCCTCAACTTGTTTCTTTTTTATGATTCTAGTAAGAACTCATTTTGTGTTTAAGGTGTTCATGTTTGAATAATCTCTTCATACTTGGTGTACGGGTGAACATCTTCTTCACACTTTTTTCTTTGTCTCTCTACCCTTTATATAGAGAGGATATGGTTGATATTTTCTTCCAACACATATCTCTACATTTTAGATATTTGTATGTTGACACTTTACCAACACACACTTGCACACTATCTAAAATATCCTACCTAATATTCTGACAAGATATTTTAGTAGAGATCTTTACCTACAAAGATCTGAACCAACAACTATTACATCAAAAAGATCTCAGCCAATGTGGCTTAAAAGTCAAAGACTTTAACTTGATATTACAAGTTGTATACTGAATATTTAATGCAACAATTGGCATCAAGGTGATCTTCATTTTCATCTTTTCCAGATCACCAAGTTTACTTTTGTCAACTAACCAAGTGGTTGATATCTTCAGCTTGTGGAAGATTTCTGCTCTTCAGCATGTGGCAGATTTCTTTTCTTCCACATGTGCAAGATTTCTGATGCATGGCAAAATATTAAAATTAACAACCGCGTCGAGGGAAAGCTACAAAGAGATCTCGGTCCGGGCCACCAGCTCGGAAAAACTCACCACGCGGACCATCATCCACGCGTGGAACAACTTCATGACCGGCAAGAACCGTTCGACTCAAGGCCGGCAACAGAACGGGACCGTTCTGCTGCATCGGAGTCATGGTCTCCACTCCCACCGTTGGATAGTGGGTGAAAACCCATGAGAGAAGGCTTGGGTAAAACTGATCCGCTTACGGGCGCATGTGCAGAGCTGGGACGTTGGGATTCAATCTGCGCAAGACCTTTGCGATCCTCACATGCTGCACCTCAAGGGAATGGACCAGCACTGGGATCTGCTGGGCAAATGCTGCGCGTGGTGGACCGGGGCGGAGTCTGTGGTGACCTCCGAGTCGCCCTTGAGCCGACATTGAGTGGATGTGGTTTTTTTTTCTTTCTTGGAAATGAGTTGCCGATTTTTTGAATCGGCCACAAAGGAGTCAATTTTTAGGGTTTTGATGTGGCAGGATTTATATAGTCATGGTTTTTAGGGTTTCGTTTTGAAGTCCATTAGCGGGTAGGGTTAGAGGGCGCCGTTAATAGTTTTTTTATTTCCCCACCACCAATGGTTGGTCTACCGGACCTGGTTCTCGGTCCGCAACCTGAAGCATCTACATCTGCTAGTGGTAGCCGCCGCCGCTTGAGGGAGGAGACTGGCGACTCTGATGGACACTTTAGGGCCATCAGATACATAGGCAGGGGGCCCGTCAAGGTTCATTAGAGATGATGCTCTTTGAGGTTCAGCAGTGTTGGAATAGAAATGGTTGGGAATTGTGTGATATGGCTTTTCGAAATTGCGAGAATCTGATGAATGAAGTGATTTTTGATGCAAAATTTGTTTAGTATTTGAGATAGAATGTGGATGGAGTTTAGGCCAGTTGTTAATATCTAATCTGTTTATCCAAGTTAGTTGTTGGCACTTTAGTTTATGCTAGTTATCATGCGTTTTTCGGGATGAAGGTTGTAGTTTTGGTGTCTGGTTTGCTGAGTTTGGTTGTGTCTCATTCATGGTAACTAACCATATATATCAATTAATTTTCAAATATCTTCTTGTATGCGAGTTCTTTTTTTTTTTTTTTAAATACATGTCGAAGAGGTTTGTTTGTTCTGAATAGGATTGTTTAAAAAGAATTGACATTATTTTTATACCTATCGAAGAGATTTATTTTCTCATATCTACTTGAAGAAACCTATTGATTAGGAATTGAGACAACCTATTGATGTTCTTACTTAGAGGTTTATTTCCATTTCGTATATTTTTCCTCAACTCTTGTTAAGATATGTTTGTTCTGCCGTAGAGGTATCGTTTTTTATACCTATTGAAGATGATTGTTTAATAAGAATTGACATTGTTTTTATACCTATCGAAGAGGTCTATTTTTAATATCTACTTGAAGAAGCCTATTGATTAGGAGCTGAGGCAACCTATTGATGTTTGTACTTAGAGGTTTTATTTCCATTTCATATATTTTTCCTCAACTCTTGTTGAGATATGTTTGTTCTGCCGTAGAGGTATCATTTTTTATACCTATTGAAGATGATTGTTTAAAAGAATTGACAATGTTTTTATACCTATCGAAGTGGTCTATTTTTCATATTTACTCGAAGAAACCTATTGATTAGGAAATGAGACAACCTATTGATGTTCTTACTTAAATGTTTATTTTCATTTCATATATTTTTCCTCAACTCTTGTTGAGATATGTTTCTTCCACCATACATGTGTCGTTTTTTATACCTATTGAAGAGGATTTTTTAAAAAGTGAAGCCCAGTGAGGGAAAAAATGGTGCTCATGCTCGACTTTGGGAGAAAGGTGAAGCAAAATGAGAAGGGCGTTGTTTTATGATCCCTGACACTTGCAGACAAAACCAAATTTTCCAGTTGTCTTTCCCATATATTTTCTTTTTCTCTATTTTCTTTTTTTTTCTTCGAATTTTTGGACACCTCAACTCATGGAGCCAAACTCAATGCGATTGGTATTCTATTTCTACCAGTAAATGAAGATTGTTGAATTGGCGGCAGATTTTATAATGTAATGTAATGATGATTTTGTTGGAAAATGCAGGAGAAGATTGTGGATAAAACCCATTAATATGTGATATGTTGATGCACATAGCAGGTATCATATGTAAACTATAATAAGTACGTATATGGTGGATATTTTGTAGGATAGTTATATAAAAGTGAAATCCTCTTTCTCTGCGTCTTCTTCTTCTTTGCAGGATACATGTTGCTGTAGCTACATTTATTTTATCAGTTATCAATTAGGTTATACAATTTTCAAATATCTTATGGTATGCAAGTTTTTTTTTTTTTTTTTAAAATACATGTCTCATAGGTTTGTTTGTTCTGCCGTAGAGGTATAGTTTTGTATACCTATTGACTAGGATTGTTTAACAGAATTTGACATTGTTTTTATACTTATCGAAGAGGTTTTTTTTTCTCATGTAGTACTTAATACTACAATAAAACTTAAGAGGAAGTTAAATATATATCCATTGTTATATTAGATCAGAGATCGCTTGAGTGGTATGTCTGTTTTTTTAGGAGGACACGTGAAAAAAAACTCAATACTAATTGATTTCACTTAATATAATCCATATTTACTCCCGTAATAGCGAAAAAACTCATATAATGTAAGATAAGTAAGAAAATTCTTAGAAAAAAAAATTCAGTAAAAAATTAATTTTGCTAGTCATACATCTCTTAAAGAATAACCTCTTTATAGTTATAAAAATCATATGGCCCCAAACTTATGATTATATAGAGGTTTTACTGTAATTTTTTTTTCCTGCTTAGTTTATGCAAGTTTTGAATGCAATTCTTTCTCTATTTTGGGTTCAAATTCTCATTAAACTTAATGTAATTGAAGCTTATCATGTATTATATTGGCTTTCATAATTTGGGTGGAAAAAGGATTCAAAGTGGGGTCCTTTGGTTTAATTGATTAAATATGTACAATCTTCACCTTTCAATTTGGTGGGTCTCTCAATGGTTGTGGTTTCGGGTGAGATGTGGGTTTAATTCGACATATGAATTGGTTAAAATTCTGTAAAATCACAGAAAATTGAATTTTTTGGGCTTGTGAAATTGAGAAATTTGCTAATTAGTTTGCTAGTGTTGTGACTGATGAGGGTAATCCTTGAGTGCAGACACCGACAAGGGACATAATGTCATGGCAGAGGAAATTTGGGGATCAAGCAAAAGTGTGAATTTTATTACGAAAAAGATGAGGGAGAAAGGGATCATAAGGCCGAAGTTAACTAGGGTCTGACGCGTTTCTCATCCCAGGTAACATTTTCAATCTCCTTCAATTCTAATCTACTTGAAGAAACCTATTGATTAGGAATTGAGACAACCTATTGATGTTCTTACTTAGTGGTTTATTTCCATTTCATGTATTTTTCCTTAACTGTTGGTGAGATATGTTTGTTTTGCCGTAGAGGTATCGTCTTTTATACCTATTGAAGATGATTGTTTAGAAAGAATTGACATTGTTTTTATACCTATTGAAGAGGTATTTTTTCATATCTACTTTAATAAACCTATTGATTAGGAACTGAGACAACCAATCGATGTTCTTACTTAGAGGTTTATTTCCATTTCGTATATTTTTCCTCATCTCTTGTTGAGATATGTCGTACATCTTAGAGGTTTTTTATACCTCTTGTTGAGGTATGTTGTTGAGAAAATCCTCACCACAAACTGAAGGATTCTAGTGGAATAACTACCTATTGAGGGGACATCAGACAAGAAGTTTGCTTTCCTAGTTTTTTAAACCTTCATATTGACATTGTCTTTATTAAAAATTTCCTTTGAAAGATAAAACTTGAATGTGAACTAGAAGTTGACATTTGTATACCTAATCAATAGGAACTTAGTAAGAAAACAAAAATTTGGATGTACATGTTAATCAAGTGGATCGAAAAGTGAAGTAACCATATATATATCCATTAGGTTATACAATTTTCAAATATCTTATGGTATGCAAGTTTTTTTTTTCAAAATACAGGTCCGAGAGGTTTGTTTGTTCTGCCATAGAGGTATCATTCTTATACCTGATTGAATAGGATTGTCTAAAAAGAATTGACATTGTTTTTATACCTATTGAAGAGGTCTTTTTTCCCATATCTACTTGAAGAAACTTATTGATTAGGAATTGAGACAACCTATTGATGTTCTTACTTAGAGGTTTATTTCCATTTCATATAGTTTTACTTAACTCTTGGTGAGATATGTTTGTTTTTCCATAGAGGTATCGTCTTTTCTACCTATTGATGAGATATGTTTGTTTTTCCATAGAGGTATCGTCTTTTCTACCTATTGAAGATGACTGTTTAGAAAAAATTGACATTGTTTTTATACCTATCGAAGAGGTCTATTTTTTCATATCTACTTGAATAAACCTATTGATTAGGAATTGAGACAACCTATTGATGTTCTTACTTCGAGGTTTATTTCCATTTCATATATTTTTCCTCAACTCTTGTTGAGATATGCTATACATCTTAGAGGTTTTTTATACCTCTTGTTGAGGTATGTTGAGATACGTTGTTGAGAAAATCCTCACCACCAATTGAAGGATTCTAGTGGAATAACTACCTACTGAGGGGACATTAGACAAGAAGTTTGCTCTCCAAGTTTTTTAAACCTTCATAAGAGAATATAATTTAATAGATACAATAAGCAATTTCAAAAGTTGTAAACAGAAGTAGACGGGTATCTGCTGCCTTTAGTTTCATGCTCTGTTAAGATTCCTTCCTAATAGATACCATTCTCTTGAAACAGAATTTAACTAGCTGAAGTAGGTACATACCGAATTGGATTTGCGAAGGAGATGTATTCACTAAAAATTGAGGTGTAAATAAAATTTCTCAAAACTCTAACAACTTAACAATAGAGATTATTTGCTAAGTACTTCAAACCGAAACAAACTCTAACAACTTAACTTACTCTTCGACCATACCACGACACTTTATGCCTCGTTACGGCGGCGGCGGTGGCGGTGGCGGTGGCGTCTCTCGCTCCGGTGGTGAGTAAGCTTATTATGTTGATCTCTTTGTCCATTTGATAACCAACCCTATATATCCATTGAAATACGATCCTCTTGTATCCATTTCCAAATTCGTGGATTTTCTTCTTTGCTTAATTTTGTACACATGCAGAGAAACATGATGGAATTTGACAATCTGTGTTTTTTCTGTACATTTGTCTAGATTGTTAAATTGGTGAAAGATGTCAGAATTTGGGAACCAACAGCATATAATCGGCATTGAAATCAACTTATTTTGCAGGATACAAATCATCCTCGTCCAAGTCGTCTTCCTCCTCTGGCAGCGGAACTTTCAAGACAAAGACTAAAGGTCGTTTTGTTTACAAACTTCCACTGTTATTGTTATTCAGTGCTTGTCATTAATCTCAAGTTACCTCTGCTTATTTTGCATTGTTATTGTTGTTTAGTGTTGGTTTTATCTTATCAACTATTGCACTAATTATGAGATGATGTATCTAATTATATTAGATCATGTTGCCCCTGAGAAGGTTGTGGTGAGATATCCGGCTGGCCTTCATCGCACTTTGACTTCAGAAGATTGTGAAACAGCCGAATTCCAAAGTCAAATTCCTTGTGGTTATATTAAACACAACCCATTTGACTGCAAGGAAATTCTTGCGCTACTCATGAAATGATGAAGCAAGGGTTGTACCTTTTGCTTAATTGCACTGGAAGTGTATATCTTTCGAAGTTGATTAGTTTGGAAGTGCTGCTTTGAGCAGCGTTTTAGCTGTATTTGAGTTTTTCGCAGAATTTCAGTTTATAGTATGCTGAAGCAGAATTATTCTAATCCACCGACCGAAAAATGTACTCCAAATCCAAAGATACAAAGAGAATCAACCAATTTACAGCAGAGCATCACATGACCAGCAGCAACAGACTCCACAAGATTCACTCATCTACGTACAAGCAAAACAATAGAGGTTTGTTATAGTGGCTGATCTCAACAAGTTTTTGCAAGCTAAACACACGAGCTGGAGTTTGTTTTATCTCTTCAGCTGACACACCACAGAGTGCAGTAAAAAACTCCACTACAGAATCACTAGGAAGATGAACACTATTCACAAATACTTGTCCAGAAGGTTTTGCGGCCAACTCTCTTAAAGACTGAAAAACAGCATCTTCGGAGATCTGGATTGATCCAAGCATAACTGTTGCAGCAATAGAAGGAGTAGATGTAATGAACTCAAGGCGGGAAACACATTCCAAAACTGCATTCCATGTGTCTTGGAGGGATCCAGTCTCTGAGTCACAAAGGGATAGTAGAGTTCGCAGTGCTTCCACATTTTTACTGCGTATTTCCTTCAGTGCGCGCAAGAAAGTGAATCTAAGATGCAAAACAATCAATTAATTAACATTATTAGCATTATCTGAATAAACCCTGAAAGGATCAAAATGTGATGCCCATATAATTCATAATTTTCAAGTTTTTCTGTTCTTTTACAACAACTTTTCCAAGTTAAATAGATATCTTTCAGATGAGAAAAGGAAAACAAAAGGCAAATATACTTAGAATGACAACAACCAGTAACAGAAACAATAAAAAGAACAACCTTATATTAAAAAAGTTCAAATGTGTAGGAAACAAATGAAGACAAGACTATTTTACCTGACCAGAGATGTTAAAAAGGCATAACGCATTGTATCCATTCCAAGAACATACGTAATGTGTATTCCAGCTTTAAATCCCTCCTTACCGAGAACAGCCTTGACTTATTCTCATTCTCCTCCATTGTAACAGAACAAGTAGCAAGTAAAGGCCAGCCTACAGCTTCAACCATAGGCCTTAAAAGCTCTAACTGCTGTGTAGTATAGAAGACTCCTCTTTTGGCTCCTTGATTAGCTTCACTTTCAGACTTTGTATCAGTAGACAATGGTGTTCTGGGAAGATCCAGATTAAGGATACTAACAAGCCGTCCTCTCTCCTCACCTTCTTGCTTATTTCTTCTGCTTTTCTCAAGACCAGCAGTCTCATCTTTCATCTTTATCTCTTCTTTAACAATAGAATCATAGATTTCTTCCAGAAGTTCTGTTGGAGCGCACTCTTCTGCATCATCCATAGCGTTCATTTGTACAAAATCTAACTTGGACATCTTATTCCACACCATCGGGTTATGTGCATCATTATTCAACATTGTAACTGCATATGCAAGAATGTATGCGGTATCTGCATTGTTGAAAAGACCTGGGGTTTCTGCACAATATCTGTACACGGAAAATGGAGTCATCAACATTACTGGCCAGCAATTGAAAACGTGGACAATCTCAGTACAGTGTGGATTTCTATTTTATGTATTCAGTCAATTTTGACATTTACAAGGTATACATGCATGCATAAGTATGAATCACATGCATGACCATGCTGCACTCTCTAGATGTACCCTTAGGCAGAGAAAGTCAGAGCAGAGAGCAACAAAACCAAATGCAGACACCCCCAGTACCTTTCTGCAAACTTTTCCATAATGCGATCTATCTTTTTTTTTCGGTTGTCCTTTGTTCTCAAATTGCAGTATCAAACTTCATTCCTGAGAACTTCGTGGAATCGACATATGCATGCATCACAGAAAGAGGAAATTCTTCATGGTGGCCTAAGTATTCTCCAATCATAGCCTGAAAAAGTCGTAATATACTAAGATGTCTGTATCACTGTAGGAAAGCAACTTTAGTCACAAAGGCTCGTGCCTTGCCACTTTTCTCAAAAACCGGGCAACTGAATCAGGTGTGTTTTCCACCAACTTATTTGACCTAAGCTACTCTACACCCTTAACAGGGTGCCTGTTGAACTGCACCATCATCAAGGCCATGTATCAGTTCTAGACTACAACCAAAACAGTTCTCACAGAAAAAAAAAAAAAATGGTTTGCATATGGGAAATCATGTTAAGATTGATGCAGATCAATTACCTCAGAGATGGCAGCTTCTAATGCAGATTTATGAGCTTTTGCCTTCTCAAAGTTACTTGTGACATCCCCGCTCTTTAAATCAACAGACTCCTTTGCTGATGCTTCCCCTTCTAAAGACAGAGTCTTTTTACTCTGGTTTTCTGATTCTCCACGTGACTTTTCCCAATCTACTAGTGATTTTAGGACATTTACGCACTGGCCAGGTCAAGACAAGAGAGGTCATCCATCAACCTTTAGTATGATCAATGAATATCTAGCAGTGTTACACATTCGATCAACTAGCTCCATCTGAGGAAGGGTAAATTGCTAAACCTACCTGAAGCAATGAGCCTTTAATTGAAGTTGCCTGTGATATAGCAACCACATTTGGATCTGCATTCTGAGTCCCTTGAGAAATTCTTTGATAGAGTGGTGACCTATGACAGTCAGATGACGTTGAAGACGTATCAGACATACGAGAAAGGCATTTTGTGCGGGAATCAGAAAGATATCAGTGTTCAAAGGCATGTAAAATTGTACCATACGCTCAAACAAGTTTGGTGCCTCCAGATCACAGTCATAGTTAACAAAAATGTCAACAGGCATCTGAGGATCCTTGCAAACTTTCTCAACCATCCTGCAAAACCATACCTCATCAGGAGACTAGGAAAAGAATAATAAAAGCATAATGATCTCCTAAGACATGTCAAAAGCAATAGCCACTCAAAATACGTGAAAGTAGTATGTGGATAACAGTAGATATGAAGTGACCAGAAAAGCCAATATACCTTAGAACACTTAATTTCTGGTTAATTGGAAACTCTGTGCCATCTAGTGATCGTAGAACTATCAAGGGAAAGAAGATGCCTATTTCACCCCGAAATGAATTAGTTGATGTAAGAAACAGTGCATATAAAATTAAGTTGTGCAACTTGTCAAGATCACATACATACCTTGAGGCTTTCTCTGAATCGCAATAAAAACACTAAAAAGATTCCAGTTGCATACTGCAGGAAGGAAATGCATAATGAAGAGCAATAATCCTATAACATATTTTATTAAATCACATGAAAGAAAGACATGTAAAACCTGAAATATGACAGGGGACTGTGAAACTGAAGCCCGCAACAAAACATATGATAGATATGCTTTCACCGAATCAATGAAATGGAAGTTCCTAGTAAATGGGTGGCCAACACCTTCTAATAAATCCTGAAAAAAAACGTACAAGAAACTACATCAATTAATAAAGAATGCCAATTTGTACAAAAAATGCCATTTAAATAAGTCAAATATGCAAGAAGAAATCATCTTATCATTGGTTATAAATATTAACACACAACCTGCAGAAGCTCAAGAGACAAAATCCTCGCCTTCAATGTGACTTCATTATTATCTTCCTTCATTCCACCACCACCACCACCACCACCACCACCCCCCCACATCTGTATACAATAAACTTAAGGTTCATAAAAGAGGATAGGAATTCCTGTCAACAATTAGAAGACATTGTTCAAGGGACCAACCTTGCAAAGGGTGCGGAAAACCAACAAAGCATCACGTTGAACTATGCCCATGCTCTCAAGGTCAACCCTCTGTAAAATTTGAAATACAGTTATGAGAAATAAAAATAATTGTAAAAACATTGTATTATAATTAATATTGGAAAACAATATCTTAGAGTATAATATCGCATGCAAACCTGGTTATCTTTTTACCATCTTCAAGATGCACCGCTTTGTCCAGGACAGCCTCTAAGCCCTACACAAATATCAGTTACAATCTCAGTACAACAGTAACATGACAAGCTAATAGTCATAAGTGGGTGACATAGTATATGATGGGAAAAACAGCACCTAGTGCATAAGGTATGGACGATGCTGCGCTGCTGATGACAGACCTTGAACGGTTCGGATCATGATGTGTCAAACATACGAACCGTTCAAGGTCTGTCATCAGCGGGACACTTTTACCATCATCTAAACGAGGATCTCCCTCTAAATGATCATACGCAATGAGTTTCTGTGCTTGTGACAATTGAAGGACAATTAGCTATTTCATCAAGGTACATTTACAAATTATAGATAGCAACAATGAAACATAAGCAACCATAACATGGAGCACATAAATTTTAATCTATCAACATCAACCAAAAATCAAGAAATGATAATGCTTACATGAAGACAATCCAGAGCAGGCTCTAGGACTTTCAAGTTCTTTGACCCAAATGCATGTCGTAGGGGATTCAAAACAAACTCTGCCTGAGCCCCTTCTAATTAGGTGTTCCCAGCCTTTGCTAGAACGGTTGAAATAGTTGTGCTTGCGCTTGCTGGTCTGCCAGCAGAATCTGCCTCCTCAGGAGTGTATGGAACTGTTTGAGACTGGTCTACTTCTGTATCAGTTTTCGCATGTCCATCTTCAGTTTCAAGGGAACTACAAAAGAGAAATTATTCCAAAAGTCAAATCTTGTGGACCTACATGCCTAGTCGTGAAATTATACTCTTACTCACGTATAGTGATAATTAGTCCGGTAAACTAATGACCATTCAACTCTGTTGAATCTGCTACTGGGAAAGCTAAACATATTCTGCATTTATCTGGCCTGATCATGATCTAAAAGCCTGTGAATCAAATATAACTGACAAGTCTAAGAATGATGCGCATCCTTCCACTAGGGGTACAAAAATAGAAGCGCGTACTAATATTGAAAGGTGAGACCAGAGAAATGACACACTAGCTGTCCCTTTATTCTTAAACACACTGCTTTATAAGAGCAATATTAAGAAATATTAATAACTTCGGCCCAATCAATATATGAATGAACTACAAGGAATGTCCCTATTATTCTCTAAAATTGACGCGCAAAAAGACGCAATAAATATGAAAGGTCAGATCTCTGACATGATTACTTTATGATCATAATAACAACATTCTGCAGATGTACAAAATAAAGGAGGAAAAGAGTAATGTGGAGACAAGAGAAACATTAGTCGGAGCTAGAAATATGGACCTTCCATCACCATCTGAAGTTGTAGCTTGACTCTTCTCACTTGAAACAGTTTGTTGAGTCTGATTAACCTCCTTTGCACCATCTACAAAAACACAGAAACAACCCCTGCTTCGATCACTCGTTTCAACAGAAAGAACAAACTAAACTTGTCATCTTTAGCAACACAAAGCCGAGGTGGCTACCATTTCAAAAGCATCCAACTTGTACAACAACCCAGAGATTAACAAATTGTTACCCCATAACTTAACTAACTGTGAAAGAAATCCGAAACTCAAGTCAAAACAGATAATGCATTTACTCAAATCATGATATAGACATTAGTAGGTCAAGTATCTAATACCAAATGAGGAGAGCTATAAAAAGATGAACTTAGCAAATTGCAATCCTAAATTCATCTAACCCTGCTCCTTTGATTCGTTTCAAAAGAATGAATAAAAAAACATAATAAATAAATAAATAAAAAAGACTTGACTCAACTTGGCTGCATAAGATGACAATCAAATTGAACTTTGTAACGAAGAAACCTAAGACGAAGGAACGTGTGATATACAACTGTAACTTACACGGGCCAAGCCACACCGATCCTGCAGAACTTTTGATGACATATAATTCTTCCATGGGAGAATCTCAATACCACCGGCTCGTGAGTTGAAATGGTCAACATCAGAGCAATTCTTCCTCCAGGCTTAACTTTAATATAAGAAGAATTTCTCCTTGGAGCTCTGTCTTATGTCACAAAGATGGTGGCAATAACCACTATGTGGAACACTCCTTCAATCCCTGCCGGAAGAGTAGCTGTCTGCTTGGAAAGGGAAAAAAAAAAACAAAAAACAAAATTCAGGAAACTTGATTGTGGATATTATAGCAGTTAGAACTTAGGGGAGAGCATGCATAGTGGATAACGCATGAGAAAGAACACCGATTTATCCTGCAGCTGCGTAACAGCATTGGTTTGAAACCCATTCTTGTGGCTTCCTGGTATTCTTACCACATCAGATGGAACCGAAATTCTGGTGGCCGTATGATGGTTATGTGGCAACATGGAGGTTGGGTTCTAAACCTACAGCTTCAAAGGAGGACTCAAGCTCAAAAGTTCTTCCTATCGAAAATCCAATTGATTGTTGGTCTCTATATTGCCTCCTAACCAGTTTGGCTGGTGAGGGCCAAAACCGGTTTTTCTGGTGAAGGGCAGTAATCAATTATCCGTAATTTAATTATAAAACACTAAACAAGATATCAGCAAAGGAAGCTTACCCAATTTCGGTGAAGAAACCAAGCTTGGTGATGAACCTTTCCGGCGAAGACAGTGCATGGGCCCCTGCTTTAGTTCACCAGCATCGGCGGTGCATCAAAAGAGAAGCAAGTCTGATGCATGCTCGTAAAAGAGAAAATGCCGCTAGATTCAACAAGTCCAACACATATAGTTATTCGTAGTTGAGTTGTACACGATTTTATATGTTCTTAATAATACAAAGTTTTTCAGTAATTTCATCTCAAATGGCATCCCTCAATTTCCTCTTCATTAATCACTTAGTTCTCATTTGTCTCCGTACTTTGCTAGTGTATTGTCGATTGGATATGGAGCATTTGCTAGTAGTCATCACACCTGATAAAACCGCAGGGGATTCTGTTTGCTTAATGCAAACTACTCTGCACCATAGTATAGAGAGTGCACTTCAAGTATTACAGACTCTAGAGAGTGCAATTAGGAGAAAATTCATTTTGTCACAAGGCATACACCACGCAGCGGAGGTACCCAAGAAAATTTCCGTATTACATTTACGGTACAAGTATGTAACAGAGGGCTCGAAACAAGCTAACCTTAGAAACAAAAACACGATTACCTACTACACAAATATTTGGTCGGATGGAATCGCAATTTGGTTTGATCAATTCGTGAATTCAAGACTCAGTTGAATCTTGGTTTGATCATATACCCGATACAACTCATTTTTAAATCTGACAACAAGCGTCAAAACAAAATTCTCCTACAGTAGAAACTCTTTTTTCTTTACGGTAGAGGAAATCAAATTAATTAGATTTTGTTTTTGTCACGCGAAATAGCAACTTGGTCCGGTTGTGAATGATCTTCGATCCCACATAGGGCTCGTTTACTTACATTCGGGAATGGAAACAAAATTCAGGAATGGGTATTGGGAATGGGAATCAGATATTCAAGTCCCCTTTGGGTTTCCGATTCCTATTCCTTGGGGTGTTTTTACCCCTAAATTGAAGTATGGCCCACTAAATTTTGATTCTCAAGTGGCTTACTAAACATAGATAACCAAGGAATGTGAATGATTCCCAGCAACTCTCATTCCTCCCATTTCCATTATGTGTTTGGTTTCCTTCTTGGCTTAGGAATCCTATCTCAAGCAGGAGTACATTTTTAATTAGCAAATATCAATTCATATTTAAGTAATTTTATACATCCCTTGTTGGATTAGGAAACATAAATCCAAATCTTATAAAAGGAATGCAAACCCAATCGCAAGAAGAAAGCTCCCATACAACAAGTCCGCTAATAATACTTTTGTGAAAGAATAGGTCCACCACACAAAAATTCCCACCTCTCTCAATTTCTTTTGCGAAAGATATCAAGATGTTCCGAGCGATGAACATAATCAAGGACAAACTGGCGACCTTCTTGAATTCCAAGAAGCGAAGTTTTGATGATCTCGTCGGCGGCGGCGAGTCCGATGACGAGTTCTTCTCCTGCGATAGCCGTTTGGAAAAGCGAATGAGAAGAGAAGAGGAAGAAGAAGTAGCAAGCTCTGATGCCAATGTGTTTCCTACTCCCATTGGGAAAGAAGAAGACAACGATGTTATGTCATCATCAGAAGAAGTAGGCCACGACTTCAGGGAAGTCGGTTGGGACCAAGAAGACCAAAGTGGGTACCGATGTGATGAACCAAAAGAAGAAGGAGAAGAAGGACAAAGTAGGCTCCAATTAAATGGAGAAGAAGAAGAAGAAGAAGAAGAAGAAGAAGAAGAAGAAGAAGAAGAAGAAGAAGAAGAAGAAGAAGAAGAAGAAGAAGAAGAAGAAGAAGAAGAAGAAGAAGAAGAAGAAGAAGAAGAAGAAGAAGAAGAAGAAGAAGAAGAAGAAGAAGAAGAAGAAGAAGAAGAAGAAGAAGAAGAAGAAGAAGAAGAAGAAGAAGAAGAAGAAGAAGAAGAAGAAGAAGAAGAAGAAGAAGAAGAAGAAGAAGAAGAAGAAGAAGAAGAAGAAGAAGAAGAAGAAGAAGAAGAAGAAGAAGAAGAAGAAGAAGAAGAAGAAGAAGAAGAAGAAGAAGAAGAAGAAGAAGGAAGAAGAAGAAGAAGAAGAAGAAGAAGAAGAAGAAGAAGAAGAAGAAGAAGAAGAAGAAGAAGAAGAAGGCCAAAAGCATGTTATATAAATGTTCCACCTGCGGGGGTATGCATAATTAGGACGCATACAAAAAGAGAAGCAAATCTGATTCATGCTCAGCAAAGAAAAGAAGCAGAAAATGCGGCAAGATCCAAATCCGATGGCTCCAACAAGTCATTCGCTTTTGGGTGTAAAATGGTAAGGGGGACAAGGAGGCTTCGGAGTGGTTTCGGATCAAGAACTGCAAGCATGCTTGCTGTACTCATTGCGTGGTGGCACACGTGGCGTCCAGCCTTGAAGACTACATCGTCAACATTCGATGCCCTTATCCGAGTTGCTCCTCGGGATTTCTCGAACTGGAGTGCTGCCGTCCGATCCTGCCGGCCGAGTTGTTTGGCAAGTGGGAATTCTTGGTAGAAATCACCACAAGTTAATACAAGGATAACTTTGTAGTTTGTACCACTCTCGTACTGTAATGTAAGATAATTGAAGCAGTTGTAACTCAAATATATGTTCTTAAAATAATACACGTTTATTCAGCAATTTCATCTCAAGATGGCTATTACCCTCTTTTTTCTCTTCATGTATTCACTTTATTCTCATTTGTGTCAATGACTAATAAACTACTAGTATTGTCAATTGGATATGGAGCATTTGATATTGTTGGTGACTAATTACTGTATGGATTCTATGAACAAAAATATCTCTTGTAATTATGAGTCAAACAAGACGCTTTATGTACATTAATTTTCGCTAATTGTAATTATGTAATTTTCAAGTTTCTTTGCAATCTTCAACTACCTCGTCAAAAACGTAAAGGGGAAAGGGGGGCGCAAAGGTCTCATAGGTCGGCCCATATATCTCGTCTCCAGGCCTGGGCGTTGATGACCCGCTAGTCGGAAGCATGGGCCCCACGTCGTCCATCCAGCATATTTGGTACATCAAGTAAATAGGAACCACGCTTGGTTAACATTTTCAATAATGCCCTTATAATCATTTTAAATTTAAGAGTGTCTTAAGGGCAATATGTGTAATTTTTAAATTTTTATGAGGACATTAAGGGTAAGTAGCAACCAACATGGTGATAATGATGCGCAAACAACAACTCTCCTTTAATGGAGACCTATCCATCATGGGTCGGTAGTTTTTTTAAAATAAAAAAAAAATTATGAGGATATTTTCATCCAATAATTTATGATTCTTAGAAAACAAAATCTATTTCAATGGGGGGATGAGTGGGAATATGATTCACGCATTCATGGAAATCCTAAACGTATCCTATTCCCATCATTTTCTCATTCCATCCCTTACCAAACATGAGAACTCATTCCATCCCTTACCAAACATGAGAATAGAATCAAATTCCCATTCCCAAACCCCAATTTCGTGAACCAAACGAGCCCTTAGAAGAAAATAATCATCAAAAAGTTAGTCTACCCCTTTCTCCAACTGAGAACTCTTGCTTTTTCACCTTTTCATGGTTAGCCATTCGATGAAAAATTAAGGGCAAATTACAATTTCGTACCCTGTGGTTTGGGTCAAATTTCAAAATGATACCTATGTTTTTTTTTTTTTGCATTTTTGTACCCTATACTTTTAAAGAGTTGCAAACTTGTTCCACCGTCAAAAAAATCATTAATGGGGCTGTTAACTGCTGACGTGGCTTATGTGGGGTCCACCAAATTAACAAACCGTAAATAAGGGAACCAAAAAACCACCAAAAGAGATAATGGTGAAATCCACATAAGCCATGTCAGCAGTTAACAAGTCCGGAGATGAGATTAAAGAGATAATGGTGAAATTCACATAGTGCAAAATGTGATTTCGGGCGAGGCGACGACGCAAGTTTGGAACACGGTGTTTTCCTGGCAAGTTAACGGCCGCTTTAGCAATCGGCGATGTAGCGTTGGCAAAGGATCAAGTTTTCTCCGTTTCCAAATATCGCTTTTTCAACCCGCTCTAATCAACTCGAGCAGTTGGTTATTAATTTATATATGGTTGCGATTGGTTGTTTCATGGGCTTAATATATTGCCGCGTTGGAGACGACGGTTCCACTGCCAAGAGACGAGGTAGTTGGGTTCGAGGGAGGTTTCGATTTTCACCTTCTACATTTTTTAAAGTTGTTTATTTTTTATTTAATATTTTTTTGGTCCACATGGCATAATAAAAATGCACAGGTGGGTCCCACTACTGTCCACATTGGCAACGATAACACATTTGGTGAGAATTCGACCTATTGGACTAACCTGGGGGATTGAAGCCCTCTAGTGAGATATGTAATAGAGGGGGGTGTACGTAAAAACGTGGCATAACTTAGGAAAAGAAACTTAGGAAACTTAGGAAAAGAACCAGATGATATATGCTTGAAATCTCCTTTTCATTACTACTTATTTAGAAGTTGAGTGGAATTGACCGATACCAAATATCCATTAATTTTTGTGCCATAACCAAAAAAGAAAGAAAAGAAAAAAGAAAAAAGAAAAACTCTTAATGGCACCCTCTTTACCACCCTAGCCGCTAACGGATTTCAAAACCATATACCAAACCCTAAAAATCAGGACTACATAAACCTGCAAACACAAAACCCTAAAAATCAACTTGTTGTCTTGGCGTTCGATTCCAAAAATCCTCTCATTTCCAAGAAAGCAAAAAACCCAGATCCCTTCAATATGTCAGCTCAAGGACAACGCGGAGGAGGTGGTGGCCTCCGCCCACGCGCACCCTTCGGCCCGGAGCGCCTGGTGATGGTCCGCTCGCAGGAGGTACATAGAGCGAGGATGGTCGAGTTCCTGCGCGGGCTGAGCCCCGACACGCCACCATTGCACGTGAGCCTGAGCCCTATTCCGTATTACCCCAGGCGGGTCTCCTGGGTATCACCCATTATCCAACTGTGGGAGGACGATGACCCTCATCGTCTGGTATCCAAGCAGCCCGGTTATGCTGCCGGGCTTGAGGCAAGCAGTTCCTACAGGTCAAGAAGTTCTTCCGCGGATCGATTCTGGTCCGCATGGTGTGTTTTTTCGAGCCGATGGCCCACGTGGCCCAACTCTCCTTCCAGCTCTCCCTTTGGGTGAGGGCCCAAATCTCAGTCCAGCCGGTGGCGCAGGCCCAGGAGGCCCATGCCCTCATTTCATGTAATTTTACTTTTGCAATGTGGAAGGACTCGGACCTTTTGCTCGTGTCTTTTTTCCTCACTGTTTTGTTGTGCCTCGGTGCTTGTATCTCTGTTCTTATTAATGAATTCGTTGTTCGAAAAAAAAAAAAAAAGGAATCATTTTGGATAGACCACATGCAGAAGATGTGTAAGCGGGCCGCCAACATTTGAGGCGCTCAGTTGATACTTGTGAAGGTAACCTGTTAATCTAAGTTCATTGCCATTGTGAGGTGTTAAACATTTGCCTTGACTATTTGAATTGACTTTTTACACTTGTTTCAATTCAATAAACAAAAGTCTTGCAACTATCAACTATGGAAAATACTATTGTGTGTCTCTAGTACCACTCATCAAATATAGATCTTGTTTCCTAACCTACTTAAGTTTATCATCCTGGTGAAACAATTATTTGCCTACTTTGTCTGCTCGTGTTTGTGAAATTTGTCTTTGCAGCTCAGAGGCAACCAGGTAAAACTGCCCTAAATAATAATTAAAAGCTTTGGACCACATCAGATAGTGCTGTTTTTTTTAGGGTTTCTGTTTTTAGATAAATGTCTCATGAATGGTATTCTGCATCTATGTGGACTCCATCATTGACTTGGCATGCCCTCCTTAATTCTCATCTCTTCCTTCCTTACTTAGAATGCCGGATCACAATATTCTATTTCACTTCTTAACTTGTTGCAAGCGTGCTGATAACTCTGTTTTTAAGGATCCAAGTCACTAAGCAGGGCATTAAATGATTGAATGTATGATTGATGTGTGGCTAAGCATTAGGCCATATAAACCTGACCCATTAAGGGTAAGTAGCAACCAACAAGAGGATAATGATGCTCAAACAACAACTCTCCTCTAATGGAGACCTATCCACCATGGGTTGGTAGCTTCTTTAAAAAAAAAAAAAAAAAAAGAACCAGATGATATATGCTTGAAATCTCCTTTTCATTACTACTTATTTAGAAGTTGAGTGGAATTGATCGATACCAATTCTCCATTAATTTTTGTGCCATAAACAAAAAAGAAAGAAAAGAAAAAAGAAAAAAGAAAAACTCTTAATGGCACCCTCTTTACCACCCTAGCCGCTAACAGATTTCAAAACCATATACCAAACCCTAAAAATCAGGACTACATAAACCTGCAAACGCAAAACCCTAAAAATCGACTTGTTGTCTTGGCGTCCGATTCCAAAAATCCGCTCATTTCCAAGAAAGCAAAAAACCTAGATCCCTTCAATATGTCAGCTCAAGGACAACGCGGAGGAGGTGGTGGCCTCCGCCCACGCGCACCCTTCGGCCCGGAGCGCCCGGTGATGGTCCGCTAGCAGGAGGTACATCGAGCGAGGACGGTCGAGTTCTTGCGCGAGCTGAGCCCCGACACGCCACCATTGCACGTGAGCCTGAGCCCTATTCCATATTACCCCAGGCGCGTGTCCTGGGTATTCACACATTATCCAACTGTGGGAGGACGATGACCCTCATCGTCTGGTATCCAAGCAGCCCGGTATGCTGCCGGGCTTGAGGCTAACAGTTCCTGCCGGTTAAGAAGTTCTTCCACGGATCGATTCTGGTCCCCATGGTGTGTTTTTTCGAGCCGATGGCCCACGTGGCCCAGCTCTCCTTCCAACTCTCCCTTTGGGTGAGGGCCCAAATCTCAGTCCAGCCGGTGGCGCAGGCCCAGGAGGCCCATGCCCTCATTTCATGTAATTTTACTTTTGCAATGTGGAAGGACTCGGACCTTTTGCTCGTGTCTTTTTTCCTCACTGTTTTGTTGTGCCTCGGTGCTTGTATCTCTGTTCTTATTAATGAATTCGTTGTTCGAAAAAAAAAAAGGAACCATTTTGGATAGACCACATGCAGAAGATGTGTAAGCGGGCCGCCAACATTTGAGGCGCTCAGTTGATACTTGTGAAGGTAACCTGTTAATCTAAGTTCATTGCCATTGTGAGGTGTTAAACATTTGCCTTGACTATTTGAATTGACTTTTTACACTTGTTTCAATTCAATAAACAAAAGTCTTGCAACTATCAACTATGGAAAATACTATTGTGTGTCTCTAGTACCACTCATCAAATATAGATCTTGTTTCCTAACCTACTTAAGTTTATCATCCTGGTGAAACAATTATTTGCCTACTTTGTCTGCTCGTGTTTGTGAAATTTGTCTTTGCAGCTCAGAGGCAACCAGGCAAAACTGCCCTAAATAATAATTAAAAGCTCAGGACCACATCAGATAGTGCTGTTTTTTTTTAGGGTTTCTGTTTTTAGATAAATGTCTCATGAATGGTATTCTGCATCTATGTGGACTCCATCATTGACTTGCCATGCCCTCCTTAATTCTCATCTCTTCCTTCCTTAACTTAGAATGCCGGATCACAATATTCTATTTCACTTCTTAACTTGTTGCAAGCGTGCTGATAACTCTGTTTTTAAGGATCCAAGTCACTAAGCAGGGCATTAAATGAATGAATGTATGATTGATGTGTGGCTAAGCATTAGGCCATATAAACCTGACCCATTAAGGGTAAGTAGCAACCAACAAGAGGATAATGATGCTCAAACAACAACTCTCCTCTAATGGAGACCTATCCACCATGGGTTGGTAGCTTCTTTAAAAAAAAAAAATTTTAAAAAAAAGAACCAGATGATATATGCTTGAAATCTCCTTTTCATTACTACTTATTTAGAAGTTGAGTGGAATTGACCGATACCAATTCTCCATTAATTTTTGTGCCATAACCAAAAAAGAAAGAAAAGAAAAAAGAAAAAAGAAAAACTCTTAATGGACCCTCTTTACCACCCTAGCCGCTAACAGATTTCAAAACCATATACCAAACCCTAAAAATCAGGACTACATAAACCTGCAAACGCAAAACCCTAAAAATCGACTTGTTGTCTTGGCGTCCGATTCCAAAAATCCGCTCATTTCCAAGAAAGCAAAAAACCCAGATCCCTTCAATATGTCAGCTCAAGGACAACGCGGAGGAGGTGGTGGCCTCCGCCCACGCGTACCCTTCGGCCCGGAGCGCTCGGTGATGGTCCGCTAGCAGGAGGTACATCGAGCGAGGACGGTCGAGTTCTTGCGCGAGCTGAGCCCCGACACGCCACCACTGCACGTGAGCCTGAACCCTATTCCATATTACCCCAGGCGCGTGTCGTGGGTATTCACCCATTATCCAACTGTGGGAGGACGATGACCCTCATCGTCTGGTATCCAAGCAGCCCGGTAATGCTGCCGGGCTTGAGGCGAACAGTTCCTGCCGGTCAAGAAGTTCTTCCGCGGATCGATTCTGGTCCCCATGGTGTGTTTTTTCGAGCCGATGGCCCACGTGGCCCAGCTCTCCTTCCAACTCTCCCTTTGGGTGAGGGCCCAAATCTCAGTCCAGCCGGTGGCGCAGGCCCAGGAGGCCCATGCCCTCATTTCATGTAATTTTACTTTTGCAATGTGGAAGGACTCGGACCTTTTGCTCGTGTCTTTTTTCCTCACTGTTTTGTTGTGCCTCGGTGCTTGTATCTCTGTTCTTATTAATGAATTCGTTGTTCGAAAAAAAAAAAAGGAACCATTTTGGATAGACCACATGTAGAAGATGTGTAAGCGGGCCGCCAACATTTGAGGCGCTCGGTTGATACTTGTGAAGGTAACCTGTTAATCTAAGTTCATTGCCATTGTGAGGTGTTAAACATTTGCCTTGACTATTTGAACTGGCTTTTTACACTTGCTTCAATTCAATAAACAAAAGTCTTGCAACTATCAACTATGGAAAATACTATTGTGTGTCTCTAGTACCACTCATCAAATGTAGATCTTGTTTCCTAACCTACTTAAGTCTATCATCCTGGTGAAAAAATTATTTTCCTACTCTGTGTGCTCGTGTTTGTGAAATTTGTCTTTGCAGCTCAGAGGCAACCAGGCAAAACTGCCCTAAATAGTAATTAAAAGCTCAGGACCACATCAGATAGTGCTGTTTTTTTTAGGGTTTCTGTTTTTAGATAAATGTCTCATGAATGGTGTTCTGCATCTATGTGGACTCCATCATTGACTTGCCATGCCCTCCTTAATTCTCATCTCTTCCTTCCTTAACTTAGAATGCCGGATCACAATATTCTATTTCACTTCTTAACTTGTTGCAAGCGTGCTGATAACTCTGTTTTTAAGGATCCAAGTCACTAAGCAGGGCATTAAATGAATGAATGTATGATTGATGTGTGGCTAAGCATTAGGCCATATAAACCTTACCCATTAAGGGTAAGTAGCAACCAGCAAGAGGATAATGATGCTCAAACAACAACTCTCCTCTAATGGAGACCTATCCACCATGGGTTGGTAGCTTCTTTAAAAAAAAATAATAATAATAAAAAAAAAGAAGGATCCAAGTCACATGGTAACTTTTTTCTTCTGCCTACGCTGTCGTTTGAAGGGGATGCATCGTTTGAAGGCGACAATAGTTATATTTAACTATATCATGAAGAGATGAAGGCACCATGTTCTCTGCCAAATCACCAAGTTGAATTTTGTCAACTAACCAAGTGGCCAATGTCTACAGCTTGTGGAAGATTTCTGCTCTTCAGCATGTGGCAGATTTCTTTTCTTCCACATGTGCAAGATTCTGATGCATGGCAAAGTATTAAGTTTAACACTCCCCTTTAATGCTTTGCTGCATTACTTCCCAAAGTTTCCAGTAGCTCTCTACATACGTAGGCAAGCATACACGATATGTAGTGTCCTCTTTTGTGATGAAAGAGCAAAGGAGCACACGCAATCCGAATGCAAATTTTGAATTGGAATGAATTTCTACGCTAGAATATGTGTTCATTTCAAAAATTAATAGATGAAAGCAAGGGCGGAGCCATGTATGGGCTAGGGAGTGCTTAAGCACACCCCAATTTTTTAATTTTCATGTACTAATATTCAATTTTATAGTGTAAAATTGTTAAAACAAAATAATAACTCAGTCCTATTAATAACCCTAAACTATTTTAATCAATTGAATATGGGCCCATTAATAATTTTTTTTGCAAACTAGAACATTCATCTCATATAGGAAATACAAACGTCACCATAAATAGCCCCATTTAGTAAAAGGAAATATCTAACTTTTAGAGTAATTTATTTGTTGGTTCTTGATTGTTTTTACTTCTATTATAAATTTTGATTTTACTTTGTACCAGTAAATGTTTTTTCTTCATTAAATACATGTTCTAGGGCTTGAGCTTGTTATTGTATATAATTTTTCCTGAATATATCCCGTTTTATTGGGTACTCTGTTTAATTTGATATTCGTTGATTTTTTTTGTATGTGAATTGTTTAGTTTAACTTTATACTAGTTGACTTATATGTGTGTTTGCAAAAATTATATATACATTATACAATAAAGGATGACAAAAGAAGAAAAAAAAGAAAATTAACCCAGCCCTAAGTGATTTTCTAGCTCCGCCATTGGATGAAAGAGTGAAAGAAAGCAAAATCTGTGCTTATTCTCAAAAATCAATATATGAAAGAGTGAATGAAAGCAAAAGGGATACGTTTGGAAGAAAGCAATCTTCAGTTTATGTGTTTTCTTTAAGCTAGATAATACCAATTTGAGTACTATCGTACTACGGCATTGCGTCTTATTCGGATTAATGTACTTTATTTCTAATATTTTTCTTAGTAATGAATGCCATATTTCATTTTTTTCATCTGTTTTGACTATGTAGATTTTTATAAATGTTGATGAAGTCTAAAAAAATAAAAGATATAAAAGTAGTGAAAATATGAGATACCGCACTAATTGACGCATAATCTCCGTACCGATAGTGATCATACAATAATTGTTAGCGACTTTGTAGATTCCGGCAATAACAAGAAAGAAAAAAACTATGTACATGTATACTGACAACGTCTTTTATAACTTGTGATACCGTACTAGTTCATGCATATTCTCCTTACCAATAGCTAATTGGGTATGCATTTTACCAATTCGTATCTATATGCACCATTTCTGAATCGAATTTGATTCACTTTGGTCGCATGAAATTGCAATGTGGTTTGATCGAGAATTTAGGTGACCTAGTTGAATCTTGGTTTGATCATATATATAGCCGATGCCGCTCAATTTCAAATCTGACAACTACAAATAGCAAAGTTGGCAAAACATTTCTCATACTCCTATTAATAGGAACTCATTAGATTTTTTTTCATCACGTGAAATCACAACTTGGTTTCATTGTGAAGTTTAGGTGATCGATCTGCAATCACACAAAATTTGCTCATTGCTGCTCACACTATAGGCCTAATAAGAAACCCAACACGTCACATGACAGGGCTCATGTAGGGTTGAATGATCTGAACTCAAACGACAACGTTTCGAATCATAAACCCAACACGTCAAATTATTTCTTGTAATCTGACCAGATAAAACAAATCAACAGAACAGACATGGAGCTAACACCAGTTCACATGGGTTTCTTTATGCGATATAGCATATATCCAAGTCAGCCCGTGGTTTTATAAGTTAGTCAATTCCAAAAATCCCACATCAGAGAGACATCGATCCAAAGAGGACTTTATAAGGTCTTATATTGGGAATAACAATTGCCGAGCCTAGTAGCGTGGGCTTATAACTAAGCAGGGCATCAAAGTGATTGGAAGTTTGGTGCTACCTTAGTTGGGCAAGGTGGTCTTTAATCTGCTTCACAATTAAGCACACCCCAGTCCTTGGGTTAGTAGGACAAACCCACTCACCATGGGTGGGTAGCAATTCAACTTTGAAGCATTGAAATGAAATTGTATTGTCTTGCAGATCAAGATCACCTTGCCCAAGCGTGCTGCTTGGGTTAGCACCATATTTGACATTCACTTTTTTTTTCTTTCGAGAGTGGTGGTTGCTGATTAGGGTTTACAGCAAGGGAAGTAAGAAACTTTTACAACTAGAAGCTTTACATACACTTTATATGGGAACATTTTACGATGCAACAAGGCTATCAATTGGCATGATGTTCTTGCTCATGCTTCTGGTGACTTTGCGTGAATCTCCCTATCCCTAATCGCTTGATTATAAGTTATTCTCTCTTGTTATTGTCTTACTTGTCACGCAACTTTTATTTTTGGGCGGTTTCGGCAATGATGATGCAGAAAATACAGGAGTATACTTGTGGAGGCACATAACAAAAGTTGCGAGTCACCCAACAAAGAATTTAAAGGACCTAGGGTTCGGAGTTGAAACTGCACGGAAGGTTACAGTAACGGCCATTTCATTGTTGACTAATTGTATTCGACTCAATTGTAATTCTAGAACTAATTCATAGCTCCAAATGGTATTCTCATGGGTAAAAAACACTGAAAAGATAGTTAGAGGAACACCAACTTTACAATAGCATGCAAACCCTTGACAATTGTAGCCACAATCCACACTAATTGTAGCCACAATCCACACTAAAAGCTTGTAACTCGAAGACTAAATTTCTAACCCTTCGACCAAATCATAATTCCTCAACAAAATGTGTAACTCTTGGACCAATTCATAGCTCCAAATGGCATTCTCAAGGGATTACAAGTATAGAAAACTGTATGGAAACCCTTCAAAATTGCAGCCACAATTAATCCACACACGGTTTATGTACTAAAGAATCAATCTCCGGACAATGCTACAAAACAACGCTCAAGAAACAATGTACTAAAACTGCACTTTGGATTTTGTAAAGCGGCGATAATTGGTAGAAGACAACTGCGATTCATATATTTCATTAGTTTAATCAATTACATGTATGGCCTAACAATATTCTCGTCTATGATCAGAATATAGTTTAGCTGGAAATAGCAATCAGTTCCGTAACTTTTGAGTCTTGTTTACAGTTATCGTCAAACAAACAAATGGAACCAATATTGTTTGTGGCAACAAGCATATGTAAATAATGCGGGAATCTTGTTCGAGCATGGAAAAGGGTCGGAAAATGTATTCGGAATAGCAATTCCTCATCGGAAATGGAATTAAGTTTTTCTTGTTATAAAAAAATAGGGCAAATTATATTTTCGTACCCTGTGGTTTGGGTTGAATTTCAAAATGATATCCATGCTTTTGTTTTTTGCATTTTCGTACCCTATGCTTTCGAAATGTTGCAAATGTGTTCCACCGTTAAAAAAATGTTAATATTGCTGTCAAATGCTGACGTGGCTTATATGGGGTCCACCAAAATTAACCAACCGTTAGCTCTAGCAACAAAAAACAACCAAAACGGGGTCGTATGTTGTTTTCTTCCCGGACGTTCGACCGCCGCCGCCGACGCCGCCTTTCTCTTGGCTACCGCCGCTTGGACTCACCGGCGACGAGCGACTCCAGATCTCCGTCGGTTGCTCCGGCTGGACTGAAGATGAAGATGCATAGATCTCTCGCATCCTTTGCGTTTTTGCCGTTGGCCTGAAGCGCCTTCTTCATAATCCCGCGGCCGGAGTTCATCTCCATCCATCTCCATCCGCCGCAAGCAGCAAAAGCTCTAGCAGCAGCAGCAACAATGGAGGCGCCGATGATCTCAAACCTCGCTCAATTCCGATCGGAATCCCCAAAATTCTATCTCCCTCAATTCTCGACCAATTTCAACAAAATTTATATGTAAATCTATCTACGGAACGCTAGGGATCCAAAAATGGGGTTTTCGAGACTCGCCTCACATTGTGCTCGCCGGAATCAAGCCGGAAAGCTCACGGATTCCGTCGAGCTTGTTGCCGCCATTCTGGTGCGTCTCCGAGGCCGATTCTTGGTGCTCTGAGATCGTGAGGACGAGAGGATCGTGTTTCTAGGGTCAGTTTCTCCGATTAGTGGTCGCTGGTGAGTCAACGATGACGGCGAGCTTCCGGCAGTTTTGGGTTTGGGCGCATGTTCGGCATAGAATCCATGGCTAGCGTTGGTGGTCTGGGGTTCACGATGTTGAAAGGAGCTGCTGCAGATGATCGGCGGCATGACCCATGGTCGGAAGAGCGAAGACGGCGTCGGGAAAACTCTCTGCGTTTTTTTTTTTTTTTTTATCAAAGTCTGTTTGCGTTCGGTTGATGAAGAATAACTGTACAATTATTTTGGTGGACCCCACATAAGCCACATCAACATTTAACAGCAACATTAACGTTTTTTCTAACGGTGGAACACATTTGCAACGTTTCGAAAGCATATGGTACGAAAATGCAAAAAAAAAAGCATGGGTATCATTTTGAAATTCAACCTAAACCACAGGGTACGAAAATGTAATTTGCCCAAAAAAATAAAAATAAAAAAACCTCCGGCGCATCAAAACATCTCAAAACCTTTCTCAATCTCAGTTTGCAAACAAAGAATTCAGTTTCCCACCTTTTCCACTATACTTATTTTCTGATTATGTAAATTTCCAAACAGCCATGAATAAGTAAGCAATCAATTAAGAATTGGTTTTCCGGAAATCTATGTTTATTTACCTACATTAATTCCTTCTTCGATTAGGAAAATTAAATTGAACCTTATATAAAGGAATATCCATCCCAAAAGACAAGAGCAACTGAGCAAGTGCAGATTAATATTCCATGGATGGATAAGTTTGTACCACTTTCATACGAGTTTGTAATTAATGTAATTAAAGTGGTTAATTGTGTTGTGAGAGCAACTCCAATGGGAGAATATAAATTTGCCGGAATGTTTATTTTACAATTCTAAACTTAACTTTTCGGTCCAGTGGGCCGAAATTTGGAGATGTAAAATGTACAATTGATTGGAAAGTGTAAAAAAAACGTATATATACAATTAGTTTTACATCCTCACTAAATGGACCTCACTCTAATTAAATCACACTTCATTTAATGAATTTGTGTTGATCCATGAGAAGACTATTGACCATTGAACGCCACCACCAACACTCCAACGACACTCACAAATTGAATGGCTCAAATTTTTATAATTTTAATTCAAGGGTCAAGATTGAATTAATAAATAGTGATCCAATAGTCTAGATTTAAACCAAATATAATCCAACAGTGTCAAGCAATCTTAGGAAAAATCTTATTTATTCAAAAGTTTAAGTGTCTAGTATGTATATAGTACTTTTCTATATATAACATCACTTTTCTTTCAACTTTCTTTTATCACCTACAAATTATGGAGAACAAAGATTCAAAATCGAGCAATTTCACAATTGCACAAGACGAACCAATATGCCGCGCTTGGGCTAATGTTGGATTTTCTATAGTTTTTGTAAGAGAAGTTTAAAATAAAGTCGGATGTAAATTTTGAGAACTACCTTCTCCAATGAAAGTATGTAAATTTCGGGATGAAAATGCAAATTTTACATTTCAATAGTTTACAATTTTCCATTGGAGCAAATTAATTTTACTTCTTATTAGAAAGATGCCACTGGAATTGTAAAACTGACATTTACGTTCTCTGTTTTACATCTCTGCACTGAAGTTGCTCCGACACCATTTTATATATGTTCTTATATTAAAATAATAAGTTTTAGCAATTTCATCTCAATTATTATGTTCTTGGGGGTTTTTCTTGTTCTTTTCAAATTATGACTACTTTTGTAAGATACAAAAATAATGAAGCAACCAAGTATGACCCATTAGTTGATGAATGATTATAACGCTAACTACCTGTTGAGTTTTTGATCAAATATAGGTTTTAATGTAGGTTTTAGTGTCAGAGAGTCTAGGAACTAGGAAAAATCATAAGCACTAGATCTATTAGCTCTCTTTAATCATGAACCCTTAAATCATATATAACTCTTATATATAGCATCTAAATCTCTACTCTTATTTTAGAAGTTAGGTGATCTGTTTAGTTTCAAACTTTTGATTACATACATGACTCGTTTAACCGACACAGTAAGCTTTAATTCGATATAGTATTGGGACGAATAGAGGAAACTTAGGCCAAGAATTCTTATTGGGTGAATGTATGAGACATTTTTTGACAATGCCAACGATGTGGCCATCTCTTCCGTTACTAACGCTATGCTTCAAATCTTGAGATCAAGTACTTAACAAGTTTGGTTAAGCCGTTAATTCTTACGGACATCCGCATTTTGCTTACAGTCCGGACCCACTCATTTCATACACTTTTCTTGCACAAACTTGCTGATTTCTTGACAGCTAACAACAATGCATGCTATGTGTTACATCAGACTTTTTTTTTTTTTGGGTTAAGTATGTTACATCAGATTTATAAAGCTGTAAACAACTAAGATTTAATGAAAAGTTAGAATCTCCTTGCTTTTTCAGCAGCTAGTCAAAGAAGAGGTGAAAAAAGTATTGAATTGAATTGGATTTTAATTTGCATTGTATTGTCAGATGTCAGTGCATGAGTGCATTGATCAGAGATATCACCCAACCAATTTGGAGCAAGAAAAGAGTAAGAAATGGGTGGGTCCATACTGTAAGCAAAGTGTGGACGTCCGTATCATAGAATCACTAATATATATAACTTTGAACTATTATCTTGCTATTTGGTGTCGGGAAAGAATCAAGATCGATAAATCCAACTTTGATAAGAAATCCGATTTTTTGATCTTTTGTTTCTTTTTCTTGTCCATTTGGAATTAATAGTAGTATTGCGCATGCAATTAACATATAAAAAGGAGAGGCAGCCTCTATGGATTAATTAAGGATTCCTATTTTGATAAGAAATCCGGTTTTAAGAGAATTTTCTTGATAGATAAAGACAGATATTGGATAGAGAAGAAATCTTCATCTTGTGTCCGTACAAAGAGATCAAGAGCAAGCATATGGAAACCAAAATCACAAAACCCTCTATGGATTCTTCCATAAACTGAACTCGGGGAGTCTTCCAATAATAATGACCCGGTGTTGGCGGCTTTCGTTTGTGAGATCTGCGTTGACTCCAAGGCTGCTTCCGAGGCTTTCGGCATAAAGAATTGCAGCCATGCTTATTTGCAAAGACTGCATGGTCAGTTACGTGGCCTCCAAGCTTCAAGAGAACATCACAAGCATCCGCTGCCCTTCTCCCGATTGCTCGTCGGGGCTCCTAGACCCCGAGCATTGGCGTTCGATACTCCCTCCGAAGGTGTTTGAGAGGTGGGGGAACGCCTTGCGCGAGGCTGCCATTATTGCCACCGGGAAGTACATTACTGTCCCTACAAGACATGCTCCGCCTTGTTGCTTGTCGATGAGGTAAATCACGAGGTGGTAATGCCATCAAAGTGCGGTAAATGCAAGAAGGCGCTCTGCGCGCAGTGTAAGGCTCCTTGGCACGAGGAGATTGACTGCGAGGAGTTTTGGAAGTTGAATAAGAACGAGAGGGAAAAGGAGGACACCAAGTTGAGGAAACTTGAGCAGAAGGCAAATTGGATGAGGTGTCCGGCTTGTGGGTTCCACGTGGAAAGAAAGCAAGGTTGCTCATCCATGGGCTGCAGGTTAGTTTTTCGATTCCTTCCTATTGACAAAGAGAGGTCTAAAATGCTATGCAATATATGCAACGTCGAATTAATAATATCTCTATTTGTTTTGATGGCAGGTGTGGAGTTAGTTTCTGCTATAGTTGTGGTAAGCGCTTCTTCGATTGTAGGTGCGGAATTAAGTCTTGCTGCATGCCTTTGATGTGGTTCATCTGTTGTTGCGGATGTTTCGGCGCCTGCCGCTAGGACTGGAACGATCTAGAACTTCCCTCGTAATGGCTCCAATATTTCTTTGCGATCACATTAGAAGGAGATGACGGAGTAGTTGAGTCCAAGTTTAAATTTTTAGGTGTTATCCAACATGGAGACGGCACTTCTATGATCAACATAACAATGATCATTTTCGTAGAACATTCAGCACTTCTATGATTCCTTCCGTGAAAGCAAGAAATTAGTGGATGTACTCTACTGAGCGTCTTATCGTTTTGTATTGTTGACAATTGTGGCCTTAAGTTGTGTACGTATACTTTTAAGTTGAAACCAAGAGGTCCAATTGATCTATATCTATGACAATGCCCATTCTTCTTCCAGAGTGATTTAAAAAAAAAAAAAAAAAGCTCGCTAATGGTGTCTTTTGCATGTCGAAATGGTGTTGATTAAGGGAGTCATATAGAGATGTAAGTATATTAACTCATTAAGTATTGCAGCCAAAAAGGGTTCAGTAGGGAAACCTAGCTAGTAGAGGAAAACTTGTACAAACCCTAATTTACCTATTCCAAGTAGCCCCGTAGACCAAGAGAAGTAAGTAAGAATCAAGAAATATATAAGAATAAAAAACTCAACAAGAAATGAAACCCGTAACATGGAAAAAGTAGTCTCTCAATCTCAGTTTGAAACGGATCAGTCCCATAATAATAATGTTGACTTTCCGAAGGTCTCTCCTCAATGTCCGCCATCATTCGGAGCAATTAAAGTACTCCGTAACATTCAACGCAAGATGGCTCTCTATTTGTTAAAACTTAAAATGCAAAAAAATAGCAAGAAAATTACAAAGAGTGCCCTCGTAAGCTCCCTGAAAAATGTACCTTTCGTGGGTTTTTGTGTAAATACGAAATTTTGTCTGTGGAATGTGCGCGAAACCGAAAGCCGTGTCCAAGGTTTTCATCAACAAAGATTGCAGCCATGCTTTCTGCAGAGACTGCACGTAGAGTTACATCGGGTGCCCCGACGGTTGCGCAAGAGGATCGCTAGAGCCGGATGTGTTTGAGAGTTGGGCCGGTCGGGAAAGCGACGTCTCGATGACCTTGTCGGAGATATAGAAGCAGAATATAAGTACCATGAGCAGGGAAGCAGCTGGGAGGACATGTGGAGGAGCCTTATAAAGAGATGCAGATCGAATATTACTATTTTGTGGCCCCTTCAAAGTTTAATTTTTCTATTGGATACTAGTCTAGAATTTTTTGTTATTCCTACAACTTTTGAATGAGTGTACTTACTACATGGTGTTGATTACATTTTCCAAAAACCAACGGAAAGTTTTTGGATTCCATAATGTAGTCTCTGCTTCAAATGCGGTATTGACATTTGAATCTTACATACTCATATATGTTTAGATAAGTAAAGAAAAGTGTGTTCTGTTACGTATATGAATGTTGCTTCTTGTTTTGTCAGTTTGAAAATGATCAGATACAAATTTTTTTTAGACAAGATCAAAACACTATGTACAAAAAGAAATAAGTTGGTATTTCGATATTGGTGGTAGCTTATTTCACTATACCAATCATAATTGATAATACTTTTCTTACAAAAGAGAGATTAACAATGATTCCGCACGTGTTGGACATGGAACTAGTATGCCAAAACCAAATTGAAGAAACTCTGAAGCTGGTTTTCATCTTTGTATATTACTATTAATTATAATTAGTAGGTAGTTTGTAGAAAGGAAAAAACATATGTTGGTGCATATGGCTTATACTTGAGCTGGCATCACCTCATATGGTATATGCTTCCGGTCTCTTCATTCTACCAAACTGATTAGGCACTTATATACACGATTGTTATACAATTTTGAATCTTTTAGATTTCAATATAACTATACACGATCCTATTAAATAACATTCTAACATAACGCACGTACTTACAAAAATGAGATTGTTGAGTATGAACACATATGGTGATTGGAAAACCCAACAAGCAACAATAATTGAACACGTTTTTATTAGGTGGGTGGATTTTCAATTGATGTGGCATTTTATTGTGGAAGACTGAAGTGCCTCAAGGCCCTCAACCATGTTATGTGAAGTGTGAACTAATTAATGATCATCAGGGGGTAATGCCAATGTGAGCCGTGAAGATCAATCATTGACTGTGACAGGTGTCAAAAGTGACAGCCAATCGTACGTGGGTGCAGCTGTGACAAGACGAAATCTGGGCGGTTGATTTCCTGACTGCACTGCACATCAACCTGTCACATTATATCAGCCGTCACCATATATTATATACTTTTCATTAACATCTAAATGCATACTTTTTCCAACTTTAGTCTGAGATATTGATTTTACAATCATACAGTCCGGTACGGCCCGTGAATCAAAGTCAATGGGCTTCCCTTTGTTATATTACATTAGTGTTTACACCCTGAAAATCAGCTATTTTTTCTTGCTCTCAAAGTATTATTTAAGAATAATAATGCTAAAGACACAATATAAAAATTTGATACAAAATTATATCGCATTTTGCAAGAGAGGGAAAAGAGAGAGCGGTGAGGTAAGGTGCCCAACTTTTATTAGTTAAATTTGTATCGAGTTTTTGTACAAATTTTGAAACTCCCACAATATTAGTTTGTAGATTTATTTGAAATGTGGAATTGCTAAAATGGTTGAAACATTGGTATTGGTGATTTTCTAACATGGAGTACTGAGTATGATCAGATGGTGTCTAATTACGACATGAAAATAACCAAACCTTTAAGGGCACGTTTGGTTCACGGAATCATATTATCGGTAATATAATTCCTATGCATTTTCCCAAGAAATGGAATTCAAGATTAATTTTCCATGTTTGGATAGATCAAGAAAACATGCTTGGGAAACAACAATTTTTTTTCATTCCCATATTTGGTGCATCAAGTAATAGGAATCATTATTTGATAACATTTTAGTTAATACCCTTGTAATTATTTTAAATTGAAGAGTGTCTAAATGATAATGTATGTAATAGATTTTTATGAGGATATTTTTGTTCAAAAAGTTTTGATTCCTAGGAAAGAAAACATATTCCCATAGGGGCTCGTTTGGTTCACGGAATTGGGGCTTGGGAATGGGAATCTAATTCTATTCCCATGTTTGGAAAGGGAGGGAATGAGAGGGAATGGGAAAATGGGAGGAACATGATGGGTTTATGATTCCCATGCATGTGGGAATCATATTCCCATCCACCCCAATGGGAATAGATTTCGTTTCCTAGAAATCAGAAATTATTGGACAAAAATATCCTTAGAAAAATCTACAAAGTACACATATTACCCTTTAGACACTCTTGAATTTAAAATAATTATAAGGGCATTATTGAAAATGTTAACCAAACATGATTTCTATTCTTTGATGTACCAAACATGGGAATGGAAAAAATTATTGTTTCCCAAGCATGATTCCTTGATCTACCCAAACATGGGAAAGGAATCTTGAATTCCATTCCCCCGGGAAAATGCATAGGAATCCTATTCCCGGGAATATGATTCCGTGAACCAAACGAGCCCTAGGTGTGGGTGGGAATAACCCCCCTTATTTCCCCTCCCCCCCCCCCCCCCATATTCCCGTTCCTTGCCTTTCCAAACATGGGAATGAAATTTTATTCTCATTCCCAACCCCCAATTCTATGAACCAAGACTAGTAACTTTAAGAACTGAAATGAGAAAAAGTCCCCAACGGTTACTCTACAATAGTGACATAAGTTTAATAATAGCAAGCTAATATAGGTTAATTAACTTTCATAATTGACATTTTCGTCATCTGATAAGGGGAATGAAATAGTAACCAAGGTCAAAGCTTTAAGGATGTTAGAGTGAAGATGAGCAAGCATTGCTAGATATGAGAGCTGGATGATTAGTGTACTAAAGTAGCATTTTATGTCCCATACCTAAGTGAACACAATTAGAAGGAACTTAACTATCCATGGAATACTCCTCCATCCCCCAAACACCGATGCAAGAATCACATGACCAAGTACATTTACTTAAGTGTGATGAAAAGATGTAACAATTAAATGTTTTTTTTTTATATATATTTACTTATTCATTATGGAACTAAACATGTGCGAATCCCATCATAAAATTATGAATCATTTTCCTCTAGAATTAGCGATACAATGAATTATGCTATGGTAGTTGAAAAAATTCACCATGAATTTTTTTTTTTTTTTTTTTTTTTTTTTTTTTTTTTTTTTTTTTTTTTTTATTTTTTATTTTTTTTTATTTTTTTTTATTTTTTTATATTATGTGGGGAAGGGGGGGGGGGGGGGGGGGGGGGGGGGGGGGTGGGGGAGGGAAAGCGAAAAAAAAAAAGATGTGTGTATTGTTATATATTAAATAGAAAAAAAAAATGTAAGAAATTTAGAGGTGGGGGGGGGGGGAGAGGAAAGTAGGGTGGGGGGGTTTTGTTTTTGTTGTGTGTTTTTTTTTTTTTTTTTTTTTGATTTTTTTTTTTAAGTAGATTAAAATTTATTTCAAGATCATAATTCATCATAAAATTATTATTATTTTAAAAATTACATATATTAATTAGGCTTGAGGGTTTGATTACTTGTGAAGGATGCATGGTAGCACAATAATAACTAATGAAAATTGACATGTGTTAATTATTTAATATAAATTAAACTATTTATTAATTTTGTGATTAAATATACCAATATCGTATTAAAAAATACTATATAATATACGCGCGGAAAAACTGTTTTTTTTCTTTTGTTTGCGGTTTTTTGGTTTGGTTGCCCACCCCTTTTTTTGTTTGTTGACATGAAAGTATGAAAAATGTGTGGACTGACTGAGCGGTCACAGAAGTTGTGGCTTCCTTTGGGTCTCTGAGATCTCTCCTTCCCCTTTCCATAGGAAACAAAATAGCAGAAAATAAAATAGTTAACATGATCAATAATTAGGTCTCCGTTCCATCTTCAACCCCCCTCATCCTTCTCGAACCTCCCAAATCTTTCCAATTTTCCACAAAATTTTCTCGTTTATAAAATTCATCATCTTTTTTGCAACCCAAAATTTTCTGCTTGATATTCTCCTCTGCTGCTTTCCTTCACCCTTCCATATAAAGCTTCCATTTTCAAACTCACTCGTTTTGTCCCTGCGTTTCTCTGCGCAATTTTACTTATATATATACGTGTATGTATTCCAATTAGCTACATATTCTCCGCAATTGTATTATTCGATCTCGGAAAAATTTGATTCTCCGCCCCTTTATTCGCTCTGCTGGATTGAAAAGATCAGATTTTTATTCAAAGATCGGATTTTTATGCAAAGGGCAGCTCGATTTTAGCTTACTGAATCGAACCCAGATTGCGAATTTCTCTGGAATTGTGAATGCGAAGAGGTGGAGCTGAATTGGGCAAAGGTCAAAGTCTGCAGCTGAAGGGTTTGTTTTTGAATTCGAATCGTTTCAAGCTCGGAGATTTTGATTGTAAATGTTGTATTTGAAGCAGCCAAACCCCACAATTCACACATGGGGTTTGCTGGGTGAATGAATTTGGAGTGGTTTTGGCGGGTTTAGAAGATTTGGGTTATTGGGTTTGGTTATTCTGTGCATGCCATTTTGATAGAAGCCCTGAGCCGGAGGCTCGGGGATCCGAAATTCGAAACCGAAAAATAGGAATGATGATGGCGTCCGCAGAGAATGAGCCTCTGTGTCATTTTGAAGACGAAGCTCCTCCTTCTCCTCCGCCCAACTTTACTATGCAGAAATTCCGGCTTTACGAAACTCGATCGGTAATTACATTCAGCTCTGTTAGTTTTATTATGATGAAGATCTATTTGGTGGGTTGTCATTGTTTTATGTGTGTTGAATTGTAGTGTTTGAATCAGGAATGTGCTATCTTTTGTTTGTTGTCTGAAAATGAGCCATTTTCTTTGTCGGGTTGAAGATTCAATGTCAGAAGTTCGTAACTTTATAGTGAGTTGCGATTAGTGGAAACTAGGTTGTGACATGTACTGATCACACATTTTCTTTTCCTGCGTCAGAACTTTTACATGATTGGAAGAGACAAGAGTAGAACATATTGGAGAGTACTAAAGATTGACCGGTTGGATGCTACGGAGCTTAACATTCGTGAAGATTCTACAACATATACTGAAAGAGAATGTTCTGACCTTTTGAGGCGGATACATGAAGGAAACAAGGCAACTGGGGGATTGAAGTTCGTCACTACTTGTTACGGAATTGTCGGTATGGCATTTTGACATCACGGTCTTGTGCATTTCATTGAAAATTCAAAATGGTCTCCCTACTCATTGTGGCTTTCCGGTTTCAGGATTCGTTAAGTTTCTAGGTCCCTACTACATGCTACTTATCACAAAAAGAAGACAGATAGGTGCCATTTGTGGTCATATGGTGTATGCCATCTCCAAGAGTGAAATGATCAGGCTTCCAAATTCTTCTGTCCAGTACAATATCGAAAATTCTAGAAATGAAAACAGGTATTTAGTCCATTCTGCTTGTATTTATATTTAGTACGTGGTACTAATAAAGGAAGCAATGAAACTACAAAAAATTAAACTGTATTCATCACTGCATTTCGAGGGAATTAGTTCTTGTATGATTTCAAGCATAGTGTTATAATATGCTGGCTTCTACATTAAAATTGGTACTTCTTCCCACAAGTAATATAGGGTTTGCTCTTCCCATCTTCAAATATATAGCTGGTTTTGCTTGTCTGTGTGGGTGAGTATGTTAAATTGAAATTCTGAAAATATGAGGAAAAAATCTCTTGAGAACGAATTATTATTTTCTTCTGTTCATTGTAGTGTAACTAAAGTTTGTGTGGAAACCCGTTTCTTATTTGTGGTTACAGTTCATCATTAAGACTTCTTTTTGCTATTTTTGAAAATCAAATGTCCTACTCTAAATTTTGCCTGGTTTTAGCTATTAATGTTTTCTCTGTTTCATCGATGGCTCTAGATACAAGAAGCTCTTATGCACAGTGGACCTTACAAAGGACTTCTTTTTCAGCTACTCATACCATGTTATGCGTAGTCTGCAAAAGAACATGTGTAAGAATGAGACAGGACCTGTAGTTTACGAAACCATGTTTGTATGGAATGAGTTCTTAACTCGGGGAATCCGGAATCACCTCCAAAATACAGCTTGGACAGTTGCATTGGTTTACGGCTTCTTTAGACAGGTGAGGTTTGACTGGTGCTTAGACAATCTGGTCTGTAACAGTTGAAGCTTTATCCGTTTAGGTTAAACAGTTGCATGAAGGCAGCACCATTGATCTGTATTTGAAAGAAAAATAAACTTGAGTTTGATACCACATGTGCTCGCGTCTTAGTTTAAATTTGTAGTGGAGTTCACTTTCACTTGTCTGTTGAAATGAATGTGCATCTGTGTTATCTGAGTTTTTGAAAGATCTTCACCAGCTTTTTCAAAATTGCCAATGAAACTTGGGTGTATGAACCTTTGTCTGCTGAAGCTGTATTTTTTTACTTTGAAATGATTTTCTTACTGATATTCTAATGCAGGCTGCTCTCTCTATATCTGGACGGGACTTCAAACTCACCCTTATTGCAAGACGTTCACGCCATTATGCAGGCACCAGGTGAGGAGACATTCACACTTTGATTCCCTTATCCAATTCCATTCTTTTTCATGTGAATGAAAATATAAATGGATAGATTAAGAAAACAGTGGTTACTAGAATATGTAAGGAAATGTGAATAGTCTTGGAAGTTGTGGTCAGAGCCCAGTATGGTCGTATATGCTGGATGGCTTGTGCTGATCATCGTCCTTCTACAGAAGATACTAGTTCTGATTATGTGGGCTGTACCATGAGTTTTCAAGTTCTAATCTGATATTTGCTTAGTTCCCTTATATAACTTATGATTCCTAGAAGATGCCTAACTTGTTTGGCAAGTATGATGATGACATTTTCTTATTTTCTCATTATGTGTTGTTTCCTTATTGTATCTGATATTAACAACTCTATTTACTTATATGCTCACACGATTATGGGCATATGTATAGGTCGTGTATGGCTCACATGTTTCTTTTACTCTTGTAGGTATCTTAAACGTGGTGTTAATGAGAAGGGAAGAGTAGCTAATGATGTTGAGACAGAACAGATTGTCTTTGAGGATGTTCCTGAGGGTTTTCCAATGCAAATAAGTTCTGTCGTACAAAACCGTGGCTCAATACCTCTCTTTTGGTCACAGGAAACGTCCCGCTTGAATATTAAACCCGACATAATATGTACGTTCTTGCATAATCTGTAGCTCTGAATGTTGTCCTGTGAATTCCTGTAACTAACTTTTGTCTGCTTCCAGTGTCAAAGAAGGACCAAAACTATGAAGCCACTAGGCTTCACTTTGAAAATCTTGTGAAGAGATATGGGAACCCCATTATTATATTGAATCTGATAAAGGTATACTTTTTTAGTGACTGGTTTTATGCTGATGGTGTTCATCATATTAATATTATTTGTTGCTTTCTCGAACTGCTTATCATTCAGGAAAGTGAATTGCGCCTCGAATATGCATTGTTGCTTTGATTATGTATATACTTATTTGTTTTTCTCATTTTGTGAAATCAACAGACACAAGAGAAGAGGCCTCGAGAGTCCATCCTACGTACAGAGTTTGCTAATGCGATTGAGTTCATTAATAAAGACCTGTCTGAGGAGAACCGTCTTAAATTTCTTCACTGGGATCTGCACAAACATTCCCGGAGGTACATCTTATGACGATTTTTTATTTTTACAATGTGGCACACTGAAATTTTATCTTCCCAGAAAAATCTTATTCTTGTTTCCTCCTCCCTTCCAGCAAAGCTACAAATGCTTTACTACTCTTGGGAAAGGTGGCTAGTTACGCATTAACGCTAACTGGGTTCTTCTATTGTCAAGTTACCTCAGAACTGAGACCTTTGGGCGTCATTAAGTGGCCTTCATCTGAGTGAGTTTTCATCTCATCTGCTGATTCTCAAGTTTCGATAATCTCATTGACAGAAAATCAACATGTGATTGGACTTTTTTTGTTATCTCTTTACTTTTTATTTGCTAGTGCTCCCTATACCCTCCTTAGCACACTCTACTTACTTGCTGAACATGCAAATTTAAACGTCACTAATGTCTTATATACCAGTATTTCTTTGCCTTTAGATAGACTTTGACAAAGGAAATATGCAACAGGAATGATGACACTGTTTACTTTTCTCCCCAAAGACATAGTTGGAATGGTAATGCAGATGCTGACAACATAGAGGAGAAACCAAGTGGAGACAGAAATTTTGCAAATGGTAACCATTCTGTCAAGCCATCTATGTTTCAGAGTGGGGTGCTTAGGACCAATTGCATAGACTGCCTGGATCGCACGAATGTCGCGCAGTATGCATATGGGCTGGCTGCCTTGGGACACCAGCTTCATGCTTTAGGAGTTGTTGAAAATCCAAGGATAGACCTTGATGCTCCTTTGGCTGATGATTTGATGGGATTTTATGAAAGAATGGGTGACACACTTGCACACCAGTACGGTGGTTCAGCTGCTCACAATAAGGTAAGTATTTTAATTTTGCACATTTGTTGAATTGACAACATTGAGTAGGATTTTGACCTGTATGACAATTATGTATCTGGTTGTAGACCTTACATGCTGATACTTGTTATTCTGTACAGATATTTTCTCAGAGAAGGGGTCAGTGGAAAGCAGCAACTCAGTCTCAGGAGTTCTTTAGAACTCTTCAGCGGTATTATAGCAATGCTTACATGGATGCAGAGAAGCAAGATGCAATTAATGTGTAAGTTCTTTCATTCTTGTGATAACAGCTTCGTCTGAAATTCAGCATGGATGCATACATGTGGTTCAGTTTATTGTTATATCTATATATCCCTATCAGGACTTTTGTTTAACGACTCACCTGATTGTAGACATTCTTTCATGCAAAAGGATTTTTACAGTCATCTGCCTTTCATTCTCCGTATGCAAAAGAAACTGTTGTGCTGTGCAAATTTCTGTCAGCTGATCCCATGTTGATTTTAATTTACGCATGCATATAGTGCTTGAACTTACTTCATTTATTTAACACTCTGAGCAGATTTCTGGGGCATTTTCAACCACAACAAGGTAAACCTGCACTGTGGGAACTGGATTCAGACCAGCATTGTTACACTGGGAGGGATGGTCCAAAAGATAAGGACCTAGATGGAAGGTATGTAATAGTCTAGTTAAAGCTTCGAGACTTGAAATTCCCAGGGGAAATGATGGCATTTATTTGTGCGCTCCTGTCTTGTTTCGCATCTATAATCTCTTCGGAGAAGATTGTAACAATTTTTCACAAGCTTGATTTTCTTATGTATATCCTTTGTGCTGTCATGCAACATCCTTTTTGTCTTATATATTGTTGTTTTTAGTTTGTGGTTGTTTGCTACTGGTGTGTGTCTCCTGTGGATAGGGTACTGAACCATTCAATCAACTGATTGTTCCATTTCCAGGTCCTCTTTCAAGAGATCTTATTCCGATGGCAACATTCTTCAGGAGAGCAGCCCAGCTATGTCATCCCCAAATGTTAAGCTGGAGAAATCTACTAATGCTTGTTTACCTGATCGATCACAACATGAAAGCAAGGTTCTTTCAGAGTCATCACCTGATATATCAACTTCAGAGAGTGATATTTCATTTTCAAGGTTTGTCCATAACATTGTCTATGGCTGGTTGAGTCATTTTCTTGTTAGATATAGCAAACAAGCTGCTACTGTTTTGTGCTTGCATGTAGACATTTCATAGAGTAGAATAAACATATCTAGTCTGTCTGTACTGTTGCATAATTTATCATAAATATTGATACCAATCAAGAAATAAACTTTTTTTTGTTTTTTTTAAAAAAAATTTGTTAAAGAGCACATAAGACACTTACCAACTCATCTTGGGGCAAGATCTGACATACTATACAGGTAGTTGGGAGCTTATTGTTGGGTAATGATTTCAGAATGAACCCTTAATGGTCTCATGTCAGTATTTAGAAAATATTGATATCATAGATGAGATATTTGTGTGTGAAATGAATCCTTTTGTAATCACTCTTATGAGATTAGGGATTTGTAAATATATTAACTTGGCAAGTTCTACCTGGCTACGTTAACTAAAAAAGTTTGTTGTGGTACGTTAACTAAAAAAGTTTGTTGTGGAGAAAGTGGATAGCATGGGTTTTGTTATACACTTCATGATGCTCTAGTCGACTCGGATTTAGCTTATGTGCTTTTGCTTTTCACTGTAGGTTCACTCCGTCGATGCCTCGCAGGCAACTTTTTGGAGAGTTGCAAAGATATCGATGCATTGAAGGTGATCATATTTACTATTCCGAACATGGAGATTCATACAACTTCTCAAACTTTGTTGACCTAGACTGGCTATCTTCATCTGGGAACTCTTGCGAGGAGGAGCCATTCGAGAGGTAACCAAATTGTTATCGTTACTTGAGGCGCAAATAAATAAGCGTCTGGTGGGGTAACCAGATTTTTTTCTGAGATTTGAGTTGTGGTGGTTGCAGGTCTTCAATACTAATAAACTCTCCTATTGGAGGGCAGTCCTCTGAGAATGTTGTAACTGAAATAATGGGAGATTCTACCCCCTCTACAAGTGAATACGGATCCATCTTGAAGGTGAGTAATTTTCCTTTGGAATGCTCGAAATATTGTACAAATTGCTGCTGATTTTAAAGGTATTTATAGTTTGAAGAAGAAAAACAGTTTCACTTTATTAAGATTATCAGTAAACCAGTTGATTATTTCCACGCTGTGGTTTTTTAGTTACCACACTAGTCATATTATAGTATGTGTTCTATTGTTACCTTAGTTACTATCACATTTACGTGGAACATGCATGGGGGTGATGTCTTGCACCGATTCACTGTTCAATTGATAGAGTGAGTGCTTTTAGTCCAAGGAACTGCTTTTTATTTTTGGCCTACTATTATATCAAAGATGGGAATGTATTTTTATGGCATCGCTTCCTTATCAAACTATGCCGTTTATTAATATTTCCCCTGAAAACCCTCTAGGTCATTCACTAATATTTCCTTCTGTCGTTGCCTTTTGATCTGTAGGGGAAAGAGAACACAAGCACAGGTTTATCCTTTAATAATGGGGAGAGTTCCAATGTTCTTGAGGAGTATCCGGATAGCTTTGTGAACTGGGTCAACTATGGCGAGACCCTATGCCACTGAAGTTAGGATCAATTTTCCTCAATAATACGCTTTCCTACCTTCATTTGGCACAACTTTGCCAAAGATGCTGGTCCATGGATGAGAAACTAACAGGGTGCATGTTATCGGGAGCAAGGTAGAGTCAAAACCAGTGGAACCGGCATTAATCATTCGGTGGGAATTATTCCTAGAAGCTATTGTCTTGGCCCTCATGTACTATATAGCATTGAGTACGTGATGAAAAAATTCCGACGGAAGTTATACCAAAGTACAAAAAGAGTAAATAGTCAACAATTAAGATTCTTTAGGAGCTCTTCCTCCATCAGTTAATGGATAATAGATGTTAATCTTGTAAATATTTTGCTCATTGGAGCTTCACTTAGATTTGCAGGCATTTGATTCTTTATTCCCGCCATGATAATGTGAGCCAGATAAAACCGACGTTGCTATGTACTACTAAGTGTTGAGTCTGTTAAACTGTTGTAGAAGTTACAAAGCGAAAAAAGATTCAACTGAGCTATTTTTCGAAGGCTGTAGTGCGTCCGAAGCCGCTGCACCTAAAGAGCTCCATGTCCAGCGCAAATCGTTTTCATTCTGTGTGGTTGTTATGAGTTGAATCCAATCCAAATCTTACAGGGCACAATTTGTTTTATACGTGGTCTGTGTAATCCATCGGATCAAATTGAGCAATTGTTCGAATACAGAAATACAACTTCAGCCAAAACTACTGGTTGCCAACTTAAATGATGAAGAGATTATCAATGTATACTGGTTTCTTAATCGCCCACAACAGATTTCGAGTTGGACATGTTGAATACCCTAAAAAATGCGAAGCCAACTGAAACTGCCGAAAACAGTGATCAACCCAAGCAAGAAAATAGCTGGAAGAATGAAGCTTATAAGAAACGGAGATGGTAACTGAAAAGTTTCCCATTCAGAAGATTAATTACCAAAATAAACTTTTAGTAAATGAATCCCGCAGCTTAAGCAGCGTTTTTACTTTTCAACAAAACTTAATAGTCAAACAGACAAAAGTAAAGCTACAGGAGACAGAACTGAGGAACTGAGCCACACGCTGGATGCGGTTTTAGAATGCTGAAGTTTTTGCTGGAAACATGGGAAAAAGTCCAGCAGCATATATGATCAACCAAGAATGGGGAAGATGCGAGCCACATGCTCTAATGGAATGCCATCGTCTGTGTTCTTCTTCAGCTCAGGATGGTTAAACTCATTTCTGGGGAGGACAATGAGTTGACCCCTGCCATGACCTTTCTCAAGAATCCAGCCGCTATTGGCTACATGGTGCTCAAGGAATTTGTCCAGGGATAAGCCTTCAATGTTGATAGCCTGAGACACAGTTTTATAAGAATTTTTCCAGAGAACAATACAACGCAATGGATGGGCAACAAAATTCAATGTTCTCCATAATAAGACTAGAAAAATGGAACAAATTTAAGACCTTCCTTGATCAAACTAGAGGACAATATTTACTTTAAATATATACCTCAGCAAGAACAGTTCTGGAAACCCTTTGGTAGGTCAAGGAAAGAACATGAATTGCATAGGCTTGGATTGCTTGTTCAAAACCTGCAATCAGTTCTCTTGTAAGTATAACATACAACATAAACACTCAAACCCAAAAAGAAATATGATGGTGATGCAACCAGCAGGACAAAATGCGCAACTCCATAAACTGAAACCATATACATCAGGAAAGCACATACAAAAAGAACAAAGATATCTATAGAATACCTGGGACAGACTCAACTATGTGACGATTCTTGGATGCTTCATCCCAAAACTCACTGAACCTTCCTGTCTGCAATGGAAAAAAGTAGATTTGAGAGCCATGATTGACTGAGAACCGAATTAACAGGAAGAAGTAGATTTGTAATCCATGCATGAGTAATGAATCCAAGGAAAAGAAAGACAGTATACCTCCAAATAGTGGGACAGAACAATTAGTGTCTTGAACTGCTCCTCCATTTGCTGATAAGGAATCACAGAAAACAACATACAGGATTAGTTGAACAGAATTCGTTAACCAAATAAGTCATATAACATGCAACATACATACATATTTCATAATTTTGGTAATCAATGTCATGGAAATAATTGAAGAGATAACAAGAAACAAATGAGATCCTAAATAACCAACTAACTAATTTCCACACCAAAACTACTCACACAGTTCATAAACCCACTTGAAAGCTCTGTCACTCATGTCATCCATATTATCAAAATCGTAACATTGCGCTCAATGAATTCAAAGAAGCAAGAAAACAAGAGAATTATACCACTCTTTCTGGAATGAGGAACAGACAAAGGCTGAAATCAGGAGAGGGCATTGCCATCAGTGCCTACACATAAACACTCAGAAACATTAAACACACATTCTCATCTTTACCAATATTCCGAAACCCTAAAAAAGGAAAAATCACAAAGCTCTTGCAGCAGTAAGATCCAATGCAGACCTTAACCAAGATACGCGCAACAATTTGGGTGCTCAATCGATCCGGCTCACACTACAACCCATAAAAAATTACACTTCAGTATGCAGTAAATTTACAGACTTTCAACAAAAACCAATCAAAACAACAAAAACCCAATTCCCCAATTACCTGATAGAGCCGAAGAAGGCACAGATTGCAATCCAGATTGTAGGTTTGCGACGAAACCTAATTCAACCAACATTCAAATTCATTCAATTCAATTCAATTCAATGAAAACTAATAAACCCAAGTATTAGAATTGGCCAATTCAATCCATTCAAATCAAATGAAATCAAACCTGCTCGTTGACGAAGTTTTCGAGATCGTGGAGGAGCTCCGGGTTGTACGGATTGACAGCCACCAGCTGCTCCACCGTCAGCGCCGCCACCTGCTGCGAACTCGGCGATTGCTGCGGCGGCTGCGCGACCTCTCTTCCCATTATTGCGACTGAGATTTTTGTTTACTGAATCGAAAATCTGGTTTTTGCGAATTTGCGTTGGTCTAGAAAAAAAAAACAGCGGGAGCTAAAGAGAGAGGGTTATCAGGGTTTTGGCTCGCTCCCGTGATCTAGTGCTTTTTGCGTTAACGATTTGGGACCATGTGAAGTTACCTATTTAGCCCTTGCTTTCCTTTTACCTTCTCCTTCTTTGCAATTATCTGGTGGTAATTATCGGAAAACAGTCAAAGGTAGGGATGGGCATACCGACCCAAGTTGCCAAAAATGTGGATCGACCGACTCGACGGATACCCAGTCCAAGGGATAATTGACCAAATTTCAATCAAATAGGTCTCAAACCGGATCAATCCAGTTTAATTTGGGTTGGGATCTAATCCTGAAATCCAAAAATTATATTTTTTCAAAAAGAACATTTAAAACCCAAATCCAATTCTCCAACCCAAAACCCCAACCCAACTTCTCCACTTATATTCTTAAAAAAAACCCTAAAACCCAAAACCTTTTCTTTTCCAATTCCCACCCCCCAAACTTCCTCAGGTCCCCACATTATAGCATTCTGGAGTTTTTAGCAAGCATTGTAAAATGGTTTTTATGTTTTTCATCTCAAAAGAGAAATGGAGTTACAAGATGAATATTTTTGGGATGCCATTATGCCACCATTGGCTCCTGATCAACAGAGCAGAATAGGAAGTTTGATCTTTCAAAAAGTCAAACTTCAGTTGGCGTATGATTTAGAATTGATAATACATTCATTGCATTCTAAAAAGTTTTGATGATCACCTAAGACCAGACTTCCTATACATTCATAGCAACTGCAAAAACTTACATGACAAACGTTTTTATGCAACCACCACCATATCAACCCAGAACCATAGCAGTGGTTACAGATTCAAAAGATTTGAGATCAAATTCCACCCCATCCATGACTTCTTATCAGAAGGGTGTGAAAAGTTGAGTTCAAACATCTCCTTGCTAACATGCTCACCCGATTCACAAAACCGACCAGCTTGGCAACAATTTCAGCACTTTCTTGCACATGTTGCATGTTATGGGGGTCTGTCCACAGTTTGTTCACCAGCTGCAGCCTCCTTTGTTTCCCTCCGGGCGGAATCTCCCATTTCACATACAGCATTTCTCTTTCTTCTGCTGTAAGTTTCGAGCTCACCCTCTTTGCTAAATATTCCCTTTCCTGCTTAAGAGCCTTGATACTGCAAACACAATACCGATACATCAGCAGATTGTTAAAAGTACTTTTGGTCAGTTTGATGAGAGGTATAAAATAAATTTGATGTTTACCTTGCTGAAACTGAGCCTGCAGGTTCATCGCCTAACAGTGCTGGACTAGCATTGCCAAGATCCGAGAAGTGTCGCTCCAACCATTCCAGTCTTCGGAATTCAACTTCAATATAAATCTGATCAGAAGGGTCTCCCTTGAACAACAGATAGAACTGGGTGCGGTGTATGATCGAAACATGGCACAGATGCCACAGCATGACAATTTCCTTCCTCTCTTCCTCAAAAGTCAGCTGCCAATTATCAGGAAGAGATTCATCAATTGTACCTGGCTCATCTATTCCTGCTTCTTTATCTGCCTCTAATGCAATAACCTGCAACCATGCATAATATCAAAAAGTATCAATGTCAATGAGCTAAAGTTTATTTATCAATGCATAAAATGTCTAGTGGTGATTTTGAAGCTCTACAGGATGATGCTCTTTACCTGGCACAAAAGGAGGCTCTTTTGGTATGAAAGCTTTGTCACCCGTTCTTTTAGCTCAGTAACATAAGCTTTAATGCTCCTTATGTTCTCTTCAGCAGCATTCTTGAACATCCTTTGCATTTTCTTCACATTGACTGTGTTTGAATGCTGCACTGCAGGGCTTCCCTCTTTGGGTGACTTATGGATACCATTTTCATCACTCTTTGGTGTAGTAACTTTATATCTCCCAGTCACCCTGTCGTCACAAGACATAGGATCGCTGTTCTCAGGCACCTTGTTCTCAGTCTCATATTGCATGACTTTACGAGAAGGGGTCAGGGTTGAGCAAGGGGAGCGGATCAGATGCGGCATGTTTGCGCTATTGCTCAACGTGAAAGGAAGGAACTTCTTCTTCTTTGACGGGGTCTTGCATTCTGAAATTTCCTCACTATTTGAAATAGAAGATACCAGCTGGTCTATAGAGTTCTGAACGTTCTCAAGCTTCTTTTCCAGAGATTGAATATCCCTTGCCTGAGACTGCCAGCGAGTGATCTCATCTCGCAAGCTGGCCCCATCTCGAATCATAGATTCTTCAGGAATGTTTCTAACAGCTTGTATGTCCTTTATTTCAGACAACAGCTTTGCTATTGTTTCAGAAGTTTCTTTATTTCCGAGCTGATGGGAAGCTACCTCCTTATGCAGTACTTCAAGGGCTCGATTTGCCTCATCACCAAGCTGCCTTTGTCGTTGCTCGAGCTTTCGGATTTCATTGACAAGCATGGATGGGTTTGTGGAAGTAACTGATCTCCTCACCATTGCTTTCCTTCTAACTGCATCTCTGGTCCGAGACCTTGGAGTAACTGTTCCATTCTCTCCGGGAAAAGAAAGACACCTGGCGACGTGACCAGAAGAAGGCCCACATTCGTTTGATCCCTAGAAATTTCATATGTCAAACAATTAAATAAATGGATATGCATAGAAATCAGTAACAGATGCAGACAACAGTAGCACCTTCTGCACTTTTTTTTCTTTGCGTTCTGATTCAAGCTGTGACTGTGCAAGGTCTCTTTCTCTCTTTAGCTCTTCCATTTCCCTCTCCATCTGTTAAACAAAGTTTCTTTACATTTCAGAGTAGGAAACTTATTGAAAGCATACAATCCTTGCATTTCTTGGCACCATACCTGTTTAATTTTCAAGTCTTTTTCTTCTAGTATAGATCTGAAGTACGTAGGCTCTGGACTTCGCATCTCTGCTTCAAGTCTGGCTATTTCCTTCTGCAAATGTATACGAGGTTAGGCTGGTTTTATCTTAACCTAATCTGCAAAGATCTATATGAAGTTACACAATCCAAAGGAGAGGAATTGCTGTTAATTCTTGTACCATGTTGATTTTCGCAGCATTAGTGACTTCCTTGGCACTAGTTGCAAAGGAAAGTGTGTTCCTTGTTTGCTCTACATGACTTAAGGCTGGGCTTATGGTACATATTATGGCTGTTCGAGCATTCCCCCCAAGTGACGACTGCAATATTCGTGTAAGTTTTGAATCCCTGTACGGTATATGACCACTTCTCTTTCCTCCACTGCAGATTTAGAACTCGTAAGACAAATAACTACGAGAACTTGCAGGTTCAACAAATAACAATAATACAAAACATTGAAAGTCTCCACAATAATTTTTCCGAAACCATTGATGAGCATGGACCGTGCACACAGATAAGTAGTGTGTGTATGTAAGTTGAACTTGTAAATCTAGCACAAAATTAAAGAACCAAAATCTATAAATGCTTTAAGATATTAACATTTTGCCAAGTACTTACCTTAGTTTCCTGATCACGGTTGTAAGTGTCAACAGGCTACGGTTAATGTGACTACCTTCCTTCAATCTTGTACCATCTGCATTTGTTTGGGAGGCACGTTCACTTCCAGCTAGGTCCACAAGGTTCTGCACATTTTTTCAGAAATCTAGTGAACAAAACTTCATTTTCTGTTACTACCAAAAATCTGAGGAAGGAAACAAACATACCAAACTTGCTCCGAAAGCCTTCACAGACCCAGAACTCTCCCGGAGGCTGCTTTCTATGGTCTGGAAAAAGCACAAAAGCAAGTGAAATAGTATCCTTATGCACGGACCAGTAAAACATGCTCATAAGTAGTGCTGGCTTATGTCTGCAACCTAGAACTTTAGTTATGCACAGGAAAAAGTGAAGCTATTTAAATGCTGCAACAAGATAGAACTTAAACAAATATTGTAATCCTGAGGAGGAAGAACAGAGAATTAAGGAGGATGAGAAAAGTCAATAATACAGATGGCAAAGAAGCACTTGTATTCATAAAACAATTACCCAAAAATGAAAAGCTAAGGGCAAAAGTTCATCAATAAAGTATACCAGCCTGATTATCTGATGCGATCTGGAGCTTTTATCATTTAGGGCTGTTTCTCCCACTTGCCTCTGAGCTGCAAAGACAAATTTAACAATTATGTATCATTCAAACAGAAAAGATAATACATTGATCATCTTAGCCAAAATGTAGAAAGGTTTTAAACCATATCTGGTTAAGTGTCTATACATGCGCTATATTACATTCTGGAATATAAGACTTACTAATTGTACAAAACAAAATAGGAAAATATGTTCAATAGATGATAAGAAGCGAATTTCAGTAACTTGGGAAAGTAGATCTAAATCTGATAGATATAACACATTGAATTATAGAAACAACTAGATCTAAATCTGATAGATATAACACATTCGATTATAGAAACAACTAGATCTAAACTAATTTCAATGAACTTTGATTAACAAATTACCTTCACAAATTTCAATTAAGTGCCTCAAATGTTGGCCATCCTCGACAACTTCTTCATGTGGCTTGTCCACAATGGTTCCTTTCTACATTAGAAGAGGGTAAAAGTGTGTGAAAAGTTAAGCTGAAATAGAAAACATCTAATCGCATCAGGAAGATTTCTTGTAGATACCTCAGAGTCATCCAAAAGCCGAAGTACACCAGATTTGCGGTTTAGAAGGTCAACGACAGTTTCATTGTAGATCTCCAAAGCCGAAAATTTCAAAACAAAATCTCTCTCTGGCGTCTATTAGATCAAAATAATTCCTTTTCAGTACTCAAAATAGAAAATCCTTCAAACCCACCATGTGCATCCAAAAGAAAGCAACAGAGGCACTAAAAGGTTATCGAACTATCCATTCATTCACATTGCTAAATCTTCAACATGATTCATCTTGAAATAATTAATGGTTTGATACTACTTTTCCGCTACCCTAAATCGTTCCCCTAGGAACATATAAAGGTTTCCCAAAGCCATATAACACAAGCTGATATGAACTATTTCTTACATTCTTGATGTGCTCAAAGATGTCCTTCACAGCATTTTCAGCGATTCCTCTCATGGTAAATGTCTTACCACTGCTTGTCTGCCCATATGCAAAAATTGTTGCTGCCAAAAAGAAGAACCTGAAAATCTTAAAATCAATTCAACCAAAGTCCTTTCGGCACATGATAGAATGTATCCAGAACTACAAGTTAATATCTTTATACTCAGTTACCATTCATTCCTGTGAGTGCAGATAAAGCAACATCCTTAGCTCCTTCTTCATAAACCTTCTGAGTTGAGCTCGCGGGGCCAAAAACCTTGTCTGTCACACAAAAAGAACAACAATTAAACCACTTGACTAAAAACAACTTTGCTCCAAAAAAAAGACCAGTTAAAACCACTAAACAGAATAACACTAGTTAAAGCACAAGAACAACATTAAAGCTTTCATGCAAAGCATACCAAAGATGTACGGGTTGGCAGGCCGCTCCTGATTCGGATTCTTGAACACTATAGTGTGCTCATCCAAGCAGTCCCAAGCGATAAGATCGTACATTGCCTGCTCTCGCCGGCTCAGCGGCCTCAAACGCACCGTGACTAGAATTTTCTCCTCCCTAACTTTCGAACCACCCGGAGTTGAAGCAAGTGTCTTCCTTAGTTTAGACAACGGCGTTGCCGGCGTCCCGGGCATCATCTTCACTCACTAATCAGCCTCCAATCTACAAAATCAAACTTCATTTCGAGTTTCGAAATTCAAATTCCATATTCATACTAAGTTACTCAATCATGGATTGCAAAATGTAAACAGATACAAATTGGGGAAAACCAAACCCTAGCTTCAGCAACAAAATCGAGCATCAAGCATCAAGAAAACAAGTTCAAAATCCTAGAGCACAAAATAGAAACTATCGGATTCGATTCGGATTCTTCGCTCAACAAATTCAACCTGAAGAACACTGAAAAATTTAAAAAAAAATATTCCGAAAAAAGAAAATCAAAATCACTGCATTCTACACTAAACTCCATGAATCTACAGCATCGAAATCATCCGTGAACTAAAAACAGTTAAAAAAAATTACTGGAAGTAAAGAAGGAAGTGCTTACAGTAAAAATGGAGTTGTTGATGGAAGATTCTGGAGAGAAAAATGGAGGAGAAGAGTGGTGGTGGTCGTCGTCGTCGTCGTTGAAGTCCAGAGCGAGAGGAAGACGGAGGTGGAAGTAACGGCTATTCAATTGGAGTAATTTTTCTGTTATTTATTTCGTTTTGTTTTTTTATTTCCGTTCGATTTTTGGGCGCATCTGAGAACTAACAAACCAGCATTTAGATTTTCTTTCCTTATTTTTTTTGAATTTCTGGCGCCTGAGGGATTTCTGGCTGGGAGTGGTGGGGCCCGCCATCGTGTTGCGCGCCCACGCGTCGCATGTGCATTGGTCACGTTTTTGAGTTCAAAAACGGAAGATGGGGTCTTTAATGTGAAGACGGGCCAAGGCCAGAAATATATGGGCCGAGCCCAAACACGTGGAAGAAAGCCCCAAGGAAAAAGAGTCCATCAAGGAACAGAATGTTTTGTCTGCCTTTTGTGCTATCGGAAAGAGACAACTTTCGATACAAACCAACCAATGTGCTTGCAAAATTCCCAACCAAGGAACTTTTCTATTAAAGAAATGTGCGAAAAGTCAAATTTCGGGGAAAATTGGACTGCCTTTTGTTTCTAGAGACTAACTAGTCCATTTTGTTGGGATTATTGATGTAGCAAAACATACTATAGTCTAAGGGGAATGGTCACCATACATGTCATGATGTCAATTCAATATCATAAAAGATTTTGAAAATAGAATTAGGATATTGATAGAGAGAGATGTAAACATGATTTCTTTTGTCAACGCTCAACAGTGATCAACGATGTCATTATACTCAATAAATTTTAACTCAAATGACATGAAATTAGTCAAATGATATTAAAGAGATCTTCAAACCTATTTGTAAAGTCTCTTGATTCAAAGCCTTGTAGAATTTTGTCGATTCAACATGACCACCGAGGATCGCATAAATACAAGCAGCGTCTTAGAGGGTTTGACAAGAACGAGATGCACGATCTTCTTTCAATCTTTTTACAGTAGCCTACGATCTTCTTTGGATCTTCATCACAATTTTCCCCTAAGATAATTACAATTTTCAACTCTGAAAATGATGATGCATGTTAGGTTAAATAGTTATGAGTTGATCAACTGTCCACCCCACAAAAGGAAAAAGATGTTATATCTGTGACTAATCAACGAAAACTTTAATTGTAAGAAAAGTGATATTGTGCACCAACCATATTAACCAATGAAGAGCCATCACTGAGAGCAGTTCAATCAAAACATTCTCTTGTTTATGACAATTCCTTGAGTACAAAGTTTCAAGTGAAATAGAACATTCCCAAGATACACGTATGGATCGAGAATAAAGTTTCAAGTCAAAGTACTTGCTGACCACGGGTATCGATCAAAGGAGCTAATTCTACATTTGAAAATTTCTATGTGGTATTTGATATCATTTTGGATATTTACAACTAATTATTTTGGCAAAGAAGTTCAGTGGCAGAGGTAGAATTTGTAATCGGGTATCCTAATGAGGGCACAAAATGCATTGATTTGTGATAAATAATTTATAAAGTTATCAAAAGGCTAAAGTAACGGTATGCAATCTAACCTAGTGAGGCAATGAGAACACAATGTATGAAATATGAAATATTTCGGGCTACTCTTTTGTTTTGGAACACATTGTATTTTCAAGCTAGCATCCAATGATTGCATATATAGAAAACTTGCTTATCTTCTTCTAGGGTTTAGGTTTTTATGAAATAGACACATTCCTTCCCAAATCGAGAAAGTTGCCATTGCTTTTGTGCTTTGATTGAGATGTGGATGATCTCAAAACTGAAATTCCCAATTTCCTTCCAATCTTTGATGTGAACTTGTTACTACTTGATGCGTGCAATAAAACAAACTAAGCATATTACAATCGACATATGTCGTGAGCCAGTTATGGTTCTATACTAATACCATACGGCTACACAAGATAGAACTACATGTTAAATATCAAAATGAAATTAGGAACCACCACTATCACGCTCTCTAATTAACTCGTCTAATTAACTCGTCACACCCAACTGTCAAATGAAGGAACTTTTGATTGAGACAACATTTAAAAATGAATATGAGAGATCTGAACCTCAGACATCTTACAATATTAAAAGGGAGATGATTTTGGCACACCAAAAATCACTTCCTACACACCCTTGTGTGATCCCGGCCGTTGATTCCTCTTTTATAATTCAATCCAACGGTCAAAATTAAAGAAGTGTGTGCAGAAGGTAATTTTGGGTGTGCCAAAATCACCTCTCTATTAAAAAAGAAGTTATCAAGAAATGTCACCCATGTGCCTTTACACAACAAAGTCAGATATTCGTACATGCAAAGTAGTATCCCGAGTCAACTCAAGGACAGGACTTTGAGAATGCAAAATAAAACCAGTGCCCCAGTTCCCCCAAAACCACTGATGGCCAATGGATTTGGAGGCAACTGGCTCTTCCTCGTGTTCAGATCTCCCAACACAACGATTTTGAATACCAACTTAATGAAAACACAAGATTTGTGCCTCGGTCCTTACACCAAAAAAAAAAAAAATCCAAAAAGGTTAAGTTAAAAGCCATACGTTGGTGTTGTTACCCACATCAAAACATCCAAACCCCCTCACCCAATTCTCTGTTTGCAACTTTTGCTGTGCGGGGACCCACTCACCAACATTTTGGTTGGCGTGGGGCCTGTTAGCTACGTGTCACGTGGGGGACCACAGTATATCCAAAATCTTGGCCGCCCGTGCTGATGATGCGCGTATTACCAACTCCACCTCACGGCCGCCATCCAATGACGATACGCCGCGTAGTCGAAACTGGGGGAAATTGTTTCCGGGTATTTAGGTTTCAGACACCGTAACGGGCCTAACGGCAACGTAACTGGCGCGGGGTCGATAAAGTTCAGTCATTTCACGTTCTCTTCTTTTACCTCCTTTTTTGCTGTATTTACTAAAGTAATACTCAGTGGAATTGATGTTGCCGCCGAATGGCAATGACGAGAAATTCCAACATCTTCCACACTAAATTAGTAGTTGTGAGTTTGATATCTATTATATAATAGGTTAGAAAATTAAAGTCCGTAATCAAGCGTAAAATAAAATCAGTTTTTATAATCAAGCGTAAAATAAAATCAGTTTTTATCTAGTATAACTCTTTTTCACGATTGAAGAATTATCACAGGACTTGGTTTGTATATACGAACATCAAATTTGCATGAATCATTATGTGGCAATCATTCTAGATAGGATTTGATGATATAATTGATATTTCATTCATTTTTAAAAATATTAAAAATCGAAAGCCTACCCCCATTACAGTAACGCCCGCCGAAATGAGTCACCATTGTTTAGCCTGAGTCAAAGAACACAGAAACCACGGAAAGAAAACCAGGACAGTCTTATAGGAATAAAGTAATGCATGTGTCTACTGTCTAACATGTTTGTAAGTTAATTTACAAGCAAAACATGGATTTTTATATTCAAAATTGGAAGGTACATGGCCTACAAGCCATAAGCTACAAACATATAAAGTAATGGGAAACGAATTAAAAAGGGGTTGAAGAAGAAAGTGGATAAGGAAAATACTGAAAAAATTGGTGAGATGTGTCAAAAACTAAAGGAAAAGTGGAAGCGGTTTTGTGAAAGCAACAAGGAAACCAGAGGAAGGTATGGCCGCAGTAACAATGGTTGATTTTCACCAAACCAGAGGCACTAATATTTTGTTAATGGAGAAAATTATAATGAATAATGAGGTCAATTGGGCAGGCAATACCAACCAGGAAGGTGGAGGAGGATGACTTCTCTCTTGCTTTTACCCCATATAAAAGGGCTGCCTATTCCTCATTCTTCTCCATCCCAATTCTTATTCATCTTTCTTCATTTCTACAATTCTCTCATATCCGTGTTCGTTCGTTTTGTATATTGAACCTCTGTGTTCATTGCTCGTTTTTTTCTTCGATTATTCATTCAATTTCGTTCTTCTCAAGTCAAGAATACTCGGCATTTCAAGGTGCGTTAAGTTTCTATTACAATGTCATTTGAATTTTATACAAAATTTCAAATTCATGTTTAGATGTCCTTAACACCAGCTTAAACCACAAGTTCTTTACTTGAATATTGATTCTCTACATCTCAATTCGAGATGTCACTTTGGGTTATTTTCAAATGATTGCTCCCACTAGCTAGTAGCAAAAACGGAGTACTAAAATTTTAGTACTATTTTAAATGAACACTTCAGTTATAATATGAACTACATTGTCTAGTATATAATATGATACGATCGAGCATATTCTTCAAACCCCTTATCCGTCCAATCTTATTTTAACAACTCCTATAGATATTTTCCTAGGTAACATCTTATCAAATTGCATAGTGTCACCTTCCAAAAAAACAGTGCAAAACTACTAATTAAAATACAAAGATAAAAATACTAACATGACTTGTTCAATATAAATATAAATATGTTGCAACTTCATGTTTTCTTGTTTAATGAGCAAAGCTTTCTAGCTTTGAGAGACGAAACTATGAAGTGACATGCATTAAGGTTTTATCACATTTAGTCATGGATTTTTTTTTTCCTCACCACTACGACGTGAAGTTTCGAAAATGTCCAAAAAGTCCAACATGTGAATCATGACGGATATTTTAACGCTGCTCAACACATGACGGATATTTTTACGCTGCTCAAGGTTGAGCAGCCTTGACCGCTCAACTCCCCATTTTACATTTTTTTGCAAATTGTTTTTATAATCGAAACCGTTCACTTTATTCATTAACATATCAAGATTATTCCTACAAAATTTCAATCAAAACGGAGATTCTTTGGTTATCTAAGTGTATGAACTATATGAACGGTATAATTAGGCATTAAACGAATCGTCGATATATTTTACAAAGTTAGATAACCAAACGATCTCCATTTTGATTGAAATTTTGTAAGAATGATCTTGACATGTTAATTAATAAAGTGAACGGTTCCAATCATGAAAACAATTTGTGAGAAAGTATAAAAATGGGGAGTTGAGGCTGCTCACCCTTGAGCAGTGTAAAAATATCCAACCATCCTTTCCACCTCCCCATTGCATGCCCCACATTTGGTCTCTGTCCCTGCACTTTGTCTGACCGCCACTGCTTGATTCTCACACCTTCCTTGGTGGACCATGACTTTGCTGCCTTAATGAAATAACGTAAAAAATCTCATTAAATCCCATTGGATTTTTCTTGTCGCCCAAGGCCAATCAGAAATTGCAAAAACTTGAAGCTCGAGGCCATATATTAATATTAATCACCACCAAATACTTCATCTTTATCCAAAAACATTTTTAACTGGCGGATTTACCCCTGTTTTTCATCCGTTTTGGTAAGAATTCAGACAAGGGTGTTTGAATTTTGTCACCTGCTTGTCTTGTTGTATGGTCCAAGTATTTCTTTTTGTGCACTATAAAAGAAATTGCCCCCAACTTTGATCATCAAAACACCAACTTCACTTCTCTGTTTCCAAAGACTTTTCTTCACCTGTGTTCATTGTCAAGGTAAAGTTTCCCCCTTTTTACCTTGTTCTCTATTGTTGATTTTTTTGTTTGGGGGAGTTCAGTTTCTCTTAAGTTCTTGCATAAAGTCGCCAAGATCACTGCGTTTTCAATTCTGGGTTTAGGTGCATTTTGATGCTGCATGCTCTGTGTTTTTGCATATCTCTGTGTTTTGCTCTGTTTTAATGTTCTGATTTTCGACTGTTTGGTTTTGATTCTGTCCACCAAGAAGCAATAACCAACATGGGGTTTTGATTCTGATTTCTCTTGTTGGTCTTTTTCAACTTGGTTTTTGGAGAAAAATTCAATCTTGCCAAAACTTTTACCTTTTTTTGTCAACATTTGCCCAATGCACCACCAGATATACCCTTTTAATTCTCTTTCTCAATGTTATTTGGTAAAGCACTTTTTCTGCTTTTGTTCAGAACCCTTTGTTTTTATAAACCTGAAATTTCAATCTGGCTGCCACTCTGCAATAAAATCAGTGGTTTTTCTGCTACAGACCACTGGGATCTTTCTTTCTGCTTATTCTCAACCACTTTTCTTGTAAGCACTTTTTAGTGTTGCAAAATTATGGTTTGAAGTCTGAACCGTGGCATTTGTATATTGCGGTTAGTAGGTGGTAGTGGTTCTGGCATTGAAAAAACAAAGAAAATCTCAGTCATCTAGAATCCCTATATATTGAGGGAATGTTAGAAAATACTGAAAAGTAATAAATCAAACTAGAAAAGTAATTTCATGAATTTCAATAATGTTGTTATTGCTTGACTTGTGTATTGACTATCCATCCCTCTGTGTTATTGTGAAGCTTCTGGGTTTAACTTGTGGTATTTCGTTCTTTGTAGTTTTGACGGTTCTCTGATTCACTGATCTGCTAACAATGGCGGCACGTGTGTTTAACCGTGTCCAAAGCCTCCGGGAGAGGCTGGACGAGACGCTCTCTGCTAACCGCAACGAAATTGTAGCCCTCCTTTCAAGGTACCATTCTATAACCATGGTCACAAAATTTATAATTGTCTGTTTTAGAACATGCGAAATTGGTATTTGTTGTTGTTGTTTTTTAAGTTTGTGTTTTTGGGTTCTAATGTAAGGGGGGTTTTCGGTATTGTAGGATTGAAAGCAAGGGAAAGGGGTTTATGCAGCCCCATCAGCTTCTTGCTGAGTTTGAAGAAATTCCTGAAGATATCAGGCTAAAGCTCTTGGGTGGGGCTTTTGGTGAGGTTTTGAAGAACACTAAGGTAGACTTATTAGTCCATATCGACAATGTTGTCATTAGTTCAATGTTTATTGAATAATTTTCTGATAACTTCTTTGTTCTGATGATTCTGTAATATAGGAGGCTATTGTTCTACCCCCATGGGTGGCTCTTGCTGTGCGCCCAAGGCCTGGTGTTTGGGAGTACATTCGTGTCAATGTGTACGCACTCATTGTTGAGGAGTTGCAAGTTGCTGAGTACTTGCAGTTCAAGGAGGAACTTGCTGATGGAAGGTAGGCTAGTTTTTCAATTTGGCTCTTGTCTGTTTGTTACTGTAATGTTTGTGATGTTAACGATTTGTGCTGCTTTCAATTTCAGTGTCAATGGCCACTTTACGCTTGAGTTGGACTTTGAACCATTCAATGCCTCCTTTCCCAAACCAACTCTTTCCAAGTCCATTGGAAATGGCGTTGAGTTCCTCAACCGGCACCTTTCTGCAAAGCTCTTCCATGACAAGGAAAGCATGCATCCACTGCTCGAGTTTCTTCGAGTTCACTGCTACAAGGGCAGGGTATGTGATCACCTTATCGATATCAGTTTCTCTCATTGAGAGTTTTACATATATAGTTGATTGAAGAATGAACCTACTAATTAGTACTCTTTTGTTAACCTTTCGATTATATTGGTAATGTTGTTTGCAGAACATGTTGCTGAATGACAAAATTCAAAATGTGAATCAACTCCAACATTTTCTTAGGAAGGCTGAAGAGCTCCTCTCTGCATTTGCCCCAGAAACCCCATACAAAGAATTTGAGTCCAAGCTTCAAGCGATTGGCTTGGAGAGAGGTTGGGGTGACACCGCTGAGCGTGTGCTTGAGATGATCCAGCTTCTGTTGGACCTTCTGGAGGCACCTGATCCTTGCAATCTTGAGAAATTCCTTAGCCACATCCCCATGGTCTTTAATGTTGTGATCCTTTCTCCCCATGGCTATTTTGCCCAAGACAACGTCTTGGGGTACCCTGATACTGGCGGCCAGGTTGTTTATATCTTAGATCAAGTTCGTGCTTTGGAAACTGAGATGCTTAACCGTATCAAGCAGCATGGATTGGATATCACTCCCCGCATTATTATTGTGAGTCTGTTTCTTGAAATATTAGCTCTTTGTTCATGGTGTTTGGTGTTTTTAGTCTCATTTTGATTTTTTTCTTTCTGTTTCCTTCCCAGCTCACAAGGCTTCTTCCTGATGCCGTTGGAACCACATGTGGTGACCGTCTTGAGAAAGTATACGATACTAAGTATTCACATATTCTTCGTGTTCCCTTCAGAACTGAGAAGGGTATTGTTCGCAGATGGATCTCAAGATTCGAAGTCTGGCCCTACCTTGAGAATTATGCCGAGGTGAATATTTTTTTTTCTTTAATGACATGCCAAGTGCTCACAGTTATTGAGTTTCTTGGTTTTTGCTTGTTTTTGGTTCTAACACATACCAATTTTCTTGTTATCAGGATGCAATCAAGGAACTTTCCAAGGAAATGCAAGGCAAGCCTGATCTCATCATTGGGAACTACAGTGACGGAAACATTGTGGCCTCGTTGATGGCACACAAATTGGGTGTTACCCAGGTTTGTGACTACTATTGAACCCTTTTCATGGCTTTTTAATGTGGAAGTATCTCTTTAGACCTTTCGTTCACTAAATACATTTGGTTTTTGTTGTCCTGCAGTGCACCATTGCTCATGCTTTGGAGAAGACTAAATACCCTGATTCTGACCTTTACTGGAAGAAATTGGATGAGAAATATCACTTCTCATGCCAGTTTACAGCTGATCTCATTGCCATGAACCATACTGATTTCATTATCACCAGTACCTTCCAAGAGATTGCGGGAAGGTAATATATCACTTGCCTCAGATTTTTGACATCGAGCTTCTTATCTTTTCGGATCCTAGTTTCATTTCGTCAATTGTTTGCAGCAAGGACACTGTTGGTCAGTATGAGAGCCACACTGCTTTCACTCTTCCTGGGCTCTATCGTGTTGTTCATGGTATCGATGTCTTCGACCCCAAGTTCAACATAGTTTCACCCGGAGCTGACATGAGCATATACTTCCCTTTCACTGAGAAGGAAAAGAGGTTGACTAAGTTCCACCCCGAAATTGAAGAGCTCCTTTACAGCGAAGTTGAGAACAAGGAACACTTGTAAGTTTCCATTTCCTTTTGCCCCCATGGTAGCTCATCATGTGATTGAATATGAGCTAATATATTTATTGCTGTGAAACAGATGTGTACTGAAGGACAAGAACAAGCCAATCATCTTCACAATGGCAAGGCTAGACCGTGTGAAGAACATTACTGGTCTGGTTGAGTGGTATGCTAAAAATCCCAAGCTTAGGGAGTTGGTTAATCTTGTTGTGGTTGCTGGTGACCGCCGAAAGGAGTCCAAGGACAATGAGGAGAAGGCTGAGATGAAGAAGATGTATGAGTTGATTGACACCTACAAGTTGAATGGGCAGTTCAGATGGATTTCATCACAGATGGACCGCGTGAGGAATGGTGAGCTCTACCGCTACATTGCTGACACGAAAGGAGCTTTCGTGCAGCCTGCTGTTTATGAAGCCTTTGGCTTGACTGTTGTTGAGGCCATGACTTGTGGACTGCCAACATTTGCTACTTGCAAGGGTGGCCCTGCTGAGATTATAGTGCATGGAAAGTCCGGCTACCATATTGATCCATATCATGGTGAACAGGCTGCTGAGGCCCTTGTCGACTTCTTTGAGAAGAGCAAGGCAGATCCTAGCCACTGGGACAAGATTTCCCAAGGAGGCTTGCAGCGTATCTACGAGAAGTAAGCAAAGCCTTTTTTTGCAGCAATTTTACCACAGTTTATTGTCTTGTAAGTCTTCTTACACAGTTGTTCCGTCTCTGTAGGTATACATGGCAGATATACTCTCAAAGGCTCTTGACTTTGACTGGAGTCTATGGCTTTTGGAAACATGTCTCAAATCTTGATCGCCTTGAGAGTCGTCGCTATCTTGAGATGTTCTATGCCCTCAAATACCGCAAGCTGGTAAATTTCTTGGCCTAAACAATGTACCTTCCGATCATGGTTTTCTCCCTTGCTATTTATGTTGCTCACTTAATTTTGTTCATTTTCAGGCTGAGGCTGTTCCTCTTGCTGAGGAGGAGTGAAGGGAAGTTCAATGTAAATAAAGAAACGGAAGCAAATGGTTGGCTCAGATTGGAGTTTTCTTCAGTAGTTAGGGAATAATCTCTCTCTGTTTTGGATGTTTTGGTTCGGAAGGATCTGTTTTTTTTTTCTTTAGTCTGCTCCTCTTTGGGAGTTGATTTTCCATTCCTTGTTGCAACTGTTTGGACCTGGGTTTTTACCCCATTGATCAATTGAAGTCAACTTTGCTTCACCTTATTTACTGCTAAATTATGTACATTGCTAATGCTTTGCTTTGTTGTCCACCAGTGACTTACCTCTTCTGGTTTTCTTATATTTACTTAGGAAAATTGAGCCATTTTGTATACTCTAATCCTTATTCCTCAATTCCCCCCTCAGCTTTGAAATAAACCCTTGTAGTTATTCTTGGCCCTTCTTGTACTTGGTTCCCAATGTGGATGCTGCCTGGGGACCGAAATCTGGTGCAGAGAGAACCAAGAATCTGGGCTGACACTGCTGATGGGAGTGGAGATTTTGAGCCTATTGGTGAGGCATTGTCAGATCTCCCAATATGAGCATTAGCAGATTCATGATTCAGATTAAGGCCGGGGTTTACAATGAGAATGTGGAGATCACAAGAGATCAGGTTAATATCATGTTGGTTGGAGATGGGATGAACTCAACTATAATCACAGGGTCTAAAAGCTTTGCAGATGGGTTTTCCACCTTTGCTACCGCCACTTTAATTATGTTCGGTTTTTTTTTTTTGGTTCAGAAAAGTTCTTATTATTGTGTGTTCTTGACATTTGTGAATACATGTGTATCTGGCAATTAGATTACTGAGTGAAAATTATCACCTTTGCTACAGATAGTTTATGCACTTTCCAGATTCCTTTGGTTCCTAAATTTTCATAGTTTGTATCTGTTCTTAAACTTTCGGAATGCTTATGATTCTGAGATTTGATGAATGATTAGTGAATATTATGACAATCTTGTTCTGATTAGTGAATATTGTAACTGGGGACAGGTTTTTAGCTAGGGACTTGACAATAACCAACACAGCAGGCTCAACAAAGTTCCAGGCAGTTGCTGCTGGAGTGACCTCAAATTCTGCATTTTACCAATGCAACTTCAGTTCATACCAAGACACCCTTTATGTCCACTCCCTCCGCCAATTCTACCGCGACTGCATAATCGAAGGCACTATTGATTTCATATTTGGAAAGGCAGCTGCAGTCTTCCAAAACTGCACAGTAATTGTGCGCAAACCAATATCCGGTCAGAAACTGATGATCACAGCTCAAAGGGAGAACAGACCTGAATCAGAACACCGGCATCTCATTTGCAGAATTGCACCATTGTGGCTGCACATGATTTCAGCAGAACCGAGAGGCAGAACTTCACAACATTCTTGGGGAGGCCTTGGAGCAACTACTCAAGGACTATAGTGATGAAGAGCTATTTGGGGGACATAATACACCCACAGGGGTGGTCAAAGTGGAATGAATATAGCATTGTGGACACTCTGGAGTACATTGAGTACTTGAATTTCGGACCAGGTTCAGACACAAGGCATAGGGTTAACTGGGGAGGGTATAAGAATAATTGCACTGAGCCGATTGCCAAACAGTTCTCAGTTGGGTTGTTTTTGCATGGGGCAGGTCATTGGCTGCAGACCACTGGGATTTCACTCTCTTATGGTTTGGTTGTTCATATGGAAGATGGTGACTGAAATACATATGAAAGTGAACTGTTGTAACCATGTATAGAACCATTTTCTTTTACATACTGTACCATTACCAGGAATTTTCCCTTCTCATAAAATTTGTGAGAGGAATTAAGATATGAACATACCACAGGGTAAAGGGAAGTGTTCTCAACCAATAGAGGTACAAACTCCTGGCCGCCAATTTCTACCATTTGTTCTTTTCTTTGTCAGCTGACTTGAAAGGTGCTCAGTGTAATTCTGGAACATATACTCGAAGTTTATCATATGTTGCATTCGAGAATTTGTCGACTTGATCACACGTTTTAACTATATACAAGGGGATGCACCCTTGCGGTAAAGAATGAAATTCTCTAAAGCTGTGGTCGGATGCAACATAATAGAAGCCAGTAGATCTGATGAACATGCTTTCAACAGCAAGAGTTGCCTTGAATTCGACTTCTGGTTCTGGAATTACAATTGTACAGTACAGTCGAAACCTAGACTAGTCGTAGTTGTTCGTAACTACCTTCTATACACTATACACGGTATATATGGTGGTAAGGATACAAAAAAGAAAAAATAGCGAGCTCACGATCACTTTGGTGCAGGCATGAGATAAAACTAGTTTAAAACCATGTAATTGCTTTCTACTTACAAAATTTTCCTGCAGACTTTGATATTGTATACACACCATGGCCTTCGCCTTGGTGAAAGTTCTAGCATTCGAGACAAAAAGATCCCATGAAGCACTTTTGAGCTTTCAATAGCCTTTCCTTCCTGAATCTTCCATCTATGCATCCCTGATTTCCATAACCTGAGACTGTACCCTTTTCAAGCCATAAGAGGTACTCGAATAAACATAATGAGTAAGCAACAACGATACTGCCATATGCTAATACCACTTCACCATTAAACCACGTTGCGAAGACTTAACACTATCCACCACCATGAGGCTTTTTTAATTCTTCAATTGTCGTTTCCAGATCTTGCTGTGTAGGGTATAGAATTAGTGCTAAAACTAAGGAGAATGCAAAACCAGTTAGCCCGCTAAATGGTTGGAATGGGTGTGTCCCCATAAGCCAATGAGGACAGTTAGCCCGGTAGGTCACATAGCCACCCATCTGTAAGATGAAACTTGAAGCAAGGATTCCTGCACGCAAGCCGATTGGAGTGGAAAGGCTGCCTTGGTTTCTTTGCCGAGCACCTGCTAAACTCAAAGATAGAAGCCATAGTCCTGGTATTGACCATGGAGACCTGAAAATCCATTAGAAAGGACTGTTATATTTGTCTTGCTTGACTCAGCAGTAACTATTTTTTATAGTATCAAGTATTGCATTGCGGATATTTTTGTATAGCACACCAGAATCACAGAAAATGAGGTTCCCCTAGTAGGTTACAGCAAATATCCATTCATGCAGAAGACAAAGAGAAAGCACGACTTCAAGGCAATGATTAAGTATTCAAAGAAACCAACCTCTGGGATAAAGCGAAAGCGAGACCTGATATAACTATTCCTCGATGATACCCTAGATCTGCGGCAATTTCTTGTGGCAACCATGACCTGAAAAACAATTCTTCCACAACAGCAATACCAGATGCTGTTATAATTCCATGACCAATCAGCCTAAGCACTTGCCCATAAACTTTAAGTCGTGACATGGCATCCAAGGAAGGTGGAATAGAGGGCCAGGCGAGATTCACACAGCCAAGTAAGGTATTTACGGCTTGTATAGATAAAACAAGTACGGCTCCACCAATCAAGCCCTTCAAAAAGTCACGTAACTGCAAAAGCAAGGAACTAAAAATCATGTATCTTCAAAAACAAGTATGATATGATACCATATAATGCGCACAGTTTCAGAGGACATGAAACCATAGCACATGGCAAGAGTAACCCATACCTTTGGGAAAGAAGTTAAATCTAGCCCATATCCCTGAAGCGGATTGTCATATCCACGAATTCTTTTGCCCCATATGGTAACAAGTATCAGAAAAGCCGTGTACAGTCCAACAATGCAAGCAAGTTCAGCAATTCTAGGGGATGTATGTGTTGCCCAGCTTTGTAGAAATGTTGGAAGTAGTGGAACAACAACTGGTGACCACAAAACAAGCACCATCCCAGCAAACCCGAAAATCCTACGCAGAAAACGAGAACAAAGCAGCATATCAGCAAATACTTTAGTGCATAACTTAAGTCAACTAAAAGTGCATCAGTAGAAGAAGATAACCATAAGGAAACCTAGCAAACTTTCGAGAATTCAAAATGCTGATATTGAGAATGCAATCTACCAAATAAAAGTTTCAATTTGATCCTCTCCTAATAATTGTATGCTACATAGAGTGACATTTAAGATTATTTTATTGAACACAGAAATTTGTACTCCAAAATAACTTCGAGATCAAGCTTTCCTTTTTATTTTTCTAAATCGGAATGTAGAATTGACCCCTCTATAGTTACTTCCCATCCGTCCAAAAAAAAAAAAAAACCACTTACACCCAAATAAATTTACACAATACCTCTGGATTAAGGGACGCTCAGCTATATGAAGAAATTGGATAAGCTTGTCAGTCAAACTCATTGCACCGCGTAGACCTCCCCAAAGCAGAGCAACTTTGGCAACTAGTCTCAACATGCCACCCTTTTGTCCCAACTCTGTCAACATCGCAACCAATCTGTTGACGTACTAACGGAATTAGTAAAAGAGAGAAGTAATCAGTCAGTATATAGTAGAAAAGTAAATCTCTTGTGTAATAAGACCTTTCTTGATCCAGTCCACCATCTTCCCTGGTGGGCACCACGGGACCAGCAACTGACATGGCTTTCTCAGCGAGGCTTGTGACTATGTTATTATGGGGGTTCTCAGATATTGCTTTCTCAAGTTTTTCAGGCTCGTTCTGACCATTACCTTTCACCAAAGACTCGGACAAACTCTCAGAATTTTCAACACCTTTGTATGAATCCTGTGTGAATGTATATAGCATAACAATTAGCATCATATCAAAACAGATATAGTCCGCTGACTTTGGTCTTCACAGTTACAAAATTGCATAAACACATAAATGGATATACAAGAAAATGGTAAATGAAATAGACATCCTCTTAGGCGGCTCTGCTATTAAAAATAACTAACTGGAGTACACCATTGGAATAAGGTAAATACGTGGTAATTGAACTTAAACCATCGCACATTAATAAAGGAGATATAAAGCTGTGTTAAAAAAGACCCTAAAATCAATCTTGAATGAGCATCAATTAATATAAAGATTCTGAAAACATTTACCTGGCTTTGCACCAAAAACGCAGATGCTCCAAGGGCAGCAGTAACAGCACCAACCATGACAGTGTTGTTTATACTCTTCAACCCAGTGTTTCCCACTTTCCTGCTAACAGGAGTGTCAAACGTAACATTCTGATCAGTTTCATCAATAGGCATGTGGTGAATGTCTGTGCCACTATCCCTACCCAATTGTGCCGATACTTCGGCTTTATCATGTGTCAGAGCTTCTATTGGCCCATGGTCATGCACCGTAACCACAAGAAAATATTTTCTCAATGCAGCTAAGCTTGAGCCTACTATAACACCAACTGGCAGTACTTTCCTCAGGACACTAGTATGCTGAACAGAAGACGATATGGCTTTAATCACAAGCTCACCATCAAGAGTGCCAACCTTTTCTGAACTGTAGTCAATACATGGAGCGTGTTTCTTGTCATGTCCAACAGAAAACGATACTGCACTTGCTACTTGTTCCAGATCTCTGGCAAGATAGGTTTCCATCATTTTCTTGCCAGCTGTACTCACTCTGCGACCCACTTCACTCTTCAAAGTATTTAAGATAACATTTTTCACAAATTGCATAAACTCCTCTATTTGTCCTTCACCAATTTCAACTCTCTCCAAGTTTTCAACTGTTTCATATTCTTTTACTTTTTCCGTATCTAGTATTACATAAGATGGTTCGATAATTTTATCATCTACCTTTACAGGCGAATGGTTGTGGATTTTTGTATGAGTTGCGACCCCACCAACGGAACCTCCAACATGTCCAGGTTGTTCAACGCGCTTCCACTTGCCTTCTTCTGGAAAATAGTCCAGCAACAACGAAGTGGATGGATCTGAATCAAGTGATTGGGTAGGCTCATCTGAATCAAGATAGTTAGGGACCCCATTTGGAATTGAATTTAAGGCAAGTGGAACCTTCACATGATTAATTTTGCCATTTCCAACAGGAGGATCAATACCAACTAATTGATCTTTCTTCTCATTTTTATCCTGACCTGCACTGTTAGCTGCATCACTGTTCATACCATTCCCATTAACTGACATGGGGCTTTGCTTAGGGTTCTCAACCGATCCATTTGGCGCATCCGGTTGCAAGTCCACATCATTCTCACGGTTATCAGATACACATGTATTGCTTAGCTCATTAAGCTCGACACTCTGGCCAGCCTCACTGGCTTCTGAATCTTCTTGACTATTGCCGTCACTGTGATGGTCCTTTCCAGATTCAGACCCTGGTACAGAATCAACTTTTTTTTCTGAGCTTTCATGTTCTGAACTCCCCTCCATTTGGGATATCATATTTTCTATAACACCGAAAACATTGTTGACAGCCATTTGGGTATTATCATCTATCCCTGTCAATGCATCCAAGGCTTCAGTAACATTGAAGGTCCTACTTTGATCCATTACAGGCTGCAGAGTCTTATTATCCGTATTTTGAGTGTCATTACCTTCCCTTTCCTTTGTGTCTAATTGAGGGACTGGACCATTTTGGTCCCTCTGCTCCTCAAGAATTTCTTCTTCAGGACCACCAACGGTTTCAATCTTGTTGTCCGTCTTTTGATTGTCATTACCATCCTTTTCCTTTGTGTCTAACTGAGCGACTCGACCATCTTGGTCTCCCGGCTCCTCAAGAATTTCTTCTTCAGCACCAATAACAGTTTCAAGCTGACTGGATTCTTTAGGGTTCATGTCTAGTTCTGACCCCTTCTCACTATTCTCAAAATGCTCAGGAGTCTTTCCTTTGGAAGACTCATTGTCACCATTTCCCAAGTCACTAATCTCTGTTCCAACAGAACCAGAAACCTCACTTTCATGACTACTCAACGAGTGAGACTGATCTAGATTTAACACCTTTTCCGATCTCTCTGTGGGATGATGCTCTGATTCCAGTCTCTCTGGAGGTTCTTCAGTGTCAGGTAGATTGTTAACTGAACTATCTACCAGAGCATCATCCTTTTTCAATAAATCAGCATTGTCTTGATGTAAACCTTCTGAACTTGATATTCCCATGAACTTGTCTTCGATCTTTGACTTCAGACCTGAAGACATATCCGGGATCCCATTAATACCCAAGAGTTGATCAAACTTTATGTTTGAGCCTTGAGCATGCAAAACTCCAGAGACAGCATCTGTGAGCTTTCCACGAACATCTTCCGGCACTGCATCTTGCAACGCTTTCATTAGTGTGTCTCCTTGATTGATTGCTGCTAAAACCTGTGAAGGTATCCCAGAAAGATGCCAGATGAAATTTACATCACGAACAATATTTTCAGATAGACCAGAGCCATGAATATTCAATGCGTCACTTAGTTACCAGTGCACAAAGAGAATATCCGAGACCCCAATTAACATATAATATTAACATTAACACGACCACATGCAAGAAATTGCAATTTCTAGCATTACCTTCTGTTTCTTTTCTTCTGTTAGAGTGTCAGGCATGGTTACATCTAGCATGTTCATAACACCTTCTGCTGTCTGTAACACTTGGCCTCGTTCACCACCTTCAGGACTGACTCCGTCCTCCTGGACCAATTCCCGTTCATCTTTTTGATCCAGCACACCATTTTCTGAACCCTGCAACTCCCTGTGCCCAACCTCTGACTTTCTCCATGATTCTTTTTGAGAACTTAACCAAACACTAGCACTGGTATCACTTTCTTCAGGCATATCTTCTGTAGGATCTGCAGCATCTCCATTTATAGAATTATTGTTGGACACTCTGCCTTCCACAAGAGCTAATTCTTCTGAAGGGACAATGGGTATGTCCACATCTATAAGAAGTGGGTGACGGCCCTTCAAAAGTCCAAGCTCTACTGCTGTGAGCCACTGCACATACCATACGCATTAGTATTGGAGTATTTTAACGCAAAGTTAGATACCATCCAATTTTCCAGCATAAGGCAGGTTAGAAATACAATAAAACCTCTTCAAGCTCAAAGAGAATAAAGATAATTTATTACCTCAATTGTAACGTGCTGGCACCAAGATAAAGCACAATCCATAACACCAGAAGGCAAATGAGAACACAATAGTAGGCTTGTAAATGGATTTTCTGCTATTAAACTACGAGGAACTGAGAAGAGTGGCGCTGACCCATTGTCATTCTGGTAAATTGTCAGATTTAAAGCATGAACACACAATAAACAAGTATTCATGTCAAAGTTGAAGCAAATGGTATTAAACTTAAAACTAAGCCTTTACCTGTATAAACAGAAGGGGAATTTTCACATTTCCAATCACATCTCTTGTGCTTGACATTGAATAAAAATCTTCAATGGCCTCAAAACCATAAGATACCATGGAGATTGATTTCTCGAAATCACGAACAGTTTTTGCCGAAAGAGCTTGTTCCACCTTAAACCCTTTTGCTTTTCCTTGAAAGAGTTCCTGCACAACCAGGTGTCCATATCTCTCGTAACTTGATAGCAACAGGGAATAAATCACATATCCTAAATAGTTGATTTAGTTTCTTCACACCACATTCAGCATTTAAGTTTCAAATTGTTCTGTACTATACTGAAAGGTAATACATTTCCGCTAAGAGTAGTGAAGGTTTCGAAACAATTATCTACCTTGTTAGATCTTAGAATATCTACAAGTCCGCCAGAGAGCTGCTGATCAATTGCCATCTGATGAGGATAGCATCTAGTGGCCTCCTCCAAGTCGAAAGGGTTGTCAATGCAGGTGGCGGCCGTAAGGGGTGTGCTCTCCCCAGCTTCTGCCAAGTACTTTGTCAACATGTTAGCACCATAACCCCACCCCACACCCATCAACGTCGTCCACGGCCTCGCCTTTGTGATGAACTGTATAGCAGTGGAGACATCATCGCTGTCAGCAGCCGAAAACAACCTACATAACATAAAGTTTCTTTAAGTAGCCCTACACGATCACCAGCGGAGACTCTCCCCTAAAAACACACAACAAAACCCAAAACAAACCCAAACCCATTTCTCAATTACGCATCACAACTTCAATAATCAATCCAAGATTCAAACTTTCCGAATTGCAACCACAACCCATGATTTTAAGCAGCGATATACATACCGTGGCGACGTCAAAGGCGAGCCGGCGCAACCTCTAGGGTTCATCACAATCGGAAAGCAACCTCGCCGGAGAGCTTCACACACAAACGAACTCACATTCCGATCCCAACTGCCCATTGCCGACCCGGGCACGAGAACCAACGTGGTGTCCAGCCCATGCTCTTCCCGGAGGTCCAACTTCGCCGGCCAATCCAATGATATGACTCCGCCGTCGCCGGTGCCCACACAAAGCCTCTGATACTCCAATTTCTCCACCGCGCCGCCGTCCTCCGCCGCCGCCAGCGGAATTCGACCGGTGTTTAGCCTGACGAAGTGTCGGTCCTCCTTCACTAGCTTCTCGTTCGTGTCCTCCAGCAAGTCGCCGCCTTGGAGCGAGACGGAGGGGCACCGCAGCAGGACGAAGCGGTTAAACGGCGTCGGACTGCTGAACAGCACCCACTGGCCGGAATCGGAGTCGGGTTTCCGCTTCGCCGGGTTGAAATCCCCCCACTTCGGTCTTTTGGAATTGGAGAGGAAGAGTGTGGCGCCGGAGACCAAGCCGACGAGCGGAGCGATGAATTCTAAGGAGTAAGTGGAGGGGAATTGGGAAATGAAGTCGTGGATAGGGTTTCCGTCTCCGATTCCAAGCTGGCCGCGCACGGTGGCGGGTTTGAGTCGTCGGCGGCGGTAGACGCGGAACTCGCGTATCCGGAAAACGTGGTGGGGGGAGAATTGGGGGGTGAAGCCGGAGCTGAGGCAATTTGAGCTCAAAGTTGACATTTTGATTTGATCAACTGTGAAATTAGGGTTTTGAGAAATTGGGGATTTGATTTAAATTTTGTGATGGAGAAGAAGAAGAGGTGGACAAGTTGGAGATTGGGCGCGAAAGGTCTAGAGTAGAGGCTTTTGGACGGAATTGTGGAGGGGTGGACGGTGGAGAGGAACGGTAGAAAGGTCTGTGGGGCCCGATCACATGATTGGTTCCAAAGATTGAGGACTCAACGGTGCGTATTTGCCCATCACCGCTTTATGTTGCTATCAGTTTTTCTTGGAGGGAAAGGGAAGTTCTAAGGCCGCAAATTTTGATGTACGCACACTTTGTCATGCTTGGATATTTGCTTCGATATGTTAAATTATTCATGTTGATATGTTAAATTATTCATGTTCGGTTTGTGCATTATGAAGAATCTAACAAATGGAGGGACAATTGTTGATCAAAGTATTACTGCATAGACTAAAATGCATATGGGAAAATGACTTTTGTAGTACGTGTGTGATCTGTTTTTTCTTCAAATTTTAAGTTACCCATTGACAAATTGTAAGGTCAAGTTTGAAACATCTTGGCATTTGCATTTTCATGATTTAACGTTCGCTTTGACATGTTTAGATATTTATGTTCACTTACCGTGAAGAATCATGGTCACCATGCAAAAAAAGCAAAGACAAAGTCTTCTTCAAGATGTACTGAAGTGTGAAATTTGAAATTGATACGTCGAATGCAATATAAATACTTTTAACTAATTAAATTATGAAAGTTTTGCCAAAACAGGAGTTGCGGAAAAAATAATGCCCAAAACAATAATATGGACTATGAAATGGGCTTCTTTTTGGTTCAGATCCTGTAAGTAGCCCTAGTACCTCACTTGTAAGTTGTAAGCGGCTTTCCTGGATGTGTCTTAGTTTCGAATGCATTACATTTACAACTGTATACTGTGATAAACCCATTAATTGGAACTGTTTTTATGTACACTATTGTGCATTTTATAAATTCTTTTCTTTCTGGTACAGGGAACTAACATCACGTTTTTATATATTGTATTGCATGCCCTTGTACTTCACGATCCTTCTAATTCAGTAACACGAGAATGCCCATGTCTGTAGAAAGTTGGAAACATATTTCACTTTCTTGTAAAAAAAAGTAATAAGAAAGAATCGGGTGTAATGACACAATTACCTAGTACACTCTTGAGCTTCATTAGAGCATCTCTACCGTGGGTGGAATCGGATGGGTCGATCGACGATTTTGATTGAGCAATCGATCGAGCGGCCTCCAGCGAGGCAATTTCGGTTGGCGCGAAAGGGAGCTCGGGCGGGGGCGATGGCGATTTTCGCCTTCGCCTTCGAATGTGCAATTCGCCGCTGACGTCAGCGCACTCAGTTTCCTTTTTTTTTTTTCTTTTTATTTTTGGTTGGGCTGATATGGATCGTTAGATTAAAAGAGTCCACAGATCTGGGCCGTTGATTTGGGGGTCATTTTATAATTGTTTTCTTTTTTGGGTTTGTTTTGTAATTCTTAGTTCTTTAGTGGGCTCATCTGGGTTGTTGCTTTCAAAGCTTAGCTAGATCTTGGCCATTCGTTGTTTTGTAATTGTTTTCCTTTTTTATTTTATTTTTTATATAAAATACCCACATTTTGTTCCAATTGCCTTCACAATTGCCCTAGGACAATTTGTCCTATTGCCTTAAGGCAAAAGCAATTTGATGGTTTTGAGGTGGAGATGCTCTTAGGATCCAACCAGACAAATCTGACGTAGCCAGATTCATAGTACATATAATAATTTTACTAAACATAAAACGAGGTCGACCAGATTTTCTTAAGCACATGATTTTGAGCTATTATGGCCCATAACACACACACACTGAGAGACATCATCTTATGGTCTTGTCTCCACTTATTTGTGTTAAACCAACTAAAATCTCTTTTCCTTCGCTTATGGAAAACCCATTTTTTCAATTATTATTATTTTTTATATAAGCCATTTAAGTCATTTTCTATGTCTTTTCTACATCCTTCTTATATCTTCTTTACGATGTCCATACATCTTCTGAATGTATTTTGTTCAACTTTCATCTTTTGTGGGTCTTTCTTACGTCTTCACTCTGTACTCACTGTACTCACTGCGTCTTTCCTACGTTTTCCACATGGCTTTCACAGATCTTCCTCTATTAACCTCCTTCTTTTTCCTTAAAAATAAAGCAAATTATATGTTTAATAATTGGGAAATTCAAAATAGATTTTGTTCATGTGTTTTTTGGTCACATACCCATACCCACCTGCAAATTATGAGATTGTGTCCCCAATATAGAATCAGATTGCATGTACTATAAGCATCTCCATTGATTACATCTACTCATTGATTTTGACCAAATTGCCCAAAGTTAATTGGACATGAAGAATCTTGAACACCTTCTCTCTCAATTACGCTCAACCACGTATTATTTTTGCTCCTTTTATCCATATAATTTTTGTCATTAAATAGGGGCTAGGGTGTTTTTAATCCTAATTAGACTCTTCTTTTTATCTGCAGATAATCAACAAATGCATGAATCAGATGTTTTGCTAATTATCAAGTAAAGATAAGATTATGCATATCATAATGATTGATGTTATATCGCTTGTCATCAATTAATTCTAAAGTAAATTATTGTAAATAACATGCGCACTACAAGATCATGTTCGGGCGAATCGGCGTCCAAGTTTTTCATTACTTTTATTTTTTCTGGATTTTCCAATCATTACAAGCTAAACTTAATTAAAGCAACGATGATGTTGATGATTGTAATCAGAAGGAGCTCATATTAGAAATAACAATAGTTATGCATTTGCTCTCCTAGCTAGCAAGCTTGTTCTAGTTATGTCACGTGGGGGAGGCATGGGTCATTCGGGGGTATGACAAACGCCCCAAATATGTAGACATATGGCTCAAATACATTCTAGGACATACTAGTCCATGTGTTGTCCACATGTTATTGCATACCAGCTGCCTTATGCTATGCAATATGCCAAACTACACATTACAATTAATAATAACTGCAAATATTTTAAATTTATATTACGTTCATCCTTAATTTCAATACAAATAATTACAGTACATTAGTACCAAAGCTAATATATAAGCTACCAAAGTGAAAAGATATTACTATATATGTAATACGTATGGTTGAGGTTTGTTATAATATTTCTGGAGCAATGTCGTTTCAACTTGTACGTATATAGTGTTTTAATTAAGTTCCTTGTCTTCTTCTGATAACATTAACAATTCGAGTTGTTACCACTTACCGGCGGTTGGCGTCTAGAATCTGGTAGACGGCGGGGAGGCATCATCTCCTTAACTCTCGATCAGACCTAATTAATTACTCTCTTTAAAAAAAAAAAAACTATATGGTAATTGCAATATTATACTTCCTTCATGAGGTAATCAATTTATATAGTCAAATATACATCAATTTATACAAACTTAACGTGATAATACATAGACTGATTAAAAATTGTGATCTCATCAATAAACTGTCTTAATCTCATTAGAGCATCTCCACCCATGTTGGGTGGATTGCCTTAGTCTAAGGGCAATTTGCCACAAAGGCAATTTGGAAGGCAATTTGGAGGGTAAGGAATTGCATTTTGTTTATGTGTTAAATTTTTCCCTGCAATTTTTAATTTTTTGTTATAGTATATTAAAAATATTGTGGTATTTATAGGAAAAATAAAATTTAGGGTATTTTTCTGAAATTTTTTTAAAAAATAATTACAAAGCAACCCAAAAAATAATTGCAAAACAGCCCCAAAAATTATAAAATTACCCCAAATCAGATTTACAAAACAAACCCAAAAAATAAAACAATTACAAAATGACCCCCAAATCAACGGTCTAGATCTGCTCGGCAGATCAATCCAACGGCTCACAACCCTCGGCGCTAGTGCGTGCTGACGTCAGCATGCACTTACAATTTTTTTTTTTTAAAAAAAGCTGGGTTTGTCAAGCCGCCCAGCAGCGTTTGTCGGAAGTCCTCGTCCTCGTCCGCATCTCGTCCGAAGTCGATCGACGACATCGCCTGCGTCTTCGCCGCTCTCACGAGTCCGATTTGTGCCCCGGTGGAAGCCATCTCTCGCGCGGAAGTTCGATTTCGCAGGCGATCTCGCAATCGCCAGTCCGAAAACAGCCCCGGTGGAGATGCTCTTAGATGTAATAGGGATAATCCTATTGATAACTTTGAAAAGAACCGTGCACATGTCTGTCCCTTTCACTGACAATTTTTTGTGTCTAAATTAAAATGATAAATATATTAGAACGAAATCGATTTTGTTCTTTGTTAAAAGAATCAACATCAAATCATGGAGACCAACCACTTTCTAGTAAGCACCCATCCAATAAAGAAGATGAATAACTGTTTATTCAGTTGTGAGTTTGCGACCAACCAACCTTAGCAAAGGGCACATTGTTTGGGCTGAAGGGGACTAGTTAATGTCCCAAACGGCGCAGCTGGTTTTTCATTTCAAGCTTTAATTTCAACACAACTTTACACAAACCAAAAGAAGCTGGTTTGCGTGAAACGAGGACTTTTGAAAGTTAGAAGGTGAGATGTAATTCTATCAATATATTGTGTTTCTCGTCTCATATGTTTAATTTGATTCATGACTATAATTAGAATAGATTTAATAATTTATAGCAATTCTAATTATGTTTATCAAGTACATACAGTCATGTGATATAATTTGTTTATATGTTATAATATCATAAAATATACTGTATATAGGAAGCCATATGAATATTCTCCCACTATCTTATGACATGTTCACATATTATACCATACCTAGCCAATTCTACTCATCTAATTCTCAATATAGAATTTTAATGCAAATATACAATAATACCCCTTTCCCTTACCTAAGTTTCCCTTTAAATATGAACCTTCCTTCCACTTTCCAAATCCCCCAAAAGCAACACAACAACAGTCTCATCTCTCACAAACTCTCTAGTATTCCTCTTTCTCTTTGTTCCTTAGCAGAGAGTTCAATTCACCAAACAACACCTTCAACAATGGCCAAAGGAGGAAAGCTAACCAAGCTCAAGTCAGTCCTCAAGAAGTGGAACTCCTTCAACAAGCACAGCCCCACCCGCCCAAACCACAACTCCATCGCCTCTGCCGACGACGACCTCCGCCCGGTCTTCGTGGGCAAGTCCCGACGCCGCTACCTCGTCGCCTCTGACGTCGTCGACCACCCGCTCTTCAAGGAGCTCGCGGATAGGTCGTCCCTGTCCGCGAAGTCCTCCGAGGACGACGACACGATCAATGTGGCGTGCGAGGTGGTGCTGTTCGAGCACTTGCTTTGGATGATCGAGAACGCCGATCCACAGCCCGAGTCAATGGACGACTTAGTCGAGTTCTACGCCTGCTGAGCTGGCATTTCATAATAATATGGAGATATTCTCCTGTGTGTTCGTCTACACGGTAGAAAAGTTGTACATTCTTTTTTTTGGGGAGGTTTTTCTAGAGATGGAGGGAATGTTCGTGATTGGTGACTTGAGAAATGTGTGATTTGATTGTACGGTTGAGGATGATTAACCCAATATTTCACATTATCTGTGGCTGGTGCAAATTCGTCAGTCCTGTTATTAATTCTTTATAATAATTCATGTTCATTTCTAACATTGTCACATTTTATCGTGTTATAGAAAGTACATTGTTGATTAATGCATCTCTCTCATGTGGCCTCTAATTATGGGAAAGTGAAATGCTTCTATGAGAAGAACATTTTATAGCATGTGCTAGTCCGTATACATGGTCAAGATATGAACACTTGACTAGCACTACAGAAGATATATGTCCAAAATAACGTCAACATTATGTGATGTCTCTCAAGTACCAGACGACACAAATGATCTATTCAGTATTTCAGTCACTATCCAATGGGCAAGAAATTGAGGCTTTTTACTTTAGCATGCATTAGATAATGCGTTGTTAGAACGACTGCTTTGAAGTGCTGATAAGCTGGCACCAGCTTGTTGTTGTTGATTTTGTATCATAAATGACCCATCAATTCTAATGCTCTGGCAATGACAATTGGTTAGGAACAAAACACATACAGTACTTGAATTTTCTCTTATTAATTCAAACCATACTTTGAAGTTTATGAGATTAAGTTTTCTTGCTGTCTAGCAGACCACGCATAAATCCCTTTGAATAAGACAACACTGCTTTGGGAGCCTTTGATTAATTTAGTAATTAGTGGCAATGGAGGCTGGTTAACAAAGCATCACGTCGCAGCAAGTACTATATGATAATCTGATTACTAAATTAAAAGAAAAAAGTACGATTATCATAAGAGAATAAGATAATTAAAACCCTAGCGATGTCCTTTTCTCTAACCTCCATACAATACACTCCTTCAAAGAATGGGACCTCATGACACATGGCACCTAATTCGAATCTTGTACCAGTCAAAGAGGAGATTAAACTAATAAAATACTAATATTGGTGCTAGAACTTGAAGATTTAGTGTTGGTTCTCAATTTCCTTTTGGAATTAGAAGTCCATTATATGCATCTACTCTAAACAAGTTAAATAACAATGTATAGAATACCCTTGTAACTAACAAATTCAAAGGTAGACCTACCCTAGAAAGGCTGAAATATTAGCCTAAAAGAGTTAACAACAAAAATAGATGTTAAATTAGGTGGTTGAGTGTATTATTGAATCCACAAAGTTTACATCAAGAGCTAAGGTACCGAAATGTCGCGAAAACTAACATATATAATTAAGAAGTAACTAAATGTACCGCGACAGATCTGTTCCTGAGTGTAAGTGAATACCGCCTTACACATGGCTACTATAGCTCAAATCTAGTGTTAAATACGACGGAATTTAACAACTTTACAGTAGGGACCTAGCTTGCGGCAAAAATTAATCTATAATTTAACTGATCTTCAAACTTTGGTACGATACATTATTAAATGAGTTTGGTTCTTAATATAAAGTCCCACACATAAAGTCAGAAAAATGCTCTTAAAGTTTAGGAAGCTAATGATTAGGGAGTTCGAGATGCCTTTGGCGATCGATCGATATTATAAATTTTCCGATTTGTAACCCTACTCCACACGCTTAAATTTTGTTGTTTGATTTGTTGGCGGAGAAGAAAAGGAGCTTTAATTAATTTATTAGTTTGATGGGAAGGATTTGTTTAAACAAATTTTAGTGGAAGCCACAAAACTTTGGTGGAATGCATGCATTTGGTAGTACCAGTAAACGCGTGTCCGAGCTGTAATTTTGCCTTGCCAACCCGTAAAGGCTTAGAGCTCACAGCTTTCATCTTCACATAATTTCTACTAGAAACAGGCACACACGCTATGCGTGTGCAAAATTGTACAAATAATTTTAAATATGTTAGGGATATATATATATATTTTTGAATTTACATAATTAACCCTATTAATTAAATTTCTTCATTACATATAATCTTGTGCATTTTGATTATGTTAGGGATATATATAGTTTTGAATTTACATAATTAACCCTATTAATTAAATTGGTTATATATACTTATAAGGGCACATGCGTCTTTTCTTCATTACATATAATCTTGTGCATTTTTTAATTTACATAATTGTCCCTATCATAAAGTTAATTTTATTACATAATATAAGCTTATGAGGGCACATGCGTCTTTTCCTTTCCTTAAGCCCTCTTTCTTTAAATATAGTATAGATTAGCAAAACTTGGGGCGACGTTGCGAAAAGACATAAAAACCCCTTGGAGCTGCCTAGGCGTCCGTGTCGAAGAGGACAAAACGAAGTCGCAGTGTTGCACAAAGGGACGGCCGCTTTTCGCGGCTTTTATCATGAGATTGGATGCACCCAAAATCCCAATCATCCCCCATGCCCTCATTTTGTTCTTTTGGTGAATGGACATAGGGCATTTATGTCATTATATCTCTAGGAGGGGTCGCCGGAGCTAGTCAGGCGCCGAACACCAGCCCACGTGCAGTTGGGTCGTCAAATCGGATTTGGCATCTGAACCGGACCCGCCAGTTTACCACCAGTCCATGTGATGCTTGGAATTTTTGTCTCCAATAAATTCCTTCCTATTCAGAGCACAACATCATCCACTACAACTAAAACCCCATTGGTAGATAAAGTTGTTTTACGATAATGTTGTTAGTATTAGATCATTCGAGAGGTGTGTCAAATTGATTTTGATGTTCTCTTGATAGAATTATGGCATAATGTTCGATATGGTCGTATGCATATTACGCAATCTAACATATATCACTCTGAGTATATATGCGTTGCTAAGATGAGCAAACAAAGGAATGACATATAACAGAGCAAACGATCGACAACATCCGTATCTTGAGAATGTTTTTATCAACTCAGCGATGTGCACGTTTCGTTATACAAACAAAAGACTTTTGTAGGCGCACAAGACAACAAAACCCTAAAACCCAAAATTGAAGACACGACATGTGATGTCTGAAATCCGCAATTAAATCCCACGTTACCAACCCTTTGCCACTATCCCAATAGACATATTTGACAAGAGGCTAACAATATTATTTGAAGAACTACGAAAGCGAACGAATAAGAAAAGGACGCACGCAAGGACTACAGCATGGACTTATATAGACTAGGGTAGAGTTAGATTGGGTTGGATATAGGTTCAATAACGGCTGAAATGCATGCAATGTACATGTGATGATGTTGCCTTATCATGTGTTTAGGAATTTCCGATTTTACAGAAAAAATAGAGGCCATGAGTACAATGTCAGATTTTGCACATGTCATTTCTTCGGTTTACCCCATAGTATGGGTCCGATACTACTAGACTTGCGGCTAGTTTATATATACCTACTCGTATCGTATATTTTGATCAGCTTGCTGTCAATTGGAAAGGAAAAGGGGTATGTTGGGTATTAATGAGGCACACTATATTCCATTATAGCTTCGAGGCTTTTAATTCTAGTCTAGCTCTAGTGTATAGGCATCTCGAGGTACACTACACGTTGCCCATGCATGCAATGGGGTTATACAGTGCGCGCGTTAGTTATCGATAACATATTCTGATGTGGTTCACTTATAATGTGTTGATTATAACGGGTTTCTAAAAAAAATCTTGGAGATTATGTAATGCTTACTCTCAAACGATTCGTTTACACGGTATTGATATTCTTTATTTTTCTTTTTATCTTCGGATTCCTGTCTAATGATCCAGGACGTAATATCCTAGACGAAATTACTAATTTTAAATTTTGGTTTAGACACAATATATTTAAGGTAAATCACATCATATTATCTTCATTTGAAAGTCAGTTATTCACGCAAATTTGATTTTTATAGATGGATTACGAACCCCATTATTGGAGCCCCCTGAATTCTTTTCAGAATCACTTGTTAGTTAGTGATATAATTTCCTTCCTCACATTAGAAATACTTTGCAACTTTCAACTTCCCCACCCAATTGACAAAAGTTACGAGATGTGGACAAGTTGATCGCAATATTCTTTCCTAATGAACAAATGGGGCAAGTTGCAAAGCATGAAGCACCCAGGTAGCAATATCCTTGGCTTCAAGTTGGACTGGATAAGATGGCGGTGCCAAACACAATACTTCACTTTTGAAAATTACGTTAAATTTCATCCGAATCATATGTAATATATGCATGGCTCACCATAAAAAAGGAGGGGGTGGTCGGGCAAGTTGAGGAACTGAACAATGTTTTCCATGGTAACTAGTTGTCCGGACAACATTCACCAATAGCATTGCATGTTTGTTTGTAAGCAACCAAAAAGATGTCTAATCTACTGCACCATCTAAGCAATACCAACTGGCTGAAGTGCATTGCATGGATGGAAAACTCAACTAGTAGAACCGGAGACCTTGCTTTCAGTAGGTGGCTCCACTGTGGACCCACCGCACTTATCTCTTAACAGCTCGCGCCAGATTTTAGTCAGCTCAAAATCAGTCCCATCCAATAGCAAATTAGTCATTTTCATTAGAAATTAATAATAACTAATTAGCCAACCAATTTATATAAAAAGGTTGCTGTCTAGCAAGCATACACGATCCAAGAAGAACTTTCTTTTTTGTTATGAGAATATATGAATGGAATGCACCTAACGCACCTGAACGGCAAACCTAAGGCACTTCTTGCATTTATCGCCGAGGATCGGAAATTCAGCTTGGAAGTTGGAACAAAGGTGAGTCAAAATCTGAGCGACGAATAACCCTAGGTGGGTCAGACAAGAATCTCACCACAACCGCATCAGCGGCAGAAGGATCTAGTTATATATATAGAATAGTAATAAATTAGCTATTGATGGTCGCCAGATAATTACAATTCTATACTATTGAGCAAATACTTGTTGAAGACCGCCCCTTTTCATCTCATGCACAACCCTCTTTGTTCATAGCTCGTTAATCATACTTGAGGGATTCCTATAAACTTACTCTTTGGCAATGAACTTATGCTAGTATAGGGCCGGGATGCCACATGCCACCTGCAAATGAACATCAACCGATGGATCAATCACTCAGTCTACACATACAGTAGTATACAGTAGTAAGACAATATTTCAAATTCTTTAATTCTGTAAATATATCGATATTTACAATTTCTTTCTTTCTCGGTACGTTGCTTGTGCAACAAATTAAGCAAAGTAATCCACGTAATTAAGTAAAATTATTAGAGGGGAATTAATTGATGAGAGGAGGAGGATTGGATTTTAACCTAAAGTAGTAGCCAGGGTTAAGGAGATTTAAGGGAAACAAAATAGATAGAAAAGAGAAACCAGATACATATAACATAGATCAGGCAAGTATATATATATACTGTTAATTCGTTGTTACAATTCACATTACTTTTCAACACGTCATATGATCCATATTTGTTAAATTAATATTCATTTGATGAATGGGTAAGATTGGAGAAATGGAGAGCCAAGAGAAAGGCAAAAGAATTAATGGAGCAACAGAGAGCCAAGAGAAACACTGAGTTAATGACGATGTTGATGGACCTACCAAACGAGATCAGCCTCCACGTACTCACAATGCTGCCTTCATCATCACTTTGTCGCATCGGGGGCATATCTAAGACCCTATTGAACATAATTGATAGTCCATCTTTTGCTACGTTGTACGCTCCCCGATTGCTTAATTCTGATGGCACCTATGCCGCCGCAGTTGAAGTACCTACGTTGTACGCTCCCCGATTGCTTAATTCTGCTGGCACCTATGCCGCCGCAGTTGAAGTACTATGCTTCTTACTAACTACTTCGGCTCGCCGGCATTGCAATCGCTGAATTACAATGGCAACGGAAGGGTGACAAGAAGCAGACATTGTAATACAAAAAATTTCTACCCCTTGGAGAGCGATGCGTACGAATCAGGGTTTGTTTTTGCAACTTGATTTTCTTTGGAAAGCGTGGATTTTATGACAGTCGCCCATATGAATGCTACTTAGTCAATCCTCTGAGAAAAGAAGCTTTAAAGCTCTCAAGTGTTAAGCATATATATGGTGCGGTGCGTTTTGATTGTTATGGTTGTTAGATACACGTGTAATGTATAGAGTGTTGCTGATCATGTACGTAGCAGATGTGCTGCTACAGAGTATCACAACTCTTAGCTAGCCTCTGTAATATAAATAGCTAATCAGCTTGTAGTCATTACACAACCATTCATTACAACAGATTCTGTTAGAGATTCTCTCCTTTTTTGTTTCTTCTACTAGCTTGTTTTTCTTGCAAAATCTTGAGATGCTTCCATGGCGGTGCAACTTTAACACCAAGGATGCCTGACAAAGTTCCACGCTACGAGAAAAAGTGGTTTGACATGGGATTAACTCACAAGATTATTTGTATTTCCGGAATTGTCCCTTCTTTCTCCGACTTCTCCAGTTCTACAGTCCAAAGCATGCCGGCCGTTGTAAGTTCCGGGGTCGGGTCGGATAGGACCAGACCAAAGAGGAAAATCGTGGTGGCCCATGTTCATAAGTCATGGGGAAACATGGTCATCGGAGCCATGGAGAGAAATGCTACCTCAGTTCCTCCTCATATGTTAAGCAGCGAGAACGTATGGAGACGTGCATTGGTTGATACATAAGAAATATTTTTCGAGTGATCGTGATCCATGCCCGAATTGTTTCCTTCGATTTCAAGAAAGATGAATTTGTCTTGGCCCCTCATCCTGAACAAGACATCTTTATACTTGACAAGTAAGTTCATCACGAAAAGTTTTTCTGCAGTTCTTTTAACAGCCATGCCTCCACAAAGAAAACTCCGGACAACGCAGTATGGGTGCAACATGTAAAAGCCATCAGTGTAGAAAACTCACTTAAGATATCTTACATTCATATCTTTGGGATGGATCTCTTGAAAGTTAACAAAACACAGGAAATAAAACAGTCTATATGTGTTGATATGTTGACTGACTACACAACAACGTCTCTAATTGAAGGTTCCATATTGCGAAAAGTCGATCCGCTACATAAGAAAAATAATCCAACATCTATCAACAAACAAACAAATTACATCCTTCACACGTTGACTCGAGTTGAATTGCACAAAGAAAGAAACAAACGAGTCCTCAATCTATATATCTAGAGCAGGACCAACCTAAGACCACAAGAACTTGAACACTTGCTCGTAACATTTCCTGATCACGTAGGGACGGTGATATACACCATACCAAATGAGCAGGAGATCCATACCCTCCCTCTCTCCGCATGACCGGCAACCGTAGTTCTTGGCCTTCATCACTTGTTCCTCGATGCAATCTTTATGATAGAGGTGTGAGCACGGCAACCGAACTATTCTTTCCCGCTTCTTCCACCATACAGACAAATTCTTCTTGCAAAGAGGACACTTCCTTTGCTTCCAAAGGACTTCCAAACTGTACACATCACTCACTTCCTCTAGACCTTGAAGTTTAAACTTAAGCTTCGAAATTAACTCGGCCACCTCCGCCCCTTGTGTTGTGTCCTCCAAGGATTCTCTAATCATATCTCTATCAAGGAGAATATTATCATTATTATTCGCAGCTTCGCTGTCGCGGTCATACTGGAGATTCATATCCACATCCACATCTAGTATGACCACAATAATGGTGCCATTTCCCCTATCATTCTGTACTTTAAATATTTTCTCCAAAACAGCGAGCGTGTCTTCATGTGAGATACCCCAAAAGGAAAGATGGTCTCTGTGCAAGTTTTCTCTGAGGTTGTCCATATCAGAGCAAGCGCAACTCATGCAGAATCCATCCTGGTACCGTGGGTGCTCAAAAGCAATATTATTACTTGGTTCTTCCGCATTGTCATCAACCAGTCGACCGGTCACTTTGAACTTCAAAAATTTGTAAAAATATGTTTGAGTACTCTTGGGATTGGAAGGTTGACCAATAGTAATTGTTCCTTCTGCTAGTTGCCACACATGACTAACAATGCACGACCCTTTTTGGGTGGACATTACGAAATATATGAATTGGAGAGGAGGCCAAGAGATGATTATTATAAGGTACTAGTATTTCCTTCTTCTTTCTTCTTCTTCGATCAAGCAGAGAAAGTATAAAGAGAATAGACCGGGATGGAGATAGTACTTGTGCTCCTTGATCGATATATATATAAAAACAAGACCTATATACTTTAGGAAGATTTTGTAGCCATAACAAAACAGGAAAACCTGTAATTCTAATCCAACAAGAAACTTAAACTACAAGTAATACCAATGCAATTGGGAAATAGCTCTCCGTTTGGAAAGAGGATAGCATAATCAAAAAACGAGGAAAGAACACTTTAGAATATGGAATATAATTAGTTTGTTAATATGATGGTTCAAGTTCACTCCTTTGCACATCCAAAGGGAACATTGGAGAGATATAATGGCATACGAGTTAAAAAAAGCAAAGATCTGCTTCTTACAACTAATCTAATATTTTACTGCCTTTTCCCCTTTTATTGTCTCAGTTGATTTGTTCATTTTTTCCTTTCACAATTAGTGTTATTTTGGTAATGTCAGCGGTAGTTTCCTACTTGTTTCCTAATTTGTTTGTATTCCTACTGAAAGTAGGAAACTACGAACTGCATTATCCTAGTAGAGTGGGGTATTACAAATAAATTCTACCGAACTGCATTATCCTACTTGTTTCCTAATTGTTCCTTCTGCTAGTTGCCACACATGACTAACAATGCACGACCGTTTTTGGGTGGACATTACGAAATATATGAATTGGAGAGGAGGCTAGGGGATGCTTATAAAGGTAGACTGGTATTTCCTTCTTCTTCTTTGATCAAGCAAAGAAAGTATAAAGAGAATAGATTGAGATGGAGATATAGTACTTGCGTCTCCTCGATCAATATATATATTAAAAAAAACAAGACCTATATGCATTAGGAAGATTTTGTAGCCGAAACAAAATAGAAAAACCTGTAAATATAATCCAACAAGAAACTTGAACTTCAAGTAATACCTGTGGAATTGGGAAATAGCTCTCCCTTTGGAAAGAGGATAGTAGAATAGCAAAAAGGAGGAAAGTTCCTTCAATCGCCTCCACCCCGATATCAAACCTTAGGTTTCAATCCGGTTATTTGGCGAGTTGGGCTTGGAGGGGTTCCGCCTCCACCCCAAAATTTTGAGACTTGTGGCAAATAGGATCATGTCATATTTTTCACATAATTAAATCCACTAGTGTTCCATTTTTGGGATACTAGAGATAAATCCTTGAATTACATAAAGGGTCTTTGACAAAGAAGTCCCGCACATTAATTTGATTTTTTTTACATTCTAGTCCCACATAAAACCTGAGATATTTTTTTAGACATCTCCAATCCTGATCATCAACGTTGGCGTATGCAATGACGGAAGCTTAGAATGTTTAGCTATACCCAAAAGCCTGATTTTGGCAATTTGGTTGAAAGAAAAGTGTTACCATATCCTGAAGCAGGAGAAATGAGTACATTGTGTTTTGAATTGTAGGTTTGTTTGAGGATCAATTAATTGAATTTTTTTATCTTATTGGTTATCAGTTTGATCAACAGAAATATATTATAAAAGCGTTTGGCAAAACCAAACAAAGACATCGACCGAACATGGAATGCCTATACTCCTAACAGAACCCATAAATTCACTGCAACTAGGCAGCAGGAGCAAGCCAACTCGCTAGAGAAGGCATCAGTACAACCGGAAAAGATAAACTTGACCGATTAACTACATCTTTTACAAGGACAACTAAACTACTAAAAATCAACTTAACAACTAAACCGGCAAAGCATGGTGAACTTGAATCCCGAAGCCTTTCAAGGAATCTGAATCTGACAACTGCACAAGCCGCCACTAGCTCGGATTAAGCAGACAACCGGCCAAGCATGGTAGAACGGAAACCCGAAACTGCACAAGCCGCCACTAGATCTCACCCACTGCACAAGTGGCCACTAGATCGAGTGAAATCTGAACCTGCTGAACCCAAAGCCTGAAAAAACACCGGCCAAGCAAGTCAAATATCGAGATCCGATGCCTATCAAAACAATCGGAAAGCAGAAAATAACACCAGCCGCCACTCAATGGAAACCATCACAACAAACCAACCAAAATGAAATAAGCTGACGATTATTGAACTCAACACTACTATTATTCAACCGATAAATTAACCGATAAAAATCATCAAACCGGCAAAAGCCCACTGCACGGGGGTGCGCCAAAGCCAAGGAAACTCCTCAAAAACACCACACCCAAAACCCCAAGTAGATCCCAATTCAGATGAATCGAGATCCAAAAAGGGGGAAGGTTGGTGGTGGCCAGCGGCATAAAAACAAGACAGATCAGCGAAGGCAACACCACAACGCCAATGGATCAAATCAACGAAGCATCCCGGAGTAGAGCGGCAGCAACGGCCTCGACGACGGCTTTATTGAACAACCTGCACAAAACTAGGCAGCAGAGGGCTAGGAAACTAAGGGGGATGATGGCCGACTGACCCCAAGCCGAAGCAAGGGGCCGGCAGCGGCTGGGAAAACTTTTGGGAGGTTTGGGTTTTTTTGGAGAGGGGTGGCTAGGTTTTTTTGGAGAGAATAAGTAAAATGACAGTTTATAATAGAGTTATAGCTTTATATTATAGTACTATTAATTAATATCTACTTATTACATTCACCTGTAGCTATGGGTTCTTGCACTAATTAGTGTTCCGGTCCAAAGAATGAATAATCTTTGGCCTCAAGTTTACTAGATATATGATACCCGTGCCAACCATAAAACCACTTTGAAATTACATGTATAGAACGTTTTATCCTATCCTAATATGGTGCATATATATGGCTGGCCATTAAAAATGGGGTTGGTCGGGCAAGTTGAGTCACTGGAGAATGTTTCCCTGGTAATTATTTGTCGACATGATCAATCTCGTCAATGAATCCTCATCTAATTTGGATATCCTTAATGATATATACAACTTGTTTGATTGAAAATGTTGTCTTGCGTATCGCTGCCAATTCTTGGTGAGTAACGACTTGCCCCCATGCCCTTGTTGTCCTAAGAGCATTTCCACCCATAGGAGCGGGTGCAAGGGTGCAAAAGGTAAGGGTGCTACCCCAAAGGTGGGTACTATTCATGCAGGCCCCACCCGAATTGCCCCTGCCTTTCATTTTTCGTTCCACCCAACAGGGGCAGGGGCAAGGGGCAAGTAATCACTATATACAGACAAATATCAATAAAATTTCTACCAATATGATTTTGAACCGGTGTTATTTGTGATACGTGTTGATCTAATTGTGCAATAATGTAATTAGGTATTTATAGAAAAAATTTCACGTTTTTTTCAAATTTTTTATTATTGTTTTCACAGTTTTTGGTACTAAGGTACTAAAATTAAGGGCTTATGCCCAAAAACTACTATTTCACCTTTATTATACCCAAAAACACTACCTCACTTTTTTTCTTACAATTTACTACTACTTTTACAATTTAATATCAAACCAAACTAACAAACCCACCCACAGCCCGTGTGAGTGACATTCACGCGCCCCACATCACACGCCCCTGCTTCTTGTCCGTCAAAATGAAGGATGTGGTCCGTCGCAATGAAGGATGTGTTCCTTCAAAATGAAGGATGTGTTCCTTCAACTCTGAAGGATGTGTTCCTTCAACTCTGAAGGATGTGTTCCTTCAATCTGAAGGATGTGTTCCTTCAACTCCGAAGGATGTGTTTCTTCAATTTAAAGGATGTGTTCCTTCAAAATGAAGGAACAACTGGTTGAAGGATGTGCTCCTTCAAATTGAAGGATGTGATCCTTCAAATTGAAGGATGTCCTTCAAAATGAAGGAGAAAGAATAGCTGTGTTGATTCACCATCAGTTCATATGATTTTTCTATCTATCTTCATCTAAACAACCCAGCAAAGCTTTCTAGACTAGTTTCAAAGACTACCTTGGCCGGAAACTCGCCGGAAACTCACCGGAAAGTTTCAACCAATATGTGAGGCTCACCGGCGATGATCCGCTACAAAATAAAGCTCAATATTGGTTGGGCTGTGTCTAGAATGATGAGAGGATAAAGTTTTGGGTGGTGGTTCGTCCCATTTGTCGCCGGAATCGGAGAATTTCGCCGGAAAACGTGAAGATGTTGCGGTTCTGATCTCTCTCTACAGTGAGTCTGGGGTTATAATCTTGGTGTCTATGGAAAGAGGGCGACGAGACGAATCCAACCCAATTGATTTTGTGTCAAACAGAGTCCGGATGAGAAAGTTATGGGTAAAAGAGTGTTTTGAAGTTTGTAGAGAGATTCTCGCGTGAATTGCAACGCGCGTGGAGTTAAAAGTTGTTATTAAAGTATACAACCCAATTATAAATCAACATGTGTCAAAGTAGTAGTATATTATAATGTTTAAAGTGTAGTAGTGTTTTTTGGTATTTTGATCTTCAAGTAGTATCAAAATGTAATTTTTCCCAAAATTAATACAACTTCTTTTATTTCAAAACTCAAGCAAAATATATTACATAATGCCTTTCATTTTTTCTCATTTTTTTCATAATTTTTTTGTTTTTTTTTACTCATTTTGTTTGGTATTTTTGGTACAAATAATTGTGGCCGTAGGATTTGGAGATCGACGGCTAGAATGAAGCCACTTGGAAAAAGCATCAGATGGAGATTAAAACCCACCCGCACGTGCCACACGCGCCATCTTCCCCAGCCCAGCACGCGCAAGACACGCCTGCCCCGCCTGCTACAGTGAAGGGGTAAGAATCCGCCTCTTGCCCTGCTTCTCTGCCCCGCCTCTTGTCAACAGTGCCGCCCGCCCCTCACCGGTGGAAACGTCTTTTTGACAAAGAGGGGTGACACGTCGGATTGCCCCCGCCTTTTGCCGCTTTGCCCCCGTCGCTGTGGAAACGCTCTAAGAGCATTTCCACCGGTGAGGGGGCAAAGGGGCAAAAGGCGATGGGGCCCAGCGGAAAATCGCCCCTCCAGCCAGAAACGTGTTTCCACCAGTGAGGGGCGGCTTCCGACTGTTCATGAGGGGCGGGTGCAGAAGGATGGGTGGAGGGGTTGCCTTTCGCCCCTCCACTGTAGCAGGCAGGTGCGAATGGCGGAGCGTGCAGCGCGGCTGCGGGAGCGTGAGGCGCGAGTGGAATCCGAGGGAGAAGGCGCGTGCTGGGCTTGGGGTAGAAGGTACGTGCGGCGGGTGGGATGAGGACTGCCTTGTTTTGCCATGTGGCTTCTTCCTGGCCGTCGATCTCCAAGTCCGACGGCCAGGATTAATTTGGACAAAAAATACCAAATAAAATGAAAAAAAAACATAAATTTATGCAAAAAATTATGAAAAAAATGAGAAAAAATTAAAAAAAAATATGTAATGTTTTGCTTGAGTTATGAAATAAAAGTTGTTGTATTATTTTTAGTTAACTTGAATTATAAATTACAAATAAACAAAGCTTTGGTGAATAGTATCCGCCCCTTGCCCCTGCCCTTGTTGGGTGGAACGAAAAAATGAAAGGCAAGGCCAATTCGGGTGGGGCCATTGTGAATGGTACACTCCTTTGGGGTTGCACCCTTGCCTTTTGCACCCTTGCACCCGCCCCTATGGGTGGAAATGCTCTAAGAGCATTTGCACCGCGGAGGGTTCAAGGGTGCGGAAAGGCGGTGGGGCCGACAAAAAATCGCCCCTCCATGCAGAAATCGGTCTCCACCGGCAAGGGGCGGGTGCGGACTGTTCCTGAGGGGTGGGTGCAGAGGGCGGGGTGGAGGGGCTGCTTTCCGCCCCTCCATTGTAGCGGGCGGGGCGCGCGAATGGCGGAAGGAAGAGGAGCGTGAGGCGCAGGTGGATTCGAAGGTACAAGGCGCGTGAGCGCGTGCAGGAACGTCAGTTGCGGGCGCGTGCGGCTCGTGAGCGCGTGTGACGCGTGGAAAGCTCGGCTGCCGACGCTTTTGAATGCAACGGCTATTTCTGCTGACGTCAACCCCAACGGCTACAAACGGGCAAAAATTTAAAACGCGCCACGTGGCGCCTTCCTGGCCGTCGATCTCCAGATCGGACGGCCACGATTAATTGAGCAAAAAAACCATAAAAAAAGGTGAAAAATGTAGGAAAAAAATTGGAAAAATTGTAAAAAAAATTTATATAAATACCCAATCAGATTTTTACACTTACCACAACAAATCTTCACAAATTCTCTCTCCCTCATATATCTATCTTTCATTTGTGTGTTTCTTTTAGTTACAAAATGTCATCATCCGATGCCGCGACTTGGACAAATGAGGAAAACATCCACCTGTGTGAAGCTTGGTGGGTAACTTCTCACGATTCAATCACCGAAAACAAGATAAAGGTAGATTTATTGTGGAATAAAATCACAGAAGAATTCGATAAGCGATGTCCCGGAACATCCCGCACCGCCTCAGGTATTCAAACTCACTGGAAACGTTTGGTCGTAAAGTTCAATGCTTGGCGGTATGCTATTAGACAAGGACGAGCCATTGTACAACAAAGTGGTTCAAATGCACAAGCTTTGGTATTTTTTTTTTTTTTATCCTTGTTATTTATATATAAATTTTTTTATTTATCTTTATATACTTGTCTAAGTTTGCATGATTTTTTTGTGTGTGTAGGAAGATGTCATACAAGCATTTTACAAATCCAGGGCAAAAACCACAAAGAATTTCACTAACCTTGATATATGGGATATTGTGAAGCATAGACATCGCTTCAAAATTTTGAAGGATACACCGATCAATATGCACATTCTTAGAAGAAACGCCGGGTGAAGATTCACCAGCTGCGGAGAATTTATCCGATGATGACACCCCCATTCGGCTAACAAGGCCTCAAGGGAGAAGAGCGGCAAAGAAGAAAATTCCCACTGAAAATTCAAGATTCTTTGAGCAAATGGCACAACAAGGTGCACTTTATCTTGACCACAGCATGGCAAGAGAAGCGGACAGAAAGGCGGAACTCCAACAAAGAATGAATAAAATTTCCATGGTTAATGAAGAGGACAAAGAGTATAAAATTATGTCCATGGATACATCAAAGTTTTCTCCTTTAACGGCTCAATATTGGAGGGCAAAACGTAGGGGATTCACGGATAGAAAATTGTTTCCCTCTGATGATCCCGGGCTAGGTGGAGAGTCAGGCAATGGTCAAGGAAGTCATCAAACCGGGTAATACCCGGAGCAACCTTGGATTAATCATAATGAAGAATAAGTTGGATTGTATCAATTATTATTTTGTATTTAATTTTATGTAATGGTTTGTTTGGAATTTTAAATAAAAGTTTATGTATTTTTTTATCGGATGCCATTTAATTAATTGTTGTATTATTTTTAGTTGACTTGAATTATTTTTTATTTTGGTGAATAGTGATCGCCTCATTGCCCCTGCCCCTGTTGGGGTGGAACGAAAAATGAAAAAAAGGTGCAATTCGGGTGGGGCTTGCATGAATAGTACCCACCTTTGGGGCAAGGAACAAAATTTCCATCGAAACATCGAAATTTTCATAATTTTAGAGGTTCGAAACTATCGAAATTTACCGAAATTTACCGAAATCTACCGAAATTTCCATCGAAATTTCCATAATTTTGACTACCGAAATTTTAATCCTTGCTTTGGGGTTGCACCCTTGCCCTTTGCATCCTTGCACCCCAAGAGGCAAGGGCAAGGGGCAAGGGTTTTGCCCCAAAGGCAGATACTATTCATGTGGGCCGCACCCGAATTGCCCTTGCCTTTAAGTTTTTGTTCCACCCCAAAAGGTCAAGGGCAATGGCGATCACTATTCACCGACAAATATCAACAAAATTTCCACCGATATGATTTTGAACTGTTATTATTTGTGATACGTATCGATTTAATTGTACCAAAATTTGATTGGGTATTTATAGAAAAATTTTCACGTTTTTTTTCAAATTTTTTATTATTGTTTTCACATTTTTTGGTACTAAGGTACTAAAATTAATACAACAACTTTTAATTCAAAACTCAAGCAAAACATTACATAATTTTTTGCATAATTTTCTGTTTTTTTTTTCTCATTTTGTTTGATATTTTTGGTCCAAATAAATCTTGGCCGTCGGATCTGGAGATCGACGCGCCTCTTCCCATAACAGTGCAGGGGCGAGAAACCGCCCCGCCTTAGTGTCCCGCTCGTCATCTATAATGGCTGCCCGCCCCTCTACGGTAGCTTTTTGAGATGAGGGGCAAATCACCCACATGTCGCCCCTTTGCCCCTGCCTTTCTGTCGTGCGGTGCAAATGCTCTAAGACTTTGCACTAAGCACACAGGCCCATCCTCTTCATCATGATGAGGAGAGGGTGTTTTTTCCCATAGTTTCTACAAAAGTAAACGTGAACCATCACTGGTTTAATGAGAGAAGAACTTTTATACACTCATTGTATAGGTTTTCAGCCAATCAAATATCGTCAAATAAGCATAAATTATCACACGACAATATTTGATTGGCCGAAAACTTATACAATAAGTGTAGGGAAGTCTTCCTCGTTCAACGGAGTAAAACCGAACAATTACAATACAACAAAGTGGTCCATAATGGTCTTGTTATATGGTACCTAGGAGTACAAAAATAATTCAATATACCGATCAAGCCAGGAAAAAAGAGAAAAAATCATCTAAAGAATGCTTTTAACCTCTTTTGTTTATTCATATTACCGCCAACCGTGATAGATTTTGATGACATATTTATTGACTCAAATTGGAAGAGTTATGAATCAAGAAAGCTATGAATAAGAAAGATGATGAATTTTGACATATATTTGACAATGTTAGATTTCTCTATGTGGTACTAATGGATCCAATCAAACTAATCTCTATTATTTTATTAAACATTGCCTCTCATAACTCGGTCTTTATTCTTAGTTTGTAAATGTGTCACGGAGTACGAATTTCGTCAGTATAATGTTGCATACTGCCAGCTGGTATGTTGGACTAATGAATGAGTGAAACCAGGACAACAAATTTTAGGAGGAGAAAACTAACGTTTTCTACAGAATGGACGTTAAACCTCATCCCCAACCTTTCGCCCCCAGAAAGTTCGCCGAAGGTTCTCTTTCTACACAGAGGAGTCATTGATGCTCCTCATTCAATCGGTGTTGGCATTATCTATATGCAGTTAATCCTGGGATCAATTAGGAACCAAACCACACTAAAGCATGAAGGATGCAATTCTGCAGTTGGTTGCAGAATTGCTGATATTAGCATATGAAAACCAGAACTTACCATTGGAAGAAGACATGATGAAAAGCAGATGATCTTCCTCTTTCAAAGTCCATAATGCAGGCTTGCTCTTAATAGGAAGAGCAGACAATGATGCCAGACAATTGACTTGAAATCAGGGACCAAAAGCATGTATATTATAAGACAGTGCGATCCCCTATCAGAACTGCAACTGTCAATAACTTCCCATTTGAACGGATTCAAACTTGATTCAATATGTTCATCAGTTTTCCATTTTGTCAAATATCAAAAGAAACCATCAATTCTCTGTTAATTGCATACTCAACTCCATGTATTATTAAGTGATACCTAAACTAATGTAAATAGCAAAACTCACCCAAAGCGAAAACTCTTACAATCGGTTCATGGTACCCTTCCTACATAAATTGATATCAAACACCAATTAGAGAGTCATTTCGCGCCCTGTGGATACATGAAAGCATGGGATGGAGATGGATTTGATCAAAGAAGGCGCTCAGCCTTGAATTTCCTCGTAACCTCAGAACCTCCCCCAACCTTACATAGGTCTTCAGCCTTTGTTATTAAACAAAAGTTCATCCCATGCTTTCATGTATCCAGAGTAAGAGAGGTAAGAATCTAACAAATTCTTATTATGCTGGCAAGTGCCACGTGGTACTATTGGAGTGAGCAATAATCTCATGTATAATGTCGTGTTGTGATATGATGCTGGGAGCAATGGGCCTGCCTTTGACAACCTCGCCGTATTCGTAGATGTCTACACTCTCAATCAAGCCCATAAACCCAACCTAGCTAGTACTAAATCACAAAGTCCAAATCCGTTATGTATAGCTACCTAGGCAAATAGGAAACCGCTATTTCCCAAGAAGTTGACTAAACTATCTTGGGCGCGTCAAAAAAATACTGCTCCTATTCTCTGTTACTACCAACCCTCTCATACCCACCCAAGTTCTTTCTTTTACCCAAACCCTCCCAACCTCTCTTCTACCTTACATAGTTACCTTCCACAAATTCTTACTTACCATTGTCTATTTACAACTTCCAACTCACAATTCTAATAATCGTCCCCTAACTCGCTGTCGTATACAAAATCTATAACCATTACTTTTTTCCTTCATCACCCACAAAGAAAATCTCTGAGAGATGATTTAAAACTTAAACATGTAAAATTCAGAAATTAGAACATGTACAGATACAACATTGTGATTGTTCTGTACGTGTCTTTTCATCTTCCTGAATTGTGATCCCCTTATATAAACCTTTCTCTCTACCAACTCCACACCCATCAATCAACCAATCAAATTAAATCAATCAAATCCTCCACAATTTTCATCTCAAAAAATTATTAACCCCCAAAAAAATTTTGATCATTCGATGGCATCATCATTTTGCACAATTCTCATCATCTTCTTCACAATCTCACCAATACCACAACTCGTCCTGACTCGCCCTAACTTAATCCCACCCCACATCTCCCAGCTCGACGCGTGGATCGTCCACAACATGCAGGACTACGACAAGCGCAAGGCCGCCGGCCAGACCACTGCCCCCAACTTCGACCCCCAGCTCGCAGCCGCCGAGGAAGCCGTCCAGGTCATCACCGTCCGGAAAGACGGCACCGGAAACTTCACCACCGTCTCCGACGCCGTCCGCAGCGTCCCGCCTGGGAACACGCGGCGCTTCGTGCTCGCCATCGGCGGCGGCGTGTACTTTGAGAAGGCTCTAGTCGACGCGTCGCGGCCGTTCGTGACGTTCTATGGGAACCAGAACGACATGCCGTCGATCGTGTTCGACGGCACGGCGCTACAGTACGGCACATGGAACAGCTGCACGGTGGCCGTGGAGTCGGACTATTTCATGGCCGTCAACATTGCTTTTGTGGTGCGTTTTAACGGTTACATAACTATTGTTTCATAATTCCACGTTTTTTGTTTGATGACATCGGTACTTGCACATTCTGCATATGCTCCATTTTTTCCTGTGGTTAGTTTGAGAGGTGAGGTCATGAAAGAATGGAGAGATTGACTTACACAATGGCTATATTTTACCCTTCTTTCCCTAATTTGGGTTTTGAGTCTTTGGACTGTTTTAGGTTTTGTTTGCCTTTAAAAACTCTAGGAATGCATCATCAAGTGGCATTAATTGCACAATGAATAGGGTGTTTACTTAATCATGTCACATCAACATAAAATTTTGAACGTGCATTTGAAGAGAAATACTAACGACACTTGGTCAAAAAAGTATACAACTGCCAAACTCACAGTATTGTGTAATAGCCCATTCATGTAGAGACTCTTTTAAACAGGTCACGTTACCATATTTAGGAGACTTTCATATAGTGCAAAAGCATGCCGTGTACAAGATGGTTGCTTTGAAGCTTTTTCCAATATGATAACACAAGAGACCATAAGTTTAGGCACATTACAAAACATGTGACGTATAAGCTTCTAATCATATAAGTGAATGGTGCGTGTGGATAAATATATGTAGAACTCGGCTCCCATGCCGGATGGGGTAAAGCGGGGGGCACAGGCGGTGGCGATGAGGATATCAGGGGACAAGGCGGCGTTCCACAACTGTAAGTTCATTGGATTTCAGGATACATTGTTGGACGATAGAGGGAGACACTTCTTCAAGGACTGCTACATCCAAGGCACCGTTGATTTCATCTTTGGCAACGGAAAATCGCTCTACTTGGTACTAATTTATTCACTTAATCAAACCCAATTAATACATTAATTCAAAATTTAATTGACCGTTTATAATTATGTGCATATTGATTGCAGGGCAATACAATACGTTCAGTTGCAAATGGAACGGGGGTGATAACGGCGCACGCGAGGGAAAACGTGGAAGACGACAGCGGGTTTGCTTTCGTGCATTGCAACATAACGGGGACCGGTGACACATTTCTCGGCCGAGCTTGGAGGGAGAGACCTAGAGTTGTGTTTGCTTACACTTACATGGATAGCCTCATTAATCGCGAAGGATGGTCCGATGCCACGCACAAAGAGCGTGACCAGTAAGTACATGTCCAACCTTCTAGTTTATATATAATGTTATCTTATCTTATTGGACTGTAAATTTGAATAAAATATAATAAGACCCACTTATAAATATCTTATATTTGTAGGACGGTGTACTATGGGGAGTACAAGTGTATGGGGCCGGGATCTAGCGCGTCGGGTCGGGTCAAGTACGCGAAGATGCTATCGGATGAAGAGGCGAAGCCGTTCCTCAGCATGACGTTTATCCGGGGAACAAAATGGGTTCTTCCAGCTCCCAAGCTCTGACCTAGCTAGCTATCATATAAAGTACCACTTACTTTATACAAAATGTTACACTATATGAATGTAGTAAGAGGAATTAACTATGGTAGGTAGAAGGTAGGCCGGAGGTGTAATCAGCTCGTGTGTGTATTTTCACCTTTGTGTAAACTTTTTAACAATAGTCGGTTCTGCTGAGAAAAAGTGGTACTTTTGGTCCTTCAAGTTGGTCCAGATCTGAGTTTGTGATTTGTTACTCTCTTTCTCATTTATCAGTTACTTCCCTTGCTTTTATTGTATATGTTACTCACTTGAAATGACAAAATGTTATGGAAAATTTACAAATGGGAAGATAAGAGAGCATATGAGACTCCTTTTGTAGTTACATACTTTTGGTGTGGTACTCAGCTCACATACTCTTTGGTCAAGGTTAGGCGTAAGTTTTTCTCTTACAAAACGTGGAAGAGTTTCAATTTTTGAGTGTAAAATTGAAACTTTTGGTACTTTTAGAGGCCCAAGTTTGTACACCTAGCCCAACTTTGCATCAACTCCTAGTTAATCTCCATCATGCATTATGGGTAGATCAACTTTCTATTCACTACTTGTTAACGAATCGTTATTGTACAAACGATACTCAGATCCACTCATGATCATATTCTTAATTAATTTTTAAATATCTTATTTACACATAATTATTCTTAAGATGTGATCAGAAGATGAACGAATTGTCATACAATATTTGTATTGTAATTCGTTGTAGTCCACTACAGTGAGTAAATTCAATATACAGTTGGTCCACCAGGATTTTTGTTGCAATTAGTATCTTGATAATATAGTTCGGAACATGCAAGTTCCAACTCGTTTACCTCTTTCCATTTCTTAATCGTTTCAGATATAAATCGATCTAAAGCTAGTCGACATGTACAACCCACAATGAACCACAAACAGAGATTAAAGTCATCGTAAAGCAGCATTTTAATTAGTTAATATGAAATACATTATTATTCACAAATCACATGACTAATCATGGCACATCACTGGGATTGTAATGGCCTTTTCATGACCCTCGTCTTTTGTTAAAAAAACACAAACTATGTTCTATGATATGTCAACAATGTACGGATGATATTTTATTATGTTATGATGTTGATATGTAATCTTTAGTGATTTTGACATGTCCAACAGATTATTACGAATGGTTCCTGCAATTTGGTTTTGTTTCACATGATACAGCTGTCATTACATTATATGCAGCAGTATATGACTGTAATTTGATTGTGATCCTGGAACCATGTGCAGGCAGAGAGAACACTTTACTTGGAAAGCTTTAGTTATGCAATCGAAAGCACGTGTCCTTAGTAAAAAATGAAAAAGAATCAGATCTATAAAAATATTCAGGTAGATTTTGTTCGTCCGAACTACTTGTATTAACTAAGAGATTAGTACTATATAATGCATATATTTGGCGGAGGACAAATGTGTTTCATAAACATCAGATGTAGATCGCATTCAATCAGAGGAAATAGAGAGGGGTATTGTACATCACACCATTCTCTAATCACCAAATTGATGGGCACCACACCTTTAAAAATATCTAGCTAAAAAGTTCTCCTTTTTGTTTGTTAAAAACAACAAAAAGAGAAAAATTCAAAAAGATGTCTGCATACAAGGAGACCCTGCTTCTTTACACAAGAAAATCAGCTCTAAATTCTGGACCACTAAGAATACCTCATCTCAATAAAACTTATACTCTTCATTGGATGAGCTTCCAGTCTCCAGCTGCCAAAAAGCACAGCACAATAAATATTCACAAGAAATGTTCTCTTGCAAGACTGTCTACAGCATAAGACTGTCCTAAAAGCATATAGTATTTATTTACAATATGACAATGTACGTGTTTACCTGGGGTGTCATCTGGGTGAGCTTTCTGATGGTTCTCCATGCACTTCAAGAGGTACTTGAAGGTCTCCGTCTCACAAGGGATTGTGAGCCCGCCACTATGATCAAACCCAAATTCCTCCTCGGCCTTCTCCAACAATACTTTAAAAAGGGAGTGACTGAGGTAGCTAGTGGGAATGATGAACCTCCGAAGCTCCTGTCCAACATAAACCGCCAAATACCCTTCGGGGACATCAGATGGCGGTTCAGGACTGTGGCAGATATCCTCATCCGAATCACAAGTAACATCCGTTAGCCTCTTGCTAATTGCCGGTGAAATGCCTCCGCGACTGCTGCTTCGTTCAGAGCGAGGGGTGCTCTCCCCACCTCCTCCTCCTCCTCCTCCTCCTCGCTCTGGATGAGGACTGGCCGGTCTGGCTCGGGGGCTGCTGGCCCTTGAGCCTAATGTGACAGTTTGCCACTTCTGCAGGATTTCCTTGAACTTGACAATCTGTCTGATCCCGGTCAACTTGTTGGCATTGTTGCTACCATTTTCATCCATTGCAAGATGTTTCACCACAATTGTTGAAAGAATCCCAAGACAGAATCGAGAGTGTCCGATTCAAGACGGCAAGGTCTCATCAGATCTTCTTCCACTACATGTAAATGAGTTGTTTGTAAACATCAGTAAATTATCATTACATCTACAATATGTCAAAATTCTGGAACCAATCTTGAAAAATCCTAACTTTAGCCAGTTTCACATTGATTTCTAAGATTGTATAGTCATATAAGGTGAAATCCCAACATGAGTAATTCCTACAATTGCCATTATATCTACAAAAGCTGCAATTTTTTTCACCAAGTTCCTAACTAAACCAATTCCACATTGATCTGTAGGATTGCGTAGTCATATGGGTAAAATTTCCTGCATTTGTCATCCCAATTCTTTATATTTTACAAAAACATAAATGAGCCAGAGTTTAATCAAATTATCAAATGCATCAATGCCAATATCATAGGTTGATCGAATTAAAAGGTGAAATTGGAATTCCCATTTCACCAACAAAAGTTGCACGTATGATAGGTCAGAAAGCCCAACCAAATACAACAGAGCAAAAGTATCAGACACCAACAAAAGTCCATGAAAAAACTCAGAAAAAAAAGCAACAAACAAATCTGAGAATTCACATTCAACCCATGAATCCAAACATGAAAATATGCATGTGCACGTTAAAAAGAAAAAAAGACAAAAAGCTGAATTACCAGAGGAGGGGGAGGACATCAGCTGCAAACCCGAAGAAGAAACGCCATGGAGCTTCGGAAGGAAATACAGAGCGAGCTCTCCAAACAGAGAATTCTAAACTTTTTGCTAATAATAATAATTCGTCCCAATAGAGAAAAACAAAGATAGAAAAAATGGGGAGTTTTTACTATTGTGGTGTCGCCACCAATTTTGGGAGGAAAATTTTCCTTTCTCACACCGCTTTCGGAGGACTCTGTTTTTTTCTCGGTTTTTCCTGCCAACCAAACAAAAGTAACGGCTCCAAATCAAAACGAAAACTCCTCCATTTTCGTGCTTTCCGTGAGACCAACAAACGAAAAAGAAAAGTTTGTATTTTTATGGTGAAGTGGAAAATGAGTTGGTTTTTCAGAGTCCTTGCGAATAGAAAAACAGAGCAGATTTATAGTGTCGTGTGGGTATTGGCATTCGCTTTTGCTTTTCTTTTTCTGGGTTTGGGTCCACGTGCTCCAGGGGAATCTCCACAGCCCAAGCCCGTCTTTTGGGCAGCATGCCAAGTCATTAATTATCTGAGCATGCATTTGGTTTGTGAAAAATTATTAAGAGATGGTGCGTGTATTAGGGGATTGCAAAACTTTAGTTCATCGAAGATCAAAGGAACTTTACGTGCCAACATATTGAAAATCATGTATTACTAATGGTAGAAATTTCAGGGCCATTAGATGTTTTGACAGAACTCTATCCTAGCTCGTGACTCCGCTCACCCTCTTTGTAAAGCCTGTAACGAGATTCTACATTCTTGAGGTTACTTTCCATGCGGGTGAGGAATGCTTTAAATTAGGGGGTACCTTTGAGTATTAAGTTCAAGATATAACATTAGGACCGCCTTTATTCGACGACTTAAAGCAACTTGTCATCTCAGCATCAAGTCCAAAAAGTTTAGACAAATTCAAATTCAAAATGACTAGCTACTAGTTTGCTTTGGTTGTTGGTTGATTGGATCTTGGCGTTAAGAAAGGAAAGTTGTGTCGTAGCACACACACACAAGAGGCATGAGCATGATGATGGTTTTGTACGCGTGATTACTACCCTAAACTTCAATGATCACCTATATATAACAATAGTGAGATTCTTAAGCTTAAAATGTTGGACCGACCCCCGTATTTGTTGTTTTGAGGACATGATCACGGTTGTTGATAAGGAGGTGGGTACTAGTAACAATAAGAACGTGAATAATAAGAGATATTGGTTTAATCTAAGTTTATTCGAGAATGTCACCAAATTGGTCGTTTACTCTTTTGAGTGACAAAGAGCAATATGTTCCTCTCGTATTGAGTGTGTTCCACTTGAGTTTTTTTATCGAGCCATTTTGTTTGTTTTTTATCCTTGTACTCCTTTGTTTGGCTTTTTTATCCTTGTACTCCTTTGTTTGGCAAAATATCAACTATCTACTAAGAAAAATGATTTTCTTTGATAAAAAAAAAAAAGAGTGTTTCTCTTTCGTCACCTCCTTCTTTCTTGCCTTTAGTAAGGGAAGCTTCCAAATATCGAGCAAAGTCTTTCATCGGCTGTGGTGGCGGCTAATGCTTTGGAGGCGAGTCACCTCCTTCGGCAAGTTCTTGTTCCAAGATTGCAGCAAAATCTATCCGTCCACAAGTTCGGGGAAGAGTCATCGCCATTGCGCGACAGCGAGCCACCTCCGTTGTTGGCCATGGCGAATAAACGAAACCAAATCGTGAAAAAATGGTGTGAATTTTGTTTTTGTTTCACATTTTTTGGCTTCTAATGCTTGAAGAAGCTGTGGGGTGGAAAAATATATCTCATGTGTTGATCTTTCAATCTCAAGTGTTGATTTTTTCACCCCATAGCTTCTTCATACACTAAAAGCCAAAAAAGTGAAACATAAACAAAATTCACACCTTTTTTTTCACGATTCTATTTCGTTTATTCGCCATAGCCGACAACAGAGGTGGCTCGAGACCGCGCAATGGCATTGACTCTTCCCCAAACTCATGGAAGGATAGCTTTGCTGCAATCTTGGAACAAGAACTTGCCAAAGGGGATGACTCGCCTCCGAAGCATCAGCCGCCTCCACAGTCGATGGAGGTGACACGCCACCACCACGCACATGCATCGACATTCTTATCAGGGAAGGTAGATTTTTCGAGGTTGAAAAACGTTACGATGGTGCTCATAATTGGATTAAACCGGTCGAGAAAGCCCTCGTTGAGAAAGCTTTAAAAGCAAGAATCTGAGAGCCCGTGGAGGAGATCACGAAGAAACGTCAAAGATGATGGATGAGGAAAAGCTCGCTCGGAAGATGCAAAACAAAGAAGAGGCTAAGGAGGCGGCATAGAAGTTGGGGATAAAAGCGAGCACAAGCGTCAATTCCATAATTGCAGATTCCAAAAGCCCCTAATGACGACTCGGATGGTGGTGAAGGCGGCGACATTGCTTGTTGATGGTGGCGGGAACGTTTCTTTAGAATTGATGATAAATTTGTTGTTAATGTGGTTAGTTCCTCCATTGTAAGTAATTGGGGAAATTTACTTAGGGTTCAAGAATAGGGAATTTAGGAATTTGGGGCTCTTGTGGGAATTATCCTCTTGTCATTGATTAGCTCAAGGGAAGATGAGAAAAGCCTTTACTTTGTTGTTGATGAACCTAGTTTGTATTTGACTCTACAATGTGTATCCTTCTTTGTGCTACGATGGGTTGAGTGTAAAATCCCAGAATAGGGAATTTAGAAATATGAGGCTCTTGTGGGAATTATCCTCTGGTCATTGATTAGCTCAAGGGGAGATGAGAAGAGCCTTTACTTTGTTGTTGATGAACCGAGTATGTATTTGACTCTACAATGTGTATCCTTCTTTGTGCTATCTACGATGGGTTAAGTGTAAAATCCCTGTCTTGCTTTACATTGATATTTGGAGGTCAGAATGGAACCTCAAGTGCATGTTGGATTAGATTTCACCTCCCCTTAAAATGTCGTTAATGCAGTCTCATATTGTTTTCGGCGTCTTTGATAAGTGTGGTTCCTATTCCCTTTATGTGCTCCCACTTCTACGCACAATCACATATTGGTTACATTTGTGGTTCTTTCTTGTCTTCAGTAAGGGAAGCTTCCAAATAACGAGCAAATTCTTCCATCGGCTATGGTGGCGGCTGATGCTTCGAAGGCGAGTCACCTCCTTTGGCAAGTTCTTCTTCAAGATTGCAGCGAAATCTATCCGTCCACAAGTTCGGGGAAGAGTCATCGCCATTACGAGACCGTGAGCCACCTCCGTTATTGGCCATGGCGAATAAACGAAACCGAATCGTGAAAAAATGGTGTCAATAAATGCTTGAAGAAGCTGTGGGGTAGAAAAATATATCTCATGTGTTGGTCTTTCAATCTCAAATGTTGATTTTTTTCACCCCATAGCTTCTTCATACACTAAAAGCCAAAAAAGTGAAATATAAATAAAATTCACACCTTTTTTTTTCACGATTCTGTTTCGTTTATTCGCCATAGCCGACAACAGAGGTGGCTCGAGACCGCGCAATGGCATTGATTCTTCCCCAAACTCATGAAAGGATAACTTTGCTGCAATCTTGGAACAAGAACTTGCCAAAGGGGATGACTCGCCTTCGAAGCATCAGCCGCCTCCACAGTCGATGGAGGTGACACGCCACCATGCACATGCGTCAACATTCTTTACAGGGAAGGTAGATTTTTTGAGGTTGAAAAACGTCACGATGGTGTTCATAACTAGATTAAACCGGTCGAGAATGCCCTAGTTGAGAAAGCTTTAAAAGCAAGAATCCGAGAGCCCGTGGAGGAGATGACGAAGAAACGTCAAAGATGATGGATGAGGAAAAGCTCGCTCGGAAGATGCAAAACAAAGAAGAGGCTAAGGAGGCGGCATAGAAGTTGGGGATAAAAGCGAGCACAAGCGTCAATTCCATAATTGCAGATTCCGAAAGCCCCTAATGACGACTCGGATGGTGGTGAAGGCGGCGACATTGCTTGTTGATGGTGGCGGGAACGTTTCTTTAGAATTGATGATAAACTTGTTGTTAATGTGGTTAAGTAAATTGGGGAAATTTACTTAGGGTTCAAGAATAGGGAATTTAGGAATTTGGGGCTCTTGTGGGAATTATCCTCTTGTCATTGATTAGCTCAAGGGGAGATGAGAAGAGCCTTTACTTTGTTGTTGATGAACCCCGTTTGTATTTGACTCTACAATGTGTATCCTTCTTTATGCTATCTACGATGGGTTGAGTGTAAAATGCCTGAATAGGGAATTTAGCAATTTGGGGCTCTTGTGGGAATTATCCTCTTGTCATTGATTAGCTCAAGGGGATGAGAAGAGCCTTTACTTTGTTGTTGATGAACCGAGTATGTATTTGACTCTACAATGCGTATCCTTCTTTGTGCTATCTACGATGGGTTAAGTGTAAAATCCTTGTCTTGCTTTACATTGATATTTGGAGGTCAAAACGGAACCTCAAGTGCATGTTGGGTTAGATTTCACCTCCCCTTAAAATGTCGTCAATGCAGTCTCGTATTGTTTTTGGCGTCTTTGATAAGTGTGGTTCATATTCCCTTTATGTGCTCCCACTTCTATGCACAATCACATCTTGGTTACGTTTGTGGTTCATCTTCGTTGCATTGCTTGCTCCACATTTGCATTTTACTCTCACTTCTTGGGTAAAATTATCATACAATACAATGCCTTTATTCAGTGCGTTGGTTGCTGTTATCCTCTCCATTTAAGGCATTAGCTAAAAGTTGCCTTAAATGTATATCATCTCATCTGTTTTCAAGTTTCATGCATTTTTTGATAGAGACTCTATTCTCGCAGTGGAGAACTCTATAATTGCTCACATACTAAGAGCAACTGCTTGCAAGCAGCTTTAGGTAACTTATTGATAGTTCTACTTTTGCTTCAGTTATGCTTCTTCACTTGACATGTTAATCGCCTCTTTTCCAAAGAAGAACGTATATGTTTTAAGTATAGAATTATCTATATTTAAGTATAAACGATCATCTGAAGCCAACATATGCGGCACATAATATGCAAACTCTCATCAAGAAGAGACAGGGTTAAAAGTCTATATTCGAAAACACAGATTCGCTAAGACTATCAAGCATTGCCAATCTCCTACCAAAGCACCTTATAACACATATGCAAGCATCCTCTTCTAACTTCTTCAGGTAATATTCTTCCCTTTAGTTGATTATTGTAATTATTTAGGTTAACTTTTAATAACATATTAAGGGAGAACTCCTTGTGTATGGTGATGTTCATGTGGTATGTGGGGGACCCTCTTGCCAAGGAGTTAGTAGATATAAAAGATTGAGGAACAAAGAGGCTCCAAGGATGAGAAAAAATATAGAATTAATTGTCTTCATGGACATTGTCTAAAATCTTATGATGAGATATGTTGTGATGGAAAAGTTTGTTGAAATTGCTTTTCTTTTTCTGGGTTTGGGTCCACGTGCTCCAAGGGAATCTCCACAGCCCAAGCCCATCTTTTGGGCACCATGCCAAGTCATTACTTATTTTAGCATGCGATTGGTTTGTGAAAAAATTATTAAAAGATGGTGCAGGTATTGAGCGTAGGGGCATAAATGAGTTGAGCTGCGCCGAGCACCAAGCTCATCTTTTGGGCACCATGCCAAGTCATTACTTATTTTAGCATGCGTTTGTTTGTGAAAAATTATTAAAAGATTGTGCGGGTAGGGATTACAAAACTCTAGTTAAATTTCAATGTCAACTTATTGAAAATCAAGTATTAATGGTCGAAATTTCAGGACCATTAGATGTTTTGACAGAACTTAGTCCTAGCTCGTGACTCCGCTTACCCTATTTGTAAAGCATGTAACGAGATTCTACATAACAAATCACTTGTTGGTAATGAATCTAAAGATTTCTTGAGGTTACTTTCCATGGGGGTGAAGAATGCATTAAATTAGTGGGTGAGTACCTTTGAGTATTAAGTTCAAGATATAAAATTAGGACCGCCTTTATTCGGCGACTTTAAGCAACTTGCCATCTCAAAATCAAGTCCAAAAAGTTGAGACAAATTCTAGCACAAAAAGTCAAATTAAAAATGACTAGCTACTAGTTTGCTTTGGTTGTTGGGTGATTGGATCTTGACGTTAAGGAAGAAAATCCCACAAGAGGCATGCGCATGATGATGGTTGTACTCCAAGAACCCATTTATTTTCTTTTTCATGCGACCAAGAACCTTTTCGTACGCGTGATTACTACCCTGCACTTCAAGTAATCACCTATACATAACAATAATGTGATTCTTAAGCTTAAAATGTTAGAACAACCCCCTAAGTTGTGGTTTTGAGGACATGCTCACGCTTGTTGATAAGGAGGATGGGTACTAGGAACAATAAGAACGTGAATAATAAGGGATATTTAGGGCATGTTTACTTAGTGAAGGGAATGAGAATTGGAATGGGGAAGGGGGATAGAGAATGGAAATGGGATATCCAAGTCTCCCTTGGGTATCAAATTCCTCAATTTGAAAGGGAATCATTACCAAATTTATAGTGGGACTCATAATTTTTCTATTTCCAAGTGTTTAAGTAAATAAAGGGAAAAAAAGGAATGCGAATGATTTCTCCTCTTTCCTTGTATATAAACATGGACTTAAGGTTTAATCTAGGTTTATTCTAAAACGTCAACAAATTGGTCATTCACCTTTTTGAGTTATAAAGCAGCAATCCGTTCTTCTCGTATTGATTCAAGTAAAAGAGTAATAATACTACACGATGTATGACCTCCTTTACGTTATCCACGTAAATAATATCATATTTGTACATGATGAATGACAGATAAACAAAACAATGTGTTTGTGGTTGAAGTAGTAGTAAGAATAAGGCTTTACTTGTGCGCGAGTTCGAACTTTGAAGGACTTTTGTTTGAGTGATAAGGGAGCTCGTTTCTTTTGTAATTAAATGGGTCATTCCATTGCGAGCCCAAGGCCCAATTAATTGTAACAAACAATCTTGAAATCGAAAGCGACAGAACCGGGGAGCGAGGCACGAGAGTGGTCGGTCTCGGTCATTAATTCTCCTGCCTTGTCCCGGATAATCAGGAAAATCTTTGCAGCAGAAGACGCAGAATGGAGGAGGAAGCCATCGCAACGACGGGCGAGGACCCGAAAGTCGACCCGAACGAGGTCAATGGCCCGGACGTCGACCCGAACGAGGACATCGGCTCGAACCCGCTTAAAGGCCTTCCACCATTTGGCTTGAGCTTGTTCAACGAGAGAACCAATGGTAGCTTCCGCGATCTTATTCTGATTGCATTATTTTGATCGTCTGACATTATCATGATGTCATCCTTGTCTTCATCCTCCTGCTGTGAATAATGATTTAATTCACGAGCCTTTGCATGGTGTTGTTCAGTGAAATGGGTGGAACGCTCCTGGCCAAGGCTGCGGTCGTACTTTACTGCGAATGGGCTTCGATGCGCTTTTGATCCGGTGTGTCATTTATTCATCGTCTTTATTATTTTTTTGTCGTTTTCATCGTCTTTTCTGTTGTACAATTTCGCAAGTGTATGAATCGAATAAATAGTAATAATGATAAATAAGATATTGTTATCACGGAGATTGTTTAACCTATTAATTACCGAATATGATTAAGTCTCGACTTTATTTGAACAACCGAAAGTTCTGAGATGAGCAAACAATAAACTTAAAAGAAACAAGGATTAAAACAATTAGCAAACAAAGTATAGTAACGAGATCCAAGCGAGCAAGCACTAGAGCATTCAATTTCACCATAACCAATCCTACCCAATTCCTTTATCATGTCAATTCTAAAATCTACCCATGTTGATAGTTGATTTTCCCTAATTTATTCAATACTCTATCCCTGGCAATACCAAAAGTATTCTAAGTTACGAACTTACGCTATCCCTAAAGATGAATTGTTAACAAGAACCCATTAAACTCAATGGAAAATCGCAGACAAAACCACACAAGTCATGATTATACATCCCTGTCTAAATCATTCAACCTATGGTATCTACCACAAGAAGCGAGTATCTGAATATCACATCCCTGTCTCAATTCAGCATCAGATCAATCAAACATTGGCCAGATATTTGATAGCATTAAGCATAGCAATAGATACTCAACAAATAAGTAAATCGAATTAACATTGACTAAGTAATTGAGTATTCATGATTAGGCTACACTGTAGCTCTAGCAAGAGGAATTAGAACATAGCGTATTTACGGATGTCTCTTCCTATTCTAATCAGCCAAGCACTCCATCGCCTCCCAAATTCCCAATCCAAATTGGAAAGAGATACTACTCCCATCTCAATTATCAATTGATGATTATTGAATAAACCTTCCCAAATTCTCTCCCTTCAAGAAATCGGAACTCAAGTTGGTGAATTTGAAAGTCTGCACTTCTCCTTCTCTCTCTTGCCATCGGTGACGCTCTTCTCGCTTTTCCCAATTTGAGGCTGCGTTTTGTTGTTGAAAGAAGATGAAATCTGGTTTACGACGTGCAGCAGCAAGTTCATAAGTTGGGCCTTCTTTTTACTTTTCTTATTGGGCTGACAACTAGGCTTTAACTCAGCAAATTCGCAGAAAATTCCTGCACGCGCAACTGATCCAAAACCGACCATTGCAGCCTCTACGGGACTCGAAATCGAGAGCCGTAAAATTCTACGAGTAGCTGAGATCTGTATCTTCGTAATAGTATGTGACTCGTCATCTGATATGTTCCAAGGAAGTCCAGATTATTCCCTAATGTCGGCTGGTCTGCACAGAAACATCTTTTTGGTCCCAAGTTGGTCTTTTTAGCTCTTATTTGTCATATTGCTCTAATTCCTTCACAATACTCACAAAACTAATCAAAACAACCAATTTAACTAAAAAACATAGCAATTAGATAGTAAATGAGGCCCAAATTATATGCACAATATCAATATATCAAATTGTTACAAACTTACGCTTCTCAATAAGTTATGTCGGGGTTTGAGGTTGACATGAAATTTTGTCTTGTTTCAAATGACTTTCAGAGTGAGGGTGTGATGGGATTTTGGAACCCGAACGGAACGGAGGCCGACGTGGCTTGTGTACGGGCTTGGCATCTTATTCAAATGATAGCAACGAATAATCTCCACCCGAGTTTGGTACTCACTATTATTCATATTTTCAACGGAACATTTGAGCTACCCACTCTCTGTTACTTCTCTTCTGTGACTGGAGCGCACAACTTTTTGATTGCAGGCCTTAGAAATAACGAAAGGCCATAGGAGGGACAGGCACATCCTGATTGGGAGTCAAGAACTTGGCCTCTGCACAATCTATGGGATCGAGAAGGTGACCACTGCTATTATTATTATTTAAAAAGTTCACTTTTCTGCTGTTTTTCAAAACCCACTATCGTGTGCAGGAGGAATTTCTCGAACGGCGCCAGCGACTTATTGCGTCCGAAAAGGTGCATAAAGCCATCTACATATTTGTCTTGCCGATCAAAATTAGATAGAAAGTAATGTACAAAAAGATGTATAAATCAGGAAAAATATCTATAGCTTCACATTCCCTCAGTGATTTCGTCTTCATTATTCTTCTGTATGTTTCTATAACTTTTTGGTTGATATGGTTGGTGATACCGCAGACAATTTGCAAGTTGACGTGTTGTAGTCTGTATACTTCAGTAAGTGCAACTCTTCCTTGATGATTTTGGTGGCTATGTTGTATGTTTCTCTTCTTTTTTTTGGGCCTTCATCCTTTCAGGTCAGTGAGAAATATGAATCTAATTGTTTTTTTCCTATACTTCTTCGTACTATTAGGAAGACACTGTTGTTGTTGTGGGGGATGATGCTAGTAGAATAGAGGCTGCCGTGTACCTTGTGAATATCTGCATTATTCTTGGTTTTCATCCTGTGTCCATTATAAAGACTATAGCTGTCAACGAAAGAGACAATTGTGGATTCTGCAGTGGGAATATTGACTTTGAGTGCTTCTTTTCTGAACTGTAATATCGACAACGTTGGACAATAATTCAGTTTTTTCAATACAGCATTAATTAAGTATCATGTTCATTATATTTGAACTAGAAAATTTCTTGACCCCCACAGCAGAGAAAAGGGTGAAATTGAGCAGGATGACAACTTTGAGCCAGGGGACGGGCTTCATCATGGACCCAGCTCTTTTACCTATTCCATCACTGAGAATACTGGTCAGTTCCTCTTTTATTTTTGTTCTTAGTACTTAAGGGAAGATGAACAATTGCTATCTATTTCTGTTTTTCATGACATTTAGAATTTAAACTTTCTAGGCGTTGATTACCTACACCTTATGTACATCTATTGCCCAGTTAACAAGTAAAATATATTCAAATGAGATGTTCCCATTTTGTGTTTCAGTATCTATAGTAGAATCCATGTCCCTCTTAAGCCTCAGTATTCCATTATAAACTTCGGGCACGCCCTGGTTTTAACTGTGGAGTGTTCATGTAAGAACAAATTTACCCTAAGATGTAATTCTTTGCTGGCTACCATGTCTCGTAATTCTTTGTGGTATATTTTTTTTTTAAATTCTCCGTGAGAATTTTATTCCATTCTATGGTTTGTTATGTCGTTCTAGTTGTTTATCAGAACAAATACTTAGCCACCTATGAGCCTTTGCATTGTTTTTTTTTTTCCATGCAGAAAATAAATGCAAAGAAGATAGGCAGAAGGTTGAGTCGTATTTAAAAGACCTTGACATAACATGGACATTTGATCAGGTATGTCCTGTTTGATCAGGATTTGTTATGTTTCATATTATATAAGTAGTTATATTTCATATTATGGTCTGGATCAGGATTCGATGACTGTTTCAACAACCAATAAGTTCCGAAAAACTTGTGTAAAGGCCCGTCTAATGCTTAGACTCTTGGCAAGAACTGATCTTTCACCGTCTGAGGTAAGATCCGGCAGGTTTGTAATTTGTTATTTTTATAACCCTTGATGATTTCAAATAGTTGCTAAGTTATAGCAGGGTATTATGATCTTCGAGTAAATGTTGGTTCCATTACATATACATTGATATATTTATAACAACGTAAAAGATATGATATTGGTGCTGCCTTGTCTTTGTATGAAGTGTTCTTTCAAAGAAACTTTGGATATGATTATTTCATTTCGTGCAATTTTCTTATTTTTGTAGTGCACAATCTTTTAAATTTCAGGCAATAGACATACTGAATGGTAGTGAGCAACATGCTTTCATCTGGATTGGGAATCCTAAAGACTCTGGGCTTTGTTCAGAATTTGGGATCTCGGAGGTGAGCAGTGAATAAATTAACAATCAGTTTTTGTCTGTTATTTTTTCTTTAACAAATATATATAACTTACTAAGGTTTTACATATATTTCTTTTGGAAGCATTGTCCATCGGACCTTTTTAGTTTTAGCACTGCGATTGGGTGATTAAAGCATGTTATGAAGGTTTAGACTTGGATAGGGTTTACCTATTTAACGGGAATTTTCCATGTGATGATAATAATTGTAAGAGGAATTTAAATCCTTTTTTGTTGGTTCTGCTAACTGCTTCATGAACAGTAAGTCAGCCCCAATCTCCAGGTAATAGTGGGAAATACTTAAATTAAAAGATCCTTTTTGCCAGTTCTGATCCATGTTTTCGTGCCGACGGAGTTCAACGAACGGGTGGAATGGCTCGAGAGATCCCTACAGGTGTATAAAGTTATTTTTAATCACTTTATGATCTTCCCACTCAAAAAGTAAAGGAGAAAGTACCAAGTCAAACTGGATATAGCTTCGCATTCTGCTAATGCCTGATCTAATTCCTTTGCTTGCTGTTTCTCTAAATTTTGGCAATATGATTTCGATGCAGGATATTGAGCAGCTCACAAAATTTCATACTCATTTGCGAGTAAGTGTCTTGACTCCATTATGATTTGTATGTTTTGCACTGCACATTTCTTTTTTCTTGTCTTCGGGCATGCAGGTAAAGTGAGTGAGGGTCGTGAATCTTTTTTGATTTTAAATATGCCTGTAAATGAATGGATAGGGCAACACGGTTACTGCTGCTGTCACTTCTGTGGGTAACTCTGAGGGATTGGAGATGATCAGGATTATTGTGGAATCCTGCATTGTTCATGGTGTTGATCCTGCACAGTTTATGTTGAGGATTAAACATACAGAAACAGATGCGCCTGTCGAGAGGATTCTTGGAGAAGATAGCCTTGGTGGTCCAGTCACCTCTTTCACTGAGTTCTTTGACGAAGACAATGGCATATATTCTTCCATTTTTAAGGTTTTGGTATCATAGTTTATTTGAAAGAACGGGTACTTTCTCACCTATTTGGGTGTTGCATTGTTTTTTTTTTTTTGGGCAGAGGAAAGGGTGCTGGATGCTTGGCCTATGGTGGAATTCTTTACATTCAAGGGTGTCATTTTGTACTCATGAGATGTGGTAAGTTCAGGATTAAATGTTGTGTATGAAATAAATATGAATCATCTTGATCATTGGAAGCCTATTATCCCTATATTGATGAGTTTTCTATTTCAGCTTATATATCATTTGACGCACATGTTGGTTGTATTTCAACTATGACAGGCTAAACGTTCTATGACAGCCTCGACAATGAGGAAGACTAAGGACATTGCCAAGGCTAGGCCGCATCTTGCCAAGGCTAGGCGTCTTCTTGAGTTGTTGGCAACAACTGATCTTCCGGCATCTCTGGTACTCTGATAATATATTTACCATAAGGTTTACTAGAACAGCTTCCAAGCTCCTGCTTGTTGTTCTAAGTTTCTTATTTAAACTGTGATTTCAGGCTATAGAAATAGTGGCTGGCTTAAGGAAATATGTCTTCATCAAGATTGGGACTCAAGAAGGTGGACTTTGCTCAAAATTTGGGATCACTGAGGTGGGTATTGAATAAAGTTTCCTTAATCTGGGATTTAGTTCTTAGTAATGTGGCAATTTTGGGGGAGGGGGGGGGGGGGGGGGGGGGTATTTGAAAGTAAGGGTTTAAATTGGGGGTGGGCCTGGGGGGGCCCCTTCCCTTTTCTTTGTGGAGGGCCCTTCCCAAAACCTTTATTTCGGGTTTTTTTAATTTTTTTGTTTGGAGGGTGGGTTTTTGGGGGGGGGGGGGCCCCTCATGGACCATTTCAAAGTAGGTGCATAAATTAAGCGTTCTAGATCACGATGACTGTATTTTCCTACCAGAAAGTTTTTGAGCTGTACAAATATGCTTCACTTTGTTTCTCTAATTCGGCCGATATGATCTGGATGTAGGAAATTGTCAACTTTGCAGGCTGTGATTTATACATCCATGTAAGTGTTGGCCACTGAATTGCTGTTTTGATTGTTTTGTTGGTTAATAATTTTGACTGTCTGCAAATGAATAGGAAAACACTGCTACAGCTGTGGGTACATGTGTAGATCCAGAGGATTCGTTGATGATGGCTAAGAGATTGGTGGAAGCCTTCATTGTCCTTAATGTGGCGCCCGAATGGATGAAGCAAGTTCGAGAGAGGAAATATGAAGCCGGTGGTGGGAGTGGTGGTGATCAGAAGAAAAGGAAAAGAGTATCACAAGGTGAAATCTTCAAGAAACCACGCGCCATTCCTGATCCCAAGGGGGATCTCTCTACTTTGTAAACTGCAGTGCTGGATTGCTTGATAAACTCACTAGCTCTCATACATACTACTACTATTATTATTATTATTATTATAAACTTGCTTATATGGTATGTGCTGGATTGCTTGATAAATTCACTAGCTCTCATACATACAGAGAGTCTCGCTCTGTTGAGGCATGAAACCCAATATAAGCTGAGGGTTTAATCAAGGCGCACGGTTCTTGTACCTGTAGAGTTATGGCAAGTGTTTTGTAGGCATTAGTCTGTTTTAGTTCAAAGATGCCTTAGATGTATATCGTCTCATCTATTTTCAAGTTTTGTGCATTTTCGTTTTTATGATAAAGTCGGTATTGTCTAAGCAGTGGAGAATGAACTCTATAATTGGTCACATACTAAGAGCAGGAGCAGCTGGTTGCAAGCAGCTTTAGGTAACTTATTGATACTGCTACTTTTGTTTCAGTATAAGTTTTTCAATCGCTATTTTCTGGAAACTAAGCTTGTTATTTGTATTGATACCGATTTCAGCCTCTTATGATTCTGAAGAATTTGCATTGTCAACAGTGGCTGCCATTTTATACCATATTTCAGTGAAGGGGAGCACCTACTTGCATAAAACAAGAACTTTAGTATTAGCAAGCCAATTAGGGGGGCAATGTGATGCTAAACCGGAGGGATTTCCCTCCGAGATTCTCTCTCCCTCGGAATTCCATTTTCAGGTTTTGTGTTGAGGTTCGGGTCACTTGGTCTTTGTCACCCCTCTTGGTGATATTGCTTTGGTGTGTTGAGTCCTGAATTAATATGGCGGCCATTGTCCAATTGTAGTGGCGATTCTTGTAGGTAGGATAGGTAGAAGCCTTCTGTGTTTGCTCATCTTATTTGCCTGCTCACCATGTCATGTATCTGTTTTATTTGCCTGCTCACCATGTCATGTATCTGTTTTATTTGCCTGCTCACTATGTCATGTAATTGTGTTAAAAAAATTTGGCGGTTTTATTTTCAAATTCAAACTCCAATTTGGGTTCTGGCGGGAATAAAAGCCCACGGATTCTAAACCCTAAATTTGTTGGACTTGGTCCACTAATTGGATTTGGAACTTACAGAAGCCCCTTTACGTCCACATTAAAACACGCCTCTCTATTCTTTTCTAGTTGATTTGTAGGTTCCACCGACTTAACCAAAATGCAGCATAAGAACAAATCTTTCCTTCCGCAATGTTAACTAGCTTAGCGCAATTTTTTCAAGTACGACGCCGGGAGGATTACAAGCTATAGGACATATGTATTATGAAGTACTCGCACACCGGGAGCTCTATGTTTCACCTTGGGTATTCTTATCCTTAGGGATATCTAAGTATTTGCTCAAATATATAGACAGAAGATAGTACTGTTTGCTTAGGTTTCAGGCAATTTTGGGATTGAAACATGGAAATGACTTGTCATTAGAGGGGACACGAACCCTAGTATAGGTAGATCGGTGGGTATCCAAAGCTCAGTTGCTTCATTTTGAAGGAATCACTAATTCTGGACTATTGGCTGACTAAATTCAACGTGCAGCTTTTGCGTCAAAATCAAATTGTCAATCAAAGGACTAGCTTGGAATCTTAGAATTTTGCCCCCCTTCCTTTAAGTATCACCATCAAAATGTCCACATAAAAACACATGCCTTTAGTCTTCCTCTCTAGTTGATTTGTAGGTTCCACCTAATTCTCTTCTTGTGTCTAGTTGCTTAGTACAACATTTTTCAGTACGAGGCAGAGTACAATTAAGCTCTACCCAACCCCAAAACGAAAAGTTTCTTTGCTTTGTATCACATTTTTAATGTTGAGATCACCTACTTTAACTCATTTTTCAACCTTATTAGGTCGGGTAGGTATATATAATATAGGCCAATTATCACTGAATGTCCCTGTGGTGGGCATTCACTATCAATTTCACCCATGTGGTAAAAAAAACTATCAATTGTATCCCCGTGATAGCTTTCTGTTATCAATTCACACCTCTGTTAAGTTTTCCATCCAAATTCAAGGGTAAAATTGTCTTTTTTAATTTTGGATGCAATTTTTTTTCAATTTCATAATTTTTAAAATCTTTTCACCAACTTTATTATCTTTTGTAATACAATTTGTCAGATTATTTTCATCTTAAAACACCAAACACATTAAACCATCATCGTTATGAATAAACACTTTCATGTTAGTCCAAATTGAAAATTAATGACAACAATTTTTGTAAAACAATTATGAAAAAAATTGAAAATGACAATTTTACCCTTGAATTTGGATGGAAAACTTAACAGAGGTGTGAATTGATAATGGAAAGCCACCACGGGGGTATAATTAATAGTTTTTTTACCACATTGGTAGAATTGATAGTGAGTGTCCACCACAAGGATATTCAATGATAATTGACCTATAATATATGTGTGGGTAAGTGAACAATTCATTGATTATATTAATCGTACTTAGTTAATAACAACAAATGAGTGTGAAAGTGTAAACTCTTTTTCGCTACTGTCACAATTTATTGTCCTAGTAGTACTGTGTACTTGAGAGAAAAGTACTTGAACGAATCTTTTAAACTTTGTGAAAGTCAATAAGATTGGTTGAGTTATGGCTTTCAGAGGTTCCGATGAGATAACATGCAGTGGTTTTTGCAAAATATTAATTTGTGAACGATCAAATGGTAACTTTATCAGATAGCTATAGCCATAAAACTAATGAGTGACATGCAAATTAAGTTGGACCTAAGCAATTCTACGACGACGTCGTTATCTTTACCTAACTTATTCGCATAAATCAACCTATAAATAGGATTTGCCACTTCTCATATGATTTTACCAATCGAACCATACTACATTTTAAGCATAATTTTATTAACTATCTAAATTATAACATGTGAATATATAATATTGTACTGATCGTGTTAAACTAACATGTGACCGCCTTCCACCGTACTAAACTAGTTTATAATTTGTCGTCCTTGCTAATCTTATCTGGTTACTAACTCTTCATTAGATGTATAGGTCCAAAAGTACTGGAAAATTTTCAATGAGTTTTGGCCAAGATTTTGTTTTTAATGGGCACAACTAGCTAGCAATTGACCATTTCTTGACTTGGACATAGTTTAACATTATGCAAGTTATACCATATCTTTTCCAAATGATTTTAGCGTGTTATTTGGTTGGTCCTCAATCTTTTACAAGAAAAAAAAATTCATAAAAAATATATTTATATAAGGAAAAACTAAACAGATAAGTTGTTTAGTCTTTTGGTGTTCTCTCTCCCCACTGTTGCGGTTCCAATATCCTAACTCCAAATATCGCTAATCCGGTCAAAATTTTGAGTACAATGCACAAGTACTATACAATATATCCGTATAAATGTATGGCAGCATCAAATGAACAATCTATATATCTTGATGATGTGAAATATAGGGCTAATATAGTTTGAGCTGCGGGGCAGGAGTGGAGGGCACTAACACTTAACAATTATATTTAATAATTAAACAACGACTAGCTAGCCAGATAAATCCTAGCTAGCTATTATATATAAACAAAAATTACACGACTTCAATATACAATTATATTCTATATATGTCTGCCCTCTTAGTTTGTTGTCAATTATGACCACCAGCATATTCTATAAAATCAACTTTCATTCATAGCTCAGTTGTGTTGTGTGCATGCTGTGCTGCCACATGTATTGTTTGTCTTCCAAGTTTCTAGAATAATGATCGAATTGTTAGCTCAAAGTATTGTACGTACTTAGAAATTAATATGAGATATCTACTGTAGTTGCTCTTAAAGCACCTTCCCCAAGAGGGGAGCATTTTCTTCTTTAAAGCAACTTATTTATATGTACAAACAAAGTATTTAAAGTTTCAACTTATAACAAACAAAGATCGTAACATAAGATCTCATGGTTTAAATTTATGTATGCGTAGACTATCCGACACCAATGCGACAAGTTGGTAGCTAACAATAACTTATAAATAACCAAAATTTGAGAATAAGTCTTCTAAGAAAAGGGTTATTTAGGGACTAGACCCTACACTTGAAAATTTAGACTCCATTAACACGATACCTATGAGTTAAAATAATACGAGAGAGACGTCTATATATCACTTCGTTTATCAATTCATGGGATGAATTTGCTAATTAAAGTTCAAAAATATTGTGTAGAAAAAAAAAAAAAAACTATCATATCAGTATAACTGAATTATAGCTGATACTTGTCAAAACATCTATTTAGTTTTTAAGTTAAGTATATTGGGAGCAAAAAGGCAATGATTGTATAAAATCAAAAAAGAGGAATGCATGCAGCTGGCAATTGCAAGGTTTTACTAATGTGTGGATATATGGAGCTTGAGACTGACGGCTCAACAAACAACACTTTCACTTCCAACAAGTTTACAAATGAGTGTTACGGAATATTAACAATTTTGACAAATAAAAGTTTCTGTAAAAAGAGGACACCTTCATTTTAAAATAATAATTACATCAATATATTAATTATATTACGTACATGACTGTAAAATTAATGTATAGTTTCACGAAAAACCATAATATACTTTGGCGGACTTGGAATGTGAAAACTAGTCCATGATGTTGATGAAACCATGAGGGTTTTGACGTCTAGAGTTCTTTATTAGTTTTGATAGTTTTGGTTATATTATTCCCTATATTATATATATATGTTAAGCTAACCATTTACAATTGCTCTAAACATCGCAATTAACGTAAACTTTTTTTTCTTCTACTTTCTAGATACATAAGCTCCTCCTAATCTTTGTATAAATCTTTCTCTTCCAAGCAATAAGTACATTTTCTCTACAAAAAAATTGGTGGCAAAAAGAAGTTAGAACAAAAACAAGTGCAGTACGTACTTTCTATTTTCATCCCAAAATTGATTAAAACATTTGTTTAAGAATTAATAAATGGTTATATATAAGTGATTCTTGTGGAGACAAATTAGTTTCATTTCTCATTAGCTCCAAAAAAATCATACCAACCACTTTTAGAGAGCGCGCCAAGGAGGCAGCAAGAAAGCACGACTTGCGTTGGATTCCTGTGCGGGTCGAATCAGTTACCAAACGCATGTCGTGTGATACTACGACCCAACAATTCCTCCTCCGTTTATACAACTCCCCGTAACCAAACAACCACAAAACGCGAAATTTATTCTAAATGGAGACGGCGTCGTTTGGCGGTTCGAATTCAAAGCGGTGGAGTTACGGGCGGGGGTTTGAATCCCCGGCGGCCACGGCGGGCGTCGGCGGCGCAATGCTGCCGGTATTTCTCAACGACCTCAACCGCCGTCAGGACCTGGTGGAGGTCACGTTGGAGCTCAACGACGACGACGACTCCATCGTCGTTTGCAGCGTCGCTCCGGCCGACGAGACGATATCTCCGTCGTATGCGGCGGCGGCGTCGACGGGGGCGAACGGGATTCTGCGGCGGAGTTTGTCGGCGACGTCGAGGAGTCTTCGGCGGACGTTCGGGTGGCTCCGATCTTCGTCGACGAGGACGGCGGCGTCGAATTCGGACTCGGTGGAGTTCACGCTCTCGGCGCGGGAAACCCGGCGGCTGAAGGCGAAGCTTCAGCGGACGAAATCGAGCGCGCAGAGAGCTCTCAACGGGTTGAGATTCATCAGCAAGACCACCGCCGGAGGAAATGAAGCGGAGGAGCTGTGGCGGCGAGTCGAATCGCGGTTCGATTCCCTCGCCGCCGACGACGGCTTGCTCGCCAGAAAAGACTTCGGCGAATGTATAGGTACGAATTCAATTGGGGTTGAATTTAATTTTCTGTTTGGTTTCCGGGAAAATCTGAAAATGTGATGTTTTTTTGGGTTTTTGTGTAATTTTGAAGGGATGGCGGACTCGGAGGAGTTCGCTGTGGGGATATTTGATGCGCTGGCGAGGCGGCGGCGGCAGAGGCTCACCAAAATTACGAAGGAGCAGCTCAGGGAATTTTGGTTGCAAATTTCGGACAACAGCTTTGATGCGCGCCTTCAAATTTTCTTTGACATGTGGGTCTCTCTCAGCCGTCTATAATCCTTTCGTATCTTGTCCCGAACAAATACGGCTAAGATGGGGGGGCTGAATAATCGTCTTTTTTTAAAAAAAAAAAAAAAAGTTTTCATTTTTCGGTTAGAGTGTCATTCTAGAGTCATGTGATATAAATCGTTCTTGAATTCATAGGGGTGGTTGATGTTATTTGATGAAATGAGGAACTATGAATCATGTTATAACGCATGAACGAATTATATCACGTGATTGTAGTACGATATATTCAAGGATGATTTGTCAACATAGGGGCATCATACAAGAGTAATGCAATCAACGAATCAGGTGGATGGTCCGTCACAAGTCACACGATTAGAAAGTTGGTTTTAAGCTGTCTTTGGTGGGTTTTGCCTTATGAAGTTGTACATTGTGTATCTTTGAGTTTTGGTTGACCCAAAAGAGTGAAATTTTCCCTCATGAGGTTAAGCTATTTCGTTTCTTGTGTGTTTTATTTACCTGAAACTTCCATCAAGACCTTTAAAACTTTAAGCCAAGTGTTTTTCAACTGCGTGTATAATTTGCCCTTCGTTCACGTGTGGTCTTTGAGTTGTGATGGTTTAAGAAAATAGGTCAGGTTTAGTTTAGTTAACGACAGTTAGGTAGAAAATGGAAATATCTAAGAAAATAGGCCATGAAGTTCAATTACCTTTAGATTGGTAATATTTAGATTATTTTAAATTTAGTTAACCCTCATACGCTATTACCTGATGACTTTAATTGGCCAAAAGTTGTATTTCTTGTTTTGTTTTTAATATTCTATATGGAACATTTTCAGGGCAGATAGCAATGAAGATGGAAGAATCACTAGGGATGGGGTGCAAGAGGTAACTATTGTTTACCACAGAAATTTTGTTTGTCTAAATGGTCCCCATCAGTTTAACTACTTCATAAACTAATTAAACATCAAATCTTAGCACAATCTAATGAAGTGTGGTTCCTTAATTTGTCTCTTTTAATTGCAGCTTATAATGCTCAGTGCTTCCGCAAACAAGCTGTCCAAGCTCAAAGAACAAGCTGAAGAATATGCGTCTTTAATAATGGAAGAACTAGACCCTGAAAATTTCGGTTATATTGAGGTGAATCAAAAGCAAACTTTCGAACGCTAATCATGTATGTGTTCTGTGGTATCTTCAAAAATTGCAAGTGTACTGAATGCAATATTTTCCTTTGATCAGTTATGGCAATTGGAAGCATTACTTCTTCAAAGAGACATCAACTACAGCAGGCCATTGAGCACGGCAAGTGTTGCTTGGAGTCAGAACCTAAGTTCCTTGTGGCCTAAGAATCTCTTGCATCGACTGAGCCGCTCACTTCAGTGTCTGTTTCTAGAAAATTGGCGGCGTGGTTGGATATTACTCTTGTGGTTTGTTGCAATGGCTTCCCTTTTTGCCTGGAAATTCTACCAGTATACAAAAAACAGGGCAGCATTTCAGGTTATGCACTATTGCTTGCCAGTAGCCAAAGGGGCTGCAGAGACTCTCAAGCTTAACATGGCTCTAGTTCTGCTACCAGTTTGTCGAAACACGCTGACATGGCTTCGGTCCACAAGAGCTAGGTCCTTCATCCCGTTTGATGACAATATTAACTTCCACAAGGTACTGGTGCATCATGAATGTACTAACCAATTCCTCGTCTTTTAAGTCACAACCATCTGACGTTTTGTCTTTGTTCATCTTGTTATTTCACAGATGATTGCATTTGCTATTGCAATTGGAGTAATCATTCATGCTGGGAACCATCTGACATGCGATTTCCCTCGCATGGTAAACTCATCCCCGGAAAAATTTGCCCTCATATCCTCTAATTTCGGTGACAAAAAGCCAACTTACAAATTCCTAATAAGTGGAGTTGAAGGGGTGACTGGAATTTTGATGGTGATCTTAATAGTCATATCATTCACACTAGCAGCACGCCGGCTTCGGAGGAACATGGTGAGGCTTCCTGCGCCCTTCAACAAACTCACTGGATTTAATGCCTTCTGGTATTCTCACCATCTGCTAGGCCTAGTCTACATTCTACTCATCATCCATGGAAGTTGTGTATATTTAGCTCACCACTGGTATGAGAAAACGGTAAGAAATTCGAACACCAGTGTAGACAGATTACATTACTGTACTTATTTGGTAACAGATCATGGTGATTGATGCTTTTCTTGCTTGGCAGACATGGATGTACATCTCTTTTCCATTGTTGCTCTATGTTGCCGAACGCAGTCTACGAACATGTAGATCAACGCATTACTCGGTTAAGATATCGAAGGTAAGCGAATTTCATCATAAAAGTGGATGTTAATTTGACCAGAGATTTTTGGTTTCTCATGATTCCTTAAACAGGCTTCGGTCCTACCCGGAAATGTGATTAGCTTAATCATGTCCAAACCACCTGGATTTAAGTACAAAAGTGGGCAATACATATTTCTACAGTGCCCAACCATCTCCCCATGTGAATGGTGAGTTTGAATCCTTTACAAACCTTTATATTCCCTTCTCCCAATTTCATGAAATTGCACTATGAACATTCGATTATTACTTCCAGGCACCCATTTTCGATTACCTCAGCACCCGGAGATGAGCAACTTAGTGTTCATATCCGAACAGTAGGAGACTGGACGCAAGAATTGAAGCGAGCCATCACAGAGGGAGACGATTCATCATCTGTAGTTCATCCCGCTAGAATTGTTCAGATGGGAAACCGGGAACAAAGAGGGTATATTCTCCTAAGAAAGTTTTTCTTTTCCATTTGAGTTTCAGTTTCATCATTCATAATCGTATGGGAAAATTAACATTGTAGCTGCAACATATGCAGCCAACCCAGATTGTTCGTGGACGGTCCATATGGGGCACCGGCACAGGACTATCAGAACTATGATGTCTTGCTCCTAGTTGGACTTGGAATCGGAGCTACTCCTTTTATAAGCATCGTCCGAGATCTTCTTAACACCACCAGAGCAGCAGAAGAACAAATGGTACAATTCATTATACAAAAGTATAATCTTTCAGTAATAGATAGATTTTCCTCTTCTGAATAACTAAGTTATAATGTATTCATGACCTAGGACTCAAATACAGAAACTAGTAGATCAGACGACAGCCTGAACAGTTTCACGTCTTCGAGTTTGACACCCGGTGACAAGAAGAAAGCACAGAGGACTACGAATGCACACTTCTATTGGGTCACCAGAGAGCCTGGCTCTTTTGAGTGGTTTAAAGGAGTCATGGATGAGGTTGCAGAAATGGATCAGAAAGTACGGAATGCATTTGATCATTTTCCATCAGAATTATGTTCATCTAGGATGATCTGCGAAGTGACACTGTTGTCCTTCTCTCTTGTTACAGGGCCAGATTGAACTGCACAACTACCTTACGAGTGTCTACGAAGAGGGCGATGCAAGGTCGACCCTAATCACCATGGTCCAAGCTCTCAACCATGCAAAAACTGGCGTCGACATCCTTTCGGGCACCCGAGTATGATCTTTCATCACCATTTCAGTTGACAATGTAATTATTTTGTCCTTAAGCAATTAGTGACCTTTCGACACTGATTTGTTGCAGGTAAGGACTCACTTTGCAAGACCTAATTGGAGAGAAGTGTTTACTAAGATAGCTTCCAAGCATCCTTACTCGACAGTAGGTAAAGACATTCTAGCATGGCAAAACCAAGAATGTAATGCTAACTGGATCTGTGGTTTCGACAGCCCCTCATCCGATGTTAACAACTAGAACAGACACAAGTCATGCCAATTTGAACCAAGTTTCCTAATGCATCACATGTCAAATAAACTAAACGAATGGTTAATTCTGCAGGAGTATTCTACTGTGGGATGCCGATGTTGGCAAAGGAGCTGAAGGCGCTATCATATGAGCTCAGCCACAAAACATCAACACGCTTTGAGTTCCACAAGGAGTATTTCTAAGACTGGCGGACCTCCATCAGAGTACCAAGCAACTCATCTTTTGTAATCATTCAGATTAGCGATAGAGGCAAATAAGTCTCTGTATAATGCTAGTAGCTCAGAAAGATGTAAATGTCACTGTTTAAGATAGATATAGAAATGGCTTCCAACTTGTTACAAACGTTGAGTAAAACATGGCAGACTGCTAGATATTTTCAAAGTTATGTTCACCTACGGCCACGTGACGCCCAGCATTTCCCACCATGTGGGATTGACAGATAAATCTAACAATCGATAATGACAAACAAGAACCTGGCATTGAGTACATCAAAGGTTTGATGGAAAAACAAAAACAAAGAACAACAACCAGCACGTCTGAATGACTATCTATATCATAACTAAATCAAAGGCTCTTAAATTGCATTTTAAACATGTGCCCATAAGAGGAGGGAGCTCTTTCACTTGTATCCTTTAGTATCGTTACCACAAAAAGATTGATGGAAGACAGCAGAGGTGAAAGAGATACCTTTCTTCCAACAATCCTCTCCCGTGACATGACTGGTTAATTCCCTCATAAATTTGATGTTTTGACAATTGATCCGACATAAAACCACATAGATCATGCAAGTATGCAAGCCGGGTAGAACATGGCAGATGCACCAATTCAAATACTACAAAAATAACATTTAGACGGAAAGAAACACTAGAGCCTCATGAATAACTGGTAACTTGACCATTAATATAACCGATAAACGCAGGCTAAAATATCCATTGATCAGGTCAGAGCATTGTCAGTACAGAAGCTGAAAACTTACAGAAGATTGCATTCTTCGCATTGACAGTGGTAACTTCACAAAACCAAACTCTTTCTCGAGGCTGCAACTGTAGCTGGACAATCATTCCTCTATGGACTGCAATACATTAAGTGAACTAGCGTAAAGAGGTCCATGTGCAATCAATCATCTCTGATCTTCTTGAGAAGTTTCGAAGCCCAGCGTTTGACGCGTTGCTTCAAAGTATAGCCAACAACAATCCCAGCAACAAAACAAAGTGCACAAAGCTTCGAGCATGTCCACAGCGACACTACTTGTCTGCAATTTGACAACAAAATATTGCCACTTCAATGTCAGCAGATGATAAAGAAGACCACCACAAACAACATCAAATCCAACAACCGCAATTCATTTAACATCGAAGCATCCAAAACATTGATCTATTTATCAAATCATATTACCTGCTAGCAGTACTTTAGTTGCTAATTCAAGTAACATAATTAGTGACAATTCAAAAACCAAGCACACAAAAATAAAGAAATATTGAAACTTTTTGAAATGGAATGTACGGACACCTGGCAGGTCTCTGGAGTATAACCCGGGACTGGTCGGAGGAAGACAGAGCGGCGGCGAGACCTTCGCTCCCGCGGTGGCTGTCGAACGACGACGGCGAGCTCAATTTTTCGGCGTCTTTTGAGAATTTCCCGATCAATTTCTGCAAACCCTCCATAACTCGAAGTTTCTAGAGACGACTGCGAAGAACAGCTAACCCCTGGTCACAACTCAGTAGTGAAGAATTTGGGGTTTAGGGTTTATCGCCCGTCGATTTTTTGACTTGCGAGGTTCGATTTTCGCGGAATAAGCAAATTCACATGGATTTGCATGATTGTGGATTTGTTTCTTCATTCGGGTCCATCGCTACTGAGGCCCAAAATAAAAAGCCCAGCTTAGGCCTAGCCACTTGAGACGAGGTCCCTTTTTTATATGAGAAGGTTGTGGTAAAGGACCTATTGTAAGTGTTTTAAGTAAGAGATCTACTGTTAAATATAAATTATTAGTAAAACTGTAATATTTGAGAGTTGTAATTGGATAGTGTATTATATGTAAACAACCTCAAATCACGTGTTAATGTCTTCTGTCGGACAACTGAACTCAACAATAAGTAAAGAGGGAAGTTTCGAATTCCATTCTTCGAAGGAGAAAGGAGAGGCCGTGGTTTGTGGTTATTTACACGTAATACCTCTCCAAAGTCACTCACAATCTTCAAATTATTTAATTTCATTAGTAATTTGTGTTTAATAGCTCATTGTCTCGTTCATATTTTCCTCAACAGCTCAACACCTGGCAGGTCTCGCAATCTTTCAAATTATTTACTCAACAGCTCATTGTCTCGTTCATATTTTCCTCTTAAGCGTGTCAAACTTCTTTGATATTTTCTTCTCTTGACCTGATTAATTACTTTCTCAATTAGAATTTGTAATCTTTTGGAAAATGAGGATCTTTAGTCTTTGGGGTCAGCAATTGCCCACGCCAAAAAGCCAATCCATCCCCATCTTCTCCCCAATACCCAACACCCAAGATCTCCCTCCCTTATCTTCCTCCAACAAATGTGACCAAACCAAACAAACACAGAACTTTTGGGGACATTTTTCAGTATATATTTCTCTGTGTTAACTTCAACCCAATGGCTTCACTTTCTCTTCCAAAGCACCATTTCCCTTCTTTAATCCCAACTCAAACCCCCAAACACTACCCATCTTCCCAAACCCTCCCAATTGTCTCCAGCTCTTCACATTCTCAGTTGTATGGCCTCAGGTTCTCCAGTGCTTCTTGTTTGCCAATCCCCTCTTCTTCTTCTGGGAAGATGTTCATTTCTGCCAAGGCACATTGCTTAACTCACATCTTCTCAGTATTGCTTGTCTTAAAATATGCTGTCTGTGTTCTGGGATGTTTGGAAAGTTTACTGTTTGGGTTATGATTCTTGTGTTGTGTTGTAGGTGGACAAGGGCAAAGTTCCACCAGCATTCACATTGAAAGATCAGGATGGGAAAAAATGTGAGCCTTTCCAAGTTCAAGGGAAAGCCTCTGGTTGTCTATTTCTACCCTGCTGATGAAACCCCAGGGTGCACCAAACAGGTCTGTTTGAAAAACTTTGACATTGTTGCATTGCATCTTCTGATTGAAATGCTCAATTCATATGTAATTATTGATACGACCCAATAACTGTTGTAAGTTCTTGTTGGTCTGGTATGCGATTCGCATTGGAGATGACAACACCAGATAAAGATGCAATCTTTTTTGGGTGATTTATGAAGATTGTACATTTAATTAGTGCAGACACTGACAAATTGATACTTCATTAGGCTTGTGCTTTCAGAGACTCTTATGAGAAGTTTAAGAAGGCTGGGGCCCAAGTTGTCGGGATTAGCGGTGATGACCCCTCATCACACAAGGTATTGAAAACATCTGCTTTGGCAGATTAGGTTGATTGAATTTCTCGAGCTATACATGAAAGTCCTCTTATCTGTTAGTAGTGATTGATCGCATGCTGCAATTATCGCCGCAGAACTTAGTTTAGTACTTCCACTGGCATGAACATTGTTAGCTGATAAACTAGACAAGCTTGCTTCTAAATGAATTCTAAGCTCAGTGATGTTTAAACTTATGTAAAAATAATTTGTAGGATCTTCTTTGCTTCTAACTTACACAAAATGGTCAATCCTTTAGTTTTTTTGACTGGGGCTTTGAATTGCATAACCCTTGCAAATGATGCTTGAATTTGGTTACAAAATTTTTCAATTATGTAGGCTTTCGCAAAGAAATACAAACTTCCCTACACTCTACTGAGTGATGAGGGTAACAAGGTGAGGAAAGAATGGGGAGTGCCATCAGATCTGTTTGGGACATTGCCCGGGAGACAGACTTATGTTCTGGACAAGAATGGGGTGGTTCAACTTATCTACAACAACCAGTTTCAACCCGAGAAACATATTGATGAAACTCTCAAGCTACTTCAAAGCCTCTAAACTTGTCGTGTTTTTAGGTGCTTGATTTTCCATCCCCCTGTCTACTATGTCTCTACAGCATAGAGTTAGCAAGTACTTATTTTTCATTGTGGATGCTGATTTCTACTAGTTTGACAACTGTGCAACCAACTCATGTATATGTTTCTTATACCCTGGCTTTTTGGCCTTCTGCAATATAATATCACATCATAATTTTGTGGGAACCTTAGAACTTAGAAGTAAAGAATTGAGAAATTCTTTGTTGAGATAAAAATACATTACGAATTGATAATACATGATAAATTCATCATTTTTAAGTATTAGGTATTCTTTATTTCTAGTTTTTATGTAAACCTGTCAATAACAAATTTAGAGGTGATTAGTTGCAATTGCAAACTATAGGTTTAAAGTTTCTTCAGATAGTCTTGACTGCCATAGGGGCTAAATGCTTCGGCCAACCAAGTATTCTTCCTCCAAGATGTCCACCCCATCTCTTCACAAATTTCATCGCTGTGGTTGATGCTATAAGTCGAAATGCAATGCCTCTTGTAGAACCTGGTTGTTTGCTTCGACACTTCCACTTCTTTACTTGTCTGCTCAAGCATTTGCTCCACACTTGGGAGCTTGAATTTATTATCCAGTAGCCTAGCCAGCCATATGCTGCGCAGTTCGGAAGAGTGAAGGTTGGAAACACTCTCGAGATAGCCCATGAAAGCCATGTTTGGGATCAAAGGATGGATTGTGCCCCTGCAGAACAAAACACTCAACACCTTTACTATCCAATCTCAGCACTTCTAAGACTTTTGCTAAGTCTCTAAAAAGAAAATTAGATTTACCTGTACAAGGGGATGATACCAGAAGGGTATTCCAGCAAACTGAGAAACGGCTCTGGTAAAATGGACTTGATTTTTTTCTTGCCATCATAACCAGTTGCAAGGACTACAACATCAGCTTTGATCTTATTGTTGTCGTCAAATTCTATTCCATCTTTCGAAAACCACCACTTTGATTCTGATCTTTTGAACACAATCTTGCCCTTATCAGCCTCAGAGAAGAAATTCTCTGGCATGATAGCCATCTGGCAGGATGCATAGTCTTCCTCAAATGGATGATCTGGTTTTAGTCCATACTTTTCCAAAGGCATCTTCCAGAGCAAATATGATTCAATGAACTTTGACACTGCATGCCTCTGTAAACAACAACCAAATCTCTTAGGACTCTGTAATCAACTGCAGAGTAAAACAGTAACTAATTTTCTTTTCTTGTTGCTAGCTTTATAAATTAACTTGTTGATTTACCATTGGAGACAGCATGAGGGAGGAAAGGAAGGTTTTGATGAAGTTCTGATTAGGTCTTTGATGGAGAAACTGGGAAGACCTTGTTGAGTAGAATAAGAAAAATGGCAAGCCCCAAACCCAGTAATGGGGAACTGTCCAATGTAAAGTCCTTACCACCATGGTGCATGGTTGCCCTTCTGGTCCTGAAATACAGTAATAAAAAACCCCCAAGAACAAGTTAGGTCTATCAAAAACATATTTATTTTACTTAAGCGAAATTCTAATATAATCTGAAAGATATGGAAATGGAAATGACAATTCAAACTTGAGAGCACCAACTATCACACACAGCACAACACAGGAGAACATACACCAGATTTTCTTGGTGAAAAGTAACCTAGAAAGTCAAATCTAAATAGTCCAAACTCGTGATTTATGATGTCATCATCAACTAATTAGCAATTGGGAAGTCAAATCCAATGCTGTGGAATTCTCGTCATGTGATTTGGAATCTTTGAAACAAGAGTCAAATTAGTCAAAACCATCTTAAATGTGTTCAATTCTTTTGACAGTATGTCCAGTATTATAGCTCATGTTGCGGATGATTGCAGGCGTTGTATATATGAATTTCTCCATTCATGTTAGCAACAACGTATGCCATGTCTTTTTCTCTTCACTTTTTGGCTAGCTGTGCCCGTGCGTGACCCTATGACTTGTTGAAAATGAAACCATAACCATGCAAATTCTAACCCCTAACGTGGACAATGCAAACTACGTTTCTTTTTCTCTTTTCTCTCTTTCATCATACGGAAATCTCCTTTCGTTAATTTCACTGGAAAATTTCATTAATTTCATTAAGTAATATCATGTGATAGTGCCGAGTAGTTTAATTATTACCTTGATTTGCCTCGGCACACTCCATAGCTAGATCAATAGCTGACTTTTTGTAGCCAACTACAACGACCTTCTTGTCCTTGAGCAATTCAGAAGCAGCTTCCTTGTCTAGTTTGCAGTAATCCAGAGAATGAAGAACCCGGCCTTGAAATACTTCAGGGCCTTTGTTCTGTGGGAACTCCGGAATTTTTGGTATGTCACCATACTTGCCGATGCAAACCACAATGAACTCGAAGGCGTACCACTGCCAAAAACAAACCACGTAAAAACTCGTAGCAAAAGATGTCACTCGATAGAGGATATGTCTAGAGTATCCTATATTGAAGATTACAAAAAAGGGCTCTTACCAAAAACTACTATATGGGTCATTCTCTTATCAAAAACACTACCTCACTTTTTTTCTTACAATTTACTACTACTTTTACTATTTAATACCAAACCAAAACCAACAAGCCCACCACAGCCCACGTGCGTGGGGCTCACTCGCCCCACATACATGAATTGAAAAAAAATTGATTTGAAAGAAAAAATAATTTGAAGGATGTATTTCTTCAATTTGAAGGATGTGTTCCTTCAAATTTGCAGGTGTTCATTTCAAATTTGAAGGATGTGTTCCTCAATTTGAAGGATGTGCTTCTTCAAATTTGAAGGAGCTGTACCTTCAATTTTGTAGGTGTTCCTTCAAAATTTGAAGGAACACATCCTTCAGATTTATGCAACTATTTCAGCGCATGTGTGTAAAGTTGTTATTAAAAGTGTACAAGCCAATTAAAAATCAACGTGTGTCAAAGTAGTACTAAATTGTAATGTTTAAAGTGATGCAGTGTTTTTGGGTATTTTGTTCTTAAAGTAGTAGTGAATTGTAATTGTTTCTTTAAAGAAACCTAATTTAAATGGTTTATATGTAATTGGGCTTATGTGCCGGTTGCTAATTAATTTTGAGCTAAATTGCTCACATACCTAAATCCTAATACGAATATAGACATGCATCAAAGGCAATGCATATATAACACTTTGCTTGCGGTTTCATGATATTCACTGTTTAGTTAAGTCTGATAAGAGCATATAACATAACTGCTACATATGTCTGAAATTGCCATAATAATGAGTTATTTATAATGATTGTTAACTACCTGAATGGTGGCGGAGTCATTCGTCTGCACGGCAACTTCCCAAGCAGCCGGAGAGACAGTCCGATCCTCCCGGTCACCGACAAAGCGGACCTCCACCACCTTGGAATTGAACTTGACAAACTTGAGCACATCAAAGTGCTTAGCATAAGAGCTCAAGTAGTCCAATATCTCAAGATGAGACGGGAAGTCGGCGTTGTCCCTGTCCGGCCAAGGGAAGTCGGAGAACTCATAGTCACGCCGGTGGGACTGAAGTTTCGTGGAATGGTAAGAGCAATGCCTCCAAACCCCGCCGATGGAGTCGGAGGCCTCGAGAACGACAGGGTCGTAATGGGCTAGTTGCTTTGCGGCTGCTATGCCGCTCACGCCGGCGCCGATGATGCCGAGTTTCGAAACAATCGGAGCCATGAAATGTTATAGGGGCTTTGATGTGTTTATGAATTCACAGCTAGCTATTTGGTTGTGATTAAAACAATGCAATGAGGGGATGGTATTTATAGACGGGTTTTTGCATGAGAAAGGAGGCATTGTGTGGTTTTCAAACTCGAGGCTCAATTAGGTGGCTAGAATAAAAGGGTCGCGAGACCAATTAATGTTTGTCTAGTGTAATGTTATGTGAAGTTGGCCCGAACCTTCCTCCACTTTTGCTTACGTTTACAAATCAAATTGCATATAATTATTTAGAATTGTTGGAATGATATACTACTAAATTGATCTGCAAATACTGAATCGGTTTCCTCATGAAATTTGTGTATCGAAATTCCTCATTTATATGTACCTATCACATTTATTTATATATAAGTTGATTTAGTCCAAAATTATACGCATATGGAGTGAAAATAGCTAGCAAATTCGAGGTCATTGAATTCAAGTTCATAGAATTTGATTAATCACTTTAGGCCTTTCAACAGAAAACTTATGAACTTAACTATTTTCAAGTGACATACTCAGTTTTTTCATTATACGATTAATCATTTTAATTTCATACTTTCATACAATAAATAGAATTACAAGCACTCATTAAAAATGTAGTCGGTTTTTCCATTATACGACTAATCACTTTAATTCATACTTCCACATAATAATTAGAGTTACGAGCAGCCACTGCAAGGCTTGGCGGCTGTATTATTTTTGTATATACTAATTTTGTTCCACTTGTACTGAATAGTTAGTGAACATGAAGATCAAGGTTGGCTATATGCTCTTGGCCTTGATTACTTTAATCTTTCTTGAAATTTCATGCAATCTAAAAGGAAACATCCAAGAAGTGAACCAGAAAATTGAAGGAAATTTGGCCACCTTTGCAGACTGATCAATGTACTTTTTTGGAAGACAAAAAATGTGGAAATGAGGACCACACTACACGTCTATCTTGATCATCAAAGTCGTAATATACCACTCTTTTTGAACCTTGATTATTTTCAAGGTACGCATTCAGCTGGTTTCTGGTATGCAAGTCAGTGTTTGTTGATTTCAATGGTTTCATGCATTTTTATATACAAATCAATTTGAATATGGGACTTGTGTATACAACAAGTCATTTCATTTGAGTTGATTTTTTCAATATTCCGTGAAAGTTGTATAAAGAGTGCATTTTCCTTTTCGTGTATTTCCGTTCTTCATCACCACAAAGTTTGTCGATAAAATCATGGAAATTATATTATAAATGGCATTACAAGAAGGGACCCTTACAAGAATAATACATACACTATCAATTGGTGTATCAATATTTTATCTTTACTTTATTAAAATGTATTCTCTCTTTACTTTATTGAAGTAGTCTTTAATTTATATTAATGCGATAACAATCTATACACGAACGGGTCTATAACCATCTATCGTTTAGTGAAAAGGAAAGTTATATTAGTCAGATAGGTCTAGATTTCCAAATCTTCCAATGGTCAAAATACAAGTGGAGTCTTTGCAAGGTTTTTAACAAGGTCCCGGTTTGAATTTGTATATGTATGTACTCCTTGTTTGGTTTGCTAGCCAAACCCTATCAATAAAATTACTATTCTTTTGATTAAAAAAAAAAGTGGAGTGTACCTATTGGTTGACTATTTGGATTCAAACAAAAGGACGAAATTGCAAATGCAATTTCAAAGCTGTCTTTGACCCCGATAGGACAAATTTAAACCTAGCTTATGTAGCTTGTTATGTTGGTTTACTTAAAAAGAACCAATATTTAAGTAATGACTATAGCATTAATATTGTACCTACAAATTAATGCAGTCGAAAATGTATCATCTAATGAAGGCAAAATTCAACAAGAACAACATATACACATATACATACATATATATATACACACACACGAAGTCAAAAACCATATCTACTTTTAATTTGATCTCCATGCAATATTACAGCATACATGCCCTAATTTTTTTTTTTCTCAAGAATATTATCGTGTTTAGAGTAGTGGAGATCTTCGAACATAGACAGTCTTGAATCATGATATATTATATTTGAGATGGTCGGCTATCTAGATATAGTGTTGTCCTCATCATAAGTCCTCATTAGATTACATGTCGCGGAAATTTCTTAATCTAACTTTTTATCAGTTCGTGTGCGTTGATGCGATATATATATATATATATATACGGATCGAAACCTAACATGAAGAAGACTTGGAAAACTTTTGTAAATTGTTTAAGATACATGCACCTCATTCATTCTCTACTTGAGTCCTTGTCAATGTCATTCTAGATCAAAGCACACACATGTACATATAAATATATGTACAATATACACCGTAATGTTCTGTACTTAAACTGTTTATCATGTGCATAATTACGTACACATGTAAAATGAGAACTAACCGTTAGATTATTCAGATTTATAGTCTAATCAATTGTTAGTATAATATAGACTAGGTACGGATTTAAGTAGGGCTCCCCCGTCCCTCTAGCTACTTGATATATATATGATAATTACTAATTAGCCTATTGGTATAGCCATTTAAAATCTCTCAATATTGATCCTATATCTCTAGGATAATTGAGGAGCACACAGCTGCATGCAAATTCAGGGATACGAAAAATTGCCGACAAACACGTGAAGAATGAATTTTGGTCTGGTCGACGGTCGTAGTCGCCGGAGGCTGGTGGCTTTCAACACCAGAAGAGAACATGCCCCCGATGCGGTGACGTCACGTTACGTAATCATCAAAAGTTTCCGACCCCATGACTTTTCAAATATTTGCATTTACAAGGGCCTCCACCCGTCCATTCTTTCAATTTCAATTCCACTGCCACTTCCACAATTCCTTCAATTCCAAAGGGACAAATCATCTATACTACTACTAGTACTACGTCGTTTTACTTATCCATGGACATCTTTCCACAGCTGCCGCGAGACTGGACCTGTAGACTGTGGACTAAAACACAATAGAACCATCTGGCATCTGCTCGTGCGCGTCTTTTATTCCTTTCTCTTATTTTCTGGATATAGCAATCTCACCTGCCGCATCTTTCCACTGAAAAGGACGGCATATGATCGGATTCACATAACCGTGGAAGGAATCTAAGCACTAAATTGAATCAACATCATCCCCCACAAAACTCTGCATGCATACGATTTGCATTACAAAAGTTAATGAAAAATCACATTTTTAATATTACTTCATGCACGATTTGATTCATGATTTAGGGCCCGTCTCCTTCTCTAGTTACTCGCACCATTTCAAGTAAAAATGTCGTCCATGTATTGCTATTCGATTCGACTTGGGCTCTAAAATCTGACCCACTTAATATGATATGGGCCTTTCTCTTTCTTGGCCCATCTGACTTGAGAAGGGTCCTAACCCGTTTGATCATTGTATATTAAGCCAGCTTTCTATGGAATCATTTGCAATCAGAGTTCTATTGTCTTATAGTTTGGTTGAGAATATTGTTTGCATATCACGTGTAGACATGAGATATCCCATTCCATAACCATAGTATGTATGAACCAGTAGGAATGGAGGTAGCTATGGCTTTCAAGTTTCCACAAATCACCTAATTGCTAATCGAAGTTTTAATTAGGCCCAATGATTAATTAAGACTTCCCAACCCAAGCCATACTATAATAATAAACAAGATTTTTATCCACCGAATCTTCTTCACCTAACGCTAATTCTTAAGATAATCACCAACTAATTAGTTGAGACTAAACCCCGGAACGTTATGTAGGTGATATCATCCTCAAGCTTAGAAGAGTGGAATCCCTCTTACTTTAACCGTAAAGGAGTAACTTATAAATATGGAGTTTATTTCTTCGAAATTCTTCGAAATATTGGTGAAATATCTGTTGGTGATTCATTTATCTAGCTTTTCATTCTTGCCACTTAAGCTTACTGAAAAAGCTTAATCAGTAATTATGTTAAGGTAGTGAGACTTGCATTGCTAATTACCCCTATCCTATGTGACGTGGCTTAACCGAAGAATTTTTACCGTAGCTTAACAAAGTCACCCACATATTAAGAGGCAAAGCAAGACAAACGTGGGCTGATCAAGCTGTAATATCCGGAACAAACCCCGTTACGTGTAGAATGTAGCGTGACTACCGTCAACCCCCCGTCACGTTTCACGTTACTTACAATCTTTTTTCTATTTCATTTCATCCAATTACATATTTAAGCAGATAAGGTTAATATCCTTCCTTTCTTTCCTACCTAGTTATGCAGCCGCTCTACGAGTCTTGATTGCAAATATTCATGGTTGACAATGACATCTTTGTCTCCCAATAATAAAGTTTCAAATTTGACAAATCAATTTGTATGGATGTCATTGAATTTGTCTCTACACTATACTTATTCATGTGGTTACAGAATATTAGGATTACATAATATAGCTCATTCATTTACTAATTAAATGTATTAATTTAAGATAAATAAACCATTAACTTTCCCATCTGATCAACACATTATTGACGTTAATGTCTCATCAAAAGTTCAAAACCTAGGAACCACGTGTCTAATTTCACCTCTACATTTCTCCATGAATTTCTAGACCAAGGTATTTTTCGTGGTCAAATGATAACTTAACTTAACCATCACTGTGGGGTGCACGGAAATCAGACGACACTTGGCTGGCGGCTTGACACGTGTCCCCATCACCAAAGCCACCAAACCACGCAAGTAGTGTAGAAAAAGTGCGGTATAAAGATTAGGATCTACCTTTCGCAATTCGCATCTTAACTCTCGATTCCTGGCATCTCACTTGGCATCTCTCAAATCCAGATCAGCTCATCGCAAATCCAACGGCTCAGATTCGTCCTCCGTTTCTCTCTCCTCCCCCAATAAAGCCACCGCAACCAAGAGACCTCAACCTCGTGTGCTTCACCACCTTAAACAAACATCATCGTCGAAAAAGCAAAAAACCTTTTTTTGTTCATCGAATTGTTTGATTTGATTTGAGAAATGAGTCTTCTGTTGGAATCACCACTCGAAGCTCTAGCCTTTGATTATGTCAGCTTCGGGCTGTTCACGGTGGTGAATAATTTATGGACTTGGGTCGCCGTCGTCACCGCCGCCGTGAGCTTCTGGAGCCTCCGGTTCAGAGCTGCCACCGGAGCCGCCGAAGCCTTGGAGTTCCATTCCCCATCTACAGATTACGACCTCAGCTCAAATGGGTCGTCGCCGGTAACGGAAATAGCGCCGTCGGAACGGGCGGAGGAGGCAGCCGCGCCACCGTGCTCTGTTCCAGCTGCTTTGGTTAAAGTTGAAGAAGACGGGGTGCTGACAAAAGGTTTGAAGTTTACATTGTACTATGCTGATGAGGGAGAAGTTGATGGCGATGACGTGGCGGTGGAGGAGGAGACGGAGGAGGCGGTGGGCGGTGGTGGGGGAGAGTGGTGGGAGAGGGTATTGAGGTTGAAAACAGGGGAGATGGGGTGGTACAGACATCAGGACTTGACGGAGCTTAACGGCAACGTAGTTAGATTATGGGATGGTTGTAGAACAAGGCAACCGTACGGCACATCAAAATCAAATTGCTGCGACGTCGTTTGGTAGTTAGTTTTGTTGGTATAGGCTTGTTATTGTTGTTGTAATAACCTCTTGGGGTACTTTTAAGATTCGAAGAAGAATCTGTACATACATTTTGTTGGGTTAAACATGATTATTCCTCTCAATCAATGCAATGCGAATCGCTGCATTTTTGTTCTCTACTCTTTCTAGATCCTAAAGCACAATTCATTTTCTCGATAGAAATATTGAACTCATATGAGCGCAGTTGTAACTGTTAGATTGTTGGTTTCAAATTGAAATCAGATAGTATCAAGGGTTCAACGGGTCAGATCGACGAACACAGTTAGGTCGCTTGAATACCGCAGTTAGAACAGTTAGGTCGATAATCAAGCATGAGTATAAAATAATGAGATACAAGAAGAAACAAAAACATTGATTAATTATATATTAATTACCAAAATGAGAGGTGGTTGTGCTTCGTAATTGGTACGGGACAATTTTATTATGGGAACATCTTGGACTATATACTTATCTGACTAGACATGCAATTATAAATTGGTGCAATGTTTGCCTTCGTCTAAGCATGAGGCCAGCAACATAGTTTAATTCTATTAATTAAGTTAATCAATATGGAACCTCTTTTGATCTCATGGAAATGAGGAGTGTGTGCATTTCTTTGTTGATTGTTGTAAATCGTATTCTTATATTACAATTTACATACGTAACCCGCGAATTTCAACTGTGCTTGTCTTCTCTATGTCAATTATTTGGTCTTATTATATGGATTCCAGGTAAGGTTGTACAAAATAGTTGGCTAGCGAGGACCACACTCAATTTCAGCAATGTTTGTTACACACTGCGAGAAGAAAAAGTACTTAAACGACCCAAAATTGTAGTCTGTAAAACCCACATTTCAACGTGTAATACGAAATCCCTTTGTAAGCTGATAAATCATTTTCGTCGTAGCATAGGTCACAAAAACTACATCGTCTTGTATAACCACGTATGCAAGTTCTTTAATGGGTAGATCGCCCTGCAAGTAATTCCTTAAATGATATCTAATATATGGCAAATAAGACATTTTGATGTTTAATATTTACAACTAGATATTTGATACTCATTTTATGACAAAGTCACAAAGTCAGACATATAAACCCTACAATTTTTAATTTTTATTTATTTTTATAGCAAAAAATAGAAAAGTAAGTAAATACTGAAAAGTAAAAACAAAAGAAAGAAAGTGGCAGGATGGCAAAAACGGGGACCCACCCCAAGCGGGGGCGGGGGGTGGGGAGAGGGGAATCCCTTGTGTAATAGGGAACGGGAATCCTCGTTCCTAAAAAGTAAAAATCTTCGGTGGGGATGGAACAAAGATGGTATTGTCATCCCATCCTCGAACCTTGCCCGATATTATATAATAATTATCAATAAATAAATATATATTTTTTTGAGCTAATAATGTAACCTAACTACAAAACAAAACCTAATTGGCAACTACTTCTTTTTTTACGTGCATCTGCTGGTTCTACAAACTCTTCTTCTCCAAATTCTTTCAATCTGAGGTAATTCTTTATCTTGTTTTCCTCCTATACATCTTCAATTTTTCTTTCATTAAGTATACATGTTTCTTTAATTTTGTTAGTTTTACTTATATGAAAAGAAAAAAACATCGGGATGGGGTCAGGGATGAGAGAGTGTTTCACGGCGGGGATGGGGATGGGAAATCCCTGAATCATACAAACAAGGGATAGATAAAGGGTCGAGGAAGGGGATATGTATTGGAGATGGGTCTCTCTTTAACTGTGGGGAGGGGATACGTATTGGCTGACACAAAAGACCTAGTTGGTATTGGTGGATCCCTCTTTTGATGGCTGTCATCAACATCAATGTAGCACTATGGGATCATTCCGGTGTACATATAAGCGAATATAAACCATCTCGACACGCGTGCAAAGTACATTCTTCTTCTCGCTCACCACACATCTTGAATGAGGTAATACAGGACCTCAATAACATGTATTGGGATATCAGTCTTCACCAAAAAAAAACGAACAAAAGCAGATCTATCAAGAATAATTCTACCAAAACCGAAATTGCATCCACTCTGTAACCAACCTTGAATCTGTGGCCTTTGTATCTTTGACAAATTAGGAGGATTTACACTCACAATTTTACACTCTCTCCTCAAAAATGCTATCGTTATATGCATAATGAGTTTCAAGAATTAGATCGGACGCAAACCAATAAGCTTAGGCATAAGCATCCAATAGTTTCTTGTCCACATTGGCTGACATAAGCAACTTAGCTGCTATTCATGGATCTTCTTTTGATTGTTGCCATCAACATCAATGTAGCACTTGCATATATGGATCATTCCGGTGAACATATAAGTGAAGATCAACCTTCCCGACATGCATACAAAGTACATTCTTCTTCTCACTCACCACACACTTTGATTGAGATAATACAGGAACTCAATAGCATATATAGGAATATTAGTCTTCACAAAAAAAAAAAAAAAAAATCTATCAAGGATAATTCTACCAAAACAAAATTTCATGCACTCATATGTAAGTAACTTTGAAACTATACCCTTTGTATCTTTGACAAATTAGGAGGATTTACACTCATAATTTTCACCATCTACTCAAGAATGCTATCGTTATATACATAACGAGTTTCATGAATTAGATCAGACGCAAACCAATGCATAAGAATCCAATAGTTTCTTGTCCACATTGGCTGACATAAGCAACTTAGCTAGCATTCATGGATCTTCTTTTGATGGCTACCATCAACATCAATGTAGCACTTGCATATATGGATCATTCCGGTGAACATATAAGTGAAGATCAACCTTCCCAACACACGTGCAAAACACATTCTTCTTCTCACTCACCACACATTTTGATTGAGGTAATACAGGAACTCAATAGCATATATAAGAATATTGGTCTTCACAAAAAAAAAAAAAAAAAAAAGATCTATCAAGGATAATTCTACCAAAACAAAATTTCATGCACTCATATGTAACTAATTTTGAAACTATAGCCTTTGTATCTTTGACAAATTAGGAGGATTTACACTCATAATTTTCACCATCTCCTCAAGAATGCTATCGTTATATGCACAACGAGTTTCAAGAATTAGATCAGACGCAAATCAACTAGCCAAGGCATGATCATCCAATAGTTTCTTATCCACATTGGCTGACACAAACAACCTATATGGCATTTGTGGGTCTCTCTTTTGATGGCTGTCATCAACATCAATATAGTATTTGCATATGGGATCATTCCGGTGTACATATAAGCGAAGATCAAAAGAGGGATCCACATATGCAAGTGCTACATTGATGTTAATGGCAGCCATCAATAGTGGGATCCACTAGTATCAGCTAGGTTGTTTGTGTCAGCCAATGTTGCCCGTATAGAAGTTTTTTAAAAAATGGATGTTGTAACCTTATTGGCCTTCCCAGATGATTAAAAGCATGGGTTTCTACCGCCTTTCCCTTGGTGTCGCCAAACTTAATGGTCATCTGGTATAGCAATAGCAGCACCCAGTGAATGCCCTGCAAGGCAGATATCTTTGTGCTCGTACTTCTTTGTAATTTTCTCTAATTCTTGAAAGGCCATTGGTGCACTGGGTGGTTTCATATGTGCAAGCATGTGAGATCCAAGAAGCTTATCTCATTCCAATACAACGCCAAATATTCTTCTACTTTTGGCATCACATAACTGTTTTGTCACTTTATATTAAAATTGAGTCCACCATACGCTAGGAGGATAGAAATAATGATCTTCTTCATTGGACACGTACACTCCATGCACAAAGCAAGCCATGACTTTGGCTTTGTAGGTTTCATCTAGCCTCTGTTAAACAAGACGTTCAAACATTATTTTGGTTCCGTGTTTAGTCATAATGAAGCATCAATTAATTGCTACCAAAAGAATACAGGAGTAATATTAAGAGATGCAATATGGGGTCATGGCAAGAAGTGATTAGAACTAAAGGCGAGCAAAACTGAATTGATATTCCTTTCCGATAAGCAGCCTCCACCCCAATTTTTCCCTAAAACTGTTAAAAATTTATAAGGAAATAATTGTAGATTGTTCAAATGCATTTGTGATTTAGCAAGGATAAGATGGTCTGATCATAAAACTAAATGGCCAAGTTCAAATCACACAATATAATTTTCTACCGGAAAGGAAACTAAATGAGAGTTTGTTTAAGGAGATGATGAATGAATGGATTAAGGAGAGATAGTTTTAACTGAGACATGGATTAAGGAGAGAATGAAGAAACAGATTAAGAAGAGTTTGTTTTGATTGAGAAACAAATTAAGGAGAGGAAGATAATTTCCCGACACATCAAATGCATTGGGAATTATATGCATGTAGTTGTGGTCTTCAGTGATGTTTGGTATATGATCTCGAGTTTCGCTCTCCATGTTTAGAATAATAGTTGATCTCAACACATAGTCATATTGTAGTCATATTGCACAAAAGTCTAATGTCATTTAGATGAATCTCATCACCAAACATGTACTCTAACATATCTCTCGCAACCGAAATAGGATACTTAACTTTCATTATCTTTTTGAAATCTCGATGGATTCGTCAAACTGATGTTTGGAATAACAGTTGATCCAACAGACAGAGCCATATCACAGCTTAAATTGGAATAAAATACTTTACTACTTTTATTTATTTGATGTCTTCGATGGACTCATGGAACAAACATTTATAATAGCAGTTTTTTTTATATTTTTTTATAAGAATTTCTAATAACAGTTGATCTACCAAAACTACGCCATAATGTGACAAAGTTTAATCTCCCTTAGATCAATCATCTCATATAAAGGGGATGGAAAACTAAAAAGAGGATTTCGATGCACGAAACTTTATATAATCGAACACAATGGGCCGATCCTCTTGATCATAATCTCACAATGTTCTCAATATAAGCAATAAACGTTTGCCAACCTCTATCCTAATCACATAAAAAAGAAGCAATAAGCCCCAAGAAATAAATATACTATTTCTACATTAAAATTTTTAAATGGGAATTATAGTTCAGGAAAAAATGCTCCTCCTTAATTAGATTGAGAACCTACTAAAATTCTTCGTTTAATACTCTTATTAGATTATTGTAATTCATTATATAATGAAGTTTTTTCAATTATTTAAGGCGGAAAAAATTGATAATTGACTATGTGAAAGTTTCATAGAAAATTTCCAAGTATTTGTAAAGATTTCCATCATTTCCATAAACTTTGACTGAAATCGTAAATTTCTCAAAATTTCCATCGAAATTTCCGTATCTTTGTGTAGTCCGAAATTTCTGATAATACCAAAATTTAAATTCCTTGAGTGTAAGTATAAACTCACTCATACAACCAATACAAAGGCTGACACCTTCTAAGTGAATAGTGTCTGGTTCAGTCCCATATCACTATAATTTATTATTCAAAATTAATTGCGGACTATATCAATCTAGTATGGCTCTGATTCGGGACGAAAACTAAAGGACTAGTTTAGTTTTCTTCAATTTGGTTTTTCTTGCCTAGCCCTAGGTTCACCCCATGATATCATAAGACGCAAGTAAGACATGTCTACAAAGTATGGATGCAACATGTGTTGGGTTAATGGAACTCTTCCAAGCCCAACTCGCCAAATAACGGGATTGAAACCTAAGGTTTGATATCGAGGTGGAGGCGGCTAAAAGAACTTTCCTCCTTTTTCGATTCTACTATCCTCTTTCCAAAGGTAGAGCTATTTCCCAATTCCATTGGTATTACTTGTAGTTTAAGTTTCTTGTTGGATTATAATTACAGGTTTTCTTGTTTTGTTTCGGCTATCCTAAAGCATATAGGTCTTTTTTTTTTTTTAATATATATCGATCGAAGAGACGCAAGTACTACATCTCCATCTCGATCTATTCTCTGTATACTTTCTCTGCTTGATTAAAGAAGAAGAAGCTATCCTAAAGCATATAGGTCTTGTGTTTTTTTTTTAATATATATCGATCGAGGAGACGCAACACAAGTACTACATCTCGCAACAAGCAGAAGAAATCATTAGTACTGATCAACCTTCCAATTGCAAGACTCCCACATATTATTACATATTTTTGAAGTTCAAAGTGACTAGTCGACAGATTGATGACAATGTAGAAGAACAAGGTAATAATATTAACACTTATTGAGAGGGATGCTAGGGGGACACGCTCCAAATGTGTGTTCTCCCAAACACGCCTCCACGTGGCAAATGCATTCAATGAGCCATCAGAATTCCTTTTAATCCCATTAAAATAATTTGAGAAATCCTCCACTCAGAACCCAAAAGTTTTTGGGCTTTTCCCTCCATGTCTTATCAACCACTTTTACTCTTTTGCCCCTATTAAAGCTATCTATCAAATCCTCCTCTACGTTTTCTTTTTGTTAATGAAAAAAATTAAAGATCATCTACGGCCTTGGCAGGAACACAACCATAAAAATCCAGAACACGCCAGAAGAGGGAAATACAAAAATAAAGAGCTAATTCAAGGGAATATATTTTTCTTCAAGAAAAAAAAGAATATATCCAATTTACTTTAATAGTACAATGAAGGCATGCCATAATCTTTATTGAAGCTAATGAGATAAATATTGCTTCACTTCATTAGTACTAATTAAAGGAATGAAGTGTCTTGCTATAATCTATATTGTTCATAAAATCATATCATCCATAACAACTTCACTAGTCCAAAAGAAAGTACACTTCTAGAAGCACCATCAAATAAGAATCGGTCTTTCTTTATTTTGTTTTGACCTCAGATCCTATATACCTGAAAATTACAAACAAGTCTACAAATTAGCATTTCATACTAAGTATTTATAATTGCATAAGTAGAAAACTAAACCCAAACCTTCCAAGATACTTCCAAAATGTGAATTTAGTACTAGATTGTAAGTTGTCATGTATGTATCGACCTGCAACGTAATCGATAAAAATAAGAATGAGAAAAAGGACCACAAGCTACAAGAAGTACTGTATTGGTGGTGATTGGAAATGAAATATATTATTAACTTCTTAGCATAAATACCATTTTCTGGCTACTGTGTTGGTGTTGATTGAATGGAATTGCCATATTTTTCTGATGTGATCAATATGCCCTCAACAGGAATACCTATAGGTGATGTAATTGGATGTATCTGCACGTGAATTATATCATTAGAATGTAAACTTCATAAAATACATGATTTAAGAAATTAAACTAAGCTAATTAAGTTTACTGTAAATATCTCTTACAGCATTTACTAGAGATCCTTGAGTCTTCTGGAGCGTTTCACTAGATGAGGTTGCATGTACCTACGATATAAGAAACATAATTCCCTTTCTGATTACTTGTGACATATACATATGCATTAATTTATTCTAAATGAATACCTTTCTTTTTCGTGAAGTTTCCCCTTGATTATTTTTTGGCACTTCAACATTCATATGAACCTGTTAATACATGTATGATGTATAAGAGTACTGTATGCAATTAAATGAGAAGGAGGAAAATTCATGAAATGGTAGGCATTCAATTATTAAGTCCAGATCACTCTAATCTAGCTACATTAGACAAGCAAGATTCTAGTAATTTGATTGAATACTGTACTAACCTTTTTTTGTCTTGTTGGAATTCTTCTTATTTGTTTTCTCTATTCCCTTCTGCATTCTCTTGGTAGGAGCCCCTTTTGTATTTGATTTTGATGGGTCAAGTACTGATATTGAACACATGTTCGGATGCATATTCTCATCATCAATGTCCCCGTACACCACACCCTGCTTCTGAGCTTTTCAGAGATTGATTAGCTATTGTACATTCTCTCATGGCTGCTTTCAGTGCATTATATGCAATTTCAAAACTCTCTTGAGATAGTGATCCTTCCTTACTCAACTTGGTAGCTTCTTGAAACAATTCCTCAAAACGTTGCTTCTTGGATTAGAGACCCTTTGGTATACTCTGTGTGGTGGTATATTTGCTATTCTCCGTCTTCGTCCATCGCTCTAATATGTACTTAGTTGGGATCTCAAAGCATCCTAGAGATTGCAGTACGGCAAGAGCATGTCTACAAAGAAATCCATTATATTCAAAAAGATGACAAGAGCAATAAATCTCATCTGTACTTGCATCCCTTTGTACTAAAAACTCATACTTTTTTTCAAAGTCTTTAACTTTGAACGCTTTTATCTCACCATCTTCATTCTCTTTCTGTACATAACATCCTCCAATTCCCAAGACTTCCTCCCCAAACTTCTTAAAAATTTCATGTGTGTAAACTTTGGACATTTGTCTTTCAAATGGTGATGGAGACTTCAGAACAGGTTCCTTCTCCCATGTTCTGAAATCTTCTTGAGCTGCTCTTCTTTGCATATCTCCGAAAGCCAGATCGCATTGTTCAACAAACTCTTTCAAAGAAGTCTTTTTGTGCACATATTTATCAAAAAAAGAGTTAATACTTTCAGAGCGTGGAGTAGTAGACATGCCAGCAAAAAAAGTGTTTCTCATGTACGTGGGCACCCAATAGAAACGATCTTCAAATAGGGACTTAAGCCATTCATATGCAACCCCATCAATATGAAATCTTTCAATCAAATCCCACCACCTTCTCTCATATTCTTCACTTGTCCATCAATTGTAAATACAATGGTTGAATATGCCCATAAAATCTCCATGTTTCTTAATTATATGGCCAAGTTTTTCAGGGACTTTACTTAATATATGCCATAAACAAAAACGATGTCGAGAATTTGGAAATACCTCGGTAATGGTAGCCTTCATGGCTTTGTCTTGGTCAATTAGTATTGAAGTTGGAGGGGTTCCACCCATTGCTCTAAGCCATGTTTTCATTAACCAAACAAAAGTCGATGTGGTCTCATCTGCAAGCAAAGCACATCCAAGTAGTGTTGATTGAAAATGACTGTTTACACCAACAAACGGAGCAAATGGCATCTTGTACTTATTTGTGATATACGTAGTATCAAATGAAACTACATCTCCAAAAGTCTTGTAATCTTCACGCCCTTTTGCATCAACCCAAAAAACATTTCTCAAACGGTGATTTTCATCCAAATCCATTGCATAAAAGAAACTGGGGTTCTCTTCTTGCATGTGCATGAAATGCTCAAGCATAGCATTAGCATCCCCTGATTCTAGTTCCAGTAGTTTCCTTTTATCAAGATGATTTCGAAGGTCTTTTTCCAAAAAGCCGATATTATCATATCCCCCATGTTGCTTGGCCAGTGCCGCAAAAATCAGATTGGTCTTCACGCCAACCCCATGTAACTCATCAACATTGACTTTGTCCATATAGGAAATACTCCTATGAGATGGGAAATAATGTGATAACCAGGAAGAAGTTCATGATTGTGTTCTCTGATAAAATCTTGAACGAACCATTTTCCGTAGTTGTTTCTTTTCACATGTAAGATTGCTTTGCAATCTATTTTACAACAAGGCCTCGGGTTTGCTACATCTCCATCCTCTCGTTTCTTTCCATTCCTTGTACATGTAAATCTCACATCAATAACCTCTCCAGACTTCTTTGATCTACGACTAGGTCTAATCTTAGCTGCAAATCCCATTTGCTTTGCATAGCTCCAGTAAAATAATTTTGCTTCTGTGTGTGAATCGAATTGCATACCAATGTAAGGATCCGGCAATTCTTCCTTTTTATCAGTAAGGTCTTCCTCATGCATTAAATTTTCATCAACACATTCATCAACTTCCTCGTCACAGTCGTCAACTAGTAAGTTCAGATCAATATTTAGGCTCATTGTTTAACCTATATATATTAAAGAAAATATGAACACAAATTAAAAAATTTAAAAATTGAAGATAAATGAGAAAACAACGAGTAATGGGTATATCAACAACTAAAAGAAAACAAAATCATCTCAAGTTCGTTATTTTTTTTAAACAACACCACCACAAAAGGTTAAATATGAATACACCTCATATAATTTACCAAAGAAAACAAAGAACACAGATATAGCTCCACACCTCATTTATATATTTAACATAAGAAAATATTGGAATTACCTCAAATTAGCAACTTCGAATCTGCACACCACCACAGATGAAATAGATTATACTCCTACTTCAACATGAGAGATGAACAATTGAAGTTTGTGGTTAAAATTGAAACGGCACTTGGTGTTTAAGAAAAAAGAAGAGGCAGCAAGCGAGTAGTCTGATTCATCCTTCATACATGGCTTTAATAGGGGGCAAAAGAGTAAAAGTGGTTGATGAGACATGGAGGGAAAAGCCCAAAAACGTGTGGGTTCTGAGTGGAGGATTTCTCCAATTATTTTAAGGGGTATTATGATATTAGTCCAGTCAAACTACAACATTTCAAGAATAGTCCTGTAATAAATTTTTCAGCCATTTAAGTATACATGTTTCTTTAATTTTGTTAGTTTTACTTATATGAAAAGAAAAATACATCGGGATGGGGTCAGGGATGAGAGAGTGTTTCACGGCGGGGATGGGAATGGGAAATCCCTGAATCATACAAACAAGGGATAGATACGGGGTCGGGGAAGGGGATATGTATTGGAGATGGGTCTCTCTTTAACTGTGGGGAGGGGATACGTATTGGCTGACACAGAAGACCTAGTTGGTATTGGTGGATCCCTCTTTTGATGGCTGTCATCAACATCAATGTAGCACTATGGGATCATTCCGGTGTACATATAAGCGAAGATAAACCATCTCGACACGCGTGCAAAGTACATTCTTCTTCTCGCTCACCACACATCTTGAATGAGGTAATACAGGACCTCAATAACATATATTGGGATATCAGTCTTCACCAAAAAAAAACGAACAAAAGCAGATCTATCAAGAATAATTCTACCAAAACAGAAATTGCATCCACTCATATGTAACCAACCTTGAATCTGTGGCCTTTGTATCTTTGACAAATTAGGAGGATTTACGCTCACAATTTTACTTAGCTGCTATTCGTGGATCTTCTTTTGATTGTTGCCATCAACATCAATGTAGCACTTGCATATATGGATCATTCCGGTGAACATATAAGTGAAGATCAACCTTCCCGACACGCATACAAAGTACATTCTTCTTCTCACTCACCACACACTTTGATTGAGATAATACAGGAACTCAATAGCATATATAGGAATATTAGTCTTCACAAAAAAAAAAAAAAAATCTATCAAGGATAATTCTACCAAAACAAAATTTCATGCACTCATATGTAAGTAACTTTGAAACTATACCCTTTGTATCTTTGACAAATTAGGAGGATTTACACTCATAATTTTCACCATCTACTCAAGAATGCTATCGTTATATACATAACGAGTTTCATGAATTAGATCAGACGCAAACCAATGCATAAGAATCCAATAGTTTCTTGCCCACATTGGCTGACATAAGCAACTTAGCTAGCATTCATGGATCTTCTTTTGATGGCTACCATCAACATCAATGTAGCACTTGCATATATGGATCATTCCGGTGAACATATAAGTGAAGATCAACCTTCCCAACACACGTGCAAAACACATTCTTCTTCTCACTCACCACACATTTTGATTGAGGTAATACAGGAACTCAATAACATATATAAGAATATTGGTCTTCACAAAAAAAAAAAAAAAAAAAGATCTATCAAGGATAATTCTACCAAAACAAAATTTCATGCACTCATATGTAACTAATTTTGAAACTATAGCCTTTGTATCTTTGACAAATTAGGAGGATTTACACTCATAATTTTCACCATCTCCTCAAGAATACTATCGTTATATGCACAACGAGTGTCAAGAATTAGATCAGACGCAAATCAAGTAGCCAAGGCATGATCATCCAATAGTTTCATATCCACATTGGCTGACACAAACAACCTAGATGGCATTTGTGGGTCTCTCTTTTGATGGCTGTCATCAACATCAATGTAGTATTTGCATATGGGATCATTCCGGTGTACATATAAGCGAAGATCAAAAGAGGGATCCACATATGCAAGTGCTACATTGATGTTGATGGCAGCCATCAATAGTGGGATCCACTAGTATCAGCTAGGTTGTTTGTGTCAGCCAATGTTGCCCGTATAGAAGTTTTTTAAAAAATGGATGTTGTAACCTTATTGGCCTTCCCAGATGATTAAAAGCATGGGTTTCTACCGCCTTTCCCTTGGTGTCGCAAAACTTAATGGTCATCTGGTATAGCAATAGCAGCACCCAGTGAATGCCCTGCAAGGCAGATATCTTTGTGCTCGTACTTCTTTGTAATTTTTTCTAATTCTTGAAAGGCCATTGGTGCACTGGGTGATTTCATATGTGCAAGCATGTGAGATCCAAGAAGCTTATCTCATTCCAATACAACGCCAAATATTCTTCTACTTTTGGCATCACATAACTGTTTTGTCCCTTTATATTAAAATTGAGTCCACCATACGCTAGGAGGATAGAAATAATGATCTTCTTCATTGGACATGTACACTCCATGCACAAAGCAAGCCATGACTTTGGCTTTGTAGGTTTCATCTAGCCTCTGTTAAACAAGACGTTCAAACATTATTTTGGTTCCGTGTTTAGTCATAATGAAGCATCAATTAATTGCTACCAAAAGAATACAGGAGTAATATTAAGAGATGCAATATGGGGTCATGGCAAGAAGTGATTAGAACTAAAGGCGAGCAAAACTGAATTGATATTCCTTTCCGATAAGCAGCCTCCACCCCAATTTTTCCCTAAAACTGTTAAAAATTTATAAGGAAATAATTGTAGATTGTTCAAATGCATTTGTGGTTTAGCAAGGATAACATGGTCTGATCATAAAACTAAATGGCCAAGTTCAAATCACACAATATAATTTTCTACCGGAAAGGAAACTAAATGAGAGTTTGTTTAAGGAGATGATGAATGAATGGATTAAGGAGAGATAGTTTTAACTGGGACATGGATTAAGGAGAGAATGAAGAAACAGATTAAGAGGAGTTTGTTTTGATTGAGAAACAAATTAAGGAGAGGAAGATAATTTCCCGATACATCAAATGCATTGGGAATTATATGCATGTAGTTGTGGTCTTCAGTGATGTTTGGTATATGGTCTCGAGTTTCACTCTCCATGTTTAGAATAATAGTTGATCTCAACACATAGTCATATTGTAGTCATATTGCACAAAAGTCTAATGTCATTTAGATGAATCTCATCACCAAACATGTACTCTAACATATCTCTCGCAACCGAAATAGGATACTTAACTTTCATTATCTTTTTGAAATCTCGATGGATTCGTCAAACTGATGTTTGGAATAACAGTTGATCCAACAGACAGAGCCATATCAAAGCTTAAATTGGAATAAAATACTTTACTACTTTTATTTATTTGATGTCTTCGATGGACTCATGGAACAAACATTTATAATAGCAGTTTTTTTTTATATATTTTTTTTAAGAATTTATAATAACAGTTGATCTACCAAAACTACGCCATAATGTGACAAAGTTTAATCTCCCTTAGATCAATCATCTCATATAAAGGGGATGGAAAACTAAAAAGAGGATTTCGATGCACGAAACTTTATATAATCGAACACAATGGGCCGATCGTCTTGATCATAATCTCACAATGTTCTCAATATAAGCAATAAACGTTTGCCAGCCTCTATCCTAATCACATAAAAAAGAAGCAATAAGCCCCAAGAAATAAATATACTATTTCTACATTAAAATTTTTAAATGGTATGGAAATAAATATACTATTTCTACATTAAAATTTTTAAGTACTTGGAAATTTTCTATGAAACTTTCACATAGTCAATTATCAATTTTTTCCGCCTTAAATAATTGAAAAAACTTCATTATATAATGAATTACAATAATCTTATAAGAGTATTAAACGAAGAATTTTAGTAGATTCTCAATCTAATTAAGGAGGAGCATTTTTTCCTGAACTATAATTCCCATTTAAAAATTTTAATGTAGAAATAGTATATTTATTTCACTTTGAGGCGTGTTTGGGAGAACACACATTTGGAGCATGTCCCCCTAGCATCCCTCGTTATCTAAATGTCTTTTGCTACTTACTTTTAGTTTCACTTTGCTCTCTGCCACTCACTTCGTTATCTCTTGTTACCCTCTGAGATCAATTTCCATTAACTTATGCTACATGTCATGTTCTTATTGGTTTTGTAAAAAAAAAATTAAAAAATTAAAAAAAATAAATGTTCAATTTCCTTCTAATTATTTTTTAAAATAAAAAATTAATAATAAACTTTGTGTACAAACTGGTAAAATGTAAATACGTACTCCAAATAATTTCAACATCATATCCATTACAAACTCCTTCAAATTCATATCAAAATCATAACAAATTATCCGAAATTTATTATTAATTTGTTATGATATGATATTGGAATAAATTGTTACAATTTTGATGTGAATTTGAAGGAGTTTGTAATGGATATAATGTTGAAATCATTTGGAGTCGGTAGTTACATTTTACCAGTTTGCAGACATAATTTATTATTAATTTTTTTTAATTTGAAAAAATAATTAAAAGGAAACTGAACATTTATAATTTTAATTTTTTTTTTTACAAACCAATACAAACGTGAAACGTGGTATAAGTTAATGGAAATTTAACTCAGAGGGTAACGGGAGATAATTGAGTGAGTCATTTTAAGCTATAGGAGACAAAGTGAGTCATTTTAAGCTATAGGAGACAAAGTGAGACTAAATGTGAGTAGCAGGGGGCATTTGCATAAATAAGTGTAATATTAATAATATTGCTTTTGAGCAACCATGGTTCGAGGATGAATTCTTCCTGAGTTGCGCTTGCTCTGGTATGGACATCCTCATAGAAAACTTACATTGACACCATCTTTCCTTTTGGGATGTACAATGATGTCATACTTCAGGAATGGTATCTAACATCCTTTATGGCATGTTTACTTACTGAAAAAGAAAATGCAAGGAATCATTAGGAATCATTCTGTTTCCTTATTTCCCCTATGTTTATTAACCCAGTTTGAAATCAAAATTATGTGGGCCATAAATCAATTTAAACATAAAAACCCCCCAAGCAATGAGAATCGGATCCCCAAGGGGGACTTGGGTATCCGATTCCAATTTCTGATTCACATTCCCAATTTTTATTTCTGATTCCCTTTTGTAAGTAAACATGCTCTTATATCACATAGCAGCTTTGATGTACTTTCAGAAGCTTCTTCATTTTTGTAGCTGGATTTGCCTCATCACCAAGCTGCCGTTGACGTTGTCTCCAGCTTTCGCATTTCATTAAAAACTGACAAGGGCATCATGGACGAAAGAAAGGAAGGACAAAGACAAGTCAATAATACAATCGACATAGAAGCACAATTACATCTACGAAACATTTACCTAAAATAGAAGACAACTGAATATGTTAGAATCAACACAAACTTCCTTTTTTCACATGATAAAATATATCCAAAGGAACAAGCAACTAGCTAACTATATCTTGGGTTACCATTCATTCCGGTGAGTGCAAGTAAAACAACATGTTGGTGGAGAGGCCCATAAAGAAGTAAGAATAAGGCCTCCGTGCTTTCCATCACTCACGTGCAACTTTGCAAACTAGATGGAGAAAGTCTATATATACAGTAACTTTGCTAATCACTTGATGGCTTTTGGCCCACCCTTTCCAATTCAACTTCCTATAATTGTAACTAACCAAAACTTTATGTGAAAGTGCTCACGTACCCTTCGAAATGCTTAGATATTTCCAATTCCTACTGATCAGCAAATATCATTAAACATGTTAAGGTTGTATGTTAAAAAAAAGAAATTGGCATATGCAATTTATGCTGTGGGGTAGACGACTGAAGTTCACATGCTCTGTTTCAGAACTTCAAACCACTGACTGGCCTCGCAGGAGAAACGCTTCCCTGGACTCAGTGGCATATGACGTGGATCCACATGCAGGGTGCTTTTCTGTTAAAAAAGTTATAATCATTCATGGAAGGAGGGGTCATATGTGTTTTCCAATCGGACTACCGTCCTATCAAAATGCCGGGTGGCGGCGGGGGTGGTTGGTTCTGGTCTTCTGCCTATACAAATTTGGTTTCTTTGTTGATGCCGGCCAATTAAATCGCAGGCCCCATAAGGCTACTGCTTCATTTTCTGTAGTCCTCTTGGATGAAATCTCATTCCATTGTTAGTCTATAAGCATCAACTCATTAACGTTAATCTTGAAACATAATTTTGTACTATACGTGGGTGGTTAATCAGTGTCAATCAGTCTCATATGTGGGAATTATCTTTAAAGTGGTATGAAGATTTAAGTTTGTTCATGAACATGGTTGATTCGTGACACAAACGAAATCAAAACATATGAAGCTTTACTTTACTTTACAATTCGTAATGAATCAATACTTGAGTAGGTTGATGGACAATCTAACCGCATAATATGAAGCATTTGTATGTTGCAATACTTCTTACGTGTGGGCAACTTAAATCTAATATCATGAAGGGAGTTGATTCCACTCCAAAACAATTGTACTACTTGTAAGCCCTTGTTTGGTATGTTAGTTTTCTAACGAGGAATGATTCTACACACCTTCATGAAGATGGTTGATTCGTGATCACAATTACATCGTGATTTCACCGATTTCACAAGCCATCGTTTATGAAAAAAGACGTGTATGATCGTCTTGATATATCTTGGATCATTGGTTGAAATTATGGCACACCGCCTTGTCGAAACATATTGTAACTCAAGCCCATAATAAGGGAAAAATGGTCGGCATTGTGGTCGGAGGAGTTGGTTATTGAGTAGTAAATGCATGTTTGCAATATTTGGTTAGTGACAAGCGACCAGTTGGGGCAGGTGATGCTATAGATTCGTTCTGCATTTATTTGGAGTCCCAAATTTGGTCCCAAACACTTCGGCCAAAAATCTAGCCACAAATGTGGGCGCATAAATTGATAATTGGACTATACATGTACAGTAAATATTGATAATTGGACTATTCATGTACGGTATATATCCGGTTTATTGACCACATCAGTCCACTACTTTTTTTTTTTTCAAGACAATCATCTGTCTACTACAAATAATTTCACTGGATTTGAATCGTTTCAAATGAATGTCGTTGTATATTGTATTGGTGTTAATTGTCTGTCAATGAGCTAAGCTGCAAAACTATGGATACTAAAATAAGTGCAAATGATGCTCGTTGATGAATCGTTACCTGTTGATGAGTCGTTACCTCGACAGTACATGGGTGGGTAGGTCAATTATGGAGTTGGCCGTAATTATATCATCTGACATCTCTTACCTAAACTATCCGGAAAGCCATGTAAAAGTCAATACATGACAAAAGGTAAGGTTTTACTAGCTTTTAGTTCCTTTTCCTTGACATCAAGTATGAATCAACCTTCCTTTCAGAAAAAAAGAAAAGCATGAATCAACCTTTACAACTAGGTATTATAGATAATCATAAGAGGGGAGACTATTTTAATTTATGTCATTATCACAAGTTTAACTTCTTACGAACAAGATCTCTTTATTCTTACACGTCAATATATATATGGGGTAGTCTTTAGCCTGCAAAATGTACTCTAAAATCTCAAAGTTGCATGACATAGTTTGAAAATGCAAAACTTAACATCATAAACAAGATTTCCGCGGGAGCTTAATACTATGCGGATTCAAGTCAAGTATGGAACTCATTATCAAAGATTTATTAAAGAATCTCTATTAAACTTAATACACGATTTGTTATAAAGCACGTGTTATACATAGTTACCGATGCATCAACAACCATATTAGCTTTTTGAAAGATTGGCTTAGTTACTATCATTATACTTCTTTTTAATAAAATGGGACGGTTGGCCCCTCTCCTTTAGAAGAAGTAGGCACGTTCCTTTCGAGTTGGAAGTTATCTTTGCTCATTACTGAAAAGTAATAATGAGTATTACTATTTTCTTTTTTATTATCGAACGAGTGAAATTACCGTAAATCGCATGTGTCCGCCATTTATCTTCATTGTAACTAAGATATTTCCCAATTTAAATTTTCCCCATTGGGAGGTTAAACACCCACCTATATAAAACCAACCACTTCCCACACTGCCGCACCAATTATTAAACACTCACTCTTCAGTCTTCACTCTACTCAAAACGATGCGTTTCCTCCTATTCCTCCTTCCGCTCCTCCTCCTCCTCTCCGCCTCCGCCGCCTCCCGTAACCACCGCCCACAACCCGTTCCAACCGCCTCCGCCCACCTCGCCCGTTCCTGTAGCCACGCCACGTACCCCACCCTCTGCATCCGCACTCTCTCCACATATGGCGGTGCCGCCGAGACCCCCCGCGACCTCGCCCAGGCTGCCGTTGCCGTTACCCTCACCCGCGCCCGCCGCCTCTCCAATTTCCTCGCCGGAATCTCCGACCAAGGCCCCAAATCGCAGCGTACCGCCGTCGGCGACTGCGTCGACCAGATCTCCGATTCCGTCGACGAGCTCAGCCGCACTCTCGGCGAGCTGAAGCACCTCCGGCCGGCGACGTTCGAGTTCCAGATGAGCAACGCCCAGACGTGGGTGAGCGCCGCCCTCACGTACGACGACACGTGTCTCGACGGTTTAGAGGACGTTCAGGCGGCGGTTAAGGCCGATGTGAAGCGGCGGACTACCAATGTGGCCAAGGTCACGAGTAATGCGCTGTACATGATCCATCGCCTTGATGAGAGCCGTAGATCTAATCCCTGAGATTTCTCGTGATCTTGATGGACGGTTGTGATTGTGTTTTCTGGTGCTAATGTTTTAGTTTTTATTTTTAGTTGAAGGATGTACGTACGATCTTATCATGTATAGTACTAGTATAGGTAAATGCTACATAATATATAAATGTTTTTTAGTTATATCATCTCGTGCTAGTGTTTCTTTTCTTCAATTTGGATTTGATCATTTGAGGTTGATTAAGCTCAATCTTAGATTATGTGTTTTTGATATTTTATTCATTCAATTCTGGATATGTATGAACGAACATTACACATCTAATAAACAATCAATGTGAACGATGCACAACAAAGGAGGTAATCTCTTTTTGGTCCAAAATCACAATGAATTTGAAGTTAGACTCAACATATGGGTGTCGATATTGTGTCCAAATGTTGGTGATAAGAATGTTCCAAGAGCTTGATTCGCGTGCTCTCAGAAGATTTGTAGGTTTTTTTCTTTTCGCTTTAGACATGTGACACACAATTAAGATGGAAAAACAGAATGACAATAATAAATAATCGCATCAATTTAAAAGTGTGCGAACACGTGAAATCCAGCCTCTCATATGCAAAAATCGCAGTTTCCAAGTTTTATTTTTTAAATTTTGTCCTCTTTCATAAAGTGTTATGTAAAGAAAACTAGCACAAATTGCATAAAGCAATTGCGATTCCTCCATTCAGTTTCCTCCCATAAACTTTGCTAGAACATTTGATTAAACAGTATGAGTTTGATACATATAAATTAGGGAAAATTGCATAAATGCCACTTGAACTTTTCCACTTTTGTGCATTATACCATCCAAACTAAATTTTAATATTACAATATAATTTTAGACATATTGAGTTTTAATTGGTTTTACACTTTTTAATACAAAGTTACGTTCACATCCGCATTCGCTCATTCTCTTTTCAACTTTCTCAATTCCGTTAAACTCAACACGTGGTCCACTTTTTGTTCCTCACAAACTTCAAATGCCTTTTACTCATAACTTTCTAATCCACTTTTGTGCATTAACCACCCAGGGTTGATTTGTCTCAAATTCCTTTTTACACATTCACCAAGAGTGTACCCTAGAACTCTTGTGACATTTACAAAATACTTCACTTTCCGTTCGTTTGTATCGCAACCAATGAATCGAGATGGTCCACTGTTTAGATTATATTTGTAATTAATTTCTCTTGGGTTTTAAACCACCATTCAAAACTTCATCCTCTCATCAAATTCTAGACACCATTTTCCCAACCAACATGAGCCTTAGTTTTCTTTCTAGTTATCTGGAAGCTTTGATTTTTTTTGTTCTTAAAAAGATGAAGCATTTCTATAAAAATCATATGAATCAATAGTAAAATTAACACATTGACTTTGTTTTGAGGAGGACTACCCTAATTTATTAATTTGTTCTAAACTTTCTCAATTGCTGTAAATTCAAAATCTGGACTCGGCAACAACCACTCTGTTACACATTGGGCTTGCACCTGACCGGGCCGCAAGCGAATAATGAGCCTTGTTTCGTTGAGCCCAATTAGGTGTATTAATCCTCGGGCTCATTGTACGGAACCCGCCATTTCTAACCGGGCCAATTTGCCCCATCATAACTAACCGCTCGACCCGTTTAACCTCAAACTTAACTCACTTTTCTTCAGTCGCCACTCTCCTCCATAAACCCTAGCTAAAACCTCCTGAAGGGGCTTTATCTGCAAACATGGACGGAATCGAAATAGACGGCGGCCCAATTCCCGGCGAATATGACTCCGACGACATCTGCACCTCAATCCTCGCCCGCTTCAGCGCCTCCGCACGCGACGAGCACCACCACCTCTGCGCCGCCATCGGCGCCATGGCCCAGGAGCTCAAGGACAAGAGCCTCCCGTCGACGCCGGTCGCCTACCTCGGCCTCGCGTGCTCGTCCCTCGACGGCCTCTCCGCCCAGCCGGAGCCTCCTGGTCACGTGATCGAATCCTTCCTCACGATCCTCTCCATTGTTTTCCAGAGGGTCCCGCCGGCGATTCTCGCGAAGAAGGGCGAGTTTTTATCGGAGTTAATTGCCCGTGTTCTTCGGTCTCCGTCGTTGACGGTGGGCGCCGCCGTCTCCGGATTGAAATGCTTATCGCTTTTGCTCATCGTCAGAGGCCGTGTTAATTGGTCTGACGTGGCCTCACTGTACGGATTTTTACTGAGCTTTGTTACCGATTCACGCCCCAAGGTAAATTTACTCACTTTTGTGAATGTTGATTCAGTTAATGATATAAAATTATCGAAATTTCTATCGAAACGTAGTTGAATTAGTACAGAATGGTTATTGGGAAATTGTATATTTTGTCGAAGGACATCATCTTTATAGTTATATATTGCTTGTGGCAAGAGTTCGGAATTGCTTGAATTGAAAATCTTCAATACAGAACGAATGTTGCAAATTTGTTTGTTTGGTCGAAAGACATCATCTTTAAAGTTATATATTGCTTGTGGCAAGAATTCGGAATTGCTTCAATCAAAAAGTTTATGTATTTGTTGAATAGTTTATACGGGAATGACTGATCGTATACTAATTGCACTCGAAAACAGGTGAGAAGACAATCACATTTGTGTCTCTGCGATGCACTGCAAAGTTTTCAAGGAACTCCGCCGCTGCTCATGCCGGCGAGTGAAGGGGTTACTAACTTATTTGAGAGGTTTCTTCTGCTTGCTGGTGGGTCAAATGCTAATGCAAGTGAAGGGCCGAAAGGGGCTCAGGAGGTGTTGTATGTTTTGGATGCTTTGAAAGAGTGTATTTTTCTTTTATCAATCAAGTACAAAACTGCTGTACTCAAGTACTACAAAACTCTCTTGGAACTGCACCAACCACTGGTCACGAAGCGCATCACAGATAGCTTAAATGTACTTTGTCTGAGTCCATCTACAGATGTTAATCCTGAAGTGTTGCTCGATCTATTATCCTCATTAGCTCTTTCTGTCTCCACGAATGAGACGTCTGTGGATGCGATGACTTTTACTGCTCGCTTGCTCGGTACAGGGATGGTGAAAGTGTATTCCCTCAATAGACAAATATGCGTGATTAAACTTCCTATTGTATTCAATGCACTCAAAGGTACCTAATTTTTTCTTCTTCATTGACTTTGGCTGAATTTATGTTGCCTCCGATTCTTTGTTCCACTGAAATCCTGTTTATTAAATCTGTTGCCTTCTAGAAAGCAAGACTCAACATGTACTTTGGTGTTGTTTTCTTGAGTTTTGCAGATGTACTGGCATCCGAGCATGAAGAGGCCATACATGCAGCAGCTCACACTTTGAAGAGTCTGATTCTTGCTTGCATTGATGAAACCTTGATCAAACAGGGAGTTGACCAGATTGTAATGAATGCAAATACGGATGCAAGGAAATCCGGGCCGACAATAATTGAAAAAGTGTGTGCTACTATTGAAAGCTTACTTGGTTATCACTATTCTAGTGTCTGGGACCTTGCATTCCAAGTTGTTTCAGCGATGTTCAATAAATTAGGTACTTTTATTGCTAAATCTAACTGTTTTCCTCAATTTTGTACTAACCTATTTTTGTAATATCTTGAACTTTCTATCTCCTTTCCGTATAAGGTGTAACCAATGTAATCATACAGGGGTATATTCTAGATACTTCATGAGGGGTGCACTCAAGAGCTTGGAAGAGATGCAGAAGTTACCCGATGAAGATTTCCCCTTCAGGAAACAGGTCTTTTTCATTTTTTTTTTATTAATAAGTGATGAAAGATTACCGTGGTTTATGATTTTCTTATAGATCTCTATATTTTCTGATCCATGGCTATGCATGTTATTTGGCAATCATGAATGTACTGGTTGGCAGCCTAATGGTCTGTTACCATCTTTTACATTTAGGATTGTTGTCTTTTGATATTTGGTTGTTTGCCTGTTCATCTAATGCTAAAATAAGAAAACAAACAAAAGCTATACTTAGTTCAAAAGAAATAAGACACAAGCTAAAAGTCCTTGTACTGTATACTTGAAGCAGCGAAAAATAGTTCTGATTAGCAGAGCCTTGTTTCTGTTGCATTGTTTTGATCATGGATATCTGGTCAAACTCTTTGCTAGCATTTAGCAGTTTTCCGGTTATAAGTCAAACTCACTTCAGTTCTCTAAAGTTTTTTGAAACTTCTTGTGTGCTTTGTCTTTGCTTACTCTCATTTTGTGCACCACTTACTGACATAATGGTTTTTTTTTTAAATAGCTGCATGAGTGCTTTGGATCGGCTCTTGTTGCAATGGGGCCTGAAACATTTTTAGGTTTTGTACCTCTGAATTTGGAGGCTGAAGACCCAAGTCAGGTGAATGTTTGGCTCTTTCCCATACTGAAGCAGTATACTATTGGTGCACGTTTGAGCTTCTTTACAGAGTCAATTTTGGGCATGGTTGGAACGATAAAGGAGAAATCTAGAAAGGTATGGAACAGTTAGTAATGAATTACCAGTTATTTTTTCAAATGGAATATTTTGGTCACCTCTTATATTTGGCAGCTTGAGTCGCAAGGACGTATTCATTCATCAAGAAATACAGATGGACTTGTGCATGCTTTGTGGTCACTACTACCTGCATTTTGCAACTACGCTTCGGATACTGCTGAAAGTTTCAAGCATCTAGAGCAAGCCTTATGCAGTGCCCTTAACGATGAACCTGAGATCCGTGGGATAATCTGCTCGAGCTTGCATAAACTTGTTGAACAAAATAAGAAAACTGTGGAAGAAGTGAATGATCTGTCTGATAGTGAAGTAGATAGTGCCAGACAGAGAGCTATGGCTAATTATACCCCTGAAGTTAGAGCTAAAAACTTGAGTGTGCTCAAGACTTCTGCTCGCAAGTTACTGACTATTCTATCAGGTGTCTTCCTGAATACCACAAAAGATGATGGAGGTTGTTTGCAGGTAACTTTTTTGATACATTTGTATCTCTTTTTCCCTCTGTTTCCTCTCAATTCTTGTTTTTTCCATTATGAGTCCAATTTCTAACTTAGAATAAAACCTTCACATTTGATTTACATTTGTACTTTTAGAAAGGGAATGTGTTTATGTGGAATCAAGTTCTGTTAAGTAGGCAATAATAATATTTGCACCGTTTGCAGTCCACGATTGGCGAGATTGCTTCAATATCAGATAAAGAAGTTGTCTCAAGGTTTTTCAGAAGTACAATGCTGAAGCTTTTGAAGGTCACTGAAGAAGCAAGCAAAGCAGAAAGTTCTAAAGATGCTAATTCCATGCGGTATATCACTTTTCTTTTTTGTTTATGATGTTTTCCTCTTCACTTTTATAATTTTATTATAACTTTTTGCTCTTGGTGGAATAATTTTAATTATAACTTCTTAATCTTCCATCTTGACCGCAGAGCACAACTATTTGACTTGGCAGTTTCACTTGTGCCTGGTCTAAATGCTAATGAGGTTGATGTTCTATATAGTGCGATAAAGACTGCATTACAGGTTCTCTATTTGTCGTGCTATTTTGTTCGTTTTAAGGGATTCTGCAATACAGTTGAACTAACTAAGGGCTTCATATCTTCAGGATGATGAAGGTTTGATACAAAAGAAGGCATACAGAGTTCTTTCAATCATTCTCAGGGTATGCAAAATTTAATGATTTGTTTGCTTTGAATGTTATAGATTATCTATATAACAATGCTTATGTACTTTGATTTAAATTGTCATCATCGGTCAGTGAAAAATATGTGAAAATATGATTTACTGGTTCTAATTGCTTTGTTTTATGGTTGATATCGTAGCTAAGTAAAGAGAATGATCTCTCATAATAAGCCAGGAGAAACAATTATGTACTACTTGGCCATTCTTACCTATACTGCAGTGGCATTTTACTCTTGTCCCCTTATTTTCACTTACGACCTCTTTGCTGAACGTGTGATCAGGACTGTGATTGGTTTCTTTCATCGAAGATTGAGGAATTGCTTAAACATATGATTGAAGTGTTGCCTTCGTGCCATTTTTCAGCCAAACGGCACAGGCTTGACTGCTTGTACCTCCTAGTAGTCCATGTTTCAAAGGTATCTATAACCAAGCGAAATTTTCAATTCATCTAAAATGCATCTTTGCTGCGTCCGGCATTTAATTACTATGAACAAAATTTGATTTAGGTTCAAATTTTGTATTTATTCATTCCTATGAACTTGAATATTTTGTAGAGCGACATAGAGGAGAGGCGGCATGACATCATAAGTTCCTTCCTGACAGAAATTATTCTTGCACTGAAGGAGGTATATTGGTCATTAGTTGCAGCATGAGGCTTAATATTTAGTTGCCTTCCTGCAAGATCTAATTCTTGGTACTTTTGAGAAGTAAAAATATTGTACTTTGTGCCTTCTGACATTATCATTTGTATCGTTTGTTAATGGTTTCATTTTTCTTCGATGCAGACTAACAAAAAAACAAGAAATAGTGCTTATGATATCCTTGGCGAAATCGGCCGTGCTTGTGGGGATGAAGAGAAAGGCGGGAAGAGAGAAAACCTCCAGCAATTTTTTAACATGGTACAGTATTGTTTCAAACTGCGCAAATTTACCTATAAGTTCATGGACTAGAAGACCCTATCTTTTGAAGACTAGACTGCATGGAGCAGCCTTTTGTACTCCCTTTGTGCTTTTGGTTATGATTGATTCAATCATTTAGGTGGTCATCTGTGGATGTTAGTAGAAATTGATATAAATATGTAGAAAGTCTTAAGCTTATCTTATGGTCACAGGTAGCTGGGGGCCTAGCTGGTGAAACTCCTCACATGATCAGTGCTGCAATGAAGGGATTAGCTCGGTTGGCTTATGAGTTTTCTGATCTTGTGTCAACTGCTATCAATTTGCTTCCATCCACATTTCTCCTTATCCAGAGAAAGAACAAAGAAATAATTAAGGTTTGCTCCCCTATCTGTCAGATCAGAATGTAGGAGTTAAACATTGATCATTTAGGTTCCGTAAATTATTGAATGATTTATTATATCAGTTGATCTTAGATGAATATTTTCATTTGGCTTTTATTCTTAGTTGAGTGTTTCCTTGTTGCAGGCTAATTTAGGTTTGTTGAAAGTATTAGTGGCTAAATCAGAAGCTGAGGGATTGCAAATGCACTTGAAAAGCATGGTTGAAGGCTTGCTGAAGTGGCAAGATGCTACTAAATCCCACTTCAAATCCAAGGTTGTTTTACTTAATAATAATTGTTTGTCTCCATCTTGGCATGGATTCTGTTGGTTCAATAAGTTTGCCCAAATCCTTATCACTTGTTTGGTCAAACATGAATTGATTTCAGGTTAAGCTTCTGATAGAAATGCTTGTCAAAAAATGTGGGCTAGATGCTGTTAAGGCTGTGATGCCTCCCGAACACATGAAACTGCTTACCAACATACGGAAGGTCTGTTGATGGACGTCTTTGTAGAATAAAAGTTTTCCCTCACTAATTTCTCATCATCCTTTTTTCTTGTTGAACACAGTTGAAGGAACGGAAAGAGAAGAAACTAGGTTCTAAATCCGAGGAAGCTAGATCTCAAGTTTCCAAAGCAACTACATCCAGGTCTCATTCTTGTATAATTATAAAACTAATAAATGCTCGAGCACAACAGATATATTTACGTATTAATTGTAAACACTTGTTACATGATTCAACTCTCTCCTTAATATCTTTAGTTTCTGATTTCATCAACTCTGCGGGTTATCATTTCCTGTTTGAATCCGGGTGGCACGCTGTTTGTGTGTCGTCAAATGGCATCAGCAGTATTCTTTATGCTAGTAACTCCATTTATTTGCCCTCTTGGAAGTAAGGTTCTCCAAAGGGAGGGGGGTTGGGTCTACCAGTTGGAGGTTGTATCCCCCCAGTTCCGCCGAACAAGCAATTGTATCCCAAAGAACATGAGCAGCCACTAAAGTACTGTTCAGGCTTAGATTATAAAGTCATCTGAAAACTTCTTGTTGTGCTGATCTATTCTAGACAGTTTTTCTGTGTAACTTTTATCTCATTCTGTGAGAGAGTTGAACAAAGGGAACCTTACTTACATAGACATGTAGGTGTATGTATATATTTGATGGTCTCTGTTTTGTCTCTCTTTATTTTTTGAAATATTTATATTTATAATCTCTATATTTTTGCGACTAGCATCTATTATTTAGCTAAATTAGACTTCTCTTTGGCTATGTTTTGTGACTTTCTATTATTTCTGATCTTTTCAGGCAAAGCAGATGGAACCATACAAAAATATTTTCTGATTTTGATGATGAAGAAACTCAGGATAGTGATACAGATTATATGGATGCTGAAACAGTCTCTGGCAGACGTGGCAAGGCTTCCACGAAGGTCAAATCCAAAGCATCTTCCTTAAGGTAGGTTCTCTTTCTTAATAAAACTCGGCGGTAAGCAAGAAGCATGACCTAAGTAGCTAGAAGTCTAGCAGGTGTTCCTTGGATCCTATCTGATGGTCTAGAAATTGCGAAAAAAAGGAATATGTACAAGTGAACCCAATCCAATATAAGAAATTATATTCAGCAGATAATCTAGCCTGTGGTTCAATTGGTGAATTTTTTCAGTATTTTTCGTAAGCACTACATCATCCAATGCGCGAAATAAACTAACCGAATTGTTTGTAATACAGGCGAACAGACAAGAAGTTGCTTGATCAACTAGAAGATGAGCCACTTGACTTGCTTGATCGGCAAAGAACAAGGTCAGCACTCAGATCATCTGAGAATTTGAAGCGAAAAATGGAGTCAGATGATGGGCCAGAGATAGACTCTGATGGGCGCCTAATAATTCGCGAGGAAGGAGAACGGTACAAGGAAAAGCCATCTGAACCTGATTCAGATGCAAGAAGTGAAGCAGGTAGTCACTTGTCTGTCAACTCAAAGAAAGCACAGAAGCGCAGGAAGACATCAGAGTCTGGGTGGGCTGCGACTGGCAAAGAGTATGCCAGCAAGAAGGCTGGTGGGGATTTGAAGAGGAAGGACAAGCTTGAACCGTATGCATATTGGCCGCTGGATCGTAAGATGATGAGCCGGAGACCAGAGCATCGGGCATCTGCAAGGAAAGGGATATCAAGTGTGGTGAAGATGACAAAGAAGCTCGAAGGAAAGAGTGCCACAACTATTCTCTCCACCCAAGGCTTGAAGTTTAAAAAACGGGTTCAGAAGAAAGGAGGCGGCAGCAAGAAGAGAAGTAGGTGAAGAACTGACTTCTCCGATCAACACATTGTAGGGAAATCTGTACCAATGGCTTTTCTCTTTTCATATAAATTATAGGAACATTCTTGATTGATTTGTTCTTACTGTTATATAATAAATAGCTTGTGTTCTTGTCTCCTTCCACATCCATTTTATCGGCCATGAAATAACTGGTAAGGACGTGGTTTCAATATATTGCTGTCGGAATGTTTTCCAACTTATCGAATATCCTCATCTTCACTACAGGGGAGTTACTTGTAAGCATCATGCATTAGAAATAAAATAAACAAAACATTCCAGAGACATGAGCAAAGTTTGGCAAGAAAATACAACAATTGCTCGTAGTGCGAAAATACAGTCGGTACGGTCATGCAACTGCAAACTCAAATTTCATTACAACTATCTGATGAGCAAACTACTTGTACATGAAAACCAAAACCAAACAAGGCAGCTATTGCTCTTGTGACAGTTCAATGACTAAGCGCATACGATGATCCAACCCTACTGTGGCTATGACAAGGGAAATTTTTCTAACAATAAGAAACAGAAGTATTTCTTGATGATATAACCATCGGGTGAGGTCATAATATTCTACTTATGGGGACCTCATGATCAACAGACGACTTCTTGGGCGATCAACTGTCCAGCCAAATTCAGTTCAGAGTCACAACTTGCCGAACTGAACAGAGGATCAAATACAAAGGAGTCTTCCTGGGAGCTTTACTGAAAAGTGTGTATCAATCCCATCTGTAGAGAACAAGTTTTGCCCAACCTGCAAGCAAATTAAATGAAAGAAACTGACTATGTTACTTCCAAAGAAAGCAGTCCTACAGTAATGAAAAAGTGGGCAGTACGCAAACATATGCATACCTTCAGTGGGATGATAGCAAAGGTTGTAATAGTACACTGGATCTATCACTGCTTGTATGGGGCAAATAAAACTGAGGAGTTGTGGCCACCAAACCCAAACGAGTTAGACAACGCCACCTTAACATCTAGTCGTTCTTTCTTTGGGCCCACTAGTAGTTTCATATCCTGAATTGATGTGCTGACAGAATTAGATACCAGTCACATCATATATCAGATAAGAGTGGCAAGGCCACAGAAGGAAACATACCACACCCTCGTCTGGGGTTTCCAGATTGATGTTTGGATGAACCCAGCCTGTTCGTATCGCCTACGCAAAAAGAAAATTACACGTCAAGAACTACATTAAACCCCGGGAGGCATTATTTGCAAGTTGTATATGGTCTTTTGCATAAAAGAATGCAAAATATTCAGTCTTCCAAGTTCAAAACATCACATAAGTTACCTGTACTGCTGCGACAGCTTCTACAGCACCAGCTGCTCCTAGCAGGTGACCAATCATGGATTTTGTAGAGTTCACTCTTAGCTGTATATAGTAGAGATTTTACCAAAAATGGCAATGCATGATATTAAAATAACATATGATGTATGGTATGCATTGCGGTTACCTCAGGATTCTGGCCAAAACACTGAATCAGAGCATTATACTCTTTGAGGTCTCCAGCCGGTGTGGATGTAGCATGTGCGTTAATGTAATTAACATCTTCCCTAGACACCCCAGACTGAGCTAATGCCTTTTCTATGCAGAGGATAACACCAGCCCCTGTTTCAGATGACATTAAAAACAGATTTAAATTATAATGTCATGCCGTAATTCAAGGAAATAAAGTGTAAGGTGACTCAGGATTGGGGTACCAACTACAGCCATAAGGACACCTCTCAAAACTCAAAAGCAATATAGATAATCAATTAGTAGAGAAGGACAAACCAAAAAAGGCTATAATAACATTATTCGGTAAATATTTCCGCCTAATGTTCTTAAATAGTAGATTCCTCTTGTGTAAATGTGAAATAAAGTAATGAAACTAGCCAATCAACAGGAACAACTTGCAGAAGGTTTTTTTCTTGCTTCCTTGGCTCAAAAAAAAAAGGAGAGAAAGAGAGTGATATTGTAAAAGATGAAGCATATCACCATCAGGATGTGGCTCAGTCATGTGGTAAGCATCACATGTGAAGCTTCCACCAAGGAATTCTGCATAGATATTTGCACCTCTTTTCTGTAAAATTAAGAACCACTTATGAATTGAACACTCTAAAGTAGCATATATGAACAAAAACCACCCTAGAATTCATGTGACTTTAGAGAGACCCAAAAGCCATCATACTAGTCATACTTATGGAAATTAAAATACCTTAGCATGTTCTAACTCTTCAAGAAGCAAAACGCCAGCTCCTTCCCCCATGACAAAGCCATCGCGATTCTGACAATAACCAAAAGCCACATTGTGAGAAACACCCCCTGTATGAGCCTAATAAGGAAGTCAAAGACAAGGACTACAGTATCCACTTTTGGCTTTCGGACTGTAGTCACTTTACACTTGAATAACATTTCTAAAGTAAAAAACTCAATTACAATATCAAGCTCAAAACACATGAATACTTTAGTTTTAATAAAAATCACCATTTGTGCAATGCTTGTCTAGAATCTAGAACTGAATTTACACTCTCACAACAAACACATAGCATGTCTTATGCATTTTTACAATTTTTTGGTTCTTAAGAAGATTTTCTAAAAGTTTCAGCATTTAGCCAACCATGATGGAAAAAAAGCACATGAAAGTAGCATGGTTATTGGTAACATTACAATATCCCAAGGGCGCGATGCTTTGGTTGGATCACTGTTTCTTTGTGAAAGTGCTCTGCATGCCACAAAGCCTCCCAATCCTGTAGGGATAACATGAGAACAAGAAAATCATGATAAATTCGTGCAAATCTCAGTGAACATAACAGGAAAATAGTGTAGGTAAGGAATGGGAGCGATACCAATAGGTATCATCACCGAGTCTGAACCACCACAGAGCATAAGGTCCTGCACAAAATTTGAAAGAAAATTGAACTAAACTATAATTACATATTTAAGGATTGTTAATCAGGGAATCCTCCTTTCCAATAATGAGTATCCACTTTGCCACTAAGCTACTTCACGCTGTATATTCATTATAAAAGACTTCCAACTGATGATTTGCAGAACACTTACAGCTTCGCCTCTAATGATATGATTTGCCGAATTCAAAATACAGAAGTTGCTTGTAGCACAAGCAGTAGAAATAGAATAATTTGGGCCCATCCAGCCCTGCAATTTTAGGAGTAAATAGCAGTTAAAAGAACAAATACAAATCCAGCAGTCATCATAAATATAGAAGAACACTGAATTACATGCTCACCAGATCCATTGCGAGCATGGCAGAACCCATGTTTGTAGTTGCAAAAGGTACACAGAAAGGATTCATCTTCTTATATGAAACCCTTAAAGCTTCAATGGCGTCATTGAAGACCTGTTCAAGACACCAAATGAAGTCATCAGTTGGCAAACAATGAAGAACATCAGATTCCTTATCCCAGCTACAAATTTTGGGGCTCCATGTGGGCTATTGAGATTGATTTCCCATTTTCAGTGAAATATTATTTCCCCTTTGCATGAGGTTTCACTACTGGAGAGAATACTGTCCTAGATTAACAATTATAAAACATAAACAAGTCTGGCTCTAAAATTGAAGGAAGTTGTTTGGTGCTCCAACGAAAAGGACAGAAGCAGAGGATGTGGCATAACTTTACAAACTTCGAACTAAGCTTGTTGAAAGCACATAATTAAAGATGAATCCGTAGAAACTCTTGCAAGCCAACTTTTCACTGTTCTCCAACAAGTGTAAATAATGTTAAACCATTGAGCACTGAGGTTACCTTCATGCCACCCATTGCTGAACCAATCAAAACTCCACATTTAACTTTATCCAACTTTTCCATGACATCTTCTGTGATTCCAGCATCTGCCAAGGCTTTCTTTCCAGCAGTAAGCAAGTAAAGCATGAATTTATCCATTCTTCTTGAAAACTTCGGTGCTACCCATCCGTCAGTTGAGAAAGACTTGATCTCTCCACCAATCCTCTAAAGAGAGAAAAATTACTAAGAACATAATGTAGAGAAAGCAACGATTGAGGGGAGGCTTTAGAAATCATTTACCGTTGGAAATTGGGCACAATCAAAAGCTTCTATCTCACTAATGCCACTAACTCCCTCGAGCAAATTATTGTAGAAGACATCAGAATCATGACCGAGTGGGGTCACCACACTCATTCCGGTCACAACCACTCGCCTCTGTGTAGTGACAGGTTTCTTCTGTCTCGTTCTTTCTTCAGTAGGTTGCACAGCTATAGCCATGGTTTCCCCTACATTTCCAACAATAACAGTAATACAGACATGAGCAGAGATGAAAAACGAGCACAGATGAAATGCATGTCAGAGTATATGGTGTTCGAAAAACTACATATCTTTTGGTACCATTTCAATCTCAGGTAAGCTGAAGTTAGAATCCTCGGAAGTTTATTAGGCAGCAGAAATTTGTTCTGGAACAAGCATAAACTCACACACACGCAGACATGAACTGAGAGTCTCTCCTCTCTTTCCCAGTTCAGACATATCAGCAATTCATATGCGTCCGTCATTGAATTCCATCAGAGCCATTTTACAGTTAACCCAATTTTTTATCATTTTGCCATTATTATCCCACTACTATTTCAACAAACAGAAGAGAAGCATAACCTGAAAATTTTTCTCCCTCTTTCCAACAACATTGCTAAAAGGATAAATCAAGCTTATCACCTTCATACTTGAAAGAAGCGATTTTTATACCCACATAATAAACTAAACCCCCCACCCAGCAAACTCACTCACACAAAATGCATTGGAAATGAAAGCTACCCAGATTCTTAAATATTAAAATATATTTATATATACAAAACAGCAAAAAAAAGGCAACACACAATCAGCATGTTCGAATATACTCAAAACTGCAATCAAAAATCTTAATAATCAACTCATAGCAGGTCAAAACCAGCACACCATCACAAAGCACACAATTACCAGAATGTCCAGCTCCATGAAAACGCCTCTGCCGTCGATTCGGAGCCCCATTTTTGGATCCGAAAATCAAAGAGAGCCCATTGCAGCCCAAAGAAGACAACCCTTTGGAGCTGCAGTACTCATCGCAAGGCTCGAAAGCCAAGCAGGAGCTCATGAGGCCCGGAATGCTCGATCCACTGAACGCAGAAACCACACCCTTTTGGAATCCGGAGCTCAAGCTACTGCATTTGGACGAAAGCCTCCTCCTTCCGGCCCATCTCGGCCGCCGCCGGGAGGAGCTGAGCGCGGATGGCCTGCCGGAGCAGTCTCCGTCGCACGTGACCGACATGCAAGCGGCCACGAGCCACGTGCAGAGCGGGGATGCAACAGAGGAGGCAGCCATGGACGAACGACGACGAGCTCGAGGACGAAAAAAACCCAGATGCTCAAATCTCGAAAGAAATCAAAAACCCACCAAGACCCAATTGAAACGAATCGATTCCGAGCACACCCCAGTTGAGAAACGCTCGAGAAAATGACAATCCGCGGCTAAAGTTGGAGTCTTGATGGAGAAAAAGTTACGGGGTATTTGACGGAAATGAAGAACGAGAGAGTGAAGTCAAGAAGAATCGAATTGAGCATTCGATTTGATGGTGATGTTTAGTGCGGTGGCGTTCGAAACGGTTGGGAGAGGAGACGCCAAGTATTGGGCAGCTCTGAGTCGTCTGCAGAATAACAATGACAAGTGCTCTGCCTCTTTATTTTTCCTCTCTCTCTCTCTCCACCGAGTCACTCTGGTGTGTGAGGAAAGAGAAGCCTACAAACTATGGACAATTTTGTGTACAACATATCGCCTAGCCAAAGATCTATGACCAGAGAAATTTTGTACAATTTTTTTGTATTTATTAAGAGCTTGGTTTCATATTTTACCATATTAAAATGCGTACACGTATTCAATTGGTGGAAGTGACTGACCGGTATTCATTAGAATATGGAATTGGCTCAGTTTTGCTTTTGTCTATTTGTCAAAATGTCACTAGCCCTCCATTGATTTTTTTTTTTTAAAGTCCAGAAAGTATCGATCAAAGAAAAGAAAAGCCTTTACATCTCTGGGTTAATGTAGGATACTCTAGTTCAAGAATATCATCTGAACACACTTTTGATGAGTCCATGTGGAGAGCAATGCTGCAAACATCATGTCTGTTAAATAAGTTTCAGTCACTAAAAGGTGTGTTGTATAAATATGTTTTTTAGTGTCTATTTAAGCGTAGTTGTGGAAATCCATTGAATTACTTAAAACGAATACCTTGTAAATATTTACGGACCATGTCATGAAAGTGGTTCTTTACCCTGGCCACATTGCTCTTTGTTCAAATGCAAATAGTGTGGAAACAATATACGCACAAGCAACTCATTGTATGAATAAGCTTGGCGAAAATGCATTCATCCAAATCACATGGTATTATTGTAAATGTAACGTTTGTACCATGTGCTGCTGCTGAGTGATGATCATATTCTTCAACAACCCATAATAAGGCATCGAACTTGCTCCCCTTCAATAACTATTGCCGATTTCACTCGTCTACACTACCTACCTCGTAGTATTTTCCTGCAACAATTATTGTAGCTTGTATGCAACAATGTATTAATTTGAAGGGGGAACAAACTCCTACCTATATAAAATCGTCTGGTCTCCATGCTCCAATGGATGTATCTCCATTGAATGCATTACACGTAAATGTACGATATCAATTCAATAAGATGCGTCTATGTCTGGGTGTCACTATACTTTGAAAGACAACGTTGTCATTCAAACGACTCTTGCTACTTCAAATCATCTCCTCTTGTTTGTCTTTTGTATCCCCTTTCCCAAAATTGTATGCTTTAGGGCGCAATAACGTAGGTTTTAGGACTTTCTTAAATCGTAGAGTCGAACTCATAAACTTCGAGACCAAAAAGTAATATCAAATGTTCAAAATCAGAATCCTAAGAATTTGGGACAAGAATAAATTAGGGAAGGTGTTACATTACTTGAGTCATCATTGTACAAAAAATTCCAAAGCATTTCCAAATTATAGATCATATGTCTAAATGTGATTGATCTAGCTACATTATAGAGTAATTATTTTTTTAATATTGAAAGAGATTTCGGATTTAAAATTCTGACTCTAGTTTCATTTTATCACTATGAAATAATATAATTATGAAATACATATTTACATTAAAAGGTAATTACAAAATGGAAAAAGCATTGGACCTAAACGGTGACAACAATACACCAAAATCCACATCAAAATCGAAGAATAAACTAGGCAACAAAAAAGCAAGTACATCTGAACAAATTAAGAGCACATTAAACCTGAAATTTGTTGTACAGGAAATCAAACAAATGTACGTCCAACTATAAAATGCCATTGTGCTAGTCGGCTAATTGACCAACATATATACAATTTTGGTCTCAAAAGCAACATTTGCATGCCATGCTTGATGCTCTCATATTCCTCAATCTCATCGACTTTCTTACTTCACAGTTCTTCACACACGAGACAAAAATCCGTGTTCTAGTGCATTTGTCTTTTCCCATAATTACAAATTTTGCATGATATGCATTCATAAGCTTTCATATTAAAATCTGAAGATTCAAACGCCTGAAATCAAATATAATAGAAGATACATGTTTTTAATCGTTTGAATTACAAACTTCGTATTAAGTTGCCGACCTAAAAGATGTAATGCTTTTGTGGGATTGTTGCCAATTGAAGGGCTTGAACGGCAAGGGAGGGACTAAGTACAAAAAATGTGCGGTTGATAATGACCAACTGTATATCCCCCTGCCCCTAGGTAAAATCCGTTCTTTGTCTTCTTGTCCATGATTTGATTCGGTCAAGCATGTTCCATCAAGCATAATCCTAGATCCATTCATATGCTTTTAACCCTTTGCACCCAATGGTCAAGAATTTAGTGTAAAAAATTTACTAGTCCAAATACACAACTATAAAAAAAGAATTTACCGTCCAAGATCACAATTATAAGTATGTAAATGAAAATCAAAGTTAGAGAAAGAACCGAAATTGCGATTTGAACTTTTAACTTTGTACCCAAATTCAAAGTCAAGTTACTCCTTTCTCCAACAACGATTGTATTATGACTTTTTTTTGAAAATAGGAAAATAAAAAGGACCAGAAATGAATGAGAAGTCAACACAGGTAAGCCAAACGCTCATATTCTCAACCAGACTGTCCAGAAAGTTCCCATTCTTGGTGCATATTTCAATAAACCACTTGATGGCCAAATACATAATGGAAAAATTTGATTAGGGAGACCGACTCACAACCACCACCTTTCCTTTTCCCCAACTTCATCTCAACCATCCCCGAAAGCTTTTAAGATTTCTTTCAAGAAAAGAAACAGATATTTCCCAACTAAACTGTACGGAAAATAACGTTACATATGCAATGCAAACATATATAATAGTAATATTGTGTATCTGCCAAAATATTAATCATAAAAATGATGCTTCAAGGTGTTCCTCTCTTTGTGTGGCTGGCAATAAATACAACCTTATCAATGATCATAGATGACGTGAATATATCTTCGTCAAAAATAAAAAGATGACGTGCATATAATATTTTGGTCCAGTGACATTAGGGTCATATGTTTTCTGATTCTATCCAACTTTGTCTAATGGCTAGTCAAGGTTTCAGATTCAACAGTGTTGCATGAAACAGGCCAATTTGAAATGCCGGTCACAAATTCTTAACCCCGAAAATACCAAAAGTCTGAAATTTGATTGTGAAACAGGCCAGTTTATAATTGCAATACACACAGCAAAGGCCATGAAGGCCTGTAACTGAGAACTATATACCATCTGCTTAGGCCCAACTGAGGGGAAACGTAAACCAATACTGGAGAATCAGAGACAGATGAGATGACCATATGGAGCAACTTTCACTTCTTTACTTCAAAATATATGGATTTCAGCTTACTACTACATGAAAGAAGAGAAAAAACAAACAAATTTTATCATGAAAAAATAGCAGACAACAAGCTTCAAAAGGAAGAATCACAAACTTTCTTACACGATTTTTATATGTGCAAATGATAAGATACAAAGTGCACCAAAATGAGCAACAAAGAACGTGTGGTTAGTGCATCAACAGAAACGTTGGAAGCATATCTAATTTTGTGGCGCTGTAAACTGCACGAATGGATTCTCAGCTGACCGGTTAAGTAATACAGTATCGGCGTGCTAGTTGTTGTGTGGGCAAAGGCCTGAGATGAAATTACAGCTTCCTTCCTACCCTGCATCATATACCAGGTCCAAAACGTAGGAATCATTGCAACTCAGCATCTTATAAAATCAGCCGGACTAAGAAATATGTGAAACGTTGGAAGAACTAAGATGCTTACTTTACTAGGTATGTTCTGATGTTTGAGGGTGTTTCTCCTCGAGTAAAGTTTGAACCCTCTGTAACATATACCAGATTTAAGATAATTCTATGATAAAGAAGAGCAGACTTACTTTAGTAACAAAAATAGAAGTTTCGGTGTTCTACCTTTACCGAAGTTCCAACTTCCTCAAGTTTCTGCAGTTGTAATAGGGTTACCTCCCCTGAATGTGACAATGAATCATACCTCAGAGATTTTGACGGGGACATCTGAACCTGAAAATAGAATGAAAGAGAACTGATAAATAAAATAGAAAACCAGAGCCACAGTAATATGGAACTCGAGAAAGGAAACTGCCCCAGTTGAATATGATATGAAAAGGCCATTTTCTAGCATCTTCAACGGCCTAACCGGTTATGAAAAAGATAACCGATATGTCCAGACCAAGCTTAACAAAAGTCATCCTTTGATAGGGACTGAAAGGGTTAATTTTTAGTAATTGTAGTTCTTCGAACGTGGTGGAAAACAAAAGGCAGTGAGCATATGACCGTACCTTCAGATTTGGAGATTCTTCGATTGTGGATACTTGCCTGGAGAAAACCTCATTTGTCATGCTCGTAAGGCGCATTAGGACAGCCTGACATGAAAATCAAGGGAGATAAAGTAACTCATACTTAGGGATAACTTACAAAACAGCCATTAACTAAATCCGTCGGTACCTTCCTGAAAGCATTAGGATTTGCAATGCCATGGATTTGAACATCGTCACTTGGCGGCCTTCTCACACCAATATGCTCTATTCTAAGCGAGTACACACCAAAGAGAGACTGCAGATATCCTGAGCATAATTATAACGCTGTCATACCAAGTTCGAAGCATTCTAGAATCGAAACCTCGGAATGCACAAATTAACATACAACACATTGTCTTTACCTTGCTCAATCACAACATCCGCAACCGAAGGCAACAAAACATGCTTCTCCTTCTTCAACACCCCGAAAATCGGAAACGGAACTGGCTTCGTAACCTGAACTAAACAAACACAAAAACATCATCCGCTTGTAACCATGTTTCCAATAACTTCAAACATCAAAAGTACACAAACAAATACATCAAAAACATCAAACTTTCAAATTCACCTTGTAGACAATTGCATTGGGAGTGAGATAGAGCTGCCTGGACCGGATGTCCTTGCGCAGAATGAACCGCCGGACCGGAAGATAAAGAAGCATGAAGAACCCGATTCCCCAAGCTAATATCAGGAGCAAAGAGTAGAGAAGCCACTGTGCTGTTTGGTACTTGACGTAATTTTCCTCCATTTCCTGGAACGAAGCGGAGTAGAGAATTGTTTCATCTTCTTCCGCTGCGGTTGGGGTTTCTGAAAGCAACCCTTTCTCCAAGCTGCTGATTTCCACGACGTCGTCTGAACCCATTCGGGATCGCTCGCGGATCCGATCGAGCAGGCAAAACCCTAGGGGAGGAGAATGGCGGTTCGGAAGCAGCAACTCCTACCAGGTGACTTTTCTTCAGTCTTCTTCCGTCTTCAAGTTTCGTCTTCAGCTCGACTGGGCCAAGGAACGGACTTTTTAATGTGGGCTTTTGTCCAATGTGCTAACTTCAAGACCCAATTATCTCACATCGGAAAATTAAAGTATTATAGCATGATTCAATTAAATATCACATCTTGCTATATGTGATGTACGAACTGGTCTTTGTATACAGCTATGAATTGTGAGAGTACATTATGTTATGTATGAATTGGTCTTTGTGTATTCATGAATTGTGGGAGTACATCTATATCTATGAAGCACCGAAACTCCGAGCACATGGCGTTTCACGTCTTGGAAACGTTTCAGAAATGTTTCGGGAATGAAACATGGCCGAAACTTCTCGAAGCACGTATAAGAGAAGATTATAGGAGATTAGCTTTCAATCAAGTCATGCATGCATTCACCCTTGGTTCGGGGTTAGATAGTGTACACAGAACAACAATCAACTTTTTAGAGTTGTTGATTTCCTAGTTAAAAAAAACCTAGTTAGGAAGAAAAGGGAAAAGCCTCAAATTGCGCAATACATATAAAAGCCACAAAATATTCACCAGTATTTGCAGTTCTTAACTTTGAACTGAGCATTGAAGATTGTTGGTGCTGGATTAATAGACGATATGATAGGAATTCTCGGCGGAAGAGATTTTCTAAAGGGATGCAGCGATCTTCTATTCGCTTTAACACCCCATCTTTTGATAGTTTTCACAATTGCAGGTAAGTATTTTAGATACAATTCGTATATATTTGTGACGAGTCCGATATTTAATTGTGTCTACATTGATTTGTACATGAGCTAATATTCGAGTGGCTACTAATTTGTATGAGCTAATACTATTCATGTTTGCTGCATCATCGCGATATAGGATTGGAGAAGCGCAGGGCTGAGAGAATTGTAAAATTATCCTCCTTGACCTTCTTGCAAGCCTGCCCGTGAAATCACTTTGTTGCATGCGGGCCGTATCTAAGACCTACTTGAACATAATTGATGATCCAGCTTTTGCTACAATGTACGCTTCACGATTGCTTAATTCCGCGATGACTCCAATACCTCAACTTATGCTTGTCACTAAAACCACGTACTGTCCGAAGCGTTATGAATACATTGATGTAAACACCTTGCAATCCCTGAAATACAATGACAAGCAAAGGTTGGTGAAAAGCAGGCCTTGTAATATTACTAAGATTATCTCCCGGAAAAGGTACGAAGTAAGGTTTGTGTTTTGCAACTTGTTTTTATTTGAAAAGAGCGGAGAGCTGTTGTTGGTCAACCCTTTAAGAGGAGAGGCCTTAAAACTCCCAACAATCTATGATATAGTTCCAAGGGAACGCCATCTCACAGACTGGTGTTTGGCATGGGATTTGATGATGTAACAAGCACTCACAAGATTGATTGTATTCGGGAAATTCCACTGTACCCGGAATTCATGGTGGCCAATGTTTTCACATAGGGCGGCACAACGTGGCGAGAAATAAACGCAGTTCCGCAGTGTAAATTAAGCATCAAGCAGAGTGTATCAGCATATGGAGACATGCATTGGCTGATTTATCAAAATCAACATCGCATTATTTCTTTCGATCTCAATAAAGAGGAATTTGTATTCACTCCTCATCCTAAATTAGAGAAAGACATTGTTTCTTCAATGCAATTGCTTCGCTACAGAGGTTGTTTAGCCCTCGTGTCAACTAGAATTTCCCACTTAGAGATATGGGCCTTAAGAGATTACGAAACAAAAGTGGGAGTTAGAGTGCAAAATTGACACGGAAATGTTTTGACAGAATACGACTATCCTTTGTTTGGGACTTGCAGCGAATGGGAACATGGTATATTTTTCACGAGCAATGATGCAAGCAAGAGGATCTTTCCGTTTGCGTTCCACTTTTGGGATGCAAGATATAAATCCCTGGAATACATAGATCCTCAAACATTACTTCCAAGAGTCTTCAGTAGTGATCATCAACTTTGGAGTGGGCAGAATCTACTACAACCGCAACTGAGCATCTTCAGCTATACTGATGAAAGCCTGACTTCCTTAAAGAGATATGGCAATTTGGTTGAAAGAAAGATGTTCAGGTCAGCAGTTTTTGAAGTAGCACAAACAAGCACAATTTCTTTGGATTAAAAGAGAACGAAGAGAGTACAGTTAGCAAATATATTTTCATGCTGTAGGACTTGTAACTTTGTTTTAGGATCAAGTACAGTTAGCTAGGCAACTTGCACCCATGAGCTAATTGAGCTAAGGCATCACTCCATACTTGAACATCTGAGATGAGACACTCAGCTGTTCATAGAGGGCCATCTCATTCCCTTGGAGGTGCTCTTGGCCCTCCTTTATCTGCCATCATGGACATGGAATCTGGGGAACATAGGCCCCGTAACCTTTTCCTCGTTCCCTCTCCTGATTTTTACCAGCGACACCAATCACCAAGTCCAAAAACGGCCTATCTTCACCCCTCAAATGTTCAAGACCCACAAGCAAGAACTGAAATTTCTTCAAACCCATCTAACAAAACAGCGCCTTTGATCAAATTTGTGATTAGAGCAAACAAAAAACGCACACAATTCAGTGCCAATAGCAATCACTAAGTTCAAAAAGAAGTATTCTTTGCATCAAATTTCCAAAACCCACTAGCAAAAACTCAATCTTGAACAAACCCATGTACCAAAACAGCTCCTTTGATATACGATAAATTAAGATGCAGATCAGCCCATGCAGAGTTTTAAAGGCAAGTTTATTCATTTAAGTTTATGTTATGACAACAGTACGAGAGCCTAGTTTCTCCATATAAATGAGCCCAAATTCCACATAAGAAGCAACTTGTTGGTCAGATTAAGACCAAGGTGGTCAGCATTTTGTACTCGAATCCATTTTTAGGGATGAAAAAATTGTAAGTTCTTGCCAATCAATATGAGACCCTAATTTCACCATGTAACTGAGCCGAAACTAAGAATGAAGAGAAACCTATAAACTGGATTAATATGATGATACATGCGACAATGGGAGTGAAGGAATTACAACTTAATTAATTCAACTCGGTATCACTCAGGAGTCGAACAAGAGATCTCCTCGTAGAAAAACCGTATTTTAACTTTTAAAGTCCAATTTCTAGGGCTCTTTGTAGGCCCAGTAAGTCCGGATCCGGGTTTGGGTCGTGTTTGCTTAGTCGAGTAAGAAGTGAATTCTCAACTCTAAAAAAAAAAGAGCTTCGAAGCAGAACTGAAAAATGGTGGCCGCCAAGAAAAAACAGACACAACCCGAAGAAGCCGAAATCTTCGCGCCATGCTCTTTCTCCAGCCTCGGCCTCCACTCCAGCTTATGCGAACAGCTCGATGGTAAAAACCACGTTTTCAAATTTCAATCCAACATCAAAATCATGATCAAATTTGCTTCCAATCCAAATTACTAAAGATTACATCTTTTTTTTTTCTTCTTGTTGTTTTGAACTGAACAGAGAGGTTGGGCTTCAAAGCTCCGACCTTGATTCAAGCTCAGGCCATCCCCGTAATTCTGTCCGGCCGCCACGTGCTCGTGAACGCCGCCACCGGCACCGGAAAGACCGGGGCGTACTTGGCTCCGGTCGTCCACCACTTGCACTTGTACCAACCTCGGATTCAGCGCTCCGACGGCACTTTCGGTGTGTAACTTACAAACGTTAATGACATGCTTTTGAATTTTTCATGCGAAAATTGGTGTGTTTTGATATGTTGTTGAAATTAACATAGTAACTTTGACATGTTTTTGAGGTGAAGTTACAAATGTTGACATGTTTGGTTTGATTGCTAGCGTTGGTGCTTGTGCCGACGAGAGAGTTGTGTCTGCAGGTTCATGAGATTCTGCATAAGTTACTGCACAGGTTTCATTGGATTGTCCCTGGTTATGTAATGGGTGGTGAAAACAGGAACAAGGAGAAGGCCCGGCTGCGAAAAGGTACCGGAAATCATACTTTTTCATACTGGTTGCTGTCGAAGTTTCGGTTTTTAATCTGGTCTGCTCACTGCCTGTCTGTTGTTGTTCAGGCATATCTATTCTTGTTGCAACTCCTGGACGACTGTTGGATCATCTTAAGAATACGTCATCATTCGTGCACAAAAATCTGCGTTGGATAATCTTTGATGAAGCAGATAGGTATGCTACCCATAAAGTGTTCAGATTTGTTATTCTATAATCTCATATGAGCATGTATAATGCTATTGTTGTGCCGCATTTTGTGTTGTTTTCTTAGCAGTTACCATCTATATTTGGTGTGGCTTCCTTAGTACTTGTGCTTTTTTACAGAATTTTGGAATTGGGATTCGGGAAAGAAATACAGGAGATACTAGATCTTTTGGGCTCAACGCAACATGGATCGGCCACTAAGGGTAGTGATGTTTCAAGTAAATTCCCGTTCAAAAGGCAAAATGTGCTATTATCCGCGACCTTAAATGACAAGGTCAATCACCTTGCAAAAATGAGTTTAGATAAACCGGTTATGATTGGGATGCCTGAGAAGAACCAGTCAACTCCATCACATGAACGTTTAGGATCGGACACAGATGATGACCTACAATTTTCACTGAAGACAACAAGCTCTTCAAATGAAGATTATAGACTTCCAACACAATTGACCCAGAGATATGTAAAAGGTATGAACCAATAGTCATCCTTTTTCCTATTTGTTTCGTTTGTTGGGGGATGGGGTGTGGATTGATGAAGCTATCTAGTAGATACGGTGTTGAAGTTTAATGATCAAATTTCTTTGCAGTACCATGTAATGCACGACTTGCAGTACTTCTTTCCATTCTAAAGCATCTTTTCGAGCGCGAAACTTCAGAAAAGGTAAAGCCTACTTCTTGATTTTCCATTTTCTAATGGTTATGGAAGCTTTTTATTGATAGTCTTAATAATCTTCATGTTCAAGAATGTACATGTCAGTTCTATGATATTATGCTAGTGAGTTGTCCTCCAGATTAACAATGCATCGTAGTTACTATATTCAAAATCTTAAAAGGAATGCTTATATTGTTGACACACTTTGGACTGCTATGTGCATTCTTCAATGTCATTTTTTTATGCTTTACTGTGTCAGTTTACTCACATACTCATTTTACAGATTGTGCTCTTCTTTTCGACATGTGATGCAGTGGATTTTCACTACTCCTTGATAAGTGAGTTTGAATTCAAACCTCACTCCGGACCAGAATCAGAGCTTAAGCAAAAGTTTGTTGGATGTAAGACCTTCCGGCTACATGGGAATATGGAGCAGGAAGATCGAAGAAATGCATTTGAGACCTTTAAAAAAGAAAAGTCAGCTCTTCTTTTGTCCACGGATGTTTGTGCTAGAGGTTTGGATTTCCCGAAAGTAAAATGTATTATACAGTATGATTCTCCAGGCGAGGCTACTGAATATGTTCATAGGTATTTGGACTTGACCATCTTCATTTTCGGTTTCCCCATTTATCCCCTTTTTATCTTGCATCTGTGAGCCAGAACAAGATTTTTGGTCTGTTCTCAGCCTATGGATGCTGATTCAACTACTTGACAACTTCTTGTCTGCAACGTCACATGATTATGCATCATTAATCCTCTTGATACTCATGCTTTTCGCCTTTAGATGCACAAAAGAGACCCATCACCTATTTTCCTAAGTCATTTATTTGAAAAGCGTTAATAGCTAGTTGGTTTTTAAGATGGAGTAATGTTGTTTCTTCTATGGCTAGATTACAAGGTTATTTGTTGCAGAGCTTTCTTTCTTTCCATGGAAAATTCCTGGGCCAAGTCTATTATGCATCTTTAGTGTTTTCCTTGATAATAAATGTGGATCCGTAGGGTTTGATGTTTATATAATTCTTGATGTAGGGTTGGTAGAACTGCTCGGCTGGGTGAAAGAGGAGATTCATTGTTATTTTTACAGCCAATTGAAGTGGACTATTTGAAAGAGCTGGAGAAACATGGTGTTTCTCTACAAGAGTATCCCCTTCTCAAAGTATTAGATAGCTTTCCACTATTCGGACATAAGCATATCAGGAAGTTTGTTTCTATTGATGCGCATCCTTGGGTAATGTCTTTGCAAAAGGCACTTGAAGCATTTACAGATAAGGTACTTATCTTCTCCTGATTCCTTTTCAGCATCGAGCATGCTTTATTGTACTTGTTTGTACTGTCAAGAAAGCCCTCGATCCAATTTTTAGAATTCTGTTATTTTTCTGAGTTTGACCAAACAAATGCGATAGTTTGCATGTCCTGGCGATTAAAGAACAGTCTTTAGTTAGCCGCTTTGTTGTGGAACATTTTCCTATAAAGAACTTTGTTCACAAACCTTAAGAAGTGGCATTCCAAATCAGATACTTAAGTAGAATATACAGATTTGTAGATCTAACGATTCATGATAATTCTGATTATTTCTATGTGATTAACACTAACATGTGCGTTCATTCTATTTTTAGCCAAATGTGAAGACACTGGCCAAAGATGCATTTTGCTCTTGGGTCCGTGCATACACTGCCCATCGTGGTGAGCTGAAAAGAATTTTCATGGTGAAGAAACTTCACCTGGGACACGTCGCAAAGAGCTTTGCATTGAAAGACCAACCTTCCTTGGTCGGTAAAACATTCCAGAATCAAGAAAAGAAGAGGAAGAGGGATGAAAAGCACAAGGGACAGTCAAGAAAGAGGAAGGTTCCCCGAAAGACATGATCCCAGATCTTGCTACTAAGATATAGTTAGTTGCACTCTAGGAGATGCAGGTGGTCAAAACATGTTTCGGTTAATTAGTTTTGTATGCTGTAACAAAGTTTACATGTATTGTCGTGTTGGCTCGCCATGATACTTGCTTGCAGTATGAAGGGATGGCGGTCAACTAATTATGTGTATACTGAGGATAATTTGCAATGCGATTTTGCCCTTGCTTGCAAATTTAAAGAGATAATTTGCTGTTACTATTTTCTTTGGATAATATGCACCTTGTTTTGAACATACTTCCAGCCAATGTTCATCAGTTGTGACTTCTCAAAGCTCATGGCCCATAGCGCACCTTGCCAAAATGGACCATATCAAATGGGAGAATGTTGCAGTCTTCTCTAAGATAATTTTCAACATGATGGACGACAACGACCTAAAATGGTCCATTATCCATGAGAACTAAGAAGACGACTTCAAAGAGGTATTCAAGCTACAAAGAGGGCTAGGGCAAAGGATGCTTCTCATCGGAGTTTGTTTGCCAGCGGCCCCAAGATAGTTGTCGATGTGACCCATGCATTAGGTTTAACAAAGATGCCTAACGTGCAAACCATAACAAATCAAACACCCACTATAGTAAGATCTTGGAATATGGTACTTGGTTTCTACTCATTAGGCGTATGACCTTTTTCCCATGATTAGATATTGAACGCGGTTCAACCTACTCATACTTTTCTTTTACTCATGAAAAAATTGTTATGAAACTATCATTTTTACGTTCATGTATAATGGGAAGTAAAAGAAATTAAGAGACACTTTCGCTAAGCCAGAAGGAGCGTCACCTAAATTTGGTATCTCAGAAGTTCAGAACAAATGGATCTATCAGTTTCGTGAAAGAATTGAAACTTGAACACAATTGAGCATCAAGACAGCTGCAACTTGCAAGCAGTCAACCATCTTAATGTTAGATCAGGGGTCAAGATCAAAAGCACATGGATTTGGAGGGAAATCGCCAAACTGGGATGGGGCCCACTCAGTTCTTCATCCTCAAGGCACCATCGGACGCGTTGACGAACTCAGGACCATAACCAATGATGAGGTGTCCATACCCCCACGTCAGGTGAATTTAGCCTCGGCTGGCTGGGTTCGGTTTTGCGTCTACAATAGCTACCGATTCCTACAGCTAATTGACTGACACTGTAGGCCCATATTGAATTCTGGTTTAAGCTCAGTACTCATCATTTGGCCCACTTCACGTCTTTGTTGTCGGGGTCAAAGATCAATCCTCTTTGAATATCCCTATGTTCCTTTTTCATTGTGACGGTACATGGCATCAACCATCTTGAATCGAGTGGGCGTGAGCGACTGACTTAAGACATTTCAAATATCTATGTTACTTTCGATGGCCTGCTAGAATGCATACGCTTGTTGCTGCATGAATCACCCATATGAGTGAGTGATTGACCTTAAAACTATATCTGATAGTTCTTGATAATGTTCAGTGACAGAACATGTATATATTTACGAGATTTCGAAACTCCTTAATGTCGAAGAAAGACAAACTCTATGTTCGATATAAGAGTAGACGATCAAACCGAAAACCCTAGTTCCGAATCTCCGATCGAGCTGAACAAACCAAAACCGGCGGTTGTTTCAATATTATTAGGCCCCTTGTTCAACAATTCCACTTGACACCCAAATGGAAATTAATGCCAACCTAATATTTGCTTGGAAGCAACTCACATGGCATCCAGCATGGAAATGTTAATGTACCATTAAAAATCAATCCATAAACCATTATAGTCGATAATGTTCCATTATATGTACTTTTCTTCTGCGCCAAATTAATCCTTAGATCGAATGCTTCGCATGAAAGTTCTAACTATACGCGAATGATTTAGTAGCCTCTACTTTTTTATGCAAAATTAATTAATAGTGAATAATTCACTAATGCAATAATTCAAGTTTTACCAAAAGAAAAAGACTGCAAAAGCTTCATTTTCGATACAGTAACAAAAAATTGACCAGTCCCCACGTGACTGACAAAAAAAAGTAAGCTTTGTAGCTATTCACTGCATTATTTTTCATGGATTGTCGGCGTTGCCATAAAAATGCAGCCTGACGTTTCATTAAACTACAGTTTTCACTTTAATAATTTAACCAGGTTTGATTCGAAGACACACCAGTTTTAAATTTTGGATGTTTTTTGGAATATAAAGATGGAATTGTGGCAAGTGTAGGAGACAATTTGAAGAAAAGGTTTCCCCCAACATGAATTGCTTCCGTCAATTTCGTTCTTTGCTTGCCTTTGGGGGATTTTTCAATTGCTTCCTACTCAATGTTCATTGTACGTTTGTAAATTTATGTTGGTAGGGATAGTTAGTGCTACCAAATATTCTCATGAAATCCAACCCCATGTTAAAGAGAATATGTACATATAGAATATAGACACAGATATTATTACTTAATTTTATTCAACTTTTGTTGTATTTTACAATGTTTAATACGATTAACAGTTTAATTATTTATATATTATCGATAAGGATATATATTCACATACGATCACTAATGGACACCAATGTAAAACCAATCTTGATCAACAAGTTGGAGGGAGGGGGAAGGAGTTGATTGATAGAACCCCACTTATTAATATAGTGGCAGTACAATAAGATGCCTCCTTGAAGATTTGGCCTACATGAAGAAAATAATAGGGAATTTATATCCCCACCCAATAATTATCTCTCCACACCCATCAAACTCTTTAATTATGAATTTACTATATTATCCTAACATGTAATTACTAAAAAGCCTGCCCACTTCAAATGATGCGGGGAAGTTTTGTTTTCATTGTCTTCGTACGGACGCCATTGCTTTTGCCACCGTATCTTCCTCTCTCACAGCTGTGAACAACAAAATGGAGAAAGAAAACTATGGGCAAACTATAATAAGCCATCGAACCGAAAGAATGTGCAGAGAAACCATCAACCTCTGACTATAATACTTACTCCATGTGTCCAAACACCCCACGACGAGACATCATCTGTTAATCTGCATCCATTAGTATTCTACCACTTTGGTAACAATCCAAATTTTGAGAGACTTCGAATTCCCGATATTCACGAACAACACAAACTTGTCGCTGGAAATTCCGACTTCTATGTCAGCCTCCATCATCTAAGAACTAATCTGAAACTCCAACCAAAAGCATACAAAAATAATTCATATTGAATGGAGGAAAAGAAAGATTAAAGCCAACATACCTACAGTTCAAGAACAAAACATCACCCAAATCAAATGGAAATTAAAAAATTAAAATGGAATGGAACCATATCAATCTGCAGTCAATCAAGGTGGAATATTTCAGCCCAGTCAGAACAACTTGAAAACCAACACAGTAACCGCTAATGATGAACAAAACCAATATAAGACTTCAAATTCGTCAAATTAGTCTTATTGACGAACAGGTGAATCAATGCTAGGTTCTTTTGATGTTCACCATTGGGAAGGGCTTGTGCCGCCTAGTGAATAGTGAAAGAGGGTCTTTTAGGAATTAATATTGGGTGTAGTAAGAAATTTTGACTTTAGAAAAAAATAAGGTGGGTGTGTAGTGTATATTGGGTGTGGTGAGATAATTATTGGGTGGGGATATAATCTCCCAAAATAATATGGCTATCTCATCTTATTTTTCATTGGATAATTCAAATAGCTTGGAGGCCCTCCTAATTTTGTAGATATTGTTGAATCACCTGGATGGTGACCTTAGTGGCTCAGTTATCAACATCATCACCTTGTAGTGGCTCAGTTATCAACATTGTCTGAAATCTCTATGTCTTTAGCCTTTTGAGCTCGTCTAGTAGACATCACAAAATACTTCAAGGTTATATATGTTCATGAAACCGTATGTGATTGAATCAGTCTGTTACACGGTAAAGTATTCTCCATTTAAATTTTGGAGCTTTTACAAAAATGTTACTATTAAGTGATGTGAAGTAATTAACAATACGTACTCTCTAACTCTCTAACGTAATGAAAACTAATTCATTGGGCCGTACGTAGTTTATGGACAGTATAGTTTGTGTCAATTTCTAATTGAACGATATATGTTCGTACTTTAATTCACTAGTATGTTATGTGGTGGTGTATTTTTCACTTAAGTTCTTGACTTATGAATATGAAATTGCCAAAACTACTAGGACCCAGGGGCAACGACTCGGGTTGAGTAGATCCATGGAGAGATTTTCATGTCATGTCATTGTCTTAAGATGTACTAACATCTCTTTCACAAAACTATACTTAGTTTTCATGGGGATGCATTAATTAAATCTCAAACTCATGAGGTTGGTTTAGTGGGGAATAATCCCATGATTAGCTTAATCCATTGATTAAAGACATTGTACTTAATTAACAATGATTAAAATGACACCAAGACATAGGCCCCATGATATAAATATATATGTATAATAAACTAATTTAGTTCGTCTCCTTATTGTCGCTTTCCTTTCTGCGCCATCAAACTCTATCATTACTAGCAGAGCCATGTGCAGGCTAACATGACTTTCTTAGATCATTCTCTTCGCATGCCATCTGCCACGGGCTTCGGAATCATTTCGTTCGCCTCTTCGCCTTAATTAATCAAGTTTATGAACCTATTTTCTTCAATTAGATTGTTTGTTATAATTAACTGTCAATTGTCAAACTGTGAATATCGACCATATCATAGTATTATAGTTTGGCAACAAAACATTATATGAGCAAAATCAATGGATGAGGCAGTACGTGAGGCAAACTCAGTTTATTGTGCCAAGTCAACAATTGGTGAGACAAATTGCTTCAAATTTTTTTGACGAAGAGAAAAGATATATTAATTAAAGCAAGAGTACATCATCTAATACTCGTGATTCGTTTTCACAGGTAATTGCAACTATCTATCTAAACTTAAAACTATCACTTCAGGAGGATAAAAACTACGCATGTCAATTAGAGTATCCCTAGCCTTATAAAAACTACGCATGTCAATTAGAGTATCCCTAGCCTTTCTTTTCAGAGGCCAAATCCATAACTTACAAGATCGTATTCTGCAGAAAAAAAAAAAAAAAAAAAAAAAAAAAAAAAAAACTATTCGGATGCGGATCTCATATCCGCCTACTTTGGGCAGTGAGCAGAGCCAAGTTAGGTCGGGTGGAAGCAGTCAAACTCGGGTTGGGTTGCATCCCGTGTCGAGGCAAACTACTTTTATTGACTTATAATTGTACTCTATGAAGCACCAAAACTCCGAGCACCTGCCATTTCGCATTTCAGAAATGTTTCGAAAACGTTTCGGGACTGAAACACGGCCAAAACTGCTTGAAGCATGTATATGAGAGAAAAAATTACGGAAACAATCTGAAACTCCACGTGGAGAAAGATTTTGGCAAAAAAAAAATTTATATTATTAATTAATTTTATACCTTAGCATTCATATTCCCTTCAAATTTGAACTTGAACTTGTAGTATTTCATTTGAATTTCAATTTTTTCTATGCTATGGAAGTTCAAAATACTGATTTATATAATTTTAAATGGTTTTTAATTAACATTTTCATAACGTTTCATATCGACCTTTTTTGATATTTGAATAATCGTTTTTCGTATCGTATCGTTTCGCCGTTCCCGTTTCTGTTTCTGTGCTTCATAGATTGTACCGCTCATATACATTTCACAAAGTTTTATGTTCAATTATACTAAACATATAGATGGCTCATAAAAACGTATAGAGTTTATGGCATGTGTATGTCATGAAAATTGAAAAAAGGATGTTGCACTTGTTAGTAATGGCAGACACAAACTTTTGTGCGTTCGTTGCGATCGTTGTCTACAGATCTTAGTGCTATGCTAATAAGCCAAAGACTGCTTTATATTTCCAATGTCGATCGAAAGATGGGTATATAGCATCGTCGGCTGCCTAATGGGGGACTTAGGTAACGGAAGATGATTGAACGACGAGGCGTTAGTTATGTCTTGTCTTCTTTTCTTTTTTTTCATGGTCGACATTTGTTGCTTGTGAATCTAATCAACGATATGTACGATTTGTGCATATCGCCTTTGTTCTCATATTGCTACAAGTGGTCGTTTGGCCACATTTTAAGGAATGGTTGGAGCATCAACCCGAACACAGCTAGCGCTTAGTCGACGCAAGGTTTCATTTTATTTTTGGTTCCATCCCAATATTTCATCTGTCTTTTTTTTATCTTTCTCATGCGTTTTAACACAAAAATGGCAACTGAAAACAACTGTGAAGAAATTATCAAACATACCCCAAGGAGAAACTATTGCAATGAAGTTGACAATCAAGGACTGTCCGGAATCTATGATAGCTAATAATTGATGAAGTAAATATAACTTGTGAATTACACGACTATTGGGGTACGGTACGTAGTCCGTACAGTTGGGGGCAGGGCAGAGAAGGTACAGGTGGTAAGCAGTGTAAATTATTGAGGAAGGAATATACAAAGTGTTAAAGAAAGGAAATATTGGGGGAAGGGAGGAGAGCCACAAGAAGCAAGATCCAAGGCAATATTCCGGTCGGAGTTGGAGGGTGGTTGGGCCGACAAAAGCTGAACCATTTCACATGCCCGGCTACGTTGTCCCTTTTGGGTCTTCTTTGTCAGCTGCCTTCCCTTTTGAACCACGAAAATGGATGGCCTTCCTCCATTTCATTAGTATCATGAACAGTACGTATTTCGATGTGTCGAAAGATTATGACTTACAGAATTGAATAAATATAAATATTCTTGATCAATTAAATTATATATTCCTCATCACTTGTTGTACTCTTCTTATATGTTATAAGTTATATGCAATGGCCGAATCATAATTTTTTTTGGATTACCTAAAACTGTTAGCTTGAATCTTAACGATCATTTATATATATATATATATATACCAACGTTCCCATATAATCTTTGTATAATATAACCTATAATTATAATTTTGTAACCAAAACTTATTCTTGAATATCCACTACTAAATTTCCAACAACGTTCATCATAAAAAAATTAAATATATATATATATACAAAAGAAAATGTAGTAATTGAATACACATTTGATAAAAGATCGTTTGTTTGTGATTCCATATGATAGAATAGGTTTTTGGTTGGAAATAGTGGGCTAGGTGAGTTTTTTTTTTTTAAATTTGAGTAAAAAGTTGGGCTGAGTTACATAGGATAAAGTTAAAAAATTTTACTGGACTAAATTATAAATATAGAATATTGAATGTTAAAGAGGTTTTGTCAAACTTTCACTGGACTACAGCCCACCTTAATCTTGTGTGTAGTTCTGCCATTAGTTATATATTATGTGTAAACTAAAGCTATGAATTATGGGAGTATATTCGAACTTTTATGTTGAAGATTGGAATTATCGAAAGGAAACCGAAAAAGATGGATGCTTTATACGAACGAGTTGTTGTCCACAAAAGAAATTTAAAAGTGAGAGAATCGATGAATTGATCGTATAACCATCTTGAAACATATGTTTTGAAGACTTTATTCTTTTGTGACTCTAGCTAGCTACTAAAGACCTATAGGCCATTGGAACCCCCTCAAAACATATGTGAACTCTTTTTCTTGCCTTTTGTAAAGTGATATTAGGGATAACCATCAAACAAAAGTTATTAGTTGTATGGGTTCTTACTTCTTAGTCACTTTGGAGATTTTGAACTCACACCCTCTTCAAGACTTAGTAAATGATGTATACTAAACTACTTATTTTTCTTCCACGATGATAGTTTTGGGTACGGGATATACGTTCATGTTTGACGAATTTTCAAGTATGTGAATTATTAAGTGAGTGACGTAGAACATGTATGACTATTGGACTTTCGTACATAAGCTAACATACTCGGATACATTAATGAATTTAAAATTCCACTATGAGGTAATCAAGTTGTCCGACTTGTCATAAACTCTTGCAAGGTTTCGTAATTTGTAATATGAAATATTGTTCAACATTCACAATTTGGGAGATGTCGCCGTTTAGTTGGCCAGACATTTTCAAGCCGTTCGAAATCATGAAAAAGAATTTGGTTTTTGATTGAGACTTGAGTAATACTATGTCAATTTCACACCCACTTCTTGAAAAAAGTTAAAATATATTCAAGTGGTCCATGAAAATTGTGGTCCGTCTGCTATCAAAACACATTGAAAACATTCTGAAACTTATTACTTCACATAATCTACCGTATTAGTCTAATGATATTCCTTTTATGTGATTTTGGAAGATAATCTCTTTTGGCATTTTCGAAGTCTCTCAAATACCAAAAATAGAAAATAGGCCATGGCTTCTTTAACTTGCATTCTCTGTCGATATTTGGTAGTGGGTTTGGGGAAAAGTTTCAAAAGGAAGGAATAATTAGGGGGGTTTTGCAGCTTTATGGATCCTCAAAATCTGGATCTTCTTATTGTCTAGAGTAATCTGAACTTGGTCACTTCCTGCTTAAAATGTGTGTATAGGATACCTAATCAACTCTTCTAGCTTCATATTAAATTTATAGGCCAAAACTAATTGGGTCGTTTTTCTTATAAATATATGGGGACTTCTCAATTAATCTGAGCTAGGACGAATCCGCCGATTTTTGTGACATGTGAAGAACTCCTGCTTTTGCGGCTAATGCCCTTCCTACCTGGCCATATAAAAATCTCCTTTCATTTCCACCCCTTTATTTTTTGGCTACTTTTGCTTCAAAAGTCCTGGAATCAATCGAAAAAATTAGTTTGATATGGAAGAATCATTCGGAATTATCTGCCTAAACCATACCCGAAAAAGTGGGTATTCGCCTTTGGTAGTCAAAATTATTATAATGATCAGTCCACATTCGGTACACAGTTTTGCAAAATATATCTAGTATTCTAAAATTTTGTCACAAATTGTCGGAGTTCTGTGGGATGTTGTGGAAATAGAACTTTCTATTATGTTTGCATGAACTAATCAGAAATTTGATAATCCATACAGAAAGGTGAAGTTGTTTTTGGCAAAAATTCAAGATACCCCATCGAATCCTTAACTACCCGGCTAAGGATGCTAAGCATTGTCAAGTTCATGAGGACAAAACAAAAGCCATTTGGTTCGAGAATGGACTATGAATAAATTTTAAGATATTTGAGAGGAAACACCTAGGTAATTCTAAAAAATATACAGGAGAAAACTCATAACACGCTTTATGATGTTCGAAAGAACACTTCGAACACAAAATCACCATCAAATAATAGATTCTTAAATTATGAAGTTACCATGTATCAATTCATTTCAAACATATAAAATTCATTGAATCAATTTAGAAATGGACCCGACAATCACCAACACGATCTTAATGATATTAGAGCATCTCCAAGAGCATTAACAAATTCCACTCTTCAAATTATTCTTTATTGACCTAGGTGGTATTTTGTAAAGTAAACTTTTTCCATTGTCTCCAACAAACTCTTTAAACTAACTTTACATTTATCATAATAGTCGAAGAGAACCAATTAGTGTTAAGAAAAAAAAAGAACCAATAAACAGCATAAGTGATTGTCAACACATCATTTTTAATAATAAAATAAATTTGTAGACTACTCCATAAGAGCATCTCCAAAAGAGTTTATAAATTTCACTCTACAAATTCACATTTGTGGACCTATGTGGCAATTTGTTAATTGAAATTTGTAAAGTCTAAAATTTCATCTCCAACAAACTCCTTCAAGTTGATCTCAACCTTCCATTTGATTGTGGACCCACTTTTAATAATAAAAAATATTTGTGGACTACTCTACAAAGTTGCAAGTTTGAAGGGTAGTCCACAAAATTTTGAATCTGAAGAGTTGGTTTATGGAAAGTGTTGGAGATGATTTTTAGTGATTTTAGTCTATGTGGCTCCACAAATTGGGACCCAATTTGATTTTAAAGAATCTATTGGAGATGCTCTAAAGTTGTAGATTTGAAGAGTAATCTACAAAATTTTGAATTTGAAGACTGTATTTATAAAGTCGATTGGAAATCACTTTTTACTTTTTTTTGCTTATGTGACTCCATAAATTGAGTCCTAATTTGATTTTAATTTTGTTGGAGATGCTCTAAGTTACGAACCGAACCAAACAGAAACAAAAAAAAAACATGATTAGTGGGAAACTTTTCTAGCTACTATGTGATGATTAAAATGAAAATCCAAAACCAAGAGAATCATCAAAATGATGTGCAGTTGATGGAGTGATGGTTTTGGGGGGTCCCACCTTCCAAAGAAAAGGCCCAAATAAAAGGGAAGAAATAGTTGGATGCTGGATGGATCCCTAAAATAACAGTTTATGTAAACAGCCTCTCCAGTCAAACATCAAGTGCGTCACCACGTCAGCAAGAACACAAAAAGGAAACTTCTTTTTTCCCCAAATTAGATCATGCGCAGTTCTACCAAATCTTATTCCCACCGTCAAAAATTTATCCCAAAAGGTATAATCCCATTTCACCCATGATCCAACGGTTTGCAAGCACACAACATTACAACTACGACCCTAAAACCAAATTTTGTTGACAAATAATTGAATAATTAAAATATTTTGCAAAAGGCTCATAACTTGATTACGTATCAATTACCCGTGAACACTTTGTCTCAACTTCAATTCTTCCAACTTTGAATGAGTTATGAAGAAATCAAAATGTTTGAACAAACCATGAATATGTGAAATCATGACGACCATGTTACTATATTAATATTACACACAAAATTTAAAGATTATAGACATGAAAATAAACTAGTCGCAATGCTCATGACACTTGCATGTGAACATGAATAGAATTTGAGGAGATGGAGAAACTCCTTATGTATATGAGTTTTTTTTTATATGATTGAAATTTAGTTTTGGTTATGATAGGGTGTGATTAGAAAAACTATATTCTTCCTATAATGTATGATGAATTTGATTGGTTGGTTTATTAAAATACAATATTATCTATGGCAAGGGAGAACATGTTTTATTGATAGTTTATGTCCTAAGGGCGTTTTCATCCAATGCTTTATGATGTTTTTTCCATCGGATTGAAATACCCCTGCTGCTTTTTGCATTAAATGTTAATGGAACTTGATTTTCTTAAAATTGTAGTGTTTTGTACAGATATTTTGATCAAATTCGATAACGACCAAAAAATCTAATTTGTTTTATAATAGTAGAGATGAATACACGTTATTTCGGTTTTTTTTTCATGTTTTCAATCACACAAACACATCGTTTCATTAGCAAATTTAGCAAAGTGAACTACTCAAGATAGAAATGCTAGTTTAAGGGGAATCTAAGATGAAATTGGAGGGAATTCCATATTTATATGAAGGGGGGTGGGGACTAAGCAAAATTTGGAAGGGAATATCATTATCAATTGTCTGCGGAGAGCATAACACACGCTAATGAATATGATCCATCTATAATTAATCATGCTGTTAAATTAATCTCCTGTTTTCCCATTGCTAATTCTTTGGTTATTTTAACCAACTGTAACACTGTTTGGAGTGAAGAAGAACGAGCTTTGGTTCGCTTAAGTCTATTTCATGTCGGGCTGTTGATTCATAAAGTAGAATAAAGCTGTCTGAGCTTTGCCTCCTCTGGATTTCCGGCGACAAGTTAGTCTCTGTTCACTTCGGTCCCTTCAACAATTCTCTCTTCAGCATAACGCCAAACCCAACAAAAACGAAAAGAAAATACAGAAGTCCTCGTTTTTGCCATTGTTTTGTGTTTTCTGTTGGTTTTGGGATTTGTTTGGCATAACCCAGTTTGTGGTTTTCTTGTTCTCTTTGGCGGTGGCTGTTGGGAAGGAAGGAGTAGCTTCATTTGAATCACTCCTGCAAAGTGGGATTGTTTTTTGTTTGATTTTTGGGACTTGGGTTTGCTCTGTGGAAATGGCATATGTGGGGTATTGGCCCTGCTGATTGCAAAGTTTGTGTTTTTTGGTTGGTGAAATCTTTGGGAATTGAGAATGGTTACTGAAGATTTGAGGTGGAATTGAAGGGCAATGATGGGTTTCTTCAATTCAGGTGAAGAGAGCAAAAGTTGCAATTTTGCAGGCAAAGTCAGTTCTTTGTTGCATTTTGGAGATTGGGGTTGGGCCTAATTCCCTGGGTTCAATGTGAATTGGAGAAGATTTTATTGAGCATTCAAGGTGGTTCTTCAAGTTTTTAGCTTTTGAACAAGTGGTAGAAAAATTACAGGGGAATGGGCAGCAGATAGAGCCCCTTTTGGTTCATAAATTAGTGGATATAGCAGGAGGTGAAGAATTTTTGAGCTCCAAATATCTTTCACATCTTAAAGCATGAAGGTTCCTCCAAATGGATTTTTGGCAACTCCAGGGGAAGGTGAGGTTTCAAAGTTTTATTATTTCTTTAGTCCAAGATTTTGTTAAGTTTTAAAGATTTAGCTCAGCTTGATACTTTGCAAATGCTCTCTTAGGTTTGATTTCTGTATCAGAGCATGAAAAAGAAAACTTTTGATTTCTGTAGCAACTCTGAAGTACTTCATGGTTAGGGGTTTGTTTCTTTTTACAGATTATGCTCTTGGCTGAACGTCTTCTTGTTCTCTAAAAATTAATACAATCTTTTGTGCCATGTTACATTTGGATTTGGGGTAGTTGTTCCTTGATTGCAGATCCTACCATTTCAACCGTTAACTACAAAATCTGAATGGATCACTTCCAAAAGATATATGTAACATCTATGTGGAATACTAAATAAGAACATATCTTATTTTCTTTAAATCTCAAACGAATGATTTTATTTCCATTACCGAAGCATACAATGTGTTAATTTTTAAGAAGTTGAATACTTTGTATTTGTTATCCTGCCGTGAATTAGTTCTTTTCAGCGTTCATGACGTCTTCTTTGGTCTGAAACAGGAGAACAGAAGAGAATTAATTCAGAGTTGTGGCATGCTTGTGCTGGACCATTGGTTTCTTTGCCTCCAGTTGGAAGTCTTGTGGTGTACTTCCCTCAAGGCCACAGCGAGCAAGTGCGTCTTCTTCTTTAAAAACAAGCAAATTCTTCCTTTGTCAGATTGTGGTTTGTAATGGGTTTTCTTTTACTACAATCTTGCAGGTTGCAGCATCGATGCAAAAGGAGACTGATTTCATACCTAACTACCCCAACCTTCCTTCAAAGTTGATTTGCATGCTTCACAATGTCACATTGCATGTATGCAGTTCCACACAGCTACTTTAGAATGATAAAACATTACAGGGATAAAGCTCTTCATTTGTCTACAATCTGATTGCTTTTATATGGATTATTTATGTGCATCGTCTTTGTGTTTTATTCAGGCTGATACCGATACAGATGAGGTCTACGCCCAGATGACTCTCCAACCAGTAAATAAAGTAGGTCAGCTATTATTTTTTATATTCAAGCAATAGTTTGCAGCAACTTCACTTTTGACATATAGTCATGTGTACTTATAAGCAATATTGTTTGCTACATTTGTCTGCAGTATGAAAAGGAAGCACTACTGGCATCTGACATGGGCCTCAAGCAAAGTAGGCAACCTTCAGAGTTTTTCTGCAAAACTCTAACAGCTAGTGACACAAGCACTCATGGTGGATTTTCTGTACCTCGTCGGGCAGCTGAGAAGATCTTCCCACCTTTGGTATGTAGAAATTTGAAACTTTATATTTCAATACGAAAGTTATCAAGTACTTCTGCAGTACATTGAGTGTACACCTTTCCTTGTCGTAACTAGAAGAGTCTACCTTTGTAGGATTTTTCTATGCAACCGCCTGCTCAGGAGCTTATGGCAAAAGATTTACATGATAGTGCATGGACGTTCAGACACATCTATCGAGGTATTTCCCTCTTTAGAACACTCTCATTGCCATTACATTTTTCTAGTGCTATGTTATCTTTTACTCTGTTGGTTTAATGTTATGTATCAAGGTTATGTGGTTTTCTTATTAGGTATTGACCTGTAAGTATCTTTTATTTCATTCTAACAGGTAAGCTTATTCATTTCAGGTCAACCGAAGAGGCACCTGCTGACTACAGGTTGGAGTGTTTTTGTTAGCACAAAAAGACTCTTTGCTGGAGATTCTGTTCTTTTTATAAGGTACGAAATACATGTTTAATTAGCTAATTATGTCGCTATGACTTGTTTGGTTATTGAGTTATAACAATCTGGTTACATATAGGGATGAAAAATCTCAGCTTCTCTTGGGTATAAGGCGTGCAAATAGACAGCAGCCAGCTCTCTCTTCATCAGTCATATCCAGTGATAGCATGCATATTGGAATTCTGGCGGCTGCAGCTCATGCTGCTGCAAATAATAGTCCATTTACCATATTTTACAACCCAAGGTACCACTATAGGATGTTTACGTTGTCTTGATCAGTATGTACGGCATTTAAAATATTATTTGATAGGTTCTGAAAAAATTGATCTGATCCTACTAGGGCAAGCCCTTCTGAGTTTGTGGTTCCTCTAGCCAAGTACAATAAAGCGATGTATACCCAAGTTTCACTTGGCATGCGATTCAGAATGATGTTTGAAACAGAAGAGTCAGGAGTACGCAGATACATGGGCACAATCACTGGTATTAGCGATTTGGATGCTGTTCGATGGAAAAATTCACAGTGGCGCAATCTTCAGGTATTGTTTAGCCATTCATATTAGTGGAGGTTACATGATTTCTCTATTATGGCACTTGGCTGGCCTTGTTTTATGCCCTTGATTCATTTTTGTATACACATTTCAGTTGAAATTGTCAAAAGACTTGTGTACTTAACTAGCTATTGAAACTTTTGTGCTTCCAATAGGTTGGATGGGATGAATCAACAGCTGGTGACCGGCCTAGCCGAGTTTCAATTTGGGAAGTTGAGCCTGTTGTAACTCCTTTTTATATTTGCCCTCCACCATTTTTCAGACCCAAGTTTCCAAAACAGCCAGGAATGCCAGGTAAACCATATACAAGTTAGCTAAAGTTCTTATGAGTATAATATTTTGAAAGTTTAGGATCTTGTAAAGATAATATTTAAAAGGTTAACTTAAAAAGTGATCAGCTGTATGACATGAAGAACCTTACGTTTTATGACCATGTGAATTCTGTCCTGTTTGGAAATCTGTTTCTAATCCATGTGAATGCTTTTGCAGATGATGAATCCGACATAGAGAACGCTTTCAAGAGAGCCATGCCTTGGCTTGGAGATGAGTTTGGCATGAAGAACGCCCCAAGCTCAATATTCCCGGGTTTGAGTTTGGTGCAGTGGATGAACATGCAACAAAATAACCAGTTTTCAGCTGCTCAGTCTGGTTTTTTCAATTCCATGGTCCCTCCAACTGGTCTGCAACATAACCTTGGTACTGATGATCCGTCCAAGTTATTGAATTTTCAAGCCCCAGTCCTGCCTGCACCAGGTCAACAGTTAAATAAGTTGGCTCCACAAAACCAAGTTAGTCAAGTGCAACAGCCAAACGTGGCATGGCCTCAACAGCAGCAGAGCCAGCAGTTATTGCATACTCCTATGAACCAACAACAGCAAAGTCACCCCCAACATCTGCAAAATCATCCCCAACAGCAGCTGCAGCAATTAGGGCATTCTCCCACTAACCATCAGCAGCAAAATAACCCCCAACATCAGCAGAGTCACCCCCAACATCAGCAATGTCACCCCCAACAACAGCAGCTGCAGCAATTATTGCAGACGCCTACAAACCAACAGCTTCAAAATCACTCCCATCAGCAACAACCACAACTGCACCAGCGGGAGCAGCAACAGCAACAGCAACAATCAAGTCAGTCGGCTCTTGTAAATAATGGTGTTGCCACTCCTAACCAGATCACTGGCCAAAGTTCGCACCAGCCTATGTTTTCCCAACTTCAACAACATCAGTTACTAACAGGGAATACCCAATCCCAACAAAATGCCCACTCTTCTAGTAAGAATTTCAAGTTCAGTACTGGAGCACAAGACACACAGCTTCACCAGCAGCAAATGGAACCCCAATCAAGCCTCTTACAGAGGCAGCAGCAGGCGGCACAAGTGCAACAGTCTCCAATGCAATTTTTGCAACAGAGCATATCGCAGAAAGTACAGCCACAAGTACAACAACCGTCACAGCAGGGCATCTCCGAGCAACAACTCCAATTACAGTTGCTACAGAAATTACAGCAGCAGCAGCAGCAGCAGCAGCCGCAGTTACTCTCCCCGCCAAGCCCACTGTTGCAGCCTCAACTGTTACAGCAGCAGCTCGCCCATCAACAGAGCCAGCAGTCCCAACAGCTGCCTTTGTCGCAGCATCATCAACAACAGCTAAGTAGCAATGGCTTCTCCGCGGACAAATTTCTCAACAACAACTTTACAGCTCCAGCACTCATACAGTCACAAAATATGTCTTCAATCCAGCCTCAGAATCAGCAAAAGCCACATATGGCAATCAGAAGCCATTCCGGTCTTACAGAAGGGGATGGCCCATCATGTTCAACCTCCCCTTCCACGAATAACTGCCAGGTGTCCCCATCAAACTTCTTGAACAGGCATCAGCAAGGAACAGCCATGTTGTTGGGTGATTCAGTAGCAGAACCTGATTCTAATTTGGTTCAGGAGCTTCAAAGCAAGTCTGATATTCGAATCAAACATGAGTTTCCCGGCTCAAAAGGACCAGATCCGATGAAATATAAAGGTACAATCACTGATCAGTTGGAAGCTTCATCATCTGGAACATCGTATTGTCTGGATGCTAGCATGCAACAAAACTACGCACTTCCCACTTTCTGTTTGGATGGTGATGTTCAATCACATCCTCGGAACAGTCTTCCTTTTTCAGCTAACATGGAGGGATTGGCACCCGACACATTGCTGTCAAGGGGATATGACTCTCAAAAAGATCTTCAGAACTTACTGTCTAATTATGGTGGGACACCAAGAGATATTGAGACGGAGTTATCTACTGCTGCAATTAGCTCTCAGTCATTTGGGGCGCCAAACATGCCGTTCAAGCCTGGGTGCTCAACTGATGTTGCCATGAATGATCCCGGGGTTTTGGGCAATGGATTGTGGGGAAACCAGGCTCAACGTATGAGAACATATACAAAGGTTTGTCACTTCTGTGATCTATCTGTTCTTTATTCTTTTTGGAAGCGAGGTGCCTATGTTGGCATGGAATTTTTGATCCAAATAGTCTGCTACTACATGCAACTTCATTTTAACTTGTTGTATTGACATTTGAAAGTACTAACTGCATGGTTGAGGTCAAGATGTTGTGAAATATGTGATAGTGTTTCTATATTAAGTTCCTTTGCCTAATACCAATTCAAACATTTTGAAGGTTCAAAAGCGTGGATCTGTAGGAAGATGCATTGATGTCACCCGTTACAAAGGCTATGATGAGCTCCGGAATGATCTAGCCCGCATGTTTGGAATTGAAGGCCAACTAGAAGATCCACAGAGGACTGACTGGAAACTTGTTTATGTGGATCATGAAAATGACATACTTCTTGTTGGTGATGACCCATGGGAGTAAGTCAAAGAACCCTGCAACAAGTAGTAGTAGTCCTTTACCTTTTCGATTGGTTTTTTCTCAATCATCCGTCTTAATTGCTTTCAGGGAGTTTGTAAGCTGTGTCCAGAGTGTAAAGATACTGTCGTCTGTTGAGGTACAGCAGATGAGCTTGGATGGAGATCTGGGCAATGTCCCAGTCCCCAATCAAGCTTGTAGTGGAACTGACAGTGGAAATGCATGGAGGCCACAGTATGATGATAACTCTGCAGCCTCGTTCAATCGGTAAGGATCCCATTACTGAAATGATCAAATCTTATCGGTAGAATGAATTCCCATCTTGTTGGCAACAATATCCCCTCTCGTTAGAATACAGTTACATCAATCAGAAAAGTCTCAGTTCAAGGGGGATATGATTGTTCCTTAGCCAATGAGGAAAATACTGGTTCCACGGCAAAATGAGCTTGATGGCATGTTTGACACTTGACAGTGACTGAGTCCTAATAGTTGCATATGGTAGTGCTGATATCTGGCTTCGCAAGTAGTATTTTTGATGGACACAGGCGAGTAAAATGATGTACAATATGATCTTTTCCTTCTCAGAGACCATTTGACAATCCATTTCTGACTCATTTGTAAAGGTTTCGATAGAGAATGATCACAGGACAGAACATGTTAACTATAGTTATGGTTCGTAACTAATGTAATGACGTCAGGGTCTGTAGTTTTGCACTAGTTGCTTGCCAGTTTTACATGAGGTACTGGCAAAACATGTACTTCTGCGTGTTTGCAAGTTCTTATTCTCATTATTGAGAGCAGGATATACCAATTAAATCCTTTGATTTATACTCATTATTAAAAACCAGGGAAGCACCTTGGAAGATTTGGAGGCCACCACATGGTTGCATGACTTCGCTCATAAACTGCTATAAGAAGTTTCAGCGACTGCTATAAGCTGCTAAAGTGATAAAATTCAATAAATCGACAACATCCAGCATAATAAGAAAAACATTTCAATCATAGGTTGTAAAACAGTAATTGATCCTCAAACAAAGTTGTAAGTCTTGCACATGAAAGTTGGAGAGAGAACTAAATACAGAGGAGAAATTTCAATAAATCGCTCTTCCCACCCATACACACGTCTTCTCATTTAATCCAGCTCCCATGTACTTGTTTCTCTTGCTAAAACCAAATTGCCATAAATCTTTAAGGAAATCAGACTTTCAATGTAACTGAAGATGCCCAGCATGCGTCAGGATCAATGTATTCCAAGGATTTATATCTTGCATCCCAAAAGTAGAATGCAGAAGGATATGATTCCGTGAAATATATGCTGTGTTCCCATTCGCCACAAGTCCGAATGATCTAGCCCGACGGTTGGTGTCAATTTTGTACTCTCGGGCCCAGTCTTTCTTTTCATAATCTTTTAACAACCATATCTCAACGTAGCTATCTTAAGACGACACCAAGGCTAAGCAAATGAATTCTAACAACTTTATGACTATCCTCTAATTCAGGAAGAGGGGTCCAAACAAATTCGTCTATCTTGAAATCCAAAGAAATAATTCGATATGATCAGTCGCGATAAATCAACCAATGCATGTCTCCATACGCAGAAGCGTTCTTTTCGGATAATGATCTACACTGGGGCAACGAGTGTCTTTCTCTCCACAACGTCAATGATGATCGTGCGCCGTGCAATGCACAAACGTAGGCCGCCATGTTCTGTTCTTCACTTTGGGAAATACAGACAATCTTGTGAGTGCTAGTAATTATACTGTCAAATCCCATGCCAAACCACCTTCTGTAATGGTACGGAATGCTGTCACTGATTATTGGGAGCTTTATAGCTTCTCCTCTTAGAGGATTCACCAATAAGCACATATATGGACGAAATACACTTTCAAGGAAAAACAAGCTGCAATGAACAAACCCAACTCGGTAACTACTCCGCCTCGAGTTGAATATCTTTGTATTGTTTTTTGTCAAGCAGCGCTCGCCAGTGTATTGAAGTGTTTGCAAGGCTGTTGAGTATTTGCCAAAGCCACGACCCTCAAAAACTGTACCTAGCAACAAACATAAGTTGAGGTACTTCAACGGCAGGAGCAGAATTGAGTGATCGTGGAGCGTACGTTGCACCAGAAATCAAATTTCGAACTATGTTGGAAGATGTCTTAGATGCAACCTGGACGCGACAAAGTGATTTTACAGGCAGTCTTGTGAAAACTTCGAGGAGGATCTCCTCTGGTAGGTCCATCGATGTCCTTGAGTTTGCCTTTCTCTTAGGCCTCCGCTTCTCCAAGCCTACGCATTCAGGAAACCAAACTCGTCATAAACATAAATATAGTCGATTGTTCTTTGCATCTATGCTAATGTAACACGATCAAATTGTAGCAACAAGTCAACAGTAGTACTTACCCGCAGTTATAAAAAAAAATACAAGATGTGGCATCAAAACTAGCACAAGATCGCTGAACCCGTTGAGAAACTTTCCTCCAGCCATCTTTTTGTAAATAGGAAAATAAGAATGGGATACTGGGGGCTTCTATTGCGGCTCAAAGTTTTTTAGCCTTGGAAAAGAAGAAATATGTACTTGATTTCGAGACCAAAAAGATAAGTTTTGGGTTAGTTTATGTTGTGCATGTTGTATCCTTAACAATTTCCTATTGGAATTGGAAAGAAGAAACTGGGTAATCAGAGATGTATATTTCTTAAGAGGGAAGCCAAACGAAAAAGTTGATTTGGACTCTCCCAAAAAAAAATTGGGAAATTGTCTAAAATGGCCCAAGTGGGCAAATTCTATTCCAAAATGTGGGGGCAGCAAAATCAATTCCAAAATGTCAAAATTGTTGGGTAATTGCAAATGAAGTCCTTCACATTTCACCGTCATCAAGCCATCAAACCCCGAAGACAGAGCAAGCCGGCAAAACCCCGAAGATGGATTCGGGGAGGCAGGTGTTCACACGCCGGCGATTCCCTTCCAGACGGCGACGATGAGGCCCCCACCGCAGATCTCGTCCTCACCAACCTGGCCTAATGCTCGCCGCGCGATCTCCAGACCTTCACCATCCCCGACACCAAGCTCAACCTCGCCTCCATCTCCGGCTCATTAATGGGTCTGGGTATTGCACAACGCTCATTTTCGCTTACTATGTGAGATCAATTTTGGACGGAGATGGAGAAATTGGGTGGTGAATTTTGATTCTTGAAGTTTTGATTTTCTGGTTGTTTAATGATTTATTGGGTTAAGAGAGAATAAATGTTGAGTTTTTGAGCCGTCGATGGTCGTGATGGAGAAGGCAGAACAAAGGGACATAGTGCAAAGGCTGCCATTGTTCTTGTTTGATTTCACGCAGACGGCATCGGCGACGATGACGGAGTTTAGAGAAAAATGGTGTGAAGTTGCCAAATTAGAGAGGGACTATGAGGGACTATGGCCGCCCTATGACCGCCCTATGAGTGATTATGGTCGCCCTATGAGTGACTATGAGGCACTATGAGGGACTATGGCCGCCCTATAGGCGCACTATGAAGGACTATGAACGCATTGATGAATTATAACTAATTTATACTCGAAAGACTATGAGTGACTATGAGGGACTATAAGGCACTATAGTCGCACTATGGCCGCTTTATATACCGAGGGATTCAATTGCAAAGTGTAATAGTATTTTATCCACTAATGAGTTGCCCGCTGCCCGTTGGGCCATTTTAGGACACAATTTGGCCTCTTGGGCCATTTTAGACAATTTCCCAAAAAAATTCGATTTGGATTTCGAATCCCGAGAGTTTTAAGGTTCGGAACTCAAACCCTGACCGCTAATGAAAATAAACACCTGCTAATGGAATTGTTTCAGCTGCAATCGTTATATTTCAAAAAGTGTTCTTACATTGAAAAGTACAGGAAAGACATTCGAAGCCCTTTTCTCCGATGTGATCAGAAATGTCTTGGAGCAAACTCTGCGATATCATTCAAAAATACAAACTAAGCTGATCTGATTGGACACCTAAGAAAGTATGGCGATAACATCGGAAGCTCTTAGAGCTATGTACTCAGAACCATCTTTGCCCTTGAAGTCATTCCCTGCATACTTGGAGTACAAGACAGTGCTCCCGTTGGAAATGGATAATGGCTTCCTGTTCCCTTCCTCATCAATAGTTCCGGGTCCAACGGCAATCACCTGTTACAGCGTAGGCAGAACATGCAATACATTATCTCACAAGCATTCATGACAGCATAAATGCCTTACAAAAAAAATGAAAAATTGTCAAAACGAACAACCCTTACCGTGCCAATGGAAGGCTTCTCCTTGCTTGCCTCTGTCAACAACAAACCTCCAGGAGTCTTTTCCTCAGCCACAGCGACCTGCATTGATAGTTTTACTATCATCATTAGTTCCGAGTGCCAACTAACGGTAAAGAATGCAGCTAAAATTCCCACATTGGGAAGTGTAGAAGAACGTGCTAAACTGTGAACTAGTAGCAGAATGCCTGATACATACGAGTATGTGGGATGACCACTCTCAGCCAACTTGAATAAATCCAGACCAAGTAAATATTGCATATCTTCCTGAATGTACTAATGAGAAGACTACAAATTACCCAGTTTTCATGAAAGCCTACAATTTTTTGCTTTGCTTCAACAGCTGACTCTTATATCTTTACACCCATAATTCAGAGATTAGATCAGCGACAAACCTTGATTAAGACTCTATCATTCAGAGGCTTCAGATCCTTCACATCTTCAGTCTCAAGAATACCAACTATGTCATCATCCTTCAGAATAAGATGCTTTGCACCATTAAACTCTATCTCTGTCCCAGCATACTTGGAGTATACCACTTCAGCACCGGTCTATAAAATGAAAAGCATCCAGTAAACAGGAAATCCTAGCAATAGATCATCGTAGGTAAAGAGCATTAGTGTTAAACAATCAAGAGCACCTGAACACTGATGCCGACTTTTGCCTTCCCAATGGTTTTACCCTCTCCAACAGCAACGACCTCACCTCCTTGAGGCTTTGTCTGAGCTGTGGTTGGGAGTAAAATTCCACCACCGGTTTTCTCTTCCACTGTCTTGATCTTCACAAGCACTCTGTCACCCAAAGGCTTAATCGAAGTGTACTGAAAAATCAATCAGAACCCACAAACATCAGAAAACCCACAAATGTACAACATTAGAGCTACTTTTAACACATTAACAAGCACAGCAGACAAAAATTCCACAAGAAAATCATTCCTTTAGATTAATGGGCACACTCAACTCGACTCATAAACAACTACAGCAGCTGAAACAAATTTGCAGTCCCGGATAACAGAATCTATTCACTGCAAATGGCATATCTTCTGTCCACGTATATGATGAAGCGGCTAGAAATTAAAATTCATAACATTATTATCACAAAACCACACATACAATAGCAAAATTACCCAGAGAATCAAACTTTACCAAAAGAAATTTAAACCAGGCAAGACCCACCAACGCAAACACTCATGAAATCAATTACAAGCTAATAAAACAGAGAAATGAACAAAACCCATATTGCAGAAACAAAGAAGAAGCAAGAGAACAACCTTTGGGGCGACGGTGGTGGCGGCCTTGACGGCGAGGCCACGGAACGACCGGTGGCCGACGAGTGAAACTCCGGCCGGAGACCCGAACTTGAGGTTTGACGGCCTGAGCCCTTCAAACGACCCCAAGCTCCTCGCCGAGATTGAAGAAGCAGTAAGCTGAGCTGACGCCATTCTGAAAACATCAACCCCAAATAAACTTCCATCAATTTCACCACCAAACCAATCGAAAAGCAGATTAATTTGAGAAAATTGGAAATACCCAGATGAACAAAAACGCAGATAAATTCGAATTACCTGTTGAATTTGAAAGAGGGGGCGAAGATGAGGAGACTTTAGTGGCTGGGTGGAGTGAAGAAGATAAAAACCCTAAAGTTTGCAATTTGGGGTCTTTGGGTTTTATGAGACGATAAAGGAGGCTTCTAGAACTCCTGCGTTTTGTGCTTTGCTTTGGCTGTTATGCGACGGACGCGCCTCTTTGATTCGGGCGGGTCCTGGGAATCGGATATACCCGGCCGCGTTACACATCCTAGAGGATTCTGGAAACATGGGCCTTATCATGCGAATAGTGCTTGGGCTCATACGTTACTGGAGTCAACTTTTTTTTTTTTTTTTTACTGGATGTTTTATTTAATAAAAGAGTTTGACAAACTGCCAAATAAATGGAGTACAAAGGAAGAAGAAAAGAAAAACCAAACAAAAGACGTGACACAAAATTCGAGAGCCTCATTAAAAACCTCGCAGTCTACGAGGAAAAGAGAACCCAGTACACCATAATTAAACAAAAGTATTCCGAAAAACAGTAGACATTGATGTAAAACCTGGTCCGAAACCCGCCCCTTTTCCCTACGGCATAGCCATCAAGAAAAGAACACGGGAACCTAATCGACCTCCTTACAGCCTAACCATCAGAGGAAATTAGGCCCAGACCAAGATCTACACCCAGTGTACTGATATGCAGAACGACAGAAAATGTCACTACAAGCCTGGCGAAGAGAGACGTCAAACAAAGCGATAATTCGGACGACCGTCAAATCTCGAACACAAAAGGAAAGAGCAAAAGGTGGAATAGAGTCCCACCAATTGAAGCCTTGAGAAGAAGTCCCAAAATTAGCGAGCGCATCGGCAACCTGATTACCCTTACAAAAAATGTGAGAAGAACGAAACTGCATTTGCGAGATACGAAACAAACATTTCCTCCACTCCACTCGAAGTTGCCATACTTACATATTTCAGTTTCATATTCCGTCTCATATGTGAGAGGCCAAAATCATCGAAACTACTACGATCTCGTCGGAGTTGAGTCTTTACATTTTCTTGTGACTATCGACTTTCAAGATTCAAGTTATTTTTTAGTTGTTTTTTGCTGGAATACTATGACATAATTGAATTTGGATAGTATACATGCCTGTTTAGCCCATATTTTCACATGGGTGGGCCGCACGAAGTTGGGCCAAAACTTACGGCAACCCATGAGGAGTGCGGGCCCAAAAAGAAAGGTCCATAAGGGGATAGAGGCAGCTGATCAAGAATCTCCATGGTCATTAATGAAAAGTTTTCTCTTGGCCGCTAAGTCTTTTTACTTATCAGCCTGATCATCGGTCGATTTTCTTCGACCCGCGATATCTCATCATCCAAGATTTTCTCTCGGACAAGTCTCATCAGCCATTAAGGAGGCTGATTTCCCTAGCCAACAAAGGATGTTAGATCTACTTGGCCATCAAGGAGTTCGATTTTCAACCAAAGCATAAGATTGTTAGTTCCGCCCAAAGCAAGGAAAGATAAACCCTGGCTTCCTAAGGATACTACTATATAAAATCACCTTGGGGAAAGCAGAACGAGGATCCAACACACAAAACTCCAAACGCACCGGCGCATCTCTCTATCCAAAATATTTACCCAAAGATCCTTTCGTCTACAAGCGAAACTTGTTCCGAGGCATTCTCAGAGTTCGGGTCGAAGAAGTCTCGAAGGTATTCCTAGAGTACAGGCTAAAGAAGTCTTGGAGAATCTTGCTAAGGTTCAGGCCGGAGAAGTCCCAAACCGATTCCTATCGGCTAGCCGTAGGAATTCAAGGGGTCGGCTTACAATAGCGATATTGTTCACAACCACATTGAAGCTCACCCACCAAACATCCGAAGTACGTCAACTTTCGTGGAAGCACAACAGCCAAGGTAACGAACTTGAACGGTCGACATTTGTTCCTTCATCGGCCGTAGTCATTTGATTGAAGTTAAGATCACGCAGCGCCCCCACCATTTGTAACGCTTGGCTAATCGGCTACGTACTGGCACGGCCCCGCATCACTAAATTCCTGAATGGCGTAGTTATTAGAGTAAGGCTTTATTTACGACTTGCGCGTTACGTGTCTTTTACCCTATTTTAATCAACAACACCTCAGTAATGTATGTGTTTACTTGCCACAAATCAATGGTAACTCTGGTGTATTCACAATGGCACCTAGCTAGGGCTGGGCGGGGGGCGGGGGGCGGCCCGTGGCCCCCCCCCCTTCTGTTCCCCCCTTTTTTTTTTTTTCTATATATATATATATATATATATATATATATATATATATATATATATATATATATATATATATATATATATTATGTATTTGTATTTGGGATATACTATGACGCATTTGTTGGTTCAGTGGTTGGGGGCCTTGACTAGTATACATGTGGGCTGGGGTTCGAATCCCATAGGGCAATTTATTTTTGTGCTTTTTTAATAATTGACTTTAAGAAACCTAATCCTATACAAGCTCAATCAGCAACTTAAGCAGCCCTCCAAAACGTCTAGATTTAATTATTGACTTATGAAACCTAAACCTATATATACCCTTAGAGCATCTCCATCCGGACCCTTAATTCCTATGTGGCATACTGATAAGGATAAAATTGACGTCATGTATCATCCGAAACGTTAAAAGCTGATGTGGAATAACTTGATGTTATAATTGACATCATGTCAATTTGCATTGTTCAAGACTATTTATTGCTATGGTTGCATTCTATTGGTTGTTGGTCCTATATTTTTTAACTAATTTTTTCTATTGGTTACTATTTTGACATATCGGTTGGACGAAAATATTAGCTAAAATGTTATTTTGCCACATCACTATAAAAATGAAAACTGATGTTATTTATTTGACATCTCCATTGAAGATGCTCTTATTGACTTGAAGAAACCTAAACCTATGTAAAATCATTCAACCAACGTCTAGATTTTTATGCTTTTTTGATCCCTTATTGTTTTGGAATATTAGTTGATGATACTATCATACATCTATAATAATTCTAGTTCTAAATTTGATTTAAAGAATTTGTTCTAGATAAAAAAAAGAGTATATTATTGTCTAAGCATATAAGGCCTCACTTTATAATTTGTACAGGGTCCTCAAAATCTCGGGACCAGCCCTGTTCAGGTATGACATGTTTGCCTACCGAGAATCAAATGCAATAGTTATTTCTACTGACTTTTTCAACCTTTGTCAACTCTCTGTCATTTTCACTAAAAATAAAAGTTGAGTTCCAAGCTATATTCTAGAACATGATTAATTTCAGGTGGGCGGCTTAGTGAGTGAGGTGAGATGATCAATCACTCCCCGCGTAGTCTGACTAGTAGAGCGAAATAACTCGTACTTCAATACCCATCAACAAATCACTTGTCCTAAAGTTGACTGTAGTTTACTTGTGGTCGGATTTTGAAGAACATTGCCAGAAGGAGAGAGAGACAAGACAAACATGAAACATGGTACTTTGGATCTATAGTACGAAAAAGATAGATTAACAGTAAAGTTAGGTAAGATCATCAGATTGGATTTGAGTAAGCATGCTTGCGTCGGATACAAAATATTCAGGAATGTCCGCGGGGACGATGCTGTTGCAACTTGCAACTTGCAACTTTGTTTGAGTGTTTTTTTTTTACTTGGGAGGACGCGTAATTGAAACTTGAATTCCTATGTTGATCGGTGGAAAATGATGTTGAATGTTTGCTTATGTCTGAGATGACGCACGGCCCCTTGACTTGCTAGTACGACTCTATCTAAACTAATAAAATAAGCAAATATGATGGAGATGTTTCTTCTCCTGTTGCCTTTTGGTTTCTATCATTTTGGGCGAAATTTGTTAAAATGATACGGAATTGTCCGAGAAAGTGAGACTAATCTGTATTAAAAATTTTAAAATATATTTAATGAACTTTATAAATATAAAGAAAATTTTATTTACATCTTAAAAAAAAAAAAAATTTAAAAAAATTTAAAAAAAATTAATATATATATTTTGGTTTAAAATGAAAAAAATTTTTAAAAAAAAATAATAAATTAGAATTTGTGAAAATTATGTAAATAAATTTCTTACAATTTATGTAAAATTGGGCACGTGTTTAGTAGTAGATTGCAATATTTTTTGTAGTGGTTTTGGGCATAATAAAAGTGATCAATTTTTGAATCAATTCATCTCATTTTGATTTTTAATGTAAGAAGATTATTTTAATTTTATCTAAAATTACCAATTTGAACAAAATATATTTATAATTTAACTATTGTATAAATACACCTAATCATAATCTTTAATTCCCACATTGTCAACATTTTCACAGTAGTGGAGAAGCTAACGATGATGTACAGGGGATTGACTGGAGTTGATGTGATGATGATGTGCTGCATTCACCCATTTCTGTCTAAATAACAAATGGAATCGAAATTGAAAACGGTACCTTGTTACTTTTCAAATATTTCAAAGAATTAATTATTTCCGTCAAATTTATTTTTGAAGATTGAATTGAGGGTTGAAGGTGGCTCTTGCGGTGGCTAAAACATCTATCAAAGCTCAAAGAATAGTAATTGAAAACCGAATTTGCAGAGATCATGGATTATTATTAATAGTAAAAATACCTCCTCTCCCCAATTGTGAAGAATGTCTTTGATTCTCAAAACCTCTCTAAAAGTTTCATACTCTTGTTTCAATCTCTTCAGTCAAAACATCAACTAATTCATTGTAGCTGTAATTGTTTGATTCCTGCTCATCTTTCCCTTATCATCTCTACTTGATATTCTCTTTGCTCTCTTTACTCGTAACACAAGTCTCAACATCTCCTCAATCTCTACCTGAAGAGGGGTGAATTCATAATATGGAGGAATGCACACATTTTTTAGTATGTTTTCTCACTAAGGGTAGCTTAGGTAATATTCGAGGTATATTAAAATATTTTAATTCACACAAAAAATTCGATATTAGGTGAATGCATAATGAGATAGATTCATTAAAAATTAGGATGTAAATAAAATTTTCCTAAATATAATAATTAAATGTATGGTTTGATGACTGACGTGGCATTATATTGATTCATTTATGTAGTCGTTAAAGTTGGTCACTCAAATTATATGATAAATAATTGATTAAAAAAATGATATGATAAATAAGTTGAGGTAATTAATATTATATTATATATGATATGCATTTAATTCATGTGAAACACAATTTATTAAAGGAGTGAGAGATTTCAATATTTTCAATTTAATATATTATATGAGGTATCTTTTTACAATATCTATTATAATCTACAAATATACTGATTTTATTAGTGAAAATATTATATGTCGCTGCAAATTAAATTTGTAAAGTCATTTGTAATTTCCTTTAGACATGTTCTTATCTCTTAACAATATAACGATAACGAGATCAAGTGCAAACTAACATCGTTCTTTAGGTGAATGCTCCTGTGTAGCTAATCTAGTCTGTAATTTTTACAGTAGTGAACTAATAGCTCCTTTCACTGTGAATTCCATTTTCAATATACGTTTCTTTTTTCCATGCCATGAGGCTTTCAGCTGGAGTAGTCAACGGTTCACGGTTTTGGACTTCATTTGATTTCTTCCATTTATTTAATCAATGTATATGCAAGGCAAGAATCATGTGCGTGGTTCTCCTCATTTTAATACTGTGCCCTCGTGTGTATTTCCACTAATGGACACGGAATCCCTCTTCTTCCCATTCTTAGAACAAACTAAACTATTGTTTCCTTTCCTCGACACATAAAATAATCATTCAACCCCTTTACAAGGTCCTTTACGATACTATATTGTAGTAAATTATTTATTTCTCATGTGCTTTACGAGTTGTTTGAATGAAAAATATATTATTCTGCAATTAAAAGCCACTAAAAACATTTTTCTCCGAAATATTAAATTATGTGTAAGAATTCAATATAACAAATGTAAGCAAACTCATGGGCTCTGTTTTTATAGAACAACAAATAGCATATTGTCTTTTTGATCAAGTAGCATACTCATCCGGTGACTAAGCTTCTCATGGCATGTTCTTTTTAGAAAAAAAAAACTAGGGCCCCAAAAAACAACACAAAAAAGGAAAAAGCATTTGTTTTGGGGAGATAAGGAAATCAATAACACACGTGGTCGTGGTCCAGGCCCGCGTATATCATTCACTTCCCTCAAAGCCGCCACGTGTCCACCTTTTACGCGCCTCCGCAGTGTTGACTGAACACTCCCCAGTCAAACCCCCCGGAGCTAAAGCGCACTCGTATATAAACCCAACAGCCGCAAATCCTCAGACCACAACAGAAGCACAACAAACGAAAAAAACATCAGTCCTCACCGAAATCCAACCACTCATTCAAATTTCCAATCTTCTCGACTTTGAATCCCGACACTTACCTTAAAGATCGAAATCGACAATCGAGTGATACGACGTCGTCGATGGTGAAAGAGCCAATCGGAAACCCATCGGAGCGAAATGATGATCCGAAGTACAAAGGGGTCCGGAAGCGGAAATGGGGCAAGTGGGTGTCCGAGATCCGACTACCCAACAGCCGCGAGCGCATCTGGTTGGGGTCCTATGATTCACCCCAGAAGGCGGCGCGTGCCTTCGACGCGGCTCAGTTCTGCCTGCGGGGCGCCGCCGCGAAGTTCAACTTCCCGGAAAACCCGCCGGATATTTCGGGCGGGAGGGGGCTCAGCCCGGCGGAGATCCAGGCCGAGGCGGCGAGGTTCGCGAATTCGGAGGCGCCGCCGAGGAGCCTCCAGGGTTCGGAGAATTCGATGATGTCGGAGTTGAAGGCGGAGGAGGAATCTCAGTCGTCTCCGTCGGCGTCGGAAGAGAGTGGGACCGTCCTAATGGACAGCGATTTCCCCGTGATGCCGAATGATCCGTACTCTCCAGACTTGTTTAGGACGTTCGGGTCGGGTAACTACGCTGCGGAGTACGGGTTGTTCCCCGGTTTTGATGAGCTGGACGGGCAGTTTTTTAGCCCCGCAACAGCGGCTCCACCGCAGGCGGTTGATTATTACGGGGAAGAGAATTGGGAGGGTGTTATCCCGGCTCAACTCTGGAATTTCTAGAGACTAAAACGTACAAATTAAAATTTTAAAAAGTCATATAAAATTTTTTTTCCCGGGTCGGAGGAGCTCCGGAGAATTTTAATTTCTGGAACTTTAATTACCCGGCTATGGATGAACCAATTTTTGCGGCAGCCATCCCTGATTGCAGTCATTGTTTGTTCTTGTAATTGATACAAAGAAATTCCCACACCTTGGTTGAGATCTTTTGTAGCAAAATGTGTAATTCATTGAGTGCAAATATACTCTTTATTTCCCATGCAGTTCTTTCCAACTTTTCAACTAATCTTTTGTATCAATGAACACATTTCACAATTTCTCAATTTTAGAAGAAACGAAACTTAACATACACACGTAAACTAAATAGTTATATTGTTCCGATCAACTTGTCAAACTAATTTCTCCATCATAATTTCTTTCTGGTTTTGAAAAACGACAAGCAATCAAAGTTCATGAAGATTATTTCGTAATATAGGATTATACAGTTGATAGCCCTCCCACTAGTATCTAGAAGCAAACTTTTGAGGTCGATAGAATAGAATAACAAAACGCATGTGTTAAACAAGTCAAGATTCATATGGAATATATGAAATCCAAAAGCCAAGGAATGAAGGGTCCACCAATCCAAGTTGCAAAAAAGGATCCACCACATGGAAACTTTCAATCCAAATCCAACTCTCCAAGAGAAGAGGTTTTTATTTGCATGTGAAGCACATTGGCATAAGTCTCCATCCTCACACTCTAATTTCTATTTGTTCACAGTTCCAATTACAATTAAGGATTGTCCTAAATCAATGCTTTAAATCGCTAAAGCCTAAGCAGAAATCGGACACTAAGTGGTTGATCAATGGCTTGAAGATGGGGAGTCTTAGGTGGATAGACAACAAAAGATTGATCCCTCTTGTTGAAACCAAACAATTAAGTTCTTTTCGTTTTGAATGTCAATGATGCCAGCTTTAAACCAAAAATATATATGCCATGCATAACAAAGGAAAACAAAGCATATAAGGGAAAAAAAAATTAATTGGTGCATTAACCACACCAGAAAGGTAGTTGCTTGATTAAGTAGTGATGAAGCCGTGAACTCAGAACTGCAAACAACAGATAAGCAGATAAAGAGGATTACCTCAGAAACTTCAAAATTATTATCCGTAAGACTTTCAAGAAGACGGTTTCCTCATCCTTTCAGCAGATATACGGAGTGCTATACTAAAGATTATCTCTAACTGAAATTTCATTGATATTTGACGAGAAAAAGAAGACTGGAATGAAGATGTACTGCAGAGCAGCAGTTATACAAGTCTCCTAATCTTTGCAAATTAATGAAGCAATATAAATTATCAACCAAGTTCAGCTGAATCCATTTTGTCACCCTCAAACTTTATTTCATGTGAGAGTTCAGTTTCACAAGCAAACAACATAACAAGGTTAAGTCAGATTGCAGTAGCAACTGAAATTGCATACTAAGGAGCGCAAAATTAATACTAATAGGAAGTAGGAAGCCACTAATACTTTCAGCTATGTAAGATAGGGAAGACAGATTACGTCATATCACAAGATTTTAGAAACTATATCAAACAGATCTTCGGTAGAAGAAGTATTCGTTGGGATCTCTTTTTTCTTCTCACTCAATGAACTATTGATACTGCTCACTGAAATATTTGTATTCTCTGGTTTGGAAGCCTTTCCAGGCATCTTTTTTGCATTCCCTATTTTCTGATATATTCTGAGGTGCCAGTGTGCATCCTCAAGTCGATCTGTCAGCAAAGGAAAATTATATTATCTACTACTTATGCCCGTTAGGCTGACCTTCCACCACGCGATAATGAAACTGAAACCAAACTTGCTGAAGTTTGCATTCTTGTCATCTGAACCATATTTCAAGCTCAACTTCAAGTTCAATGCGGATGGCACTCGCATTACAAGGTACTCCATAGTCCAACCTAAACTTAGCACCAAGCAAGCAATTCGCTAGTAAACTAAGAACCTGTACAGAAATGTATGATGAATAAAATACATGGACATATTTTGCAGGATGCATGCGTGTCGGGTATGTGCATGTGTAACAAGAACATGATTCTGCTCCAAAATCTCAAGCAAACAACAGATTATCAGGAAACAAACGCTGACTACAATTAAAAGAGAAAACAAAGTAGAATTCCGTAAACTCCTGTAAATGTTCACGAACAGATAACATAGTAATTCACTGCACTTTGAACTTTGAACTTACATCCATATAGCATTTCAATTATTTAGGAAAAGGAGATGAGGATACAATTAAGCAACCTCGTAAAATAATGTATGATTACAGAGAAGTACCAATATGAATGGTCATGATTCCAGAATTGCAGCAAATCTAAAGAAAATCCTCGCCTTGGAACCATTTCTTCTTAAAAACTTTCAGTCTCGGATTTTCCTGCAGTTCAGCTCCACAAATCTAAACCATCATATCAAGAAAATAAGATTCCACATTTTTGTAAACAGAGAGCGATAAAGATCGTCCTGTGCTTAAATTTCCAATTCTCAGACCACTTTGCTTAAAGGAAAAAAAGTTTTTATTGAAAGCTAATCGGAAGTAAGTTTAAGTACTCACTGGGGAAAGCTAGAACCCCAAATGCAGCCTAATCTACCTACTTCTAACATCTCAAACTAGCTAATAACAAACTAAGTAGAAGAAAGTACAATTATTATTAAGTAAAGCCTGCCTAATTCTTCTAATCTAGAAGAATTAACAACCGGAAAAACTCTAGCAAACAGCCTCCACAGCCAACCTCTTCACATCATCGCCGCATTTGGTTGCCCCTAACTTGGCCTCCGAAATATCAATGGAGCAGTTCTCTTTGCCTACACATTCCTGTAAAACCATAAGAAAATAGATAAGGTTAGCTTAATTACGAAATTTAATAAAACAAGAATTAGACTCACAACCAAATCATGGAGAAAATAGACTTGCCTTTTCAATGATCGCCAATGCATCTGCTGATTCACAAGTGCCTTTCTGAAATGACCCACATGTCGTACCTTTTGGGTTACCAAAGCTTGCAAATTTGATGGCGGAGATGGGACGGCCAGAGCATGCCAACTCCAAAGTGTGTTTCTCATATGCATTGGCGCATATACTTCCAACTGTGACAGTTTGAAAGTTTACCAGAGATGGGTTGCCACCAAATTCTTCGAACAAAACCAATGTGTTCTCACCCTCTTGCAAAAAGTCTCGTGGAACATGATACCTTCAAAACAGTTAAATGATTGACAAGATTAATATAAAGATGAGATCATAAATATAAGATCATGAATTTGTATGAAAAATGTTCGTACCATATCTGGCTAGGTTTGCCACAATTGGACACACATTTGTTATTGTCGTATGAACCACGGTAGTCACAAGCATCAAGGCTGCAACCATCTTCACTTGCCAAATAAGTTGGCCAGTAGCGCCCTAAACTGTTGCCATTGACCCAAGCTTCGCCTTTACCTAATCCTTGTAAGTTCACAGTGACTGGATCGGTTCCCAAGGGAGCTTTGAAAGTTGTCTGCAAAGAAAACAAACCCAAATTTCATGAACCTTATCAAAGTATTATTAAGAAATTATACCAACTCAAACTTGTTTCAATCCCTTACCTTATACCATGTCATCATCTTGTTGATTGGTAAGCTTTCTGCTGACCATTTAGAAGCATAACGAGAATCATCACTATAGAGCTCATTTGTCAAACCATTGAGTCCAACTTTGTAGGACCATTTGTGTGTGGACAAATCCTTAATCACCATTTCATCACCATTACGTCCAACCAAGGCAACCGGTCCAGGAACACCGGCCTTGACCACATCAAATCCAGGTCCATAGTTCTGATTTTGATTCAAAGTTTTAAATGGAATGGATATAATGAATCACATGTAAGAAATTGAAGTAAACATAATAATATTACAAGATAATACGAACCGGAAATCCAATAGTAGCACTCAACAAGGAAATGGTGTTCTTTCCGGGGTTTAACTTGATACTTTTCTCAAATGCATAATTGTAGACATTGTACTCAGACCATTGAGAACCTATATCACCAACAACAATGGAATTTAGATCATAAATAGTTAATATACACATTAATGAATATGATTTCGATCTCTTACCAACATATTCTCCATTAACATAGGCATGCAGAACATAACCAGTGCCATTGATCTTGAGAGTCATGTTTTTACTCCAGAGGGGATCATCCTTCTTGAGATTAACACTAACCAATATCCACATAGAACAAGTTTAGCCAACATGAAACTACTTCATACAGTGAAGGAAAAGAAAAAAAATGCAAAATTAGATAATTAAAAGTTTTAGAGTATTACCTAGTCATGTACCAAAGATAATCACTAGCATCATTGGCAGCTTCCTTTTGATCCATAAGTTTGCCAGAAACTTCCCCTTTTCCATGGAGTTTAGTGTCATCAATGTTCTCAGGGCGCCACAACCAATTAAGAGATTGTGGTTCATCCTCTGCTTTGTTCACCTTTTTCACTTTAACAGTTGTTTGAGTGTTGACCTATAAAACACAGATTAAGAAATGATTAACAAACAAAATAAAGCTAAACGTATATGAAATGAAAAATTGTTGTTGGAACATGATCAATATCAATACCTTTGCAGTGTTATATACTTCAGTTTTGCAATTGGGAAGAATGCTAACAGACCAAGCAGGGATAGTGTATTTGCTTCCTTGGAAAGTAACTGTAGCATCGGCAGTAGTATTTGCATTTCCGATGAAGCAGCTTGATGATTCATTTGTAGCGTAAACAGTGGCCTTAAAAAATTATAGATGAACATATAAATTCATCAATTGTGCACTATGGTAATGTCCCAAACCAAAATCAGTTGTAGCAATTAGTATAACTTACTGTAACCGAGTTGTCCAAGTCTGTGGTGGTAATGTTCCCATGCGTAAGAGTATACTCTAGAGACCTCAAAAGCTCATGAAGTTCTTTCAAGTGACCCCACTTTGGTTGGTTCAAGTGACCTATAAAACAAGCAAAAATTCATAAGAACTTTAAAATCCAACAAATGCGCACAACTTGAATTAAGTATTTACGTACCATATTCATCGAGAGGAGCATCGTAATCATAAGTAGTGGTAATGTATGCACCCGCAGTTCTTCCAAAGTTTGTTCCACCATGATACTAAGCAAAAAATTACAAACAAAGATATCATACATGTTAAATATATAATTTTTAAAGCATGCATATATGACACGGATGTAGAAGTTTACACTAATTCATGTGCCAACCATGTTATAGATCCATATATGTCAAATAGATAACTTTAAAGTGTGCATATATCACAAGTCTGTAGAAATTTAGACTAGTTCATGTGCCAACCATGTAATAGAACCATACCTATTAAATAATTAATATAGAAAGTGTGCATGTATGACAATTATGTAAAAGTTTAGTATGCCAACCATATAATAGTTTTGGAATGTGCCTCCGGTCTGGAAAAATCTTGCAACAGAGAAAGCAAGATCCTCAGCGGTCCTAAGTGGATCTTTTGCACCCCAACTCTTAAACCTGAAGTTTGAATTACATTAGTTTAAAAATACTACAACTGAATATATGTATGAAACGAATGAATAATGTAATACTCACCAGCCAGTCCAATTCTCGGTCCACATTTTGGGACTGCTTGGGTTTTTCGGTTTGTAGTTATCACAATACCATCCATTACATGTTTCAATCTAATAATAACAGATACAAGGAAAAAATCAATCATACATAAAGATCCATATAAAAAATGGCTGTATAATTTAGAGACAATAATTATTCTAAAGTGTATACCATTGGTTCGGGAGCATCATTTTGTTGGCACATTATCCATGGAACTCCAGTTTTAAGAGATTCGGCAAAATTCGCACACCAATTAACATAAGCTTTACCAGCATCTCCATAGAATGATTCCACATTACCATACTCATTTTCAATCTATCAAAGTTGTAACAAATGTAGTTAATCACAACATATATGTACTTGTATATATGAATACACCGAAAACTATAATAAATATACCTGAGTAAGAATAATAGGACCGCCTTGAGATGCAAAAAGTTTCTCGCTTTTCATCATGTTGACAATCAAAGTGGTGAAGTTCTTCATCTCATTCTACAAATAGAGGTAAAGTCAAAATCGAAGGATCAAACATTGTGACTTGTGAGTATAAAAATTGACATTAGGTTTTAGATACCAAAAGTCATCACAATTACCATGAAGACATCATTTGCTGTCCTAGGCTCACAACCGGGCAAGTTATGGAGCCACATCGGAAGTCCTCTGTTCAATAATTCCATATAGTGGGATATTAAGTTTGTAATACAAGTTTGTGCACAAAACTAAATCGATATAACTATGAAAATGAATTGATATTTTGGTAGAAAATGTACCCATAGTTCCATTCGGCACAAACGTACGGACCAATGCGAAGAATAGCATAAAGTCCTTCCTTGTCAACAGTTTTGAGAAACCTGACAAGGTCAAGATTGCCTGTGAAATCATACTGGCGGCGAGACGGTTCATGTGCATTCCAGAAGACGTATGTCTCAATGGCATTTAGTCCACCCTCCTTTGCCTTCTTTATCAAGTCCGGCCACATCTACATATGTAAAAACAACTAAAAGGGTTAGTTTTCATCATACGAAAAACATAATGAACATCATTAGGGAGGACTAAACTAGTTTACAGAAGAAAATTTACTAGTGGAGTGCTTCGAGGATAGTGGATTGAACCCGAAAGCAGAACCCTTCGTTTGCCATCAATAGTGATGGCTCTGTGATCGTGTGAAACGTCAGTAGCCTCAGCGTAAAAACTGAGAAGAATGATTGAACAACAGAAACAAAAGACAAGAGTAAAATAGTTTGAGAGAGCCATAGTTGTAAACAGAAAAATAAGTGTGAGTGAATGCTATAAAAAGGTTCGGTATTTATAGGGCGTCGGGGGAGAACACCTGAATGCTAATCCGTTTTTTATGAACTACAAATGTTATCTTATTCAATCTAATAGAAAATCCGTTTTTTTTGAACTCCAAATGATATCTTATTCAATCTAATAGAAATTGTAGATAGAGCAGAACAAACCTTTCAGCAGATATGTTTGTTGATATGTTTGTTACATATCCCGAATTGGCAGTTTTGCTCTCTACAGCCGTTGGATTTGATCCTGTGGCTGCGAGAAAAGCTCCAACTTTTTAGTGGGGTCCACTGGAAAAAAAAGGCCGAAAATCCTCCGATCTGGACCACAACGCGCCTTCATCCGACGACGAAGCTCGCCTTCGTCTTCTCAAATTCTCACTCGACGACCCTGTAATCTCCTGTGACACAGAAAAAAATAATCCAATTCAGCATAGTAATTAATAGGGTTTTTGTTTGCCCTCCTCAGAATCCAACAATTCACGGCAATGGGGATGGAATTAGAATTTGATTTGTTTGTTTAGTTATATTTGAATCCGTTAATTGATTATGGGTGGAATTAGAATACAAATCTGCATTCAATTTGTCCTTTCTTGTATCAAATTTGCAAGAAATTGTAGGATTTTGGTGTTGAGGTTAGTGAGGACTGGAGCTGGCAGGAAAGTGCAGCGTAAGAATGGCTTTCTCACAGCCACAGGATCAAATCCAACGGCTGTGAGATGAAGTTCTGTTTTAGTTTCTACTGGGTGGAGCGGCAGAGACCAAAATTGATCCGAATTGGATATATTGATTTAGATACTCTTCTATTAATTTTAGATAAATTGAAAGCAAATAAAAATCTAGTGCTCTATCAGAACTCAAACACATCTGTATTACTGATTTCAGGGATTGTGTTTAGTTGTGGATAATGTTTAAGAAATTTGAACAAATATTTCCCAATAGAGTTTAAGTTTGAATAATCTTCATCCAAAATTTTAGATAATGCTCCCATATTATGAATATAATCCGGATTGCTATCTGCGTTTTCTAAGGGATCAATGATGCATTTAAACGAGTTGATGACTTTCAAGCATCTCATTTCGGATAAACTAAGCTAATTTCGATTAAAAAAAATTAATCTAAAGTATTAAGTATACACAAATAAAAGTCTCCACGGTAATAATATTCATTACAGGTCAAAATGTACAAGTTAATAGTGGCATGTATGATGTAGTATTGCAAACGAAATACGTCTGTCGTGTCTTTTTGTTTGGTTGGAGACATGCACACAACAATTAATGTTACATTATGTATTTTTGATACACGTAGGTTGTAACATGTATACTCATGGACTAATATCACGTCCGACATCCATAAATTGCGATTCCCAGCTGCAGTCGGTAGGTACGGTCGGCCTCATAGGTCTTGGGCTCCGTAAACCCTGCCGGACCGGCGCTATCAAACCTCTTACGGGCCCTGTTGAGCCTTGTTCAATTTCACTTAGCCCAATAAGGATTTGTGACGCTTTAGTGTTTTTGTTCGATCTAGAACATCATGAGTAGCGAAATCATTACAAAGACAAAGTTGTGATCGCTTTCAAACATTAAGCTGAAAGTGAAAAAAATAGCACATCAACATCTTGCTTCTCAAAATTATAATTATGATTAAAAACAAATAGTTGAAGTGGAATGCTACCTTTTTTCCATCAATTTGTTTATTTTTTTTATTTTTTTTTGGAATTAATAAATGTATGTTGTCAACATCTTGACGACCTCTCCTGAATAAAATTATATTCGCCGGTCATTTTCACTGGCCAATCAGGGGTTGGACTCCGGCTACAGCTGATTTCACCTTCACGTGGCTCTACAAGAACCGTCCAATGACAGATCGCCACCTCATGGTTTCTGTGGCCCCATGTGGTTCATCATGTTTTGGAGCTCTCTCAAATTCTTGGAGAAGTTGATGGAGGGAGACAGGCCAAATGACCAAAATGCAACTTTCTTGGTATATCACAATAATTTGTGGCTGCAAATGGAGTTATTTTACTACATTAAAATCATCAGTAGTATATTCCTATTTAATAAAATAGCAACCTTTTTTGCCCTTTCTCCATCGAGTACATTGAATTGGTGTTCCCCCCAACCTACTTCACCACAAGGAAAGAATATAAAATAAACATTTCACTGATTTTCCTTGCCTCAAAAACTAATTTACACTAATTCTATTTCCCATGATATGGTAGGTGTTATTTGAAAAGCGGGTTGAAAAATTGCATCACATCTTAGCTAGTACTGATTTGATTTTAACTAAGCAGATGATATGTCAAATTGTGATTATTCGCAGTGTTAAAAAAGGAATCTTATATTCAAATTAGATATCCTATTAAGTAAAGATAAACTTACTACGAATCAAAGGTGGAGTCAGAGGTGGCTACCGTGTGCTCAAGCACATTCCCATTTCAAATTATTTTTTTTAATAAATTTACTTAAAATTTAGTTGTAAATTGTCCAAATTGAACTTTATCCCAGCCCACAATTAAATTTGAGTCTATGTCTACAAAAAAAAAATTTACATTAGCCTAGTCCTATATACATTTCTAGCTCCGCCCTTGCTACGAATTTAACATAATAAATTTTCTGGGTGAGTTTAAATGGAATTTTATTCAAAGAAGTGCCAAGATTGATCTCAACTACACGTTTTACTTGCTCAAACAGAGAATTATATACTATAGAAGACAGCTGATGAAAACAAATTTCCTCAGTTCCTTGTGGGAATATCATAATACAGGGGTGTTTCAGTCATTTAAAGTTGCAAACAAGAAACCGGGCCGCGCATCACTTTCTATTCCAAATATGGGCCCTCAATTTTAGTGGGCTCTTACACTGCTCATATAGTGGTTTAGTAATAATTGTTGCGTCCAATTGCTTCGGATATCTAACACGTGTTGCTAGTCAAACGGCTATAATGCTCAAGGAATCTTTGCTGGGTCACCCCTTAGTATGTGGCCCCAAATAAAAGAAAATGACATTTTCTAAACAATTGGCCTTTTGAAAAGTGACCTTGATTGGAATCCAACTATAATAATTTAAGAACTTAATTGTGAAATACACCCTAAGGTTTGGGATCACTTGCAAAAAAGGAAGTGAGCTTCTAAGTTTTTCAGATACTGCCTAGGATAATTAAATATTTGCAATTTAAGTTACTTGCTTGTTTGTGATTCTATGAATTGCTCTTGTGAAAGATGTTGAATCAATGATGGGCAAGAATATCTGGAATACAAAATCTTATAGAAGTAGGTAAGTCATGAAACTACCACCAATGAGTAGAAAAGAGAGTAAAATTGTTATTGTAAGATAATGTGAATAAATTGTGTCAATTTTTAGGTGAAAGAAAATTACAGGGTCTATTTTGTTATTTGCAATAATTTAAAGTAATAAAACAGGAGTTTGAAAACAATCATCACCCACAAAATTCCAAATGAAACCATGGGCCAAGTCCCCCCCACTCCTCTATCATATATTGGTGTCTCCAAATCACATATTTTTGTGCCAAAAGCTTAAAGGAGGCTTCACCCAACACTCCCCATTTCATTCTTTCTTCATATTAATTTGGTAACACAAATTTTTATGTTGAAATACAGCAAGAGACCTCTCCTGATGATCGGAAAGCTATCCGAACTCTTAGTTTCCGGCAACCGTGCTGCCGGATTTTTCGACGTGGGAACGTCCCCAAGAAGTCCATTGGACCTCAAGATGCAACAATCTTCTAGTCCTAGGGGTCTCAAGAACTATGACCTTGGTGGAGTTGGGTTGGGCATAGTAGCTGCCTTGGAAAAAACAAGTCACAAAAATGGACGTGAAGTTCTGGCAAAGTACACCGTTTTCTGTCCAAGCTCAAACCGGTCGGACCCAATTCCGGTCGGTTCGGGTCAAACCCGTGATGAATTATCGACAAGAGGTCTCCAAGAATTTGAAGAAGATAGTTTGGAGAATTACACGTATGTCACTCTTCATAGACCAAACAAGTCATGTACCAAGGTATACTATGATGGAGGTGACTGCAAAACAAGTAGCGTGCACCATGTAGAGGATCATGATTTGGACACATGTGATGAAAGCATTGGTTCTGTTTTTCCCACATCGGATTTCCTCAGTTCTTGCCATTTGTGCAGGAAAAAGCTTGAAGGCAAAGATATATACATGTATAGGTACAACCTTAAATCACAACTACTTTTCTTGTTTTGTGTTTTACTATCTTTGTATATTGGTGTTAGGGGATGAAACTCGAGTGCAGAGGTAAATGCTCGGTTTTTGGTGATTAATTTGTGTTTTCATGGATTTGCAGAGAGAAGGCGTTTTGCAGCAACGAATGTAGATCAACACAGATAGTGAATGATGAGAGGAAAGAACGGTGCAGATCAGAAGCTTCAAGAGCTGTTGATGTTGCAAGTTCATCCTACTCAAGGGATCAGATTTTCTCTACTGGAATTCTTGTGATTTAATCAGGAATATCAACCCAGGACGAAGGCTAACACACTACAAATATATATATATGAGAGTTAATTATCAGCTCTATTTTTACCAATCAACAAGAGAAAAGAGGAACGGAAAATTTTGGCTTTAGTTGTTATGACTTTGTATTTTGTGATGACAAGATGAAATATATTTTTTTTTCTTACAAGATGAACATTTTTGAATAAGAAATAACAAGTATAAACCTTCATCTTCTATTTTTCCCTTGTATTTTTCATACGAGCAAAGGAGTTCAATAATTTGTAGCTGGTTCCAAAAAGATTTCCCATCTAACACTAGAGACAATATAGTTTGGTAATCCAGTTATCTGATAACTGAGGTGTACTATGAAGTTATGCTCGTCTAATTCTATGTTTATGAGTGATACTGAGAGGATAAATCACCTTCGAACTTTAGTTAACTTTAGTCAAATATTTGGCAACTGTTTTGTTCTTGGTTATAGTATAATCGATCTGGAATTCTCTAAAGTGGCTAGAATTCAAGCGGACAATTTCTTTTCTCGATTGTGCTGGTTATGGAATAATTCTACAATATATGCTTGCAATAATGGAATGAATTGAAGACTAAGAGCATGCCATCCCATTCCATTGAAAACTTTCCCGAAAATTAGACAGCGACCACCAAAAATCAACAGTCCAGCAACAGAAAGAGCACTCATGTCCTGAAAATCTTGGGGTCCAATCCAACCTTTTGCACTTTTTTTTTTGGCCAAGAAAAAAAGTTGCTCTTTGAATGAAAAAAAGTTGCTTGTCATGGGACAAAGACTAGTCATCTCTATCACTTGAGAGAGATCGAGAAGGGGTAAGAACCAAGCATAGGCAAAGATTTTCACCTTATTCATTCTGTAAACAAATACGAAATACGAAATACGTATGGATTTGTCATTGGTACTAAAAGTACAATCATTATATACATAACATAACAACAAAACAAAATTATAGTGAGAAATTCCACCTTGAACAGTAAATGACTTTTTCGGAACACAAAAGTACAGAAGTAGGTAGCTTTATTAGAAGAAAGATAACATCATAACATCACACACAGTATACTCCACAGAAGCTTTGATCATAACCACTGTGTTATTTAAGATAAAAGATTAAAATAAGATTATCCTTAACACAGATCATAACCCCATAAGTAGGAACAGACAAAAAAACACAAAGGTGCATAGATCAGGTGTAAGCGATAGAAATACAGCAATCCATCCAACTAAAAAAGAAAAGGAAACTGAAGAGTTTTACACATTCTACTGGTTTTCTCAAATCCTTATTCCTCAGAACCAAGGTATAATGGGAGGTTTCCAACAGGTAGTTACTGGTAGTACATAAGTTGCTGGGTTGTTGCTACATTCTGGTAGCCACCGTCATATATGGCCTGACTAGTTCCAGCACCCATTCCCATGGCTGCCTTGAGAGCATGCTGGCCATGCGGAATCATGAGGGCTTGTGCACCACCCATTTTGCTCATTGCCATTTGTCTTTCATAGGCCGCTAGGTCAGCGGCTGAGAAACCTGGCATGTAAGCTGCAGCTGGTGGTGGGCGGGGGGTAGAGCTTGTTCCTGGTGGAGTAGGCTTGCTTCCCCAAGAACACTGTAACAGAAAAAGAAAACTAAAATATCAAACAAAAAGTTCCCAATTACTTATAATTAAACTGATTCGCAATCTCCAAAAAGAATGTACCTTAACCGGTTTGCCACAGAGAAACCTAGCATTCCCCAACTGGATAGCCATAGCAGCCTCAGCATGTGTACTGTATCTGACAAACCCAAAGCCTTTATCACGCTGCACCCGGACATCTTCAATAATTCCAGCACCAATGGCATAGAAATGCCGATGGAGCTCATCTAAGGTAACCTGCAAATTCATAGTAAATGAGATGCAGAACATCTTTCTATGTTCAATGGGCAGATTTGACATACTGTGTACATATATTTGATAGGCTGATAGAGAGTTCCCAGCTCGCGAAAGTTATTTGCGAGCAGGTCTTATCAAAAATACCGCATTAATCATGGCATTGGTTTCTTTGCAGTGTTGGGTGTAGTTTAGACAGTACTTCATCTCATACGCATTAAAAGAATGCTAGTACCAAAGAAAAGATATGGCTACTACATACTCATCTTTATAGAAAATTCTATGAGGAGATGCAGTGTAAGCTACGCAATTTAATTGCCAAAAAGAATAAATGCTTGCCTCTGGAGCCAAATTGCCCACATAGACCGTAGTATACTGAGGATTGTTCTCCGGAGCATCTTCATTAGGCTTTTCCTGTCCATCATCTACAAGAAAAAGCCCAAAAATTGCATGCTCAACATGATCAGAAGGCAAACGTGGCAAAAAATAGAAGTGGAGATTATTTCTCCAGATTATTTCTCCAGCATCATCATGCATAGATCTAGGATTCTACTTCAAGATGGTTCCTTATGAGAACAAGAAAATGCTAGACACGCCCTAAACTGAACAGATTCAAGCTGTAAGATCAACAGACGTAGCATCCAGCAAAACATACCCTCATAAGACGACATACACCACTCATAAAAATAACGTCCAAAATAGAAATGAAGCTAACAAAAACAGTTTTGCATCCACAACTACATAGGCAACTATAAACTTGCTTCCATACTGATACAGCAGCTCACCTGATGTTCCATTTGTCAGCTCTACAATACTCTTAGAATCAGAACTCGCATCACCGGAAGTGGCACTTTTTGTGGCCCAATTACAGCGAATCTGTCTGCTTCCAAGCCACTTTCCTGAGATGTCCACTTAACACAGTTAGAGAGCTAACAAACCCAATGCTCCTTAATAATATAGTTGTACCAATTTGTAATATGTAGCTGTTAGGATACCAAATAACCTTCACCCAGCGAAAGGAAAACTATCTTACCATTCAAGTCATTTATCGCACTTTGGGCTTCCTGAACCAAAAAACAAACAATCAAACAATCATGTAATGAAAAACAAGCAAACAACTAGAGGTACAGAAATTATAGAAGGATTTGTTCAACAATTTCAGTACCTGCTGACTTCTAAAAGAAACAAACCCAAAACCCCTCGACCGCCCAGTTTTCTGATCCCACATAACCCTGGCATCTCTGTGATAGAAATCAAGGTCAAAATATCTTACAACAGCAGAGTAAACAAAAGCACTAATAATATCCAACAGACAAAGGGATATAAGCTTACGAGCAACTGGAATAAAGAGAAAAGCATGCAAACAGTGTCGCATCGGTAACCTCAGGGCTAAGATCACCAACGAAAATATTAAAATGACCTACATGCCAAAATAAAGTAGCATAAGAAGTTAAATATTTCATAACAGCAAATCACCATATGAAAATTGAACCTTATGCAAACCTGATGTATCCTCTCTCTGGCTACTTGCATATGCCCAGTTAACTTTGATTGCCTGTCCAAACCTGAATAAGACAAACAAATTGTGAGACAAATTATGCACTAAGAAAGACAGCCAACCATATGAATATGTTAAGATTTATACTTACAGATGCCTTCCATTTAGAGATATAATTGCAAGAGCAGCTGACCTACGATCAAAGTAGTCAACAAATCCATATGATGACTGCATAGAGAAGCCATTGGAGCCAGCACATAAGTATAAAGCTAAGATCCAAAGGTCGATTCCATGGCTCTAACAAGACTATATCATCTAATGTAGCGTACCTATCCTAAAGAAAAACAAACAAAATACACGAAGGTAAGCCCACCTTATCTTTCCTTATCAGCTTGCATCCTTCAAGTGGACCAGTACTAGAGAAAACTTCTTGAAGAAGGGGTTCAGTAACCTGTGGGTGAATATTTCCGACATACCTGCATTTTCATATAAACCATGCAATTCAAACATACCTGAATTTCAACAGCCATTCGTACAAATTGACAGCATGACTGAGAAGTATAGTGTAGTGCATACTAAATGTTTCCAAAATGCAAGGACTCATTACACATTATATAATACTCAAATTTCCTATATACGAACAGTAGCAAAGGCAACTGCTTGCTTTGAATTCTTTGCAAATGCTATAATTAGCAAAATAGAACTGGATTCATTAACATAAGGGGCTAATATCGCAGGCAAGAAAACAACTAATTTCAGCCAGTCTAAATAAACCTAAATGTGAAAATAAAATAACAAAATTCAAAACTAAAAAAGAAAAATATCTATACAACACTCACACACTGCGGCATGTACTTGAATCAAACCCAGGAGGCAGATTTCCACTCAAGATAGGCTCTATCTGCAAAATAAAAAAGTAAAAAAAACAAGCAAAAAGAAAAGCAAAGAAAACGTGCCCCTAGAGCAAAGAATTTGCACTCCTCACAAAAACTTAAAGGGATCCATAAGCAAACACACTGTTTGAAGCAAAAAATGACAACCCCTGACTGGAAGACAAACTGTCATATACCTATAAGATTTACAGAAAGAGGGCAATCTATGATATCCCCGAAACACCCGTCATCTTCGACCTATCCGAACCGACTTAACATAAGCTTTAAAGCCTTTGACACTCATCTAAATAATAACTATAATCCTTATGAGCAATAGTAACATAAGATTCATGCAAAAGGGTGAATGGCTATCAATCACTAGCTGATTCTGATCATTATACACAATTACATGCGAAAATGGTAACAAGCAACACAAAGATTGATCCTTGATAGTACAATACAGAAAATTCCAGCTCAACCCCACATCAAATTCACATCCAGCTAGTACAAAACCATACAAAGATCAATCATTTCAATTAACATTGGCCAACATTTTCCTAAACAACAAGTACCCATATCTTAAAAACAGTCAAAAATCAATCTTTTCAACAATCAAAGTCTTGAACCGAATCAGAAACTTATTACAGAAAGATAAGAACCTGAGGGACGGCCAGAAGGGGAGGGTGTTGGTAGAGAGACTGCTGCATCATGGCTTGCTGCTGAGTGAGCCTCTGCTGCTGCATCGACACAGTAGAACTCGGAGATTCGTACAAACAAATTGCTCTGAAATTTTAGGTTTAGGGTTTAGATGAAATTGAAAGAGAAAAGGAGGAAGAAGATGAAGAAAGGGAAAAATCAAAAACCAAAAAAAAAAAAGGGAAGAAAAAAAAAATAAAAACCCTCTCGAAGAGGAGGGAAAGATTGAAGAGAAAAAGCAAAAAGGATTGGAATTGATTGAGAAATGAGGATCGAGTTAAGGTAGTTTGTGGTTTTTATAGCTGCTGATTTTTATATTCTCTAAAATTTATTGAACTTGGATTTATATGAGACAATATTGAAAATTAATTGGGCGGGTAATCGGGTGTTCCCCGAACCACAATTGCCCCTTCAGATAATTTGTAATTTGTAACTAGGGAAATGGTGTGGACAAATGTAGGTTGATTTCCATGTCTACTAAGTGGGGGAAAATGGAGTTTATGTAATGAGAGTCTATCGATTTGATTGCCAAAATATTCTTTAATGCGAACTTACAAATAAGAATGGAAATACTTAACATAAGGTTCGTTTAAGATCTTTACTCTATAGTAATTTTAGAAATGTGATAGTCACTTATGGAAAAAAGCATCTGCTATGTGTAAGTAATTTTGGTGAAACCTTTTTCTTTTCTTTTTTGGGTTGGGTGAAACCTTTGTTCCCAAATATGTATGTGTTAGCAAAAATCATACATTGGGTAGAAGGTGCGATTGTTTTCTCAACAAGAAAGAAAGAAGAAACATGCATTGGGTCAAGCTTTGGGTTCTTAGACTAAGGCCCGTCCAGTTGCTAATGGGCTCAACTGTGTGCCATTTCAATGTTTTTGCTTTTGTTCTAACAACATCCTTCCGATGACAGAATCCTTCAATTTGGTACACCAGCCACATCCAAAGGAATCACATGTAACGGTCATAGGCAGATGGGAAAAGTTCGAAAAATACGATTCACTATTAATCATCGTGTGATATCATTGTCATTTTTTTTTTTTTTTTGTGTGGTGGGTAATTTTTGGTTTTTTTTTAAGTTTTTTTTTTTTTTTTTTCCCAAGGGTTTTGTTTTTTTTGCAATTGCCTTTTTGAAATTTTGTTTCTTTTTTATTGTTGCTATCGTTCATTCATTCATTCTTGTTGTATAGGACTTGATTTACCGAGTTTTCTTTCATACTCAACAGCCCAAAAATATCCAGTACCCAACCACCCAACCAAAGACCCATAAGTATTGGGCGGAGAATTGGATGCCTCATGAGCACGAGCAAACGTAGCAAATGTAGCAAATGAAAATGAAAATGCATGAATCATTTAGGTTGCATTTCATACAGAATGAACAATACTTGGTACGCATTTCGTTGTTCGTCGAGTTGTGTGATCAACGAATTTTTACCCTCTTAGTAGCAAACAAAACAGAAAGTCAAGATTCTCATGATGAAACGTCAATTGATTGGTGCATGTGAATGACAATTGAAATTTAAGAAATAAACAGCTCCAATTACAATCTTTAAACTAATAATTCATCAACTCGAACGAAGAAGAAAAAAAAAAAAAAAAAAAAAGGTAGGTATACCATTTACAAAGAAGAGGAAAGAATGGGTCAAAAGAGAGCCGACCCTACCGACGCACCACCTTCAACACACCATGTGATGCGCAATTAACTAAGATTGTCACTACTTATCTCCACATCCACACCACTCATGCGCTCGTGGATGGAAGTAAATATTCGCAATTGGACGTAAACAACGTGACAATATCAAACCATTTGTTTACAAAAATCTATTGCTGTTTGTTTTGCTTGGTGCATGAACGAGCCTTCTAAGGCTGGTGTCTGCCATTATCTTAATAATACTTGTATCTATTGGAATTGGACTATTGGGTTGGTTGCTTGCTTGCTTGTCTTCAAACTTGAAAGAAGACTCCATCCTCCTGACCTTTCCCGTGTCTTAGCTTTGTGATACCCAAGATATGTCGGTCTTCATAAAAGCTGAACGTCTTGTACAGAGAAAAAAAAGGATGCGATGTTTTCTTTACTAAGGAAGTTTCGTGACAATTTTTACTCGGCCAAATTTAGTACCAATCAGCCACTCCAGCATTTGCTCGGAAAATACCTAAGTATGACCATGATACTAAAAAAAATACTTGAATATGATCATCCAGAACGCTATTTATAATATGAATGTGTTATGATATGACAATCAGAAGAGCTACATGCTGTGAAATTTTGGGTCAGAAAAAGGCATGTGTACTGTAATGTATGAGATTCTTCAAACTTTGCATGCCAAGTTGCCAACAACCCACAACCAGGTTAGGGCCACATATATCTAACGATAAAGCAAGAATTTGAGGACCACACAATCAATTATACAAATGTTGAACGTGCGTAAAGGCAGGTATCCTTTTACTCAGATAAGATATGAATCATACGATGCATCCACCAAGAGGTAAACAAACAGTGACATAATTTATACTCATAACTATCACTAATTCAATTGCTTTCACCAACTTTAATCACAGAAACTATTAATCACCAGTTAGTACATCAATTGCAGGCTCTGTAGAGGTAAACCCAAGCTTAATAAGCAAAGAAATATCGCTAATGAAATTCCGGGCTTTACTTAACCCGCCAAAATTGAAAACATAGAAGGCTTGAACTATAAGAAGCCTAAATATACATAAAATGGGCGTTCATATCATCTGGTTTGTTGAGCGGCCAACTCTAGCCACGACTTGCTTTCAGCTGGCTTTCCCTGACCGTCTGCAGAGCTGCCTGTTAGGTACGGTGCCCTGTTGTTGATCCTATAAACACAAAAGTTACAAAGAAGATCAGCCACTTGAACAATCATAATATAGGTAATCTAATTTATAGCAAAAAGGATGCATAAACTGGTCACAGGCAAATCGTGGAGACCCTAAGGAGATTCATGGAATTGTAAATTTGATACATGGAAGATAAAATATTTTCCATTTTTCAGATGCCTACCTATCCTTTCTCTTCTCCAAGAATCGGTGAAGCGAAGCTTTCCTTGCAATTGGTAGATCTGCAATAGACCATCAAACCATTCATCAGAAGCATGTTATTTATAGCACTTCTCAGTATGTAGTCCCACAATCAGAAGAGAAAAATTACCGCAAACAATTGGTCGAGGGGCCGGCTTAGTGCCCTCCTGAATCGCTTGATTTCCAATCTTATTAAACATGTTAGGGCTTGGAGGAACCGAAACATGGGAATTCAGTTGATTCTTGCCCAAATGAGAGGCAAATCCATTGTTACTCTTGACTGGAGTAGAAGCTTGAGTGGTGTGGCTTTGGGAGCTTTCCTTGCTTGCTAGGAGCATGAGTTCCTTGGCCTTGTCTGCTGGATAATCATTGAACACGATCACTTGTCCACCATAAAAGATGGTCATTTGTGCCCTCTGAGGCTCCGCCGGGCAAGATTTCATCACACTGGTACATGATGAACAAGGAAAAATGAGCCTAACAACGATCGTACTAAAACAAACAAAAAAATCATTTGCTAGCTACTAAAATTTTTCACAAAGTTCCATTTCCGTTCTCCAGCATTGACAAAGTATAAGGTCACTCGGCGTACCTAAAGTCAGCCATCTTGGAGACATCTTCTCTGGGAGGAGAGGGGCCAAAACCAGCTTGTTGGGGAAACAAATCCATGGATTTGAAGTCTCTTGGCGTTGGAGGCAAGTTCCTAGAGTTTTCCATAAATGGAAAGCAATTCATCTGTGCGCCTTTCTGACGAAACATCTCAAGATTTCCTGAAGCAGCAACAACTCAATGAATCAGAGACAATTTTAGGAATCAGCTCAGATGAAATAACTGGTTGGTAGCCAGCAGAGTCCACTTACTAGTACAATTTCAGGTGTATCGAAGCCAAAATTCATTGAAATCTTTTTTTTAGATGAACAAATTGTTGAAATATTGATTCTCAACTAAAACAAGATATTTTTTTCCAACAGAATCAGAGATACAAACCAACCAAAAAGATAGAGAAAAAAAAGAAGAAGCTAATTTTCAGGAGAAAACAAAGGACACGTTTTTATACCCTTGAACCATTAACAACCGAAATTTCAACCGAAATTTTCGTGGATCTCAAAAATGACAAACTACCCAGCAAAAAAATTTGAACTACAAACTCTAATCAAACAAAACTAACTCGGGTGATTTGTGCAACTCAGTTACTCCTTCAGTTGGCAAACTTCTGGGGTTCCCCTAATTCTAATTGAACTGAAAGTTCTCCATATGAGCTAGCAAAACTAAATTGCTAAAACATGGACATGCAACACATGAGATTGGATTCAATATGAGACATTTTCAAATTCTTCCTCTGCTTTTCTCATCAACCAGACAAGAGCCAAACAAGTATAGACATAGATACACACTCATAAGACATGATTCAGGGTTAAATACTTCATTTTCTTGCTCTAATTTTCTCAGCAACCAAACAACAAATGAGAAAAGTACTCACCATTAGGCTGCTGCTGCTGTTGCTGCTGCTGCGGCATGTTGCATGCCCTGTCAAGGCTTAGATCTCCGAAGCTGCCGCTCTCCTTGAGGTACTGATGCAACATGCTGCAAGTCTGATTGAAGCTCGACGGCTTCTCCGCCGTCCTCAGCCCTCTCTGCCCCGAAACCTCCACGTTCTCCGGCGAACTCGGCATTTCTCCACCGACCCAACTCACAATCCCACAATCCAAACACAACCAAAGATTCAAAATCCAATCTTTCTTTTTGACTCGCCCAACAAACACAAAAACGTGTATTAATCTTCGCGCTGAAACAACCACTCTTTATACTCGTGAAGTCATGCTCTGGCTTTATCTGTTTCCCACGGAGGCTTTACCTTTATTTATTGGTTCAATTTTAAATTATTTAATTATTTAATTTTTAGTTGATTTATTGGGTTTTAAATTGTTATTGGTTGTTTGAGCTAAAAAGCACGAGGAATATATGGGTGTTTTTCAACGGGGCCTTCGTCACACCTTCCCATGTGCACTGTTTCCGGTGGGCTCCACCTTCACGTCGGTTAGGCATTTAGAACACGTGTGTTTTGCGCCGCTTGGTAACGTCCCGGTTTGCGTTCTCATCTGCAAACTTGACCATTTGCCCATGGGTTTTCCGTTTATTTACAAGTTCAACGTCGTGTCTATTTCATTGTTTACAATTAAAAATTTTTTTTAGTTCATAAATATCCATGTTTTCTTACTTTTAAAAGAGTTTATAAATCGTGCACGCCACTGCACTATACGATTCTTTTTGTTCTAATAGCTGCCTGGCTATTTTCCTGTCTATGGATAGCATGCTCATCCGGTTGAGGTTGATAGAAAGCATTGGTTTAGTAATACCGCGTTTGAAAAGAGAGATGAAATGACTGATATTTATTGATCTTTTGTTTTTTTTTTTTTTTTTTTTTTTTATATTTTTTTGTTTTGATTTGTTGTTTGTATAATCTTTATTTACGATAAATAGATATAAACCTGTATTGTTTATTTTATATTCATTATAATAAAAAAAAAAAAAAAAAAAAGAATGATATTTATTGATTCGTTAATCCGTAATTTATTATTTATCTTATTTAATTTATATTTTTATGAAATAAAATCATTTGTACTTGTTTTGATAAATTAGTTGATATTTTACATAATTTTTATTTACGATAAATATGATATTAAACCTTTGTTATTGTTTATTTTATATTCTATATTTGTAAGACAGTAAATGAAAGTTAAAATGATATGTGTGTCTCATGTAATACAGCTCTATAGTCAACATTAGCAATGGTCCCCAACTTCCCCCCACCACCCATCCAACTTGCCAAATGGCGGACAAAAAATCGTAATAAAATCATGGGTGGGCATTCCGGTAAATTTGTTTGGATTAGATTATTTTTGGAGACTGTTAACGGCGTTAGATAATGTGGTTTATCCTTTTATGTGCCATGCCTCTGGTACCCAGGACGACCAAGTGGGCTGATTCTTTTTCATACATTTTTCTTATTTGAATAAAAAAGTGGAAGCCGCAAACCCACGTTTACTGACCAACTAAAATACAGTTACGTGGGCAATGGCTGCCGAAATTCCCAAGTATGATTCTTGGGCAATGGCTGCCGAAATTCCCAAGTATGATTCTTTCTTTTTCTTCCCTTTGCGGAACGCAACTTGGGAGAAGCATAATAATCTTGCTTCTCCATTAGCGTTTCAAGATAATTTTCATAATAGTATTGAAGTAGTTTAATTTAACGGTGCTTTCTCAATTCATTATATAATTTGAACTGAAATATTCAATTAGTAAGTTAAATGTTAGAAAATAAAGCATGTCATACATGTATGATTTGTTCAAACTGAAATCTGCGACTTAGGCATCAAAGGTCCTTTGACAGACCCCTCAATGTGGTTAGTCAATTGCTTTAATGTTATTTCATCGGTCTTTGACAATTTAATTATGAAATAGCAATTAGTCATGTAGTTTAAATTTTTTATAATTGTTTTCAAAAAACATTATTCGCGAGTCTGATTTCTTTGTTGTGTATGAACATGGGTTGGTTAGCAAAAACAAAATGATTCGAGCTCTCTTTTACGATCTTAGCATCTCTAATATGATTCAATAAATAATTTCAAATCATTATCTTAATTGAGGGTATCTTTATTTGTTGTGGCAGACCATGATTAGAAAGAGTGTATTAGACATCATTAAGGGGAACAACAAAAACAATGGATGACAACGTTTGTTCTCCAACTGAGTTTCAAACTCGAAACAGCAGGCAGATTACATGATTGATTCTATACCTTTGATATTTTTCTCTTCACGCTTTTGTTATTAAATGTTATTCTATTTAATGAATATTTATTTCAGATAAATGCCTTTAACGGGAAGAACAACCACAAAGATGAAAACATCAGTTGTCAAACCCGTGTGGGAAACGCGGAGGAGAAAGAAGGAACGGTGGGTGGCGCCCACCGCCTGCTGGCATACGTGGCGGAACGCGACTGGGTTGTAGAGGGGAGAGCAATTTTCTCGTGACGGAGACGTTTGGGCCCTCGTTGGGATTTTTTTATCTCGGGAAAATGGTTTGGGTCGGGCCTTATTTGATGGGTTTCGCCCATTTTCGGAGTTACAGCTTACAGTATCTCCAATCAAGTTGCCAAATTGGCCACACGTAAGCATACATGCGGCTTGGCGCCAATATTGAGGAGGACGTCAATTATCTTCTTTCTATTTTTGAGTTTATTTCAAGGGAAATGAATTTAAGAAATGAGAATGAAATAGAAATGATTTTTATTGAGGTGTTTACTTGAACTTTGAGAGGAAAAGACTTGTGGAATCTAGGTTAAAATTTGATTTCCATTCATATTCATGTGAGGACGTTTATTTTGGAGAAAAGTGAGGTATTAAAACAAGAGCAATGAGAATGAGAGTTTAATTTTCACAATTCCTTTAATCTTCTCTTCTCTTTAATCATGACACCCACAACCCATTTCTCCGACCTCAGCATCTCCTTCAACGTTGTCGTCACCATCACAATGAATGATTTGAATTTAATGTCTTATTAGAAAAAGCAGCTTATGGACTATTTGGTCATTAAACCTTAAATGTTTCAGTTTGCAACTTAAATAAGTTTTTGTGCAAATATAAAATAAAATGATAAAAAAAAAAAAAACCATATCGGTTGGAAGAGAAATTTTGCTAAGGTAAGCAATCAAATGTCATTTTTGATATTTAATCTTTAGCATCGCGATGCTCTCATGGGTTTACCGGCATTAAAACATCCCCAAATAACTCGATAAATGACTCTATAAATTCAGTTTGCTGCCACATTAGCAAAATAGCCTTTCAATAGATGCTGCAAATGACTCTATAAATTATATAAAGTCTAGTAGAATATGTATATTTGTATATTCTAGTAGATATTGTAAAAAGAGGCATCTACATAATATATTGAATTGAAAATATTGAAATACAGTATCCCACTCCTCATAATAAATTGGCATTCATATATGAGTTAAAATGTACCATATACAATATAATATCTGAGGCGTTTAAACCAAGAACTGAAGAACCAATCCAATCCGAACCGAAAAAATCTGAAAAAAATTTGAGTTGACTAAAAAAGTCAAAATCCAAAATCCAATATCCAAATCGCACCAATCCGAATTTTAATGGATCGGTTCATTGATTTTGTTTCATAAAATCGGATCCGATCCGAGTCGATCCGAAATAATGTTAATTATATTATATTTTATTAATTTACACATCATAATATTATTGGTGTATATTTTATTAATTTACACATGATTTATTCAATCATGTAAGTTGTTATGGTAGGTTAAGAAAACTTATGAATCATATGTAGAGGAGAATATTTTCTATTACATGATTTCGTTTTCTTAGGAAGGTAATTTCTTTATGTTTGTGTGTCTTTACTTATAATAAATTGTTTTTGAAGTAGGATGACCAACACCGCACCTCCCAGCTCACCTATTGTAGTCTTGATGGTGGTATATTTATTTGAATTACGAAACTTGAATTGTATGATCCGAAATTTCGAATTTGAACCGTGATCCAAACCGAATTAGTTGGATTTGGATAATGTTGGATCAAATTATTTGTATCTCTAAATTCGATCCGATAAATATTTATAGTTTGGTTCTTGGTTTTTAATCAAATTCAATCTGATCCGATCCATGCCTACCTCTAACTAATTGACTCAATATAATACTAATTGACTCAACTTGTTTGTCTCTTCTCTTGAAGTGATTAATTTTAAGGGCCTAATTTTAATTACTAAACAAATCAATCAGTATAATACCACATCAATTATTAAATCATACATTATAAAGTTATTTGGAAATGCTCTTGATATATATTTTAAGATATTTTATTTCCAGCACGTGATATTCATGTCTGCTTTTGTGCTTCTTACAAAAACAGCCTCACGTTAACTAGAAAACTACCAAAGTACCTACTGATATTTTTATTGGGTACTGATATGAAACGGAATGATACTTGAAGTTGACTGATTGGATTGGGGTATTCTAGGATTACTTATAAATTAGCTTTCAATTTTACTTTGAGTTGAGATGTGTTTTGGTTGGGGAAGTCCATTATTTGGACAATTGTCTCTACTTTGACCAATCTGGTTGTACAATTGTCAAGTTCACTGAAGATTATACAAGATCGTCATTTTTGGTTCACCATGGCATATCTACATTCGGTCACCAAACTTAGTTTACTTTAGATTACCATTAACTCATATAGTTTGTCGTAATATACTGTAAATTGGAAGTATAGACATTATCAACATGAACGCAATTCTAAATGTCAATACAATGGTGAATATGATCAGTTTGATCTCACATAATTAAACTTTACATGTATATTTGTAATTAATAATCACTTATGTCATTTTCATGACCAAACATCAAAATCATCTATTTTGCTTGATTAAAGAGGAAGGACTACGTGCATGGACATGAGTTGAGGACCACTAGATTATGTTTAGCAATGGAATTTAGGGGTAGGTTAAACACTATTAGTCCCTTTTTTGGGTAAAAAACCGTCTTTAGCAATGCGAAAGCTAAAGGTCTAGAGGGCTACAAAGGGGGCTAAAGGTAGCCCCTTTTGCGGAGCCCACTAAAAATTGTTGCAGCCCAAGCGCCCAATTTGTGTTGCTCAAATCAAAAAACGTTTTTCACAAAAATTGTTCACTGTCTCGATTCCTAAAACATACATAAAATTCAGAGTCATCAGACTTTTTGTGAATTAACGGCGTACATAAATCCAAACTTTGTTCAAGATGCTTAAATTTTGTTGAAAATGGTTCTTTGTTCAAAATTGTTCTTAGTAAATGAAATGATAATTGTTACTCACCACACCAAATACGAACCACATAATACATTAAAATTAAAAAAATATTTAAAAAATAGAAATTTAGCCCTTCCTTACTAAAGATGGTAAAATTTAAGCATACCCTAAATTATAAAAAATTATTCTTTGGGGGGCTAAATTTTAGCCTAAGAGACATTTAGTCCCTTGCTAAAGATGGCCTTAGGGTTAAATGTGAGGCCAGACAGCAGGGAATATTGCTAGGTTAGAGAGGTCCAAATCCCATGATCAATGATGGATTGGCCAAGGTAAGGAAGAAAGCAACCTTAGTAAATGGCCAGAGAATAGAAACAAGCACCTCAATTTAGACTTGGACTCATATATCTAGGGGCGGTGCCAATGATGTACTAGATAGCTACTAGCTAGTACAATTGCTACAAACATTGAATTAATGGAATCGTGCGGACAGAATCTCATGTGGGAGAGTAATAATGTTTTGGCCTAATGTTTTCATGTAATTCAGATAAACCATAAAAAAAAACTTATATTTCATGTGCGCACACATGTGGTACATATCTGAGTAATTGTTAAAGTCCTATTGTAAAATTAAAATGTTGCTAAAGGTTTGTCCTTTCGAGATCATAACATATGTATAACACGATTGCAAACATGATCTCTGACACATAAAATACTTTATTAACTTACTGTGATTATAGTAGTATTGATTTTTTTTAAAAATATTCTCGTTACCTTGAGCAAATACGATGAGTCAATTGGTGTTTTTGACTAAAATGTGACATGATTTGGAATGGATAAATCACGTACCTAACTTCTCTCGCAATTTATGATATTGCTCAAATGACACGGATGGTAGTCTGACCAAAGTGGATGGCACAATCACTGTCACTGATTGCATTTTTCACCAATTTACAGACCCAAAGAAATATTTGTTGTGCTTGTATCCACCATTTACCTGAATCTTGGTCATCTGCAGGATGCAGCCATTGAGGGGAGGAAGAGCCACGCACTAGTTTATCCTCCTTCTGCCTAAAATCGAAAATACTATTGGGAGACTACTCGACTTCCAATACGAAGAAGAGAAGAGCGGGAAACACATTGCCTATGTTTAATGATCTTGACTCTTGACAATGGTGGAACTATCTTGATTTTGATGTGATTGAGGAACTAGGACTCCGATATGGATGAAGTTATAAACAGAAATTGGGTGACCTTTCTGATCACTAGAGACTTGCATTTTGGAGAGAGCCACTATACCTACTACACTATTGACTCATTAGATCCTATACCGCACTGGCATCCTACACACGTGGCTTTTTAACTAAACATTGACCTTCAAATGAAACCATTTCTCAACACCGAAAGGATGAAATATACATTCACCTTCGTAATGACACGACCATGAATCAAACTCGCATACCAAGGCCCGGGATAGTCTCTCCCCATACCCGATGAAGGCAATGGAGGCTGCAAAGGCCAATGAAATAGAAATGATTTTTATTGAGGTGTTTACTTGAACTTTGAGAGGAGAAGACTTGTGGAATGTAGGTTAAAATTTGATTTCCATTCATATTCATGTGAGGACGTTTATTTTGGAGAAAAGTGAGGTATTAAAACAAGAGCAATGAGAATGAGAGTTTAATTTTCACAATTCCCTTAATCTTCTCTTCTCTTTAATCATGACACCCACAACCCATTTCTCCGACCTCAGATATTACCGCATCTCCTTCAACGTTGTCGTCACCATCACAATGAATGATTTGAATTTAATGTCTTATTATTTTTGAAATAATTGAATGCTTTATATATATGAAAATTGTAGGTTTGGCGATGCGCCAAACACCGGAGTATATGAAAAGACCTTAGCGACACGGGCCTCATTAAAAACCTCACAAAAAGCGAGGAAAAGAGTGCCCCGTACTCCAACTACTAAACAAGCATTCACAACAGCAAAAGAAACTAAATGAGTAAAGTTGTACCCATAATCCGAAACCCGCCCCTCGTCCCTACGGCATTGCCATCAGGAAAAGAGAACGGGGACCTAGTTGACCTCCTTACGGCCTAACCATCAGAGGGAATTAGGCCCGAACTAGGGTAACAACACTACTCACTAGACTTCGCTATCCTCAAGGATCAAATCATGCAGCCAAGGCGGCTCTTCAACTTCCCACACTTGACCGCGTAAACCAGCCGCTACTTCATGCGCCAAGCAATGAGCCACTTTGTTTGTGGTTCGGTGTTGCTTCACTACTTGCTCCACCCCCCCCCCCCCCCCGATTTTTTTTCTCCCTTCTTGATGGCCGCCGCGCGGCCCCCCCCCCCCTCCCCCCCCGTGGCCCCGCTCCCCCCCCCCCCCCACCTCCCCCCCCCCCCCCCCTGGCCTAGTACCTTGTATCAAGCAAGTTTCCAGCCCCCCCCTAAGGCTTAGCACCTCCCCCCCCAAGGCGGTGGCTTTCGAAGGCCCTGGTTCCATTTGTGCCCAAACCATTTGTCCACACTACCAAAAAAATGGGAATAGACTACACCTAATAGGTTTCGTTAAATATAAAAATCGATGTTATAGCTTAGATAGGCATCGAAAAATTAAATGATAGAGCCTAAAGTCCTAAAGGCATCGCTAGTTTTTATTGCTGATGCCTTTTATTTGTGAATTAGCATCGCATTTTAATAAAAGTGTAGTCTTTTGTTATTTGAGTAAAATCCAATGGTTTGGGTACCGATGCTGTATTTTGCATACCGATGCCTTTACAAAAACGTGCTAACCACATGCTTGGCGCCTCACTCTTTTTCAGTTCCCTCTAAATTTTGGGGAAAATTTTGACCAAGTGTAAACCTAATTGGAAACCAAAGCAAAACACACACTGCTGTCTCATCTTCATCGCGCGTCCAAATCGGGTTACTCTTCCCGAAACCGGAGTCCATTCCAAAGACGTCGTCATCTCCCTAGACCCACCGGTCTCCGCCAGGCTATACCTCCCCAAATCCGCTGCCGTCGACACCGCCACCAATTATGTACCACACAACTAACTCAAATCCCGAAGCCAACCTCGTCGCCGTCTCCGTTTCGAACCAAGTATGAGCGTCGTACTCTTCTCTCTCTCTCTCTCTCTCTCTCTCTCTGCATAATCGATTTTGCTATTTGTCCAGAAAGACAATAATTCCATAGAAAAGAATTTTTATAGATCCAATCCGAAAATAACAAGCACACTTTGAAAAAAGAAAAAACGAGAGAAAAATTGCCTCGCAGCTAAGGATCTGAACCTTTGCTTTCGAGTTGGGACTTCGCAAATCGGCGGCCGTCGATCTCGTCTGCAACCCTCCGCTCAATCAGGTATTTCTTCGTCCCTTTTGTTCCCTTGAATTGGAGGGTTTCGTTTTAAATTTCTCGGTCTATTCATCCATGGGTGCTCGAGTTCATGATTTTCAAATCTAGGGTTTGTTTAATATTGGGAGTATTGGGTAATACATAAAAAGTTGATCTTAATGAAGTTATATGCTGTAGACATCAAGAATATCTGGTTGTCATACGCTTTTGTTAAGCCTGATTTGTTGTCGTTTATGTTCTGTTTGGCTAACTAGATAACATCGGTGTGACATACTAATGGTTAAGAAAGAAGAAACAATTTGTTTCAGACTAGCGTTGTAGATATGGAGGGTTTACAAATCAAGAGCAAAGTCGTGTTCTTTTGTGATCGTTCCTAGTATGATTGGTTTGTAGCACTTCTGGAGGAACAAGCAGTATTGTTTGTTTAGTTTTGACTGTTATTGCGACGTATTGGGATGTATTTTGGATCAAAGCATTTAGCTTGTCTCATAGAATTAATAAGACCGCTTGAACATCACATTTTACTCTTGCTACACTGTTCTTCGCTGGAAAGTTCTGTGTTTCACTTCACGAATTCAAAACTTCATATCTCTGGGATGATGTTTTATTTGAATGCAACTCTGCAGCTACTTGTGCCTTTTCTGTGGGAGTCTGTTTTAGGCTGTTTTGCTTGATGTATCCGCTTAGTGATGATTACCTTTTCTTGCAATTCAGTTCCACCGAGACCTATTCCTGTAACATTTGTAGCTGATAACTGTAGAAACATTTGCTTCTTTACTCTTCAGAAGGAAACTTTAGATGCATCAGTTAGAACTGGTTCTGAACATTCACATGATGGTGCCGTGATTTTGTAAATAATTTTGTTAATCTTGAACCAAATGGGATAGAGATCAGCGATGAAAATTAACCTTCTCGTAGTGTTCTTATTTACAAGCTTTCCAACAGCTTTGTTCAAGATTTTGTGGTATGTTTTAACATCTTTACTGATGAATCAGATTGTAATAATGGTGCAGAAGGGTTGCAATGACAACTTGTATACCAGCTGGAAGTGGAAATTTGCATTTTGGGGTGGCTAGGGACTTAAAGGGACAAGGGTGTAGGAAGGCTTCTTGGGTTTCCAGTGTGACGTTTAGCAGATGCGTGCATAAAGAGCTGTCTTGGTATCTGATTACTGTCTTGGTTCTGCTTTATTGATTAATGCAGAGCACTTGACTTCTTATGAAGCTAATGCTTCTGATGCTCCATTAAATTGATCTTTTATGCACACTTGTTGGTTGTACAATGCCACCATGCTTATGCTTGTTTTACGATATCCAGGTCACGCGGAGTATCAAAGTTCTTGCAGATTCAGAGATGCAACATTTCCCAATCTCTGAGTAGTGAGAACTCAAATTTCGTACGAGCAGTCACTTCATCAAGCTTAAGAGATGATTCCACAAAGTTTTTTTATTTTGCCGTTATTGGTAGTGGAGTGGCTGGCCTCCGCTATGCCCTTGAAGTCTCAAAATATGGATCTGTTACTGTGATTACCAAAGCTGAACCTCATGAGAGCAATACAAACTATGCTCAAGGTGGTGTTAGTGCTGTTCTGTGCCCTACAGATTCTGTGGAGAGCCATGTCCCGGACACCATTGTGGCGGGGGCTTATCTATGTGACGAGGCGACTATCAGAGTATGTTGTGTAGAACTTTAACCTAGCATGAATAAGTTGCAGATATTAATTGAGTATTGTGAATAGGAAAGCTTGTTTATGCATTGGTTCTTGGTTTTCTCAGGTTTGATATTTTATTCAGGTTGTCTGTACAGAAGGGCCTTAAAGAATTAGAGAATTAATTGCAATGGGTGCATCATTTGACCATGGAGAGGATAGAAACTTGCACCTAGCAAGAGGAGGCGGTCACTCTCATCACAGAATTGTCCATGCTGCCGATATGACTGGAAGAGAGATTGAGCGGGCTCTGCTGGATGCAGTTGTTAAGGATCCTAATATCTGCATGTTCGAACACCATCTTGCAATTGATTTGCTCACTTGTCAGGTTTTCTTTATCCTCATGATTCGTTTGTTTATCCTCATGTTTTGATGTTTTGTTTGTGTGAAAGCTCCTGCACCATTTGGATTTAGTGTTAACTTTAACCCACACTTGCCTAACAAATGCAAATTTTTTATAGTGTAAATTGGCAGAACATGATTACCATGATTAGATATTATTTGGTTGGTGTAGGGGAATTCTTAAATTCTATAGCAAAATTGGGAAAGAAAGTAAGACCTTGCCTACTTGGAAACCGCTCAATGTAGGTTTACATAACTCATGTGTATTTGAGTTTGATTAAGTTAGTCATTAAGTACAAAATTTTCATTTGGGTTATTTCATTGATAAGTTGACTATGGCTAATTTATATCATATCATGTTGGATTGATCTACTTTGAAGTATGGACTTGAAATAATGCTTATGTGAGAGTTGAATGCAGAAATGATGGCATATATATATATATATATATCATACAATTTCTTTTCTTCAATTTCAGTTTGGCCAAGGTTCTAATAGGCGCAAGTATTTACAAGAGCAAGTCGACGAGGTTCGAGAAGAATGAGCAGAGTTGGTGTTTAAGTAGGTTTAGTTAGGTTGATGAACGTTTGTGTAGGAATTTTTTTGCTAGCTATATATGAGCATATTAACTCATATATATATATATATATGTAACTTCAATTTCATATACATACTTTTGAAGTTCATATATATTTTTTGAAATGATGAGTTTAAACTCATGTAATTACACTTTTTAGTATTAATGATCTATATAAATTACTTTGTGGAATTATAAGTGTATATTTATATGTGAATTTAGAAAAATTGATGCATCTTTACCTCACAAGATTCGGAAAGTTCCAAAATACTGATGCCTTTGATGGATCTTAATACCTCATACGATTTAGAATCATTTTATATACTGATGCCTGTTAAGTAAAAAAACAACGTTGTATATATGTCACTAAAATATAAAAAATCCGTTGCTAATTTAACGTTATAGCTTCGCTACAAATATAATAATCGATGCCAAATACTATTTTAGGCATCAGAAGTCAACTCAAATACCAATAAAGTCAATATCTAACCCCTTATAGGCATCAATTTATATATAAAAAGCGTCGCTGTATAGTATAAACAACATCGGATAATAAACGTTGCCTTTTCTTAGCACTTTAGGCATCACCGCCCAAAACCTCGGCAGCTTGGAAGAATAGGCTGTGGAGAATATCTGATGCCATAGCCCTTTTTTTTGGTAGTGCCCCCCTTCCCCCCGAAGACTAGCACCCCGCCCCCCTCCCTCTCGTTTCCCCCCTCCCCCCCCCTCCACATTTTGGGGGGGGGGGCCCTTTTTGGGGGGGCCCCAGCCCCCGGTGTGGCCTTGGGACGTTGCGGGACTCCAACCTTTGCTTTTTTGAACTCTATGTGACGCTTGTCCGCCTGCTCAACTAGTCTTTCAGGTGTTGTGGCTTTATGCCCATAGAGTTGTTGATTCCTTTCGTGCCAAAGAGTACTACTTAGACATGCAAAGCTTCCAAGTGATTGGAGGTTGTAGGTGCATTGAATGTGAGCTACCAAGTCTTGGAAGCTCGGCCAGCTTTCCTCACACAACTGGTTGAAGCTTGTGAGTCTCCAAAACTCACGGCTTCTTTTGCACTCCCAAAGAGCATGATGTGTACACTCGGGTCTTTTATGGCAGCGATGACAAAGGGGTTCAATATCCAATTTCCGTTGCGTAAAATTTACCTTCGTTGGCAGCACATCTTGGATTGCTCTCCACAAGAACATTCTTGCTTTCGGTGGTGCAGGGGACCTCCAAATTCTCTTCCAAAATCTGGTCATGGTGGACGTAGATGACGAGCTTCCCATCCCATTCATATCTGCATTCATCCCGATAGCGACTCGATATCCAGCTTTCACGCTCTTTTTTGTCAAAAAACCAGCTGAGCTTGTCGGTTTGGGTAAGGCTTGGGACTACCGAATGGATGGCGGTGACTTCATCCACACTAAAGTAATAAGAGAGCAATTCGGTATCCCAAGCTCCTGTAGCCGTGATAAAACGACACACCTTCCAGTTTTGTGGGATCGATGCCATCGCCAAAGGTCTATAATTCTGACTAATCGGAATCCACCAATCACCTACAACGCTTGTTTCCTTGCCATTGCCAATCCTTTTTATCAACCCCTGCTTGAGGAGGGCCCTTCCCCATAAAATGGAACTCCATATATACGAACATCCACTATTTTTGGGGGCATATAGAAATTCTGTTTGTCCATGATATTTAGCCTTTAGTAACTTGGCAACCAACAAGTTGGGTTCGGTGTGTAGACGCCAAGACAACTTGGCTAACATAGATTGGTTGAAGCATTGAAAGTCCCGCAAGCCGAGACCACCATCATTTTTATGTTTGCAAATGTATGTCCATCTTCTCCATGGGATGCCTCTTTTGCCATTTCGCCCCCACCAAAATCGCTTAACCTGTTTGTTTAGCATTTTGCAAGTAGATACAGGAAGTCGAAATACACCCATACTATAAGAGGGGATGGCCTGCGCCACTGTTTTAATCAGAATCTCCTTACCTGCCAATGATAGATTCTTGCTACTCCATGAGTTGAGAACTCCGTCCATCCTTTCTCTCAGGTTACGGAACATGTCCTTCTTGCTCCTTCCAGTCATTGTAGGGAGTCCTAGGTACCGCTCATGACACTGGACAACAGAAATTCCTAAAGTTGTAGCAACTGTGTTCTGAATCTCATCTGCTGTATTTGGGCTAAAGGCAACAACTGATTTTGTGAAATTAACTTGTTGTCCTGATGCTCTTTCATACTCTAGAAGAATGAGCTGCAGTTGGGTACAGTCTTCCGCAGATGCATCACAGAAGATCATTGCGTCATCAACAAAAAATAAGTGGGATATCGAGGGTGCATGTCTCATTACCTTTGCTCCATGTATTCTTCCCGTGCGGTCAGCTTTTGTTAAAAGAGCGCTCAAACCCTCCGCACCCAACAAGAATAAGTAAGGGGATAATGGGTCCCCTTGACGTAGGCCTCTAGTTGGTTTAATACTCCCCACTGGCTGACCTCGGCAGAGCACCGAGTAATTGACCGTAGAGAAACAATCTTTCAACAATGCAACAAAACGCCCATGAAATCCTAAACGGGCCAAGATAGTTTCCAAGAAGCTCCATTCCACCCGATCGTAAGCTTTGGACATGTCAAGCTTCAATACCATCTTCTTTTTATTTCTTCTATGCTTATTGATGCTATGAATAGTCTCGAAGGCCGCTATGCAGTTATCGTGAATACTCCTCCCAGGAACGAAGGCACTTTGGAATTCGGAAATGACCGAGGGGAGGGCTTGCTTCAACCGATTTGCAATTGTCTTTGAAATAATCTTGTAGACAACGTTGCAAAGGCTAATGGGACGATAGTCAGTTACCTCACGAGCTCCCTCCTTCTTCGGGATAAGAGCGATCATAGTCGAATTAAAGCGCTCAACACTGGCACCTTCATTCAAAACTAGGGCTGGGCATGTGGACCGAAAAACCCGAACCGTCCCGAAACTGTACCGGAACCGTCCCGAAAAATACCGGTTGACTTTTTGGTCAACAGAACCGGTACCGAAACCGGACCGAACTGGCCGGAACCGGGTCGGGACCGGTTCCTAAAACTCAAACCCACCGGGTTACCGGACCGGACCGAGTATTATTAATTTATAGTTAATTTAAATATTATTTCTTATATTATCCTAAAAAACCCTAATGTCTTCCATTTCCCACCCGCCTCCCTCTTCAGCTTTGTGTTGTCCGCCTCCTCTCTCTCTCACCTCACCTGCAGATCCTCATCGTTTCCCCTCAACAACCCCAAATCCCAAATTCAATTCGCCTCCGATCGCTTTGATTTAGTTCCTCATCGCCTCCACTCCAACAACACAAATCCCAAATTCAATTCGCCTCCGATCGATTCACTTGCAGATCCTCATCGCCCGTCGCCCATCGCCTCTGCAAGTGAACGCCCGTCGCCCGTCGCTGCTACAACTTCTCTGCAACTGAACGCTCGACGTCCGTCGCCTCTGCAACCCCCTCTGTTTTTCTCACCCGAATTTAGAAGTTGTTGGATTTGTTGTTGTTGAACAAAATGCATGTTATTTTTTATTTGTTGTTGCCTTGTTGGCTGATCTCCATGCTTTGGTTTGGTTGACGGAAGATTTGGGGATTCTGGTTGACGAAAGATTTGGGAATTCAGTGGTTTTCGGTCCCAAATCCGGAACCGGCCCGTACCGTCCCGAAAATTTGGGTTCCCGAAAGTCCGGGTACCCGATTGGCCGGTTCCGGTTCCGGTCTCCGAAATTGTTGTCCCGAGGCCTCCGGTACGGGAGCCGGTTTTGGGCATTCGGTCCGGGTACCCGTACCGTGCCCAGCCCTATTCAAAACCTGCAGACAAGAAGAAATGACTTTCTCCCCCACCATATTCCAATATTTTTGGTAGAACAACGCCGGCAGCCCATCAGGGCCTGGGGCTTTGGTTGGGTGCATTTGTTTGAGCGTCGCTTCTATCTCTTCGCGTCCAAAAGGTCTCACTAATAACTCGTTTTGGTCTGCTGTAACAACTGGCTGAATGGCATCATAAATCTCTTGAGAGAAGCCCGTATTTCCTGACTTGAAGAGCCCATCAAAGTAGCGGCAAAACACCTCACCTAACTCACACGTTTTATCACACCATTGTCCTGCTTCATTTAGAATTCCTGGCAAGCTCTTCTTTCGACCTCTCTCCTTGGCATACTGATGAAAAAACTTTGTATTTCTATCCCCACCTCGCAGCCACTCCACCTTCGACCTCTGTCTCCACATCATCTCCTCTTCCCAAAAAAGTGTATCGTATTCCTCAGCTAGAGACTCACGAGCCATTGAGTTCTCCTCAGTTTCTTCGTCCATTAACACTGCCTCCAACTTGCTTTGTATCGCCCTGGTTTGCTTGGGGATGTCCCCCACCACCTCATTATTCCACTTGACAAGCCTTTTCGTGCAATCTGCTATGGAGGAGGAAATGTCTCCTGGGAGTTCTTGCCACGATTGTCGGATGATATCCTCACATTCGTCTCTACGTGTCCACATCTCTTCAAATTGGAACCTCCTCTGGGCTCTCCCATGCTTCCCACGGTCATAGACCGGCTTTGCTGTATACACAAGAATAGGGAGATGATCCGACTCCCAACGCATCATCGTGTGGGCACGTACATGGGGATAAGCGATTCGGAAGTCAGTATTAACAACTGCTCGGTCAAGTCGCGCTCTGACGTTAGCCCTCCCCTTCCTCCTATTATTCCATGTAAACTTGTATCCCGTCGACTTAACACCTTGGAGATCACAGTGATTAAGTGCATTAGAGAAATTTTGCATATGTTGCACCGATCGACGATTCTCTCCGAAATACTCAGCATCTTCAAGGACTTCATTAAAGTCACCCACCACAAGCCACGGCTCATTGGTTATGGTGTTGGCTAGTCTCTATAAGAGGTCCCAAGAGAGGCAGCGGAGATGAGCCTTAGGATTGCCGTAGATACCTGTTATTCGGCTTGTGAAGGCACCATGCTCCCCAACCACACGTAAATCAATGTGTCCAGGGGATGAGGAGAGGACATGTACCTTCCAACCTTCTTTCCACATGAAACCTAACCCACCCCCTTTTCCACGACGCTCCACTGCACAAGAGTGATCAAAACCCAACTGCTTACACACATCCGACAACTGTTCTATCCGTAGCCTTGTTTCACATAGGAACATAAAATCTGGTTTTTTGACCTTTATAATAGACTTCAAGGCCCGGAACGTGCGCTTGTTACCCAGACCCCGCACGTTCCAACTTAACACGATCATTGTTCGTGATGGGTCTTGCCGCCCCGCTTTCTGGCTTTTTGATTGGGGGACGATGAGGCGGAGGTGCTAAGGGCTCGTTTGGCACGCAGGACAGGACTGGACTAATTTTTATCCTGGGATTAGGTCGGATTGGACTAGACTGGCTTAGACTGGACTGAGTCCTGGCCTACGTTTGGTATTGCATCGGACTAGCAAAATTCCAATACAACCCAGAATTCAAAATCCATGAAATTTCAACATCAAAGCTCAAAATCCATACAATTCTAACATTATCAAACTCAATTCTAACCTGCAATTTTCATCCAAATCACAAAAAATACTTGACTCATACCATCATACCCATAACAAACTCAATTTATCAATCAAAATCCACATAAATTCAACGGCCTCCAAGTTTAACAATCAAAATCCACATCAATCCGCTCAATTTATGCTAATTGGGCATGATGAAATTACAACATCAAAGCATCAAAGCTCAAAATCACAAACCCAGAAAAATCGAAGAATGGACCTCATTTGATGGTGCGGCGGAGGACGACGATGCGCCGGCAGTGGATTATGACGACGCTGCCCAGACGCCGAAGAAGACGAGGCCGAGGAACCCAGAAGGTCGTCGTCATCAGACCTGACGGTGCCGACTATGCGGGCGGAGAACGTCCTCACCGATTCCAAGACCATCCTCGCCGACACCATCATCTGCGGGCGATGGCATCGGGCTTCAGCGACGGGCGATGGCGCTGGGCGTTGGCGTCCGGCGGCGTCCGGCACTGGGCGTTGGCGTCCGGCAGCGTCCGGCGCTGGGCGTTGGCGTTCGGTGGCATCCGGCGCCTGGCATCGTTTGGAGCTCGCGGGCGTGCTATTTAGGGAGCTCCTTTTGGAGCTCGCTATGTAATCCGCTCAAAATGAAAACCGGGTGCTATTTAGCACCATTTAACTTTGTCCGCTCCTACCCCAAACGTGGGACTCTGGACTATTTAAGAATAGTCCAGTCCAGTACTAGCCAGTACCGGGTACCAAACAGCCCCTAAGTGTCTTAAGTTGTGCCCCGCTCCACCACCCACTGTAGACGGGGCCCTCCCTTTTGGGTGAAGTGTCTCTAAGCTTGAAAACCCAGGCCCATCTTCATAAGGGACACTGGTAGCTTTACTGACCCTCTTAGGAGCCATGCCTTGTTCTCCAAGTAACTCCGTTGGTCTCTTGTCACTTAAATTTTTTAGTTGGGCCTCGACAAATTCGAGGGTCGGGAATGGGCCACTCCTTGGCGTAATGGGGTCAGCTAACATCTCCGCATTGACCTCTTGACCTTCAGCATTTAAGAGAGAATCAGCCTCTCCCTCGAATGGTTGGAAGAGAAATTTAATGTCTTATTAGAAAAAGCAGCTTATAGACTATTTGGTCATTAAACCTTAAATGTTTCAGTTTGCAACTTAAATAAGTTTTTGTGCAAATATAAAATAAAATGATTAGAAAAAATCATATCGGTTGGAAGAGAAATTTTGCTAAGGTAAACAATCAAATGTCATTTTTGATATTTAATCTTAGCATCGCGATGCTCTCACGGGTTTACCGGCATTAAAACATCCCCAAATAACTCGATAAATGACTCTATAAATTCAATTTGCTGCCACATTACAAAATAGCCTTTCAATAGACGCTGCAAATGACTATAAATTATACAAAGTCTAGCAATATATGTATATTTGTATATTCTAGTAGATATTGTAAAAAGAGACATCTACATAATATATTGAATTGAAAATATTGAAATATCTCACTCCTCATAATAAATAGGCATTCATATGAATTAAAAATGTACCATATACATTATAATATCTGAGGCGTTTAAACCAAGAACCGAAGAACCGATCCAATTCGAACCGAAAAAATCTGAAAAAAAAAAAAAATTTGAGTTGACTATAAAGTCAAAATCCAAAAATCCAATATCCAAACCGCACCAATCCAAATTTTAATGGATCGGTTCATGAATTTTGTTTCATAAAATCTGATCCGATCCGAGTCGATTAGAAACAATGTTAATTATATTATATTTTATTAATTTACACATATCATAATATTATTGGTGTATATTTTATTAATTTACGCATGATTTATTCAATCATGTAAGTTCTTATGGTAGGTTAAGAAAACTTATGAATCATATGTAGAGGAGAATATTTTATATTACATGATTTCATTTTCTTAGAAAGGTAATTTCTTTATGTTTGTGTGCATTTACTTATAATAAATTATTTTTGAAGTAGAATGACCAACACCGCACCTCCCAACTCACATATTGTAGTCTTGATGGTGGTATATTTATTTGAATTACGAAACTTTGAATTGTATGATCCGAAAATTCGAATCTGAACCGTGAGCCAAACCGAATTAATTGAATTTGGATGATATTGGATCGAATTATTTTCATTTCTAGATTCGATCTGATCCGATAAATATTTATAGTTTGATTCTTTGTTTTTAGTCAAATTCAATCTGATTCGATCCATGCCCATTCCTAACTAATTGACTCAATATAATACTAATTGACTCAACTTGTTTGTCTTTTCTCTTGAAGAGATCAATTTTAATTACCAAACAAATCAATCAGTATAATATCACATCAACTATTAAATCACACATTATAAAGTTATTTGGAAATACTCTTAATATATATTTTAAGATATTTTATTTCCAGCACGTGATATTCATGTCTGCTTTTGTGCTTCTTACAAAAACAGCCTCACGTTAACTAGAAAACTACCAAAGTACCCACTGATATTTTTATCGGGTACTGATATGAAACGGAATGATACTTGAAGTTGACTGATTGGATTGGGGTATTCTAGGATTACTTATAAATTAGCTTTCAATTATACTTTGAGTTGAGATGTGTTTTGGTTGGGAAGTCCATTATTTGGACAATTTTCTCACTTTGACCAATCTGGTTGTACAATTGTCAAGTTCACTGAAGATTATACACGATCGTCATTTTTGGTTCACCATGGCATATCTACATTCGGTCACCAAACTTAGTTTACTTTAGATTAGCATTAACTCATATAGTTTGTCATAATATACTGTAAATTGGAAGTATAGACATTATCAACAAGAACGCAATTCTAAATGTCAATACAATGGTGATTATGATCAGTTTGATCTCACATAATTAAACTTTATATGTACATGCATTCGTACTTAATAATCGCTTATGTTATTTTCGTGACCAAACATCGAAATCATCTATTTTGCTTGATTAGAGAGGAAGGACTACTTGCAAGGACATGAGTTGAGGACCATTACGGTTAAATGTGAGGCCAGACAGGAGGGAATATTGATAGGTTAGAGAGGTCCAAATCCCATGATCAATTATGGACTGGCCAAGGTAAGGAAGAAAGCAACATTAGTAAATGGCCAGAGAATAGAAACAAGCACCTAATGGGCTAAAGTTGAATTGTGATGGAGTTTCCAATTTGGAAGACGGTCGTAGTGGGCTTGGGGCAATTCTGAGGAATGACAAAGGGGAGCTTGTATTGGCGATGGCTACTAGGGGTCCAAGGGGTTGCTCTGCCTTCGTCAGTGAACTCCTTAGTCTCCGTGATGGGCTTTTTGCTTGCATGAAACATGGTATCTATCCCACTGAAGTGGATTTGGATTGCATTGAGGTGATTAATTGTGTGAACTTGAGAAGTAGAAATTGGAGTCTTCATGGAAATATCATAAATGATATAAGAAATATGTGCGAGACAATGCAAATCAATCATATTCGATATCAGCCTAGAGCAGCAAATGGGGTAGCTCATGAGTTGGCACAGTGGGCTGTCAATACATCAAGAGGCTATTTGGGTGGAAAGTAGTGGCTCTTAACTCTCATTCAGACTGAGTTGCAGATGTAAAGATTTGGTTTTTAGCGTTTGGTCCGGGCCTTATTCCCTCTGATAGTTAGGCCGTAAGGAGGTCGACAAGGTTCCCGTCTTTTTTCTCGATGGCTATGCCGAAGGGTTAAAGGGCGGGTTTCGGACTAAGCGTTTTTTCCAAGTCTTTTTCTTAGTATTTCTATTGGCTTTCTTTGGAGTACTGGACTCTCTTTTTTCCCTCTTTTTCTGAGAGGTTTTTTATCGAGGTCCTAGGTTGTTTCTTGTAATTGTTCTTCTTGTACTCCTTTTGTTTGGTGTTATGCCAAATCTTGATTTATATGATGCTTTCCTTTGATCAAAAAAAAAGAAAAAAGAAACAAGCACCTTAATTTAGACTTGGACTCATATATCTAGGGGCGGTGCCAATGATGCACTAGATAGCTACTAGCTAGTACAATTCGCTACAAACATTGAATTAATGGAAAATTGAAGTGGAGGGCGGTATAGTTCTTTTGGACAGAATCTCATGTGGGAGTGTACTAATCTTTTGGCCTAATGTTTTCATGTAATTCAGATAAACCATAAAAAAAAAAAACTTATGTTTCATGTGCGCACACATGTTGTACATATCTGAGTAAGTCCTATTGTAAATTACAATGTTACTAAAGGTTTGTCCTTTCGGGATCCTAACATATGTATGCCACGATTGCAAACAGAAATTCTAAAATGACGGATATTAGATTGACGTCAATTAAAATTCCGGGAATTGAAAATTATTTTGTTTGGGTATCATATAAATGGAATTTTCAAAACAACAAAAATTAGAAATTCTATTGTTTGGATATATTTACGTTACTTGTGAAAATTTCAACAATACCAACTCAATGCATACCACCCAAAAATGAACGCCATTGTTCACAAAGAGCAATAGTTTAGTACTAGAGTAAACAAAGCATTATACTAGGTTCAGAAACAAAAGATATAATTTGATAATCAATGCAAACAACAAAACACAACCAACCGACGATCGCATCTGCACAATCCTCAAATTCATTCTTTCCTTTGACCAAATTCATCAAACCCATTCATAAAATATCACAATCTTGACTGAACAAGATCTATTTCGAAGAGATTTTGAAGAAAGCATGACCTGCGGTTTATAAAGAGGAAGCTATGGCGGGCAGCGATGCAGCGAAAGAGAAGGGGGAGAGAAATTCGGCTTGGCATACAAGGAAAAGAGATTTCCTATCAACGTAGGAAATTAGAAAATGATGACCCTTTGGACAGAAATTCTACTCGGGAATTGGACTCTCCAATTTCCTCGATAGTTTTCCTGTGGCAATTCATGATTTCCAAGACACGATTAGCCAAACGCGGAAATTCCAATTTTCTATGAATAAATTCTGAGTTTTTTTCAAATGACGACATGTTTTGATGCATCCAAACACACTGTGAGTTTTTTCCAACCGGCTGTGATCGAGCGATTTGATTAGGCCTCCGACCCTAAAGCCCGCCAACGTGTCACGTCGGACTTCAAGCGTACGCCACACTTGCTGGGCGCTGGAGCAATCGACGACAAACGTGAGGGTTTGGTAAGTCAGGGTGGCGTTTATCATGGACATCACCAATTTGTCCTCCTCCTCCAAAAACCGTAGTGCTCCGGCCGCCGTTCGAGCCACCGGAGTTGCCGGAGTTGACACGGATCACGGTCGTATCACAAGGAATCACATAATGGATGAGGTTGAACATCCTGAGACCAGGCGGTCGTCATCGAGGATACCGCCACACCGAGTAGTTTTCCATTGAAGCCTCGAGCTTGCAATTCGGATCTTGCATCACCATTTCCATCACAACCATGGCCGGAGTTCCGAGCGCACCGCTCGCCATTTTCGGAATCGAATCAATTCACGGATTTAGGGTTTGGGGGATTTCGAGCTTTTTCTTTTCGTTTCTTCTCAGCCCTTTTTTGTTGCCGATTCTGCCGAGGAGAAGAGCAGTCTTTCTCAGCTTTCTAGTAGGGTTTAAAATCCACCAAAAATTTTGTCTTGCTACAGTAACTCTACAGTACCTTTTGCTACATTACAATTACTGTAGCAAGGTAAAAAAAATGGTCTGATTCTAAATCAGATCGGAACCGAAGAAAAATTGGGAGAAGAGAGGTGGGTAATGGGCTTTCTTGTTGGGTTTTCTTTATTTGTTTTGTTCGACACAAAATTTCACTGTTATACCCTTGTCATATTACACATTTTGCGGTTTTATACTCGTTTCTTAAGCAGGGTATTTCGGGATTTCCCAAAAATTTGAGTAAGTAGGATAGAATGTGACAGGAGAAGTAACGAACCCCATCAAAGCAAGTTACAACCTTCCCATTCAAAATGTGCCAAACTTCAGTTTCAGGAAGCATGACAGGCAATTAATCAAACTTTAAAACACAAGTTTTACACCCCAAATTAGAACCACAAATTAACGCATTCCATTGATATTAAAGCAGCCGCAAACGGCACGAAATGGTACAAACAAATCTTAATTCGTTCAATTTATAGGACGTGATAAACTAAAAGACTACTAAATAAAGCAATAGCTGAGATTGCAGAATGGATTGCTGGAATGGATCTAGCTGCAACTCATGGATTCATGCAGTGTATCCCAAAGCTCTTTGGAAGTTTTGCAACGGAAGACGACGTGGATTACAGAAGGTGAGAGTGTAGCATTGATCAACGCCATCATTCCTTGATCTTCTATGCACCATCTTCCATGTGCTCGATTGATAATTTGATACGGCTCTGGGCAGTAATCTGAGGGCTCGATGGTCCTCAGTTTGTCAGGGCATGGGAATGAGCCATCCACAAAACCCATCAGATCATGAGCTCTGAGGATGGTTTCTATTAGATACTTCCAGTGGGGAAAGTTATCTTTCTCTAATTTAATGGGCATCAGGTTGGTTATGTTTGAATTCATAAGCAAATCAGAGGTAGCACGTCTTTGAGTTGGAGCAGCCATTGGAATTTGGAAGAATTCTTTTCTGAGTTTTGGAATTTGAAGACAATCTCCACCCCCAATATTGCTTTATATACATGAAAATATATCCTGGTGCGAAAAGGAGTCTACTCCAACAAGGAAAAGGAATCCTATTCCAACAAGGAATAATTAATATTTAATCTATAATGAGATGAGCATACATGGACAAACTTACCAAAAAAATCCCAAACTCAGCTTCTAGAAGCTGCTACAGGGAAGCGTCATCATTGTTTTCCATGTATTCCTACAAGGACCCGGAAATAACTTTTCCGCTATATGCGTGAAGTTAAAATATGTAGCAGATGCATTTATCAAAACTAATATATGTAGCGGGATTTTATTATTACAACATTCATACGTTCATTTTTCACTACCTAAATCGTGTAAACGAGTATTTTTTGGTGTCCCTCCAATTAGCATAATTTTGTCAATAAATGATGTGATCCAATGGATACTAGTCCCTCCAGTATAATAAAAAGAAACATAATATTATAATAAGGGTGGGATCGGTTGTAACTGTACATGGGTGGGCAAAAGAGGGGGGTCAAAACTCATCTTACCCATCTTCTAAGGGTATTTTGGTAATTATTCATTAAATTACTATTTTGTATAGGAAATAATGAATTTGAAAACAAAAAATGTGGATCTTATTCCAAAAATTGAAACTTCATACTATTCCAAGTTTAAGCTTTTGCAATTTTGGCAAATAAAGTCATTAAGATTTCCATTTTTTAGTAGGATTACAAAGGACATATTTGCAATGTCGGTTTCAAGTGTGGCTTCCGAATGTACATTTAGTGTGGGATCAAGGGTTGTAGATCCTTTTCAGAGTTGCTTGACTCCTAAGATGATAGAGGCTTTAATATGCACGAATGATTGGCTAAAAGCGGATGGATTTAGCTTTTTCAAGGAGCCAACCGAAGAGGAATTCGATCTTTGTTCTACATTGGAGGACATTGAGAGTAGTAAGTCTTTTACATTTTATTGTATTTTTATTATGTGAATGTATAATGTTACCTTATTTAACGTTTCTTGATTTGTAGAGATGATAACAATGCAAATTAATCCTCAAGTTCCATCAACATCAATGTTTCCCCGGATTTCAACAAGTGGTGATCACGTTGATGTGAGCCAAAGGACCACCTCTTCCTTCTAAGGTTCCACTAATGCATGAGCAAGTTACCTCCTTTTTTTCTTTTTCTTTTTTTCCAAAGGACCACCTCTTCCTTCCAAGGTTCCACTAATGCATGAGCAAGTGACCTCCTTTAAGAGGCTTCGTTTTTTGGTGTGCTCTAATAGACTTCTTTTAACTATTACAACAATTTGTAATTTGTTTAGTTTGTAATTTGGTACAAGGTTAGATGTCCAATTCCAATGCCTACGTATGCTCATTTTGCCTCAGGGTTCAGTATTTCCAGCTTAGGATTCAACTTTTTTTTATAAGATATTAATCTATGTTGTGACGTTACGTTCATGCTACATTTGATTCACCATTAGGCAATGCCCCATTAACTTTGAACCTGGGTAGCATGGGGAAAGTCAAGTATGGATCAATGGCCGGAGCATTGGACGCCATTGGCCTGGATATATAGCAACCGGTACATGCTCCAATTGTCACAATTTCCGGAACTTTTGATTCACAAAAATGTCAAACCAATTGTGAGGAGCCCTCTCAGGGATGGTGAGGAAAACTTCGCTCCTTTATCATTATCATAATACTAATAACTGTTAAGTTAGTTAATCAAAGCACACTATAGCTATTATTTTCAGGTTCAATGATGTTCCGAAGTCATGGTTGAATGCAACGGAGAATCTATTGGTGGTGTTTGAAGAATGGGGAGGTGATCCAAAAAAGATTTGTTTGGCCCAAAGAACAATCGCTAGTGTTTGTGTTGACATATTCGAAGGGCAACGGGATAAGACCATCTCTAGCAATGGACTTTAGGGGTACCCTAAACACTATTAGCCTTCTTTTTTTGTAAAAAATCATCTTTAGCAATGAATGGGCTAAATGGCCAAAGGGCTACCAAGGGGGCCAAAGGGCTTGGGGGGTGGCTACCTTTAGCCCTTTAGCTAGCCCTTTAGCCTCTATCAAGCTCTCTTTTTGTGGAGCCCACCATAGTTGAAAAATACGTGTATTATACGCGTCCGTACGTATTTTTCAAAAATACTTCCATTTTTCGTATTAGTTTGAAAAATACGGTTAAATACGTATATTTTTTACCTTTGATATATTATACGCATTTGCACGTATTTTTTAAAATACTTTCGCTTTCCGTATTAGTTTGAAAGATACAGTAAAATACGTATATTTTTTACCTTTGATGTATTATACGCGTTTGTACGTATTTTTTAAAAATACTTTCGCTTTCCCTATTGGTTTGAAAGATACGGTAAAATATGTATATTTTTTACTTTTGATGTATTATATGCGTTTGTACGTATATACTTTCACTTTCCATATTGGTTTCAAAGATACGGGAAAATATACGTATTTTTTACCTTGGATGTATTATTCGCGTATTATATGCGTCCGTACATATTATTTCCAAATAATATATGTATTTTCTAAAATTTAATAATAATACAAGTATTTTTCCCGTATTTTATCTGTATTATTGAGAATATTAATTATAAAAAAGAAATTAATAAAAAATTATAAGTGGCCAAATTTTTTCAAGAAGGTTACCAAATAAAACAAGTACATATTTTTAACGTACTATACGCATCCCGTATTTTACTAATTAGGGTGCCCACACTAAATTTGTAAAACCCACAAGCAAAGTCCCCCAAACCACTAAAGATGATAAAATTTAGGGGTAGTCTAAATCTTAAAAAATTATTTTTTGGAAGGCTAAAATTTAGCCAAATAGCCCTTTAGCCCCTTTATCTCTAAAGATGGCCTAAGCAACAGACTAAAAGCCCATCTGGTGTCCGCTGGGGCACAAAATATCTGAGATCAAGTTTTCTAGTTTCGGGTTGCCTCGAGGGACGCGTGGAAGCTACTAGGAACACGAGTGCGGGTTATATAATGTTCCTAGAAAGTTATGTACAATATTTTTATGTTCATATATCTTATGTGACACATTTGTTTATTTATTTGATTAGAAACTGTCCTCTTATTTGTAGTGTAGAATTGCATTAGGAATTCTCCCTTGAAGCTGTATATATGCAACCCAGCAGAGTTGAAGATTACTAAACATATATGTGACAAACAGAAGCACCAGATTAAGTTAGTTCATTTTCAAGGCTATATTTGCTATCAATGAGCTTGTACATAAAAACAATAGCTAATTTTTCATTTCAAGGAGCAAATGGGATAAAATTTGAATTTTTTTTTTTAAAAAAAATGTGTAAAGAGTGGATTAACGTTTATAAGTAAAAATGATACTATATAAGAAATAAAAATGAAGCAAGTGGGATAAAATTTAAAATTAAAAAACAAAAGTGTAAATAGTGGATTAGCATTTATAGCTAATTACAAAAGGAAGATTATATCCTCACCTATTGTTTATCTCAACCCACCCATTCTTCTCAAAACACCCATCATTTATTTTAGTTAGTATGAATTTTCTCCTTACACTTATTTTATATTTCAAAAATTCCCTTAATCAAATATTGAATTTTATCATTCCACCCATCACTATTCTAACTTATAAAAATTAAATTAACTATGCAAAATAACAAGAAAATAAATACAAAATGAATTTATTTTCGTTAATTCGTGAACATGACACAAAAATATCCACCAAGCTCATGAAACTTCACGAGGTATAAAGCCAACACATTTATGCAAGTTTCGGTATAATGGTGGTAACATCATAAGATAAAACTAGCACATCATTTTAATCGGAAGTTCAAGTAACTTCTTCATTTTATAGATGGAATTGAACGGCGTTGTGGGATTTTTTTTTTTTTTTTTTTCAGAATACGTTGTTTCAGAAGTTAAAGAGTTGTATTTGAGGTTGGGTGTGTTGAGAATATTCTTTTGTTTTTTTTTTTGTATCTTTTGACTTAATGTGTAATTTTATACAAGGATATAAAAGTAATTTAATAATTCAAATAAATGATGGGTGTGGAGAGAGAATTATTGGGTGTGGATATAAATTCCCATTACAAAATGATACTACATAAGAAATAAAATATTCAACAAATTTATAAAAAGTTAAACATTATAAAATAGTATTATCTTGACACATGACATGATTTAATTAGTTAAAGTCTTTTAACTTTTAGTAACGATGTTAACTTACGAATGGCTAATGTAAGTGGTATAAAAGCACGTCGTTCTTTACTCACAGCTCATTGCTTTCTTTGGATTTCAAAAAACAAAAATTAGAAAGAAAAAAAAAACTACAAATTTGAAGGAACAGTATACGCGAGTCATTGGTTTTTTCAAATTGGAAGGGTAAGGTATTGATGGGAGGGAACAACAATTATAACTGTCGTTATTAGGAGAATGGATTTTTAGTGGTTTTTCAAAAAGTAATATGATATACCAATAAAATTGATGGAGTAATATTTTCGAGTATAATAATGATGATATATTAGTTTTTGGACATAAAACTAGGGCTGAAAAAAATACCCAATTCCAGCGTCCCAATCCCGATCTTGAAAATCTCGATTCCGATTTTTCGGGATTTTATCCCGATCCCGACTTAACCAAACGCGGAAATTCCAATTTTCTATGAATAAATTCCGAGTTTTTTTCAAATGACGACCTGTTTTGATGCATCCAAACACACTGTGAGTTTTTTCCAACCGGCTGCGATCGAGCGATTTGATTAGGCCTCCGACCCTAAAGCCCGCCAACGTGTCACGTCGGACTTCAAGCGTACGCCACACTTGCTGGGCGCTGGAGCAATCGACGACAAACGTGAGGGTTTGGTAAGTCAGGGTGGCGTTTATCATGGACATCACCAATTTGTCCTCCTCCTCCAAAAACCGTAGTGCTCCGGCCGCCGTTCGAGCCACCGGAGTTGCCGGATCAGTATCACAAGGAATCACATAATGGATGAGGTTGAACATCCTGAGCACGGTCGTCATCAGGTACCGCCACACCGAGTAGTTTTCCATTGAAGCCTCGAGCTTGCAATTCGGATCTTGCATCACCATTTCCATCACAACCATGGCCGGAGTTCCGAGCGCACCGCTCGCCATTTTCGGAATCGAATCAATTCACGGATTTAGGGTTTGGGGGATTTCGAGCTTTTTCTTTTCGTTTCTTCTCAGCCCTTTTTTGTTGCCGATTCTGCCGAGGAGAAGAGAGGTGGGTAATGGGCTTTCTTGTTGGGTTTTCTTTATTTGTTTTGTTCGACACAAAATTTCACTGTTATACGGTTATACCCTTGTCCTATTACACATTTTGCGGTTTTATACTCGTTTCTTAAGCAGGGTATTTCGGGATTTCCCAAAAATTGGAGTAGGTAGGATAGAATGTGACAGGAGAAGCAACGAACCCCATCAAAGCAAGTTACAACCTTCGCATTCAAAATGTGCCAAACTTCAGTTTCAGGAAGCATGACAGGCAATTAATCAAACTTTAAAACACAAGTTTTACACCACCAAATTAGAACCACAAATTAACGCATTCCATTGATATTAAAGCAGCCGCAAACGGCACGAAATGGTACAAACAAATCTTAATTCGTTCAATTTATAGGACGTGATAAACTAAAAGACTACTAAGTAAAGCAATAGCTGAGATTGCAGAATGGATTGCTGGAATGGATCTAGCTGCAACTCATGGATTCATGCAGTGTATCCCAAAGCTCTTTGGAAGTTTTGCAACGGAAGACGACGTGGATTACAGAAGGTGAGAGTGTAGCATTGATCAACGCCATCATTCCTTGATCTTCTATGCACCATCTTCCATGTGCTGGATTGGTAAATTGATACGGCTCTGGGAAGTAGCCCTCGATGGTCCTCAGTTTGTCAGGGCATGGGAATGAGCCATCCACAAAACCCATCAGATCATGAGCTCTGAGGATGGTTTCTATTAGATACTTCCAGTGGGGAAAGTTATCTTTCTCTAATTTAATGGGCATCAGTTTGGTTATGTTTGAATTCATAAGCAAATCAGAGGTAGCACGTCTTTCAGTTGGAGCAGCCATTGGAATTTGGAAGAATTCTTTTCTGAGTTTTGGAATTTGAAGAGCATCTCCACCCCCAATATTGCTTTATACACATGACAATATATCCTGGTGCGAAAAGGAGTCTACTCCAACAAGGAAAAGGAATCCTATTCCAACAAGGAATAATTAATATTTAATCTATAATGAGATGAGATGGACAAACTTACCAAAAAAATCCCAAACTCAGTTTCTAGAAGCTGCTACAGGGAAGCGTCATCATTGTTTTCCATGTATTCCTACAAGGACCCGGAAATAAATTTTCCGCTATATGCATGGAGTTAAAATATGTAGCAGATGCGTCTATCAAAACTAATATATGTAGCGGGATTTTATTATTACAACATTCATACGTTCATTTTCCACTAACTAAATCGTGTAAACGAGTATTTTTTTTTTTGTCAAGAAATGATGTGATCCTGGATATTCCTCCAATTAGCATAATAATATGATAAGTGGTGCACGTGATTCAATGTGCACTCGTTTACATTCTTAAATAGTTTTGTTGATATATAATAAAAAGAATCGAGAGGAATAGCGGAATCTTTTGTATATTTTTTGTTTGTACGACTTTGTTTTGTCAAGTGAACAATTGAAGTATTTGATAAATTTTTATTTAAAACTTTTATGAATGTGTATAATGGTTAAAAATGTCATAATACAAAATATGTGTGCAATGTACATCAAGGGTGGGATCGGATTGGGACTCCACCCGAAAAGGCTCAACCCGAACCCAAACCAGAGAAGGATTGGGTTCCTCATTTACAACCCGAGCCCGAACCCGACAGAGGTCGGGTACCCGATGGTCGGGTAGCTCGACTCGATCTGGTTGGGTCGGGCTGGGATGGACTAAACCCGACACTATTGGGCTTCAAACTTGAGCTTGGGCCAAAAATTGTTGGGTTGTTGGAGGAACCGTGCAGTTGACAATGAGCTTCGCGGTGTCGTGCTAGGGAGGAACCGCTGCAGTAGACGATGAGTCGGGATTTGCACTTCTTGCCAAGGACGAACAGAGGCTATAACGATTGCAGAGAACAAAAAATGAAAACAAGATTAGGAGAGGCTGCACCTATCAATACAATTAAATATCTTCTCAATTCCACTCTTCTACTGTCATTTCTCACCATCCCAACAACAATGCTTTCAATTCCAGTTCCTTTTCTTTTCTCGGCAACCAAACAGGCTCCCAAACTTCCAAAAAACGAAAATTGAAAACAAAAAGAACAAAATTTCGACCTGAAAAGCTTTGTTCTCAACCTCCAATTGCTGAACTCTCTTCTCGTAATCATCGCCGGTAGATGCATCAGCGGCTTGCTTCTAACGGTGGTTGCCTTTCTTCATCTTGAAATTAGATCGATTTGTTGGAAAGTTGTGGAGTTGGAAACCCCAATCGGCAACTTCGCAACGCTTCCTGCCAAGGACGAAGTCTAGGACGAACGAAGGCGCGAAGTCTGCGACGAACGGAGGCGGAGGCGGAGTCGGGGCTTGGTTGGTCGAGGACGAACAGATATCGGGTGGCAATCGAACAGAGATGGGTTTGCAGTTGGGGTCGAGGTCGAATGCAGATCGAGGATTGGAGGCAGAATTTGCAACAACATAACTTATAAAACCCTAAATATATATATTTATATTTATCTAAAAAAATTAGGTCGGGTAAGGTACTCGAATGGGTTTCAAAATTCAACGATGTAGAATTTTATTAAAGTTGCTACTACAGTTTGTTGTTTTGTTAAATAAATCAAAACTCTATTTTCCCACAAGCACGACTCTTTAGTTTTGTGGGTACGGTAATTGGATCACTGTCTATGGAGAATGACAATGGGTTTTTCATATTGTGCTCTATTAATTAAATCTGGTTATCTTTCTTTCTCCGTTTGTATTTGCTATTGCTCTGTACCATACTCATGATAACAAGTGTAATGATAAAAAAGGAATGTTTGATCAATGTTTGGATCCTTCACAAGTCCATTTACGGGTTATGCTAATAAAAAAGATTTCATGGCTCCTCATGGGGGCTTGTATAATCGATTCAGGGCTAGTTTGGTATGGCTGAACTTATTTTTAAAGCTACTTTGAGAATAAGTTGCTTATACTTTGAAAATAAGCTGCTTTTAAAAATAAGCCGTGAAGCGTTTGGTAAAGAAATTTGTGAAACTGCTTTAAACATAAAAGTCATGTGTGTTTTGAACGATTTAAAAGTAGCTTTAATAAAAAGCTTGCTTACCAAACACAATAATCTCTTTTGGCTTAAAGTAAAAGTGGTTTTTTCCAACTTAAAGCCATACCAAACGGGCACTAAGTGTGTTATGTGACTACACCAACTCTATTGAGTCATAGTACTTCACCACTCTTAATAGTTATCTTTGTCTCCTATAAATCGTTCTAATACGGAATTAAGATTCATCAGGCCACAATATTTTTATTGGGATTCAATGAAACTGAAAAGGGAGGGCAAGTGAATTCAAATTTGGAAAAGATCTGCGCAGAAAAAAGTTTAAAATTTCATCTTATACTTAAGATTTCATTGTCGAGATTTATCGGATTTCCCGATCAAGATCACGACTTAATCGAGATTTTATTATTGGGATCCTGACTTAATTGGAATGAAATTCGGAATCATTTTTAGCCTCTAAGACCATCTCCAATGGTTGGAGTTATAATCTCAATTTGACATCACAAAATACAACTATTTATCTATACGAGTTTGACATTGCTCCCAATGATGAAAGACTCAAATTTAACATTATACTTTAACTAATTGAGTTATAGATAGAGTTTCTTAAGTTAATTTTATGAATATTCCAACCTAAAAAAATTCAAAATCTGACAATTTTTTATCATTCGGCCTAAAACCAGGCTAAAATGAAAGGTGCGGAATGCATGAATTGTTGGACTGCACATCCTTGATTATCTTTTGTCAATATTATTGAGTTGTCTTGTCTTTCTAACTAAAATCTTATCACCCTTGATTTCCTATCATTCTCAATCCTTCATTCCTAGATTTATTTCTTATCACCCTTGATGAAGAAGTTGTGTTGATTGTTAATGAAAGAAGCGTGTATTTATAGATTTTCTGAGTAAAATCTAGTTCAAAATATTTTGTGCCCAATAATTTTAGCAAGAATCTAAAATTTTACTCTCTCTCCTGGTGGGTTCCATTTATGACTCTAGAGTCATAATCTGGGTTCCAGACTCAAATATGAGTCCCTCTATATGGGCCAAATACCACTATTGAGAGATTTTTTAAGTCAAATATAGGTTTGACACTCCACCATTGAAGATGGTCTAATCGGGATCGGGACGGGATTGAAATTTTGGCAATCAGGATCGAGCCTATATAAAAGACAATTTAGGTTGATTCTATTTAATTTTTTAGTACGTCTTCCGTTGACTGAAAATTCTATAGTCTCCACTCCAGTGTTTCTTTTTCTTTCTCAGTAGCTCATGCAGGAAAGCCGGACCCACAATAGCTTACGTGCAAACTAGTAATTGGTAGGCAATTATCGGGCAGCGAGCACACTATACGTGGCAACTGGAGATTACGTCCCTGCGGATTGTACCCCATCTGGGCGCGACTAACAGTTGATCTGACGGCCAAAGGACAGCTTTGATTGTCGACCGTCAGATCTTTTGCTTGGCGACGACAATATGTTACCGATGCTCAAGACTTGAAAGCCAGTCACGTTCACTTGTAACCTAGGTAGCATAGATACGGGTACGAGTACGTGAATACGGTACAATACTATATGATTCGCCGATTTAGGAAATTTGAAAAATTTTTAGGTACAGGTACATGATGGGTTCGGCAATTAAATAGTAATTATATTAAAAATAATAATTTAATACACAATTTAAATTCATGCTAATCAAACAATTATAAAACTCTTTAAAAATTAAAACTCATAAATTCATATTACATTAAACCAAATATTTTTAAACATAAACGGATTCAAATCTAAATGCAATAAACAAAAAGAAGTTGAAACATCTATCTGTTTACACATCTAAAATAAGATTAATAAGAGCATAAAGATCAATTAACATTACCTTCATCATCAACATCTTCAAACACAACCGCCTCCAAAATAGGTTCTCCAACCACACTACTACCAGTTAATAAAATTTTTAATTTACAAAATAACCCATTTTAAAAGAAAATTTCACTTTTATCCAAATTTCTTAAAAATTAAAAAAATTACTCCGGCGCTTCCTAGCCGTACCCAAGAAGAATCCACAGTGCTCAAGCCTCGAGTACGCGCTTCCTCGTGTACCGAGCGCGTACCGTACCCGTGTCCATATCCGAAGCGCGATTCGCAGCATTTTTGGAGCTTCTGTGCTTCATAGCTTGTAACTCTTACCTTTAAAACCCGTTGTTCTCCTTCTCATTCTCTCAGTTAAGCCTCGTCATTATTGCAATGCAACCGCCACGCACCGTTGATTTCTCATCCGATGACTGGTTCTAATGTTGGGAGGTCCAAAATATACTAGTTTGACCACAAAAAAATTACTAGTTTAAAGTCTACAAATTACGTTCAATTGAAAAGTCACAAATCGCAAAGTAAATCTTGATCCCACTATGATGGCAATAAATATTGGATAAACTACGAGCTCACATATATGCATAGACATTTTGATTCTACACTCATAATGAAATTATATATTAATGAAAAAATAAATGCAAGAAAATAAGTTTTACATCATCTGAATTTGAGTTACCTTGTATTTCCAATTGTGTAATATTGGTTTAGATTTGATTGGTTACACAGGAATGATTTGCATTCTTGATACAAACGATTCAATGCAGACTGTATCCCAATGATAAATGTCAGTCCTATGGTCAAATACTATGTAAACTAGTGACCTATGCTGTTACCACACATAAAAAACAGTTCCGATACTATATGACCTAACTTTTCTTTAAGAACTAATATTAGGACCCATCTGAAGCTCAAGTTCCTTTTTTTTGTTACGTTTCTAACCGAATAATTTATACTATAGTTTTTCATATATAGAGAGAGATCTAGCTTATTGAAAATTTCCTTGCCAACATTTTTATTCAACCTCGAATTAGGAAGGAAGAAATTAAAAGAACAGCCACACGTTTTGATAAAGACCGAATTCAATTGTGCGTAGTGTTCGAGTTCCGTATATATGACAGTGACACTGCCGTTTACTCCTTGTCTCAGATATGTAGATAAGACAAAAGGCGTTACATGTTCCTCGCTGAGACCAAAAGGCGTTGGATTGAGACCGGAAGGCTGACAAGAGTTTTGGTATTGGAGCCCACTGGCACTGTGACGATCCAATCAAAATAAAGACGGGGGTGGGGGGTAATAGCTGGGCAACCTACGTGATCGTAGGGAGAGTAGCAAACAGAAGAATGTCAGATCGTAGGCAGACTACTTCACCCTAGCTGGGCGTCCCACGTGATATGAGCAATTCAAGAAAGTGAGATCATTCCTCTGCTGCCCACGTGACACACGAGTATATTTGGGAAACTAATTAATTTTTCGAGAGATATATATTTTTTTTTTGGGTAAGTATAGAGATATATATTTGACTTAATAGGGTAGGACTATGTTTAATTGCTCAAAAAAACAGAAGGCTAGGACTATGTTTCCATCATATATCTTCATCCCACTCGTTAGAGAAGTTGATGATCCTCAAATGTACACTACGTGGATACCCTTCAACCCTAAACATTTTTATCTTTTTCTTTTTTGGTCAAGGAACCCTAAACAGTTTCTAAGTCTTAAAATTCTCTTACTTTCCAAATGTTTAATTTATGCAACTTTTACTAATTACACTTATCAATTCTGTGACCAATGGGGTATAAACGTACTATAAAGCGAATAGTACTATCTACGTACGAGGCAAGGGGCAAAGGTAAGTAGCTTGCTCCCAAAAACTAAATGCTATTCATATATGTTCTACCGTAATAACAATTGTTTTTTGTTTTTTATTCTACCGCAAAGAGGCAAGGGGTAATGTGCAATTACTATTCACATATATTTATTTTTTTTTTTAATGAAAAAAGATTAACGAGAATGGGAGGATGGATATGTATAAAAGGTTGAGGAAGAATTTGTGATATTTTAATATGAAAAATATAAAAATTAAACATGGTGGAAGACGTGCCGCCAAAAGCTTCTCACAAAACTCGGGGTCCAGTTGTTCATATGGTCAACCCGGACATTTTGATTTGATCGGTAATATCACTTTGCGTGATTCTCCTTTTTGGACACTTTATCCTTTTCTTGGCCGTACTTGAAACTCCAAATACTTACTGAAATAGATCCTGGTAAGTAGATCATACTATGGGGGCTCTCTCTCTTCGCCTTACTTGAGGTTTGATGTGCTAAATAACGTTATACTGGTACATTGGTGTATATATTTTGTGCTAGTGGCCATATGGTCCTTGTTCATTTGACACTATGGAAGATATTATCATGCATTCTACAAGGAGCAGGAATATTAAGTTAATTTGCTCCATTGCACAGTGGAGAATGTATCAAAATGAACCATTGCACAGGGGGGGTTGGGTTGTAGTGGATTAAAGTACCAAAATAAAAAAATGTCACAGTGGAGAAGGTATGGCCGCTTGGTATCCATCCCGTAAGAGTGAGTAGTGGATAAAAAATTAAAAATTCGCTAGACTAATTAATATCGATGTCACGTTGGTATAAGTATGAGCATGCAAATTTTTGTTTTTATTTTGCCGAGAATAACCACGCTAATTCCTTTGCCTATAGTTGGGCACCTTTTGAAAATCATATCGAAGTAAAATTGATTGACTTCGGTCGTGACGAGGAAAATTTGCCTGAAGTAACATGGTTACAAGCCTATAGTGAATGATACTTTGCTAGGAAATGCCACGCGGTTTTGAAGTTGCAAAGGAGATAAGCATTAGCCGGTAACTACAACATTTAGCCGTTGCAGAAATAGCCGTTGGGGGGGGACGTGGATTCAAAGCAATTCAAGGACCACTTTAAAGGGCCCCACTACCCCAACCGACCGCCAAGAGGAGCATCCAACAGAAAGAAAAAGAGCCAATTACCACAAAGCCCCTACCTTCTTCCTCCGCAGAGAATCGAAACAAACAAACAAAAAACAAATCTGAGAGAGAGAGAGAGAGCTGAAAAACCCACAAAAATGGCCGCTGGCCAATTTGGATTCGAAAAGTAAAGCTTCCGATCGTTCTTGTTCAATCTCTGAACCTCGAATTTTCCATTTCTCCATTCTCGTAACCCTAGAGCCCCCAATTCTTGAAAACCCCAGAACCCCCAATTCTTGAACTTCTTGAAAATTTTGAACTTCTTGAAAACCCCAGAACCCCCAATTCTTGAACTTCTTGAAAACTTCTTGAAAACCCCAGAACCCCCAATTCTTCAAAAATGGTTTTGGGTTTAGAAAACCAGCTGAACGTGAACTCGGTACTCTACCTGTTTGACATGGTGATGCGCAATCCGGATTGCAAGCTTCGGGAGAGCATGTACAATTTCTCTGTGTGGAAGTACCTCCTGACCACTATTTTGGGCGCCCTTGACTTGATTCATTATGTGGTTCCTCCTGAGCAGGGCGGAGCAAGGCCGGGAGCCGTCGCCGGAGGGAGGCGGCGGGTGAGGGAAGAAGATAAATTGGTCATGGCCATCATCAACGCCAGCTTGACCTATCAAGTCTTGGCTGTGGTGGACCGGTGCACCACGGCGTTGCAACTCTGGCAGGCCCTTGAAGCCCGAACTGCCGACCTTTCAGTTTTCAAGTCCACCACCGCTCTCCGAGATTTTGAAAACGCTAAAAAGGGATCGGTGCCCATGCCGAACTACCTCTGCAACCTGTTGTTTATCAGGGATAGCCTCGTCTCTTATGGTGTCCGCCTCACAGATGAACAACTCATTGAAGGGGCTCTGCAGGGGTTGCCCGGCGAGTACGATCTCGTGAAGAAGAAGATCAAAGATCGGAGCACCCAAGGCGGATTGACCTTCGATGAAGTCTCTGATTTGTTGACATACGAAGCCAAGATGATGGAGGAACGAGGAAACGGCCGGAATTTTATATGACAACGCAGGTATTTGGAAAAAAGATTGAGTCTTTCTTCAATTGCAAGTTGCAAATCATTTAAAGTTTTCTTCTTTTTGCTTATTCTTTCTCAATTGCAAGTGGCAAATCGTTTAAAGTTTTCTTCGTTTTGCTTTCCTTTGCAGTTTCAATACAACCAAAGGCCTGCGGAAATCTTGTACAGAAGCATAATTCAATACAACCAAACAGAACCTCATTGCTTGGTGGTGGAGGCATAACAGTCTTCTTGGTAAAGATGAATTTTTGTCAGAGTAATAGACGATTTTTGGTACAGTAGTATATCTTGTTGTTCTAGATTGAAGGAAGGATGTAATTGAAAGAAGAATTTTGGTCACAGTAGTAGATGATTTTTGGTACAGTAGTATGTCTTGTTCTAGATTGGAGGGAGGATACAATTGAAAGAAGAATTTTGGTCACAGTAGAGGATTTTTGGTACAGTAGTATGTCTTCTTGTTCTAGATTGGAAGGGAGGATATAATTGAAAGAAGAATTGACTTTTGGTACAGTAGTATGTCTTGTTGTTCTAGATTGGAGGGAGGCTATAATTGAAGGAAGAATTTTGGTCAGAGTAATAGATGATTTTTAGTACAGTAGTATGTCCTGTTGTTCTAGATTGTTGTTGTACATCTGCTCAGATACCCTAGTGAGAACAAGTGCTCCATATCGATCAGAATTTATGTATCCTCACTGAGTAAAGATGAGACTTGTCATTGGGAATTTTGAGCCAATTGTGTAGTACTTTTTTTGAATGATATTCATCTGAAGAATCCAATCACTCTGCTTCACTTTTAGTTCTTCTCCGCTTATGGTCTCAAAAGCAGATTAAAGTTGAATTACTGTGTTACAATTCTGAACCATTTAAGGGATTAAGTGAGATTATGAATTTTTCCAAAGCAGTTAATAGAAACCTCTTGAGCATCAAGCAGTGTATCTCATTATTGTGCACTTTCAGAACAGAGAGGGGCCTATATGAAACGAAAATTGCGTTAGTTAATAATACATGTGCAATCCAATCCCTCCAGCTATAATTGTGAAAATGACACTAACTAATCAAGTTATTCTTATGGTAAGAAATCCAGTAACTTTAGTTAAGAGGCGTGGATCGCAACAAAGTCTAAAGAATGGAGCTCCACATACATATTCCGGACCGAATTTTCAACCCGACGCGAACACATACATATTCCGGACCCTCTCTTAACCCAAACTCGAGACTTCCCTTTGTTTTTGCATTGCTGTTTTCCACAGCACACCATTGCTTTGAGTTTAAGTAATGATTACTCATGCTTGCATGCTTCTCTTCTAGTAATTCTACGAGAAGTGGTGTTCCTCCTAGTAATTCTAAGAGAAGTGGTGCTACAAGTGTGGGATTTGAAACTTTGAATAAAAGAGCTCATTTGTGAAAGGTTGGATATGTAAGAGTTCTCCATGATATTTTGATTTTGGATTGTATTTTTGTTCTTTGATGCTCAAGAGTTTGGATATTAAAAAGTTTGTCATTTGATTTGATATGTAAAAGTTTGGATATGAAGTTTGTTTTATTTGGTGGTATTTTGTGTTATTTGATATGTAAAAGTATGGATATGAAGTTGTGTTATTGTTTATGAAAATGTTGGATTGATGTATAAATATTGAGATTGCTTGCATCTTTTTAATTTCGGGATAAATTCGGGATCCCTATCCCGATCCCGGAAAATCGGGATCCCGGGGATCCCGAAACTCCGGGATCCCGATTTTCCTGGATCGGGATCGAGATCGAAAATACCTAAAAACCGGGATCGGGACAGGACCGTGATTGGCCGGGATTGTCCTGAACCTAGCCCTACCTATGTTGATGAATTGTATGGTTTGATAGTATATACGATGAATTGTATGGTTTGATAGTATATACAATCTGGATTTCCTATTGCTCTTGGTTACCTCTGCTGGTTATCTTGCTTGTATCTGTTTTAGTTTTTTGCCATTTTCCATTTCATTACAATTTATTTGATTCTCTGGTTGGCCAAAAAAAAAAAAGACCCTCCTTTCCTCTTTGTTGAATTCTTTTAGCAAAACGAACTCAAATCACAGAATGGGGAAGCAGTGAGGTATTATTGGCTTCAATTGGTGTGTACAATCCATTTCATATTATAACAGGAGAGATCTCTACAGTCTTGCGAAATGTCACCAATGCCAGCTGTTGAACTTTGAAGTCCACCAAAATTCACAGCTTCAATATTGGGAAGTGAATGCCTGCAGAGATGAACTTCCGGCAATTAATTATCCATCGATAAGTAGTGAAATCATGTAATGAAGTGCGGATCGTGTTACCGAAAATATGTTGCAGTGACCAGGATCTGCAATATGAGCCATCAAGTTATCAATGGGGTCTTTCCCTGTATAAATGGCTTGGAACAAGAAACCTACAAAAGCCAACATTGCAAGCCGGCCATTCTTGATCTCCTTTGTCCTCAACACCATTACAGGCTCAGGTGATCCTCTTCCCCACATAATAGGGTCAAACCAGAGCCCCCCCGGGTATCCAACATCCGCTTTGGGGTTTTTTTTGTGAGGAAGCTTGGGTTCAATGTCAACACATCCGGGGTTAATTATGTCAGCCCATCTCCTTCCCTCGACCCACCCCATTAGTGCTAATTGCACCACAAACAAGGTTGTTGTGTCTGCAAAGTACTCCTTTTCACCGGCTTCAAACCATGAGAAGTTCTCGATAACTTCTAACCTTTCAAGCCCTTCCGGGATTAGAATTCCGGACACTGCCAGCATTGCCCATCTTCCATGGATTAGCTCAGCTTGTGCAAACCATTTTAGTAACTCCGGATCAGACCCTGCAGACTTGACAGATTGGGGGTTATGTATATAGTATAGGGACATAAATTGGAAACCTTCCAATTGCTAGTAACTATTTAGTTCTGTCTCTCCACTTCGTCGGAGGAGGTAATGGATACAAGTTTATGCATGACAATTATTGAATTAAATAAGCTCGACCGTGCACACGAGTGTGTAATATTGGTCTAAAGTAACAAGTGCATACCTAGTCCAAGAGGGTCAAAGCCAAAATCACCAGGAAGGCTACATTTGTAAACAATGGAATCAGATTGAAAGCAGCAAATATGCATGCTGAAACTGAAAAGCTATTGTTTGTGAAAGATAGTAAATCATTGAACTGTTTAATCTTTGACCTGCCATCAAGCCATTCAGGAGGTGAACTACCAGGAAACCACAATGGCCTATCTGGAGGGAGTGGTTCACAAACACTTGAAACTCCTTTGGTTGCGTTTAATCGAGTTGTCGTTTTTCCCAGCATGCATGTTGTGAATTTTTTGGGGGAAAATTTCGTATGCACTTCCCTGTAGAGTTGTAAACTAATCCCAATCAGAAAACTTGGACATCGGCAAGAATGTTAAAGAAGCCATGAAATTCTTATGTATGATGACTTCAGTTGAGAACAGCAGTTCTATTACCTGGTAGGGATGCTTGGGAGTGCAGAGGAGGTAATGGCCAAGGCCATAGAAACTGTGCGGAGTTTGATGTCTTTGGTAATGCCTTCCCTGCGGATTGGACATGGATAATTGATGCTAGTGTCAAAATAACCTTAATTGGTACAGAAAGGAGCGGAAAGAGCGAATGGGAAATGGCCACCTGTTCTTCTGGATATGAGCTCCTGTCCTTATAAACTTCAAGTAGAGTTTTTGAGGTCTCGATTAGGCAGACTGCAGAAAAGTAACATTTTAAACAGCAGATTGACTGTGAATTAATCACTGTTCTTACCGCGTCACTTCCTTTGGTAAGATTCAGTAAGACTTCTGGATAGAGTAGTAGTTGAATTTGAGATTCAACCAATCCAATTCATAATTATGAACTTTTGATACATACCATACATTGTTTAGGTGGTCTGGCAAATCCATCGGTTTCTGATAGCAACTAAGTACACATATTAATAATGTAGACTGTGACCAGTCCACATCTTCCTGGAAGGTTTTGCTTCATAGAGCAGCAAAAGAGACATTCCATTTTCATTCTAATAATAGGACTGGTATTGTTTGGGATCCATAGTCAATATTCATAGTTAAATGCAGTTAAATGAGGGCATATAATTCATAAGCAATAGTTATCTTTGCACTCTTTTCAGGTTAAATTTCTCCCAATGGGAAATCTAATTTTGGATTTTGGTACTGAATGCTAACCTACTGGGACAGGTGGCCTAACCTAACACAATCACAATGAAAATTCAACCAGACCAATGATCTCGCACCAAAAAAAACTACTACTTCACTGCCACCAGAACCCCAAAGCTTTCCAATCAAATCTGAAAATCAAAAAAGTTTTCAAAACCCCGAAGCTTTCAAATCAAATCAAGCTTCTCCTTAACTCCAACAACCCTTCCCTTCAAAAGCACCCAACAATCTCATCCGAACCAAATCCACCTGCCTTTGAAAACCAACACCAACTTCTCACGCAATTCTCACTATAGATCCCACAAAAGGCCGATGCTTTCGAAAATCAGACGAACCCACTTCGCCAACCGCCCAATCTCGAGCTCCAATCGACTTTCCGAGTCCATTTGGCGAGACCCAGTTGCTGAATTCGCGTAAAGATCGGTGCTTTACGTTGTTTGCGGTGTGAAAATTGACCATGATGGAGGCGTTACCGTTAGGGCGGTTCAGCCACCAGAGGCTGGAGTTGAAGCGGTGGTTCCCGACGTTGCTCTCCTCCCACAAAACCCTCTTCACCGTGCTCTGGATCGCCGCCTTCGTCTCGGTTTTCGTGTGGCAGCGGAACATTGTGGAGGGGTTTTCGATATTCCGGCGAGCTCCGGCGAGGGCGATGCCGAAGATGAGGCCGGTGGCGTTCAATTTGACCGATTTCGGGGCGGTGGGAGATGGGGTTACTTTGAACACCGAGGCGTTTGAGAAGGCGGTGCTGGCAATTTCGAAGCTGGGGAAAAAAGGTGGTGGGCAGCTCAATGTGCCTCCCGGCAAGTGGCTAACGGCGCCGTTTAATCTCACTAGCCATATGACTCTGTTTCTAGCTGAAGATGCTGAGATACTGGGGATACAGGTGAAATGCTGTAGCTTTTTGTTAGTTGTGTTTGTTTGTTCGTTTTTGTTTCGAAAATGTGCAGGCTTGCGTTGTGTTTGTGGTTTGTGAAGTTGGCATTATAGTTAGAAATGTGGACTTGAATGAGCTGAGTATTGGATGTCCTTTATGTATTAGTAATGGTGATTGCTATGGTTATTTGTGCTGAAAGATGTAAAGGTATTAAACTGAGATTGTAATAAATGGGAAATCTTTGTTACAAGGACTTGTAAAGTTCATTCCATAAATACGTACGCATCACTATAGTTATTTGTTTCTGATGCTGCGTACTTATATGTGCATGACAGGATGAAAAGTATTGGCCTTTGATGCCTCCGTTGCCTTCATATGGATATGGGAGAGAGCATCCCGGGCCTCGGTTTGGGAGTTTGATTCATGGTCAGAATCTTAAAGACCTTGTTATAACAGGTAAGCAATATCGTGCTTCCTCTGATGGTATGTTTTAGTTCATGGTAATGGTGTTTAACTAAAATGCTTATCTTGGTGAGTAGGATGCCAATGTGACATTAAACACATCTTCAACTGCTAAGATGGCTAATTGATCTCATCTTTCCTTATTATTACTGATTTCAACAAATGCTATCTTCGTGGTCAAAGGCTATACTAACCATGGGAACCTTATTATATTTGCTGTGAAGCTTGTACATAAAACACTAGCTTATTTGTCATTTCAAAGAGCAAGAAAAAGTGAAGAGTGTAAAGGGTGGACTAACTTATAATGAATGTTGATCCTAATTAATTTTTAATTAGGTCTTCGGTTGAATCAAGTTGACCCCGAAAGATAGTGAAAGCGCTGGCAACAGTATTTAACAAAATAACAGATCGATAAAAGCATCTCTGTCTGTTGGGAATTGTGATTTTAAAAACCATAGACTGATATATTTGACTTAATGAAGGGCCCTGTAAGACAAGGTTCCTCAGCTTGCCGTCATTCATTTCTTTTCGTTCCCTTGTTAGAGAAGGTGATGATCCTAAAATGTACAGTATGTGGGATAGCCTTCAAGCCTAAACATTGTTTTTGCTACGATCATCCTTCCATTGATATTTCATCAAAGCACTTTCTGTGGTTGGTTCTGAAATCTACTTCTATCGTAGGTCAATCCAGATGGTAGGTTTGTCCCTTATGCATATGGGCATTATTATGTTCAGTATCCGAGTTTTAAAATCGTATTCTTTCTAAATGTTCAATTTCTCTGGCTTTTACTGATTATATCTATCGATTCTGTGACCAACAGGGCATAATGGTACCATAAATGGACAGGGTCAAACATGGTGGAAGAAGTACCGCCAAAAGATTCTCAACAACACTCGGGGTCCACTTGTTCAGATTATGTGGTCAAGCGACATTTTGATCAGTAATATAACTTTGCGTGATTCTCCTTTTTGGACACTTCATCCATATGACTGCAAGAATGTAACGATTAGAAATGTCACCATCTTGGCTCCCGTACTTGAAGCTCCAAATACTGATGGAATAGATCCTGGTAAGTAGATCGTATTATGGGGTTTCTCTTCTCCCAACTCTATGTTTGATGTGCTGAATAACGTTATACTGGTACTGGTGTATTTTGTGCCACTAGCCATTGTCGTTGTTCATATGTATGGGATGAACTTGTTAACATGTTAGTCCACTACTTTGACAGTGCAGAAGATGTAGGACGAAACAAGAGAAATAATGTGAAAAACAAAGGGATCTAACAAACTGCTGTAATTGCATATGATGTTCATAATTGCTGCAAGTTGTATGTTTTGTAATTTGGTGGACCAATTGACAAGTTTGATTGATGAACGTGGAGAACTAAATTGTATTCTTGGGGGTTGAGGGCAAAATGCTTGTTCTTTGTGTATTCGTTAACTGTCTTAATGCATCATGGTATAAGATTTTCCAGGCACTCTTTATGTATAATTTGAGATTGTTCGTTTGCTGTTGTTATTTGAGTCACAGGCTATTCTTATTTGTTTTTTATCTCACCAATATTGACTAACTTAGATTTTTTTTGGGTATGAACAGATTCATGTGAGGATATGGTGATTGAGGACTGTTACATAAGCGTGGGGGATGATGGGATTGCAATAAAGAGTGGCTGGGATCAGTACGGAATTTCTTATGGACGGCCGTCAAAGAATATCCTCATTAGAAATCTTGTGGTCCGCTCCATGGTCAGGTGAATCTTATGCTTGTAGGCTTTTTGCATATGTTTGTATCACAATTGGCCACTATTTCTTACCATGCCAACATAAATATACTAAATAACAACAAAAAGGAAGATGTGAAGAGGATGAGGAGACTTGCAAGTCTCTTGTGAGTGGAAAGGTGATCAGTGACCAGTTCCTCACTCTTTAGTAGATTACTGTTAGCATAACCTATATTTTGAGTCAAGACAAGTATTTCAGATATCGGGTAGTTCTCTAAAGCTCTACTTGTAGTCATAGAATAGAGTTACTCTTCCTCATGTGTCTATTAGAGAGTAATTCAAAGCTACCCTTGGCTATGATGCAACAGTGCTGGCGTTTCAATAGGCAGTGAGATGTCCGGTGGGGTTTCAAATGTCACGGTGGAGAACCTGCTGGTGTGGAGCTCAAGGCGTGCTGTTCGGATCAAGACAGCCCCTGGAAGAGGCGGATACGTGCGTGACATAACCTATCGAAATCTGACATTTGACAATGTCCGAGTTGGAATTGTTATTAAGACAGACTACAATGAGCACCCAGATGATGGCTATGATCGGAAGGCTTTTCCTGTGATCGAGGACATAAGTTTCACAAGTGTCCACGGACAAGGAGTTCGTGTGCCTGTCCGTATCCATGGCAGTGAAGAAATTCCAGTGAGAAATGTGACTTTTCGGGATATGTCAGTGGGGCTAACATACAAAAAGAAACATATTTTCCAATGTGCCTTTGTTCAAGGTCGTGTAATAGGCACCATCTTCCCTGCCCCTTGCGAGAATCTTGACCGGTATGATGAGCAAGGAAAGTTAGTGAAGCACTCTGCTTCGCAGAACATGACAGACATAGATTATGATTTTTAAGGAGGGGTTCCCGAGTTCAATGGCTCAGACTTTTGGAGGTCAACAACTTCAATGTTTCTGTATGAAGCAACTCAGGAGGATTGAGATCGACAGAGCAATTTGTATTATTTTTACGGTCAGTTTTATGTTCTCTCACTCCCAGCCTGGAGTTGTATATACCAGAAAATCTTCGGTTCATGAAAGAAGGCGCAGTTTGATGTTGTACACCACTCAACTTTGCTTATGCAAGCGATAAATTTGTGCTTTAGGCAGATCAAGAGGTCACTTAGCCAATGTTAATAATATATGATCCTCTCTGTTTGACCAATTGCAAGTGTCTTACGACAAGGTGATTTGGATTGTGACCTCAGACTTAACCCATTCGTACACGCCCAGAGGAACAAAACTCAAAACATCGTGCGTCAATTAGAGCTCATAGGCTTATGAAAACATAGTGGTATTGATAGGGTACATGGAAAAGCGGCACACAATTCATTTTTATGAGTAGTCACAAGTTAGCATTCCATTGATATTAAAGCAGCCGTAAACGGCAAGAAACGGTACAAATCTTAATTGCGTTCAATTTAGGACGTGATAAATTAAAAGACTACTAAGTAAAGCAATAGCTGAGATTGCAGAATGGATTGCTGGAATGGATCTAGCTGCAACTCATGGATTCATGCAGTGTATCCCAAAGCTCTTTGGAAGTTTTGCAACGGAAGACGACGTGGATTACAGAAGGTGAGAGTGTAGCATTGATCAAAGCCATCATTCCTTGATCTTCTATGCACCATCTTCCATGTGCTCGATTGGTAATTTGATACGGCTCTGGGAAGTAGCCCTCGATGGTCCTCAGTTTGTCAGGGCATGGGAATGAGCCATCCACAAAACCCATCAGATCATGAGCTCTGAGGATGGTTTCCATTAGATACTTCCAGTGGGGAAAGTTATCTTTCTCTAATTTGATGGGCATCAGTTTGGTTATGTTTGAATTCATAAGCAAATCAGAGATAGCACGTCTTTCAGTTGGAGCAGCCATTGGAATTTGGAAGAATTCTTTTCTGAGTTTTGGAATTTGAAGACAATCTCCACCCCCAATGTTGCTTTATATACATGAAAATATATCCTGGTGCGAAAAGGAATCCTATTCCAACAAGGAATAATTAATATTTATCGATAATGAGATGAGCATACATGGACAAACTTACCAAAAACAAATCCAACTCTGCTTCTAGAAGCCGCCAACGGGGAAGCGTCATCATTTTTTTTCCATGTATTCCTACAAGGACCTGGAAATAAGTTTCTGCTATTTGGTAAGTTGACTGGGACCATATCACATTGGACATTGTAGAGTAGTGGACTAAAATATGTAGCGGATTTTTACCATTACAGCATTAGGCTTTCATATTTCATTAAGCTGAATCTGCTACCTTAGCAGTATACATAAAGTTATATATCGTAATTCTAGATGTTCATGCAATTAGCCTAGTATTATGATAAGTGGTGCATGTGATTCAATGTGTACTCATTTACATTCCTGAGTAAATTTGATTATATATGATAAAAGGAATGCGTGGAGCAGCGGAATCTTCTGTATATCTTACGTTTGTATGATGTTTACCAAATTATGGAAAATTTGGAGTTCCTGAAATGTAGCACAACCAACCAGATGATGACAAGGTCAATGCAAAGTCCTAACAAGAGGCAAAGAAAACAGCCATGTTTCCTCTTTCCCCCCATTCTGGCAATGGAAATGCCAAATACTATTCTTAGGATTTCTCTTGTGAAATCCGGTAACAACAACATATCTCAAAGCCACACACAACACCCCCCACCCCACCACCCAACATGACATCTCCCAACTCCTCCTCCACCTCCTTTCAGACACCCCAATTTCATGATCAACATTACCAAATTAAGCAGAGACAGCAAAACCTCAGCCAACAGCGGCTCGTTTCTATCCGGCGGAGACGAGGAAGGATTAGTCTCCCCCACCTCACGGCACGCCAATGTCCGCTGTTCGCTTCCTCTTCCTTCTCCTCTTCTTTTCCTCCTCCCCACACCTCTCCCTCTCCTTGTCACAAGAGCAACAAGCCCTCCTCAAATTCAAAAAATCACTCACCAATGCAGATGCTCTAGAAAACTGGACCGGTGACGAAAACTCTTCCCCTTGCAAGGCGCAATGGGCTGGTATTGTTTGCAACAAGGGTGTCATCAGTGGCCTACATTTCTCCAACATGGACCTCTCTGGCAAAATCGACATCGATGCCTTGAAAGGCGTTCCTTCTCTTCGAAACATCAACTTGATGAACAACAAGTTCTCAGGTTCAATCCCTGCTTTTGACAAGCTTGGTGCCTTGAAATCCTTGTTCCTAGCAGGAAATGAATTCTCTGGTGAAATCCCAAAAGACTACTTTGCGCATTTGACCTCGTTGAGGAAGATTTACCTCAATGACAACAAGTTCACGGGCAAAATCCCAGAGTCACTGAACCAATTGAACTATCTTAAAGAACTTCATTTGGATAACAACCAATTGACAGGTCCAGTCCCCAACTTGAAACAAAAATCATTGGATTCATTGGACCTGTCAAACAACAAGTTAGAAGGCTCAATCCCGGAGAGCCTTTCCAAGTTTGATTCGAAGGCGTTTGAGGGCAATGCAGGACTATGTGGCGGACCACTCAAGTCATCGTGTAAATCCCCACCAGAATCAGATAACGGATCAACAGAGTCCCCAGAGGCAACCCATTTGCCGCCACCGGCTAGTGACGATCGTAAAAAGTCCAAAACCATCATCATAATCATAAGTGTCATTGCAGCTATCATGATCCTGCTCCTCCTGTATGTGTTGGTTGTTGCAAGGAAACGAAAGAGGGACAACGAGTTCAGTGTTCTTGGCAAAGAACATATTGATGACCATCACAACAATGCTCAGGTGGTGGAAGTTCATGTCCCAAGCAGCAACAACCGCAGTGCGGGCGGTACTAATAATGGTAGTACTAATCGAAGCATGGAGGTCCACCAAAGCAGTAGCAAAAAGAGTGTGGGAGACTCGAAAAAGGGGTCAACTCATGGGAAAAATGGGATGAACGATTTGTTGATGGTGAATGTTGAAAGGGGCTCGTTTGGATTGCCAGATTTAATGAAGGCCGCGGCTGAAGTTTTGGGGAATGGCGGGTTGGGATCAGCGTACAAGGCTATGATGAACAATGGGTTGTCTGTGGTCGTGAAGAGGATGAGGGATATGAATAGGTTGGGGAGAGATGGATTTGATGCTGAGATGAGAAGGTTTGGAAGATTGAGGCATAAGAACATATTGACTCCTTTGGCTTACCATTATCGGAGAGAGGAGAAGCTGTTGATCTCAGAGTACATTCCTAAGGGCAGTTTGTTATACCTTTTGCACGGTACGCATTTGATTGTCTAAGTTTTTGCTTCTTTAATCTTGTTTTAGCCCTCTATGGTAGAACCATTTTTCCTACATACATTATCAGGCTGCTCATAACAATTCAATTTCGACCAACTTCAATATGTCTTATGTGTTTACATAGATCTCTAATTAGGCTAATAAAGTGTGTGAACATATACAATTTCAGGTGATCGTGGGACTTCTCATTCGGAGCTGAACTGGCCTACAAGATTGAAGATCATACAAGGTATCGGGCGCGGTATGGGGTTCATCCACACAGAGTTTGCATCATATGACTTGCCCCATGGAAACCTCAAGTCCAGCAACGTGCTATTGAAAGATGACTATGAGCCGGTCCTCAATGACTATGCATTTCATCCTATCATCAATCTCGATAATGCTGCACAAGCAATGTTTGCTTTTAAAACCCCAGAGTTCTTAGAGTCACGTCAAATATCTCCAAAATCTGATGTCTACTGTCTTGGAATACTTATCCTCGAAATACTAACTGGAAAATTCCCATCTCAGTACCTGAGCAACGGGAAAGGAGGGACTGATGTGGTGCAATGGGTGCACTCGGCAATGGCTGAGCACAGAGAAACCGAGTTGCTAGATCCGGAGATAGGTAATGATACTGATTCATTGGATAAAATGATGCACCTTCTCCGAATTGGTGCTAACTGCACCGTGAGTGATCCAGAGCAAAGGATTGATATAAGGGAAGCCATTAGACGGATTGAAGAGGTACAAATTTGAAGGACATAAACATGTGCAGGGTATTGTGCTTGAATGCTATATATAAGCTTCACATACAGAGTGAGGCGTCTTTCAAGGTGAGAAATCAAAAGGGTTTGAAGATCAAAGCAAATTGAGTGAAGAATAAGTAACTAAAGTGATCATTTCTATTCAGGCGGTCTTCTTGCCATTGGGGTGGGGAAAAACATGGAAGAAGTGGAATATAGTTAAAATATTGAAATAAATTAAGCGATATTTCTGTTGTGAGGGAGTTTTCATTATTAGGTTCTTTAATCTAATTCTTAATAGTGATCAAGAGGGACTTTTTTTTTTTTTTTTTCTTCCATGTTTTTCATGGTAGTTGTACATAGGAGGAACCTTCAGGTCACCGTGGTGATATTCTTTTCTAGGACTAACAGAGAGACATTAAGTCATGTACATAACATACACATGTATCAAAATATTTTTATGTAATGACTTTCTGTTTTCTCAAGATTTTAAAGTATTTACAACAAGAGGAATGCTATCACTGTTGGGATGACATTTTTTTTCCTTTTGTTTCGCAATGATTATATTCTGCCAGGGCATCTTAAAGTTTCTTCCGTAAGATCCTAATTTAATTCTTGGCCATCATATGGAAAACAAATGGATTAGTGTAATGTATGGTGGTAGTATGGATGGATATGGATGGATTTTTGGTGTTGATTGGTGAAAAAGCGTTGAAAGAAAGAGGGTGATCATAGAAAATCCAAAGTGATCATAGACAATCCTTGTCACATTCACGAAACCACTCTGTGATGTTGTATTCAAAATAGTTGTATGTAGAAGAAACTTCAGGTCACCGTAATAATTTTCTTTTCTAGGAGTAGTGAGAGAGAGCGATGAGTACATTCCTTTGACTTGAGATTGGGTATATACACATGTATCACGTGATTTTATGTAATGACTTGTGTTCTCTCAGGATTTTTATTGTTTCGAAGAAAGGCATTACTTCATTCATATTTCCAACAAACTGTGCGTGTTATCATTGAAACTTTTCATTTTATTTGTAATCTAGTAAAAATCATTCCCCTAAAAAAAATCAACCATATATGGGGCTGTGTTTGCTGTAGTTAAATAGCCAAAACAATCTCGAATTTAATTAATTTTTTACTAGAATTATCTTTACTAACTAATGATAAAATAAACAATTCAGAATATACTAAATATTAGCAAGCAAGCCGAAATGGCTAGTACTTAGCAGTTGGCTGCTGCACTCTACATAGCAGCCTAGAATTGTTCGTTTAGCAATTAGAATAGTAAATGGAACAGACTAAAAGCAGCATGCGTGCCTAGAATAGTAAATAAAGAACGAAAAAGAACAACCATTTATTTGAAAGAACACAACTATTTGGTCCCCTTGTAATTGTAGCTCAACCAACTAAAGGCATGTTTCCTTCAGGCGAAAGAGAATAATTTCTTTATTTTACTAAATTTATTAAAGTACTTATAAATTAAAATTTAATGGACTCTATCATAAGTTAGAAACAAACGTCCCCTAGAAAATGAGAATCGGACACCCAAAATTCGATTCCTATTTCTGATTAATTCTTGTAAATAAACATGTCAAAAGAGTATTTCAAGCTTTGATCAAAGCTTTCCTCTAATAAAACCTCATCGTTCTTTTGAAAGTAATCGTGACATCCGATCCGTCAATGGAGGCCCAAGCCCGTCACTCAACTACTAACTTCGTGGGAGTCGACGTGTTCAGTTCTGGTTGCCATGTCTGACCAGAGAGGATCTCCCTTGTCGTGTTCTTTATAAAGTCAGTCAGTTTGTCAAACTACCAGACTTACAGTAAGTTGAAACTTTACCACCTACCAAACACATCACAAGTGAATCGAAGATTGTTGTGATCTGACGAAGATAAACAAAAGGCTTAAACTTTCAAGAGATCCATCCCAAAGACATGGGAACTGCATCAGAGATCGTAGCCAAGCTGAAATTGAATCCCCACCCAGAAGGTGGCTTCTATTTTGAAACTTTCAGAGACACCTCCATCGCCCTGCCCTTGAGCCAGCTTCCCCCACATTGTAAGTCCCTTGCAACTTGTTTAGTTTTGATTCATTTTTTCAATTTCTTGGTCTGATTTGGATGTTTTGGATTTACTGCGTCTTGGGTTATTACTGTTACTGCATCTTGATACGGATTTGGAGTTTTTGATGATATTTGGAATGGATGTAAGCTACTTAGCTAGATTGATCTCTTACGTTTGCTTTATGGTTGGATGAAGTTGGATTCTTGTGATTGGAAATTAAATCCCAGATATCAAAATTCAGTTTTGAATTTGGTAAACCACTTGTAATCATAACTAAAGTTACCAAAATTCAGACTTGAATACTGCTTAGTTGATATTTACCATTTAGTTTTGTGACAGTAAGTAGTGTAACTTATCTGCTGCAGACAAGGTTGAGCGCCCTATCAGTACATCGATTTACTTCTTGCTGCCGTCTGGTAATGTGTCGCGCCTTCATCGTATACCAATGGCTGAAACCTGGCATTTTTATATGGGAGAACCTATCACGGTACACACCCAAACCATGGCTATTGAGAACGATTGAAACACTCTGCATTCACATTTTACTCATTTGAAGATACCTATGATGCATAACCATTTTCAAATCTATCATGTTTAGGAAATTTGTGCAGCGGCTATAGCCTATGCTTGGATATCTATAGCGTTTAGAATCTCAGCTAAATTGGTTATCTATGATCTTTTGTTGTTTCATCTTGTACCAAGAAGTTATCTTAATATACTTGATGTATCTAGCCTAAACTTGCGTTTCAAAGCATTCCACCCTCGGCAGCAAATTTGAACTCCATATAGAGAATTTGTATTCGAACCCTGTAAATGATATATCTTCCCCTTTTGTTATGACAGGAAACATGTAAATGTCTGCTCTCCTGGAATGATTTGTATAGTTTTTCAGCTTTGTCTCTTCATTAAAGGTTCATATTTGTTAACAGATAGTGGAGTTGGATGACAAGCAAGGGAAGGTCAAATTTACCTGCCTTGGACCCAATTTGATTGGAGAGGATCAACAACCCCAGTACACAGTTCCTCCAAACATATGGTTTGGTTCATTTCCAACAAAGGACTACAGCATTTCACCAGATGGAGCAGTACTGCTGAAAGCTGATCCAAGGGATTCTGAGACCCACTACTCTCTTGTGGGATGCACTTGTGCACCTGCCTTTCAGTTCCAGGACTTCGAGCTGGCAAAACGCTCTGAGCTTATTTCACACTTCCCTAAACTCGAGCCTCTCATAACGTTGCTTACATTCCCTGAGAATGCATAGGCCTTTGTTTCAGTGACCTTATGCTTATGTTAGCTGAGTGTTCATTCTGAGTTTTTACATGTTTATGGATTTCAAACAGGGTACCAGTTAAACTTTATGTCTCATAAATAAAGACAGAGTCGATGCTATAATCCCTGTGACACTTCTTGGATTTTGAACCAAATTATAAGATTGCCACTGATCTTATGGCAAGTTATTCGACATTTGATGTGCAATGCATTAGTATGTGTTGTTATGTGATAAACTATGTGCGGTACGATGTGGATTGAAGTTAAATTACCTTCATTAAAAAAAAAGGAACTACCATCTTACAAATGTAATGACACTGACTGCGCAATGAAAACATGAAGCTAAATAACAGGTAGCAGCCTATGAAAAATCAACACAAGTCATATTCAACAGTGAAGCAATTGGAAATCTAAAACTCTAACCAATTCTTAAGAACCCAATCCATATTTGCAGGAATATATCACATCCAAATGAAGCCTGGAAAGAAGGAATCATGGACATGGCCTCGACTACTAGACACAAAACACAACTTTCCTTCATCAGCCGTTGTTCAATGAGTCCCCAAAGCTGATACTCTGAGCTTCTTTTTTACTTCTTTTCTGCGCTCCTATCAACGTGAAAAAATCTCAGGTCAATGTCGCACTAAAATTTGCAGGCATGGCCTGAATCCACGAGGATAATAGGAGGGCAATTTAATCAAAATCGAGGAACTCCATTCTTTTTCTCATGGAGCCCTTCAGATCTGTAGCATCCCTCTCTGCTTTCTGTGCCTGAATAGAAAATAGTGTATTCAAATTATTGTACAGTTCACAAAGACAACAATAGCAAGGTTGATTTGGATTCAACTACTTGAATATAAAACACAAAAGATTGCATCTTCTGCTGTATTAGTATACATCAAGCAAGTTGATTCAAAGGGTTACATTTCCTTCGTTAGCCCAGTAGGACAAATCTCGGATAGGTGCACCAAATCCTAGATATGCATAAGAAAATCATAGTTCTTCACCCAGTGGTCAGTGTGGAATTCATTATGACCTAATGCTAAGTGCTTACAACATACGCCTTGCAGATTCGATTTTTAAATTTGAACATTAACCAAGATAGATATAGACTCACCCTTTTTATCTCTGCTTCTGGCACCATAGTCATATGTGGGGGAAGCTCCTCTTTATCCATTTCCTATAAGGAGAACAAACAGATTTTTATAAAAGTATCAAAAGTACTAGCATAGTCAAGTCGAGAAGAACTGAAAGAGAATGCAATATCTACCAGTTCTCCAATTAAAACGACATTCTCCCCGCGGATTACATAAAGACCTAATGGGATGTCACAATAAAGATCACCAACAATAACTCGTTCACATGCTCCTTCAAGAACTACATTAGCTGGGGACAGGAAGAAAATTATCATTGTTAACAAATGTGCGAACAGAAACTAAGAGTAGAGCTACCTAGAACTCAGTATGCTATGTGGGATGACTTATTAGTATTACCAAACTGATCAAAAGACCGTAGTAATCCCAAGAGTTTTCGCCCATCTCGCAACAAGACAAGAAGCTTTTCTGAAAAACAAATCAAAATCCCAATGAGCCAAGTACTTTGCAATGAATCAATCTCTTATGTCAATCAGTTTGCAGATACCTCCCACATCCTAACAGTCCACAATCACATTGAGCTCAAATGTAGCAATCTCATGCCGGTTTCAAGACCTCCCCCACATTCCAGTAATTCAAGGAAGAGCTACAAAAGCACTACAAACAGAAGATTCTGCAGTGACCTTAAAGCACTAATGAATGAAGCTTAAATTTAATGAGTTCGCCTTCCGCATCTGAGTCAAATTTATTACTCGTCCGAATCTCAATTTCTTTACAAAGATATTTCTCACATTTCTCCTTATGACTATAAAGCACAGGCACGTTTTCCATCCTAAGAACTTGAGAACAAAAAATGCCACAACTCTACCAAACCCACACAATTCAGAACAGCAAATTCAACATCACTCACTATAACTATGTAACTCCAGAAACCCAATTCAAATCTTCACTCATTTATTAATTCTAGAACGGAAAACATGAAACAGCAACCTTTACAACCTTCCAACTGAACACTAAAATCACAAGAAAACTATTAACAGTTGAAACATGCAGAGCAGCAGCAAAATCCCAAAACCAATATCAGATTATTTCAAACTAGATCCAGACAAAGAGATGAAAGATGGAGAATTTACTGTCAAGATAGCTTGCAAGAGAAGTGGAAAGGAAAGTATCTTCTGCCCCAGCCCACGACATGAAGTAAGTACACTGCTACTCCTTCTGCAAATTGGGTATCTTGAAACAACAGCAGAAAAATGCCCCAAGACCAAAACTTTCAGTCACAAAGTTCTTCAACTAAATCACCACCACAAACCCTAATTACAAATTTCCAACAGCAACCCATCAAAATGGCAATTTGTGAGTTGGGTTTGGAACATTAAAGTCACCGGCTTGGGCGAAAAGATGACACCTTTTCATTGGCCTCTTTTCTCTCTCTTTCCCTGGCAATTTCGTTATATTTATTTTATTTTTTAATTTTTTATTTTTTATTAGTGAACTGTTTTCCCACATAATTTTTCTATTCTAGCACTTTATTTGTAGGGAAGTGATTTTGGCACACCTCTTTTGACCTCCTACACACCCTTGTTTAATCCTAGCCATTAATTCTTCTTTCATCATAGAATCCAACGGCCGAAAATGAAAAAGGGTGTGTAGGAAGTCAAAAAAAGTGTGCCAAAATCACTTCCCTATTTTTATTGAATGGTTAAAGAAAAATGGACTATTAAGATTAAATAATGACGTGCAATTATTCTCTTGTTATATTTTTACTGAATTACTTCTCAAAAAAATATTTTCACTGAATTAGAGATTTAAGTTATTTTGCTTAGTATTAAATGAAGGTAGGATTAGTTATAGAGCGTCGAATTAGATTGTACAGTTTTCATTTTTTATTGTACGATAAAGAGGGTTCATTAATCAAACTCGGTATTAAAGCCCAAGGTCTAAGAAGGCAGATGTTCTTAACCAACTGAAACTACAAGTTCATTGCACATGATTGTCAACTCTCATTATTGGATGTGAAACAATAATAAACATTATACAAGTGGCATCAAATTGTAGGGTTAGGCTTGGTTCGGGTAGGTCAGGATCTATCCCAAACCCGACTCCCATACCAAAAGCTCGGGTAAGAGAAAATCAAGGCCAAAATCCAGGACCGAAGGGCTCAGGTCCACGAATGACGGGTACTTGATTTTTCAAGACGGGAAGGGTCGAGTTCGGGGTTTGGGATCGAAGAAGGAAGAAAAAGGCCACAATGGAGACATATCTCGAAAATCCGATCACCTCTGTTGTCGTAGCTTGCCATCTCCACTGTCCTTCTTTAGGTAAGTTCTTCGTATCTGATACGACCCGTCCTGAATTTTCCCGTGAAATTCATACTATTTAAAAGTCAACGGCTGACCTAATAATGGCATTTTGGTCATTTTCTAAATTTCACGGGAAAATTCGGTACGAGTCGTATCAGTATCTTCCTTTTCACTTCGAATTTGTGTTGGTTTGTGATGTTTCTGAAAATTTGTTGTGATGCTTCATAGGCGGAAAGGAAAAGAGAAGGCATGAAGGAAAAGCAGAGGAGCGCAACGGCATAAAGAAAATAAGCAGGAGGGCGGGGGTTAGGGATATATGGTATTTGGGCTTAAGGGATAGTGGGCTTAAGGGTTGGCTTGAAAATGGGCTAATTTGGGATTACAAATGTAATAAAAACTTAAATTTAAATTAAATTGGGTCAATTCGGGTTCCACAGGTTTTGACTTTCAAGATCCCAATCCGAATCAAATCGATTCGATCCTGTTGGGATTTTAACCAAAAAAAGTCAACAACATATATTTGATCGGGTACCCACCAGATCGGTAGGTTCGGGTTCTCGAAAAATCGGGTCGAGATGCCTAGCTTTATCAGATTCAATGCCTAAAACTTTTAAAGTGATACTTAGATACATAGATGAGATTGAGGTTTCCTCAAAAATATGGGCCTCAAAATGAAAGAGATATGTTATTTCCACCCACCAAACATATTTCCATCCCACCTATTATTTAATAATTTAATTATATTTTTTTCTTTGGTGTAAATTTACTTAAAAGTACAAAGTAAATAACAAATGCAGCCATGAAGTCATTTTCTCCAACCCCGAAATTTAAGATGGTCAATTCCGAATTTTAACACTCTATGTAATCGATTTCTCCCAAACCCCCAACATCCATGGCTGATGCATCCAAATCCAAAGGCAATGCCGATTTTCCTCCTCCGGCGACTTTGATGCCGCCATCATCCACTTCATAGAGGCCATCATCCTCGCCCCCTCTAATGACGTTCTCTAATATAACCAATATACCGTATACGATACAATTAACGATAATCTAAAGTTCGTCTTGGCTGATGTGGTCTGAAGATTTTTCTTTGCTCTGAATCGAGTAGAAGATTATATCACATGTGGCGTGAAGGGTGGGAAGAATATAAGAGCACTTTTGGAATAGTAGAATAAATTAATTTTTAATTAATAATTCAACTAATAGGTGAGTAGGTAAATAGCTTTGGTGGGTGGAAATAACAAACCTCAAATGCAATTGGACAGACGGTCGGTGGGTGGATGATTTGCAACGGTTTGTCCATAATAAAGTAACAGCCAAAGGTTAGTGTTTTTCATAGTTTTGTGGATGCGTTACATACTGTGTTGGCAGTGGACGAAACCATGGTGCAAATAAACGGGTTCCTTCTTCAGCCAAGGACCAGGTCTTGAAAAGGCTCAACACATTGTCTTTTTAGTTGCTTCCAACATCTCACAGTATCAAAACGTATAAAAGACAGAGAGTCCTGTCTTAAAATGTGTGACAAGACAACAATTTTTGCATTTAGTTCGTGAATCTGTTGATTCTAGAAATTCATCTATACGACTACCAATTGATGACTCCCGAACTCATTACAACATCATGATTCATGAAATTAAGGGGGTTATTGAATATCATTGTCATATATGAGGTATGAATTTGTGATCTCAGCACATTTGAGTGTTCTTCAGAAAGTCGAAGCTTGTATGTACAAAATTCATTGTTTCTTTTCAGGCGGTCATGATCTCAGTTTTGCAATATATACTAGAAACTGTAATAAATATTCTCTCTGCTGAAAATGAGTAATGGTTGCTATAGCATCGAAAATAATAATTAAGAAAAAATGGATCCAATTCTGGATCACAGGGTCGCATTTGCATTACAGTGTTTGATTAGATAAATCATTAATAAATAAGAGGGAAAAAAAAACAAATTGCTTCATTATCGCTTGTCTTTCGACCAAAATACCATGTAATTGTTTCCGCTACTTCAAAAGCTGTCGACCTCAACACTTCTCTTTCAACCAAGTTGCCATAGTTCTTCAAGGAAATCAGGCTTTCAGTATAACTGAAGATGCTCAGCTCCGGTTCATCAATGAAGATGCATGACATCAATGTTTCCAGTTTTACGCATTCCATGGACTTGTATCTTACATCCCAAAAGTGAAACAAACGTCTTTCCGTGAAAAATATGCCATGTTCCCATTCACCACAAGTCTCAAAGCCATGATCTGGAAACATGTTGCCAAGTTTGTCCTCCAACTCCCAATGGTTCTCTTTATAATCTTTTAACACCCATATCTCAACATAGAAAGCTTGAGAGTGTTGGAATGGTGATACACGTGTCCAATATAGAACGTAGGTTGTATTGTAGTGTGCTGTGTTGTCTGTTGCAGCTTAACCTTGCCCATAGCTCACTTACTATAATTAAGTGAGCTAACAGATTCTGTATTAATTTTTGATCATTAATCAAATGTCAGTTTTGCCATTAACGTTTTTCTCGAGCTTTCTGCAGACTGGTGCCATGTTAACATGGTATCAGAATTATGGTTATCCACGTAGGAGGCCTCACGGTTCCACGTGCTCCACGTTACCCAATTAAACTAATCACGTGTAGGACGCAATGACGCCACGCGTGAGGGGGTGTGTTGAGAATATCCCACATTGGAGATGGAAGCCTAGCCTGTAGTGTTTAAATATAGTTGGGCTTCTCCTCCCATTGCCAATTGGTTTTTGGTGATGGAGGCCTCATCACCAAAAACCAATTGGCAATGGGAGGACTCCTCCATCACCAAAAACCAATTGGCAATGGGAGGAGAAGCCCAACTATATTTAAACACTACATGCTAGGCTTCCATCTCCAATGTGGGATATTCTCAACAGAGAGGACACCATGGCCAAACATCCTCTGAAGTTGATCAAATACATATATCTAACGTCATTATCTTCGGGCTGTAATGTAGGATATGAGGGGTCCAAACGAACTCCTCTTTCTTGAAATCAAAAGAGACAATTCGGTATTGATTACTATGATCACTCAACCAATGTATGTCTCCATATACAGATACATTCTTCCTGCTTAATTTACATGGGAAACTAAGGGTATTTCTCTCCAAGACGTCATTTTTTGTGGGGGATACTTGAAGGTGGGCAGAATATGATGATAGGGTTGGATTTCGAGAAGGGGCTGGATAAGTAAACGGGTAGCGGAAAATGTGGATCACATATAATTCAAAGTTAGCAAAATAAATGAAGTTAACCAAAATCAGGTAAAGTAGGTGAAGGATATTCGGGAGGTTAACTGACCCACATTGTTTATTTTAAGGGGAAAGTGAGACAATTTGAGAGTTTCAGGGACATTCCTAAAAAAAAAAGTGATTGTAACTTAACAGTGTTAACTTCAGGGGCATCAGGGAGAAGAAAACTAGTTATATACACCCATGCTAGAGATGTCCTCTTAACTGATCTACTGATGTACACTTCCGCTGCAATTGGAGTGATGTTTTGTGTTTATTGTTGTTGTCTAAGGAAAGCCATTGGTTTCAATTTATTATAATTAGAATATCGGCATTATGTTGACATATCCAGGTGAGTTTTCCAAAACCAAATTTGAAATCCCTAAACAAAACAAGAGATACACAATAAATAATCCTACAAGTTAAACAACAGATGAAAAGCCAAGAAATACACTCAAACTGATCATGTTTTAAGTATATTTTACATGTGCCACTGTTGAACTCTCGATTTGTATCATCAATCTTAATGTTTAGTTAAGAAATCGTAATTTTATTTCGGCCTTTAACAATAAGTTCTTTTTTCTTTATTTTTCCTTTTCAATTTCTCTACACAATTGAACAAAGATAAATATTACATTGGTATTTTTTTTGTCATATTTTTCTCACTAAAATTGAATCCAGCATATTAATAGACTCCCTTGATTGATGACTCACTTTTAGTTGGTAGTATAGTTCCTTCATAGATTTATAGTCTAATTTGAGATTCGATTACTCTCATATTATAATTTTATATTAAACAGTTTTTTTAAAACTCAGAGAGGGCATTTTTTCTAATTACTAACGATATTAAGCCAACTTGTCCTCAGTCTTTAAACAGCCAATGAACTCCTTATCAATTGATATCACTTGCTAGTTGTCGACGTTACGAGAGTGAGTTCCAAATTCGAATCCATTGTTGATAACAAAAGGGCAACAAAATTAACCTTGGCGGGTTAAATTCATACACGGATCAACAAATTCATTACCAGAAAAGACATACACTCTACTTCAGTGGTCTCTGTAGTTTTCCTCTTTGTCTGTGATGATGAAAGCTATTTATATGGCTATTTCTTTGTTTTGCTCATTATGCTCCAATGCAATGCCCCATTGCACAAAATAGCTGGTTCCTCGGAAAATTTCAGTCTTCTAACATTGCCCAACCAATCACTTTTGCATGGAATCTGCAGTTTATATTTACCATAAGGAAGGTACAAAGTTAAACAGATCAATGTTTATCTAGATGAGTAGAAGTTTACGCTTTGAATTGCTTGAAGCTGCACAAAGTAGAGGTAAGTGATCTATATCTCAAGAACAATATCTGCAACCAAAAATAGTGGTGTGAACAACTTCGAAAGAAAGTTCATGGATTAAACGCAACGTAGGGCTCGTTCCTGACACAATCGAGCCTTAATGAATGATGCATGTATATCAAAAGTGCTTACATTCAGAATCAGTCTTGACCCATTTGCCTCCATCATCTTCTTTGTCAATATTTGCTTCCTCATCCTGATTGGAAGAATTGAGAAGATTGTGTTCTCTTTCCAGGTGTTTTTTCCTAGACAGAGTTGAAGGACTTGAACTTTGGGGGTATATCTTCTTGTGAAGTATTGCCTTCATTATCTGTTAACCAATTAAGTAGAACATCGAAATGGAATGACATTGACCAGACATAATCATGTATACATGATCACATTCTAAATCCATAGTTGCGACTGTGAATCAGGATAATGATCAGGTTTCACCTCTGTACAGTTTAAATATCACAATATGACAACATAAGTCTAGCAAGAAACCACTACTCCTTATCTATGTAGGCATGGTAAATAAGTACCTTCTCCATTCTCGAGAAGGGAACTGGCTCTCTTATACCAGGAGCAGCAGCTGGTGCAAACCCACTTCTACAAACAGACATTTTCTTCAGAAGAAAAGATAATGACTTCTTGCCAATGGCAGTATTTGTGTTCTCCACACAAATATCATTCCCTCGACTCAAAACCACACTTGTGGTACCCTGAAATCGACTAAAACTTTCTTTAGATTCCTCGCAATCTGCATTCTGAGTACCTGTTCTTTCGCCTTTCAAGCTTGATTGCCTCTGTAGAAACTTGTCCAATGCAAGAAAGTTGGGAACTTTTTCAAACTCTGCACCTGAATTCGATTGATCAGTTTGAACATTCAAGTATGAATGCAATTCATTATGAATTTGTGTTGCTTCCTCTGGTGTAAAATTAAGTGGATGATCTTTCGGGGAAGGTGGTGGATTACTCTGCAGATGATCTTCTTCTAAGTCAGTACTATTTCCTAATGTCCCAATTGCCAACAACCCATGAGGCCACTCATTCACTTCTTCTTTGGGAGGTTTTTGCACCTTTTCATCTAAAAGACACAAGTACAAAATATTTGAATCAACTTTTTGGAAACTCAATGGAGGAATAGGCGACTAGAACAAAGTTAAACGGGCGCAAAAAATATGACTAATACACTTGTATATGATTACCATCAAACACTTTTGAGCTTGGCTTCTTCATTCTTGCTTTCCCAGTGAGCTTGCTCTGCATCCAATCAATTATCTGCAACCAAACAAGTCCTCATCAGAGACCTTCTCAACTACAAGTATCCAACTCATTAGTTTTTTCTTTAGTCCATAAAGAAAAAATTCAGTACTTTTTTTTCTAATTACCTTCATTTTCAAGTTGTATTGGGCAGTTTTCTTCTTTTTGAGTGATCAAAGTTCAGAACAAGCTAGAAATGAAAAGGAACTGGATAATGTGGGCTTGTAGAAATCAGGTGTTTGTGTACACAGATCCCGTAAGCCAGTAAGAGCTTAGCTGCCAAAGGTTTATATAGAGTTGTGAGTTGAGAAATTCCATGGCTTCAAGTTCCCAAACTCTAACTTTTGCCGCCTTTTCCCTCTCTCATCTCTTTGCACATTTTGATTTTTTTTGGTCAAGATCTCTTTGCCCATTTTGATGATTTGAACATATGGCTACTTTTTCCAACTTGCATCTCTTTCTGATCTTTGCCCCCTGATTTCCCACTAATTGACAACTCAAGATGGATTTAAGGTTAATGTGCTTGAGAAAGAGTTAGTGTTCCGATCAATGTTAAAACTTTGGTTAGTTTAACTTCAATTCAGTGTTGAGTCTGTTAGCATGAGCTCGTGACTAAACTAAACATTAAAAGTAATTCGCGGTATTAAAGACGGCAGGTATTTAAACCTACACATGTGACAGATTCATCATCTATTCATGTTGAGGTAACATTTAAGGGTGTTTTCCAGTTCTTGGACTAGTAGTGCACCCCGATTCTTGGACCAGTAGAACAAGTCGACCCTAGCTACATATGATAGCAAATCACCACTTCACTACTTGAAAGACTTGTGACAATCCTACAAATGAACAGCTATGTTCAACAAATCAACAACAAAATCTGAAAAAAAATCTCCTCCATAATTTTACATGACATAAGATCTATGGCAGGCCAACATACTGTTCATTGGGGATTGGATCCAAACACGCCACGTGAACCTGTCCAGTCCATTGCTAAACCCAAACCCAAAAGCTTCATATTCTTGACTGGTTTGACTTCAGCAAGTTGTTGAAGGCAGTGCAGATGATGAGGAGATTTGCCAAGTGTCGAATGACGGCATGGTGATGACTCCTCATCGGACCGTATACGACCAACACGTGTCTCAAAGGGTATCGAACTAACATTGCTGTTGCTCGTGACCTATGTTTCTACAGGTACAGCTCTATATCATACAGAAATGAAGCAACTGTAGTTAGTTTTGTTTACTCCATCCAATTGTCTCGCTTTAGTATACTCACATTATCCCACTTCCATTGAAATGCGTTCACTCATCTCTAATCCAATCAACATTTCAGTAATGTTTTTTAATGATTAGCTTCTCAAAAAAGGATTATTTAGATTGCTAATTAAGATTTTACTTGCACCTAGAACTAGTTAACAGCACAATCGATCAAATTGGTTTCTGGGGTCATATGTTGTCGGCATTAGCGATCTGCCAATAGAAGTATGGTAAGAAAAGTACCAACACAAAGTCCGAGGCTCAGTCAATCGATATACACAAATTAAGCCATGTGATGGCCTTGAATCAATTAGGTTAAGATTCTCAAAGCTTATAATAACGCAGAGTATATCAAACTTACTACTTTCCACAAGTCCTTAGCAAACACACCCACATTTGACCTTCCTTCCATGATTAAAGCCTAAAGGCAATGGAGCAATATCTCCATCCCCAAGGACATATACTACTCCTACCAAGAAAGCTCTATCGAATTTCAATTCCAGCAGGGAGTCCAGTTCCCCCTCCCCAGTTTCCAAAAAAAAAGAGAGGTTATTTTTATGATTTCAGGACCCAATAGGTTTCCATTCCAAGTTTATTTGCTTTTTAATTCCTCAAAGTATTAAACTTTTTGGCACTATTCAATTCTCATACCAAGTTACTCTAACTCATAGAAAGAAACATATTAGTATTGAACTATCTGAATTTGATTTCTGCTATACAATTGCGATGTGAAAAGTCATGACAATTATACATATTACTTAGGCCTTCCACAGTTGTTCAGGTGAGTTTGGTGTCTATAAATGGAACTCAGGTGACCTAAGTTTGATGTCTATAATAATTTTTCTGCAGTAGAACCCATGAATTTGAACATCACACTCATGATGTTCAAAAAAAGAACATCACAAATAAACTCATAATTTGAACATCATATTTTCCTACCAAGTGTGAAAGAGTGATATCAAAAATGAGTTAATGAGTTTGAACATCACCTTTTTCTGCTTACAGTGGAAGGCTTTAGCTATTTCAACTCACCCATGTTCTCATATTGAGCAACTCAATGAATGTGTCTAAATCTTATGATTAATAATCAACCTCGGAACTTTAGGCATACGGAATTGCTAGACAAATCATAAGTTTAAGTCCTTTCTTAACGGAAATCTTAGGTTAAATCTACAAATTGATATTGGAACTTCTTTTTTTTGGTAAATAAATTGATATTGGAACTTGTTATTTTGATTTTAGGGATATATTAATGCCACTTCCCGTTGTTATGGAATGACCATATTAAAAAAGGTGCGGCGGTTGTCATCAATGGCTTTGGGTTGGTGGCATGAAAAAGAGACAACCATGAACCGTCAGTACTTTGATTACAAGGTTGTCCATACTTTATTTGCAAACCCTCTGCCAACAGTCCAAGACTTGCCCAAATTGGAAACATTGAACAGTGTACACTGACACATATATACAAGGTTTTATTACAAGGTTGCCCATACTTTATTTGAAAACCCTCTGCCAACAGTCCAAGACTTGCCCAAATAGGAAACATTTAACATTGTACACTGACACATGTATACAAGTTTTTGTCCATAACAACAATGCCAGTCAGAAGCTCTTATAGGCGGATCTTGCTATCGTGTACTTCTGCTTCAATGATGCGGCTTGAACTAAAACGAACATGGAGCCGAAGTTACTTTTTATGAATCTCATGTGTAAAGCCTAAAAAGAAGTCATATTTTGAACCCTTCAATCTCAATAGAGCTATAACTTAACATAATTATTTCATTGTAAATTGCACCAACATAAATTTCAACTCATTAACATAAATTATAAGTTATAACTCAAGACCATCTAAATCTAGTAAGTTCGCAAGTCCCAGTGGAGACTCTCACCATTTATAAGTTCACCAAATTAGTTGAGGCTTATTTTTAGAGCAGGAGCACCGCTCGGGCGAAACCGTGGACGATCATGCGGGATTGCCCGCGGGAGGACTGTTGAGGCGCGGCACCGGCCAAAAAAAGGGGAGGCAATCGGCGGGCTAACCTTCGGAGGGCGAGAGTGAGGGCGAGGGCGGGGATTGCCTGCGCCCGCGCCCGCGGGAGAAAATTTGATGGGACCCATGCATTGCAAATGGATTGCTGCGGCTGCACGTTGACGACTACGGTTGGATGGCGAAAATCTGATGGACGGCTGCGGTTGGATTTGCATAAATGTGATGGGGAAGAAGAAGAAGGTGCAACGCACCGTTTCTTCTTCTTCAATGCTCTTAAAGTTTTTTTTTTTAATTAAAATAATACATTAATAAATGAAAAATAGTCAAATATTAATATGGTATCAATTTAATTACCAACTAGTAGTATTTTCAATTTTTTTTGTAGAGTTATTTGTACCCCAAAACAACACTGTTTTGGGAGGGTTCTATTTTAAATTTAAATAAAATTTATTTGTACCCCAAAACAACATCCTTTTTTATTTTATTTAAACCCGTTATTAGTATGTAATGTTTAATTTTAAATTGAAATAAAACATATTTGGCAAATGAATGCAAGTTTTATTAGTGATTCTCTAATTATTATACATATTTTTTTGATAAAAATAATATAAAAATATATATATTAATAGTGTTTCAACCTCGCTCTCGCCTTCCGTGGGTGGCAGCTGCTTTGGCGAATGAGCGCGAGGGCAAAATACTATTCTTTTTGTGTTTTTTTTTTTTTGTTTTTTTTTTTTTTTTTTTTTTTTTTTTTTTTTTTTTTTTTTTTTTTTGTTTTTTTTTGGGGACTTGTTTTTGGGTTTTCGCCCTCGCCCTTGCCCTCAGGGGTGCCAATGCTCTTAGAAGTACCCTGTGAATCTCAAATTTTGCCTCACTTTCTTCCTTGAAACTCAAAATGGCTCGCTATACCTCCTAAAACTCAATTCTGCCACACATGATGCCTCTTGAAATTAAAATTAAATATTTGGAGGAGTGTCCTTTGAAACTCTCAAATTATCCCATTTTCCCCTTGAAACTCTCAAATTATCTCACTTTCCCCTTAAAATAAAAAATAGGTCACTTCACTCCCTGAATATCATTCACCCATTCTATTTGATTTTCGTTAACTTCATTTATTTTCTAAATTTTAATTATACGAGATCCACTTTTTTTCACTACCCCTTCGATTATCCACTCATCCAACGCCCTGTAGAAAAATCAATCCCACCGTTGTCTTCTTCCCCTCTTTAAATCTCCACCTCCAAAAGTGAGCAGTCTGCCACAAACTTTACTTCTTCATCCACGCAATAATGGAGGACAAAGAATGACACACCTAGCTCGACACTGTGAATATTATATTGAAGCTAATTTTTTTAATAATCTATTTTTTAAATATTTTTTTCCATTGCACGAAGAGTTTCAAGGTGCAAGGGATACCGTAAGTGACGGAAATAAGTTTCAGAGGATAAAATGACATATTTTGAATTTCAAGAAAGAAGTAGGATAAACTTTGAGTTTCAAAAGACATTGCTAAAAATAAGTCATTAATTGAATTGAAATAGTCCAGCTTAGTCGAAACCATGAAGCAAGACTACAGTAGAAATGTGATTTAGTCACTTGGTCGGGGTACACATGTGCATCCCCTGCCTACATATTATTAAGCAATTGCTTCACCGATGGGTTTTTCTATTATAACTAGAGTTCACGTTCTGTTGTGGCCGTACTACGTGTCGTTGGTTTCACGAAAAAAGCTGCTGTAGCAGGACATGTGTCAACCAGCTGACACCTGTGAACATATAAAATCAGCCCAATTGATGGTAACGGCCGTTCTTCTCTTTGAACTTATCAGTTTAAGATTTTGAAGCCATAGATTCTCTGCAGCATCATCAGCAATGCCAAACTCTCTTCACAAGCCAAGAAAACTTCACGTTTTATAAGGTCGGTTGAAATCTTTTCTTATGATTGTGTTATTGCAGAGTGAGGCAATAATTAACATTTTGTTGCTTTGGTTTTTTCTTGATTGTGGATTGAATTACTGTTGTCTAGGTTTAATTTGACATTCACTAATTAAAATGGTGATAGCCAAACTCATTGAGGATTAAACGAGCAGAACTACATAGGACGAGGGACTAACAATTACATTCGTTTTGCTCAAGTTGTTTTAGGGAGTGGAAATGTTGGAGTAATGGCGTCAAATGATGCTTCCTTCCGTGGACACTTTTACAGAAATCTCTACGAACCGGCTTTGATCATCGGAGCCTGCTCTGTAGCTGTGGCATTAACCCTCTCCCTTTTCCTCACCTTCCAACATCTCAGAACATACACCAAACCGACGGTCAGTTCTTTTCCTATATACGTTTTACATACTATGTACTTTGTTTAAGCTACGTAGCCTCAGCTAGATGACACTTTGTGATCAACAATTTGACTAACTACAGAAAAGTTTGAGACAATAATGGTATAGTTCAAAGTGATGTTTTGCTGGTTTTTTGAATCTTGGAAAACAAACGATTATGGAAAGGAAATGATGCACTATGATGAGGTTTTTTGTAGATTGGACTATTGGACTAGATTGTATCCAATTCTGAAACTGATCTCGTTTCCAGGAGCAAAAATGGCTCGTTGCTGTAGTCTTCATGGTACCTGTCTATGCTACTGAGTCAGTAAGGTTCCTTGTCCATCTAAGGATCCTAAACAACATATCCATGTCTTAATTTTGTACATGTCTATTCATTCACTTCAAGACAATACTTCAATGATGTTCTGTTCTGTGTGCATTCTTCTTTCTTCGACCATATGCTACTGAGTCAGTAAGGTTCCTTGTCCATCTAAGGATCCTAAACAACATATCCATGTCTTAATTTTGTACATGTCTATTCATTCACTTCAAGAACAATTACCCTTCAATGATGTTCTGTTCTGTGTGCATTCTTCTTTCTTCGACCATTGGATCTATAGATTTCTTTGGTCCCAAGAAAACAAGAAACCGCAGATTTATATGCATGTCGAAAATTTCACTAGATATTGTAGGAGAATGAAACACTTACATGGGGTTTTTTCTTGACCAAAGATGCATCCTTATGAGCACATTGAGCATGTTCATTTTATTTGGCATTAATTCTGGTTTCAACTTCTCCAGATTATATCCCTTTGGAATCCAAAATTTTCTCTTGCGTGTGACATTCTAAGAAACTGTTATGAAGCGTTTGCCTTGTATTCGTTTGGAAGCTACTTGGTTGCTTGTCTAGGTAAGTAAATTCTGCATTGGTTTCAGAAATATTTCCATTTATATCTGCTTGGATGCAATCATGCCTGTTTTTCTGTCTTAGTCTCTGTAAATGACTTGCTTAATTATTCTTGCATGGTTAATATGCAGGAGGTGAAAGAAGAGTAATAGAGCTACTTGAAAACCAATCTGAAAAGTTGCTCAACAAACCACTGATAGAAGGGAAAGATGAGAATCGCAATGTGCCAGATTGGTCTCTTCGCAACTTCTTCTTTCGACCATGTGTTCTTGGGAAGCACTTGCTCAGTATAGAAAAATTTGGCCTAGTACAATATGTAAGTTGCTATGTTTTCTCCTTGTGCAAATTCAATTATACTGTTTTTCGGCTCTAATGGTCTGTTGGATAGTCCAGATGATTCTGAAGACAGTTTGTGCATTCTTAGCGTTAGTGTTGGAGATCTTTGGTGTTTATGGAGATGGGGAATTCAAGTGGTATTACGGGTATGTAGTTCACGGAAAAGTAGTAAGTACTAGTTACATACAGCTAACATCATTGAAAATACATTAGTCCAATATTCTTCATGGTTGGACTGATGGGCATGTTTGGATATCTCCTTCTGCTGCTGTCTCATACAAACTATTTCTGTTTTCCTCTGGCAGGTACCCATACCTGGCAGTAGTACTGAATTTCAGCCAGATGTGGGCATTGTATTGCCTTGTGCAGTTTTATAAAGTAACTCATGAAAGACTTGAACCGATTAGACCACTTGCAAAGTTCATTAGCTTTAAGGCTATTGTATTTGCAACATGGTGGCAAGGTGTAGGGATCGCTCTATTGTGTGCATTCGGTGTTCTTCCAAATGAGGGGAAAGTACAAACCGGCTTGCAGGATTTCTTGATTTGTATTGAAGTATGTTGCCTCTTTTTCTGTGCCAATTCTGTCTTTTAAAATTTGGAAACATTGCTTGAACCAGGATAAAATTCTTTTGCTTCTTCTACTTGATACTTTTAGTTGAAGTGTTGAATCCACAAAAGCTTTGTTATAATTTTGGTCACTTCTATAGTCACGATAATGCAGGTTTATGTGTGTGGCTTGGCAGATGGCAATTGCAGCTGTTGCACATATGTTTGTCTTTTCAACAGAACCATACCATTACATTACGGCTTATGAGTATGGGAGGGTCACCACAGAAACAACCAAGACGCACCAGAATTTCATGGAAGGTGATACCCCAGCGGTGATCGAAAAAAAAGAAACTCAGGTCGAAGCTCCCGGAACAAGTGTTAGGGAAAGTGTTCAGGACATTGTTGTTGACGGTGGACAGCGGGTAAGTTCTTGATGAGTAATATTTTGTTGGTACTGCTTAGATTGTGCATCGTTTGTATCATTCTGTTGTGATTTATCTTCGTCTTCTACATCATAAACAGGTTGTCAAGGATGTTGTCTTGACCATAAATCAAGCGATAGGCCCTGTGGAGAAGGGTGTGACGAAGATCCAAGAGACCTTCCACCAGAGAACAGAGGGCACAGAATCAGAAGACAAAGTAGAAGTTAAGGAACAAGTTGAAATGGATGTTACCAGGGAAGAAACTTTTACGGGCCTTTAGGAAAACATAGAAGTCTTTTGGTTTGCATTGAAGAAAATTAAAGACATCTAAATTTGTGCTGGGAATAATGGTCGACGCACTCGAAAAGCAGTTGTAGACTGGAACATTTTCTGGGACATTCTTATACGATATTACATTAACTATGGCAATCCTCCTACAATAACAATTCACACATGAGATCCTAATGAATGTGGCGATGACGAAAAACCAGGCAAGCTGGATTGGTTAGCCGGAAATTCTTTAGTATAATAAGTGAACAGCTGACATCCTAAAATTCAACCATAGATATATATATTCATTCATTCCTTTTGAAATGTGCCAAGGTTCAACCCAGAAGAGAGCCCACATAGTATGAATGCTTGTTTAAATATAAGATCGAGAATACAACTAGCAGTCTAGCTGTCCGTCTTCCTGCCACATTCCAAGAGAGTGAACAAGATCCTATACACTATCCTACAATATAGGACGACAATGTGGATGCTGAGGTCTATGATCCGCCATCTCCGCCACAGCATCCATGACAGCAGAAGGCACAGCAGTTGAGGCAGCCGATACACGCTAGACCAGTGAAGAGCTGGGCAAATACATTTGCACACTGAGGGTTTATCCGCGAGCAACACTTGATAAACGCCAAGCAACAGCAGTGATTGCACATAGAGCCACAGCAGTTTGAAGCGGCTTTCACAAAAATCTCAGCAGCTTCAGGCAGTTTTGGTTCTTCTGATCCAGGAGGAACGTTCTCAATGGTTGCCGCCAAGTTTCCAAAGCCAATAGACAGAGTAGGCAGCAGCATCGGCCTTTCAGTATCTTTCATCTTGTGGTGGCTTTTCTTTTTCTCCTGTAATAATGCTCATTAAAGAATCCATCAGAAACATAATAGTTGTATTTCATCAACCATGTCAAATTGAAAACTTTCACCTATTGAAGTTCCAGTCCTCTTGAAAATGAAAAATCAAGACTAAGACTAATCACAACTTAGGGACTTGGTGGATACTGGCACAACAGGTACCCAATTTGCACAGTAAATCAACTATGTTCTTCTTACACAAAATTCATACCTCTTGCGGTCCAGATAGTTCTTTGGCAAGAATGATCATGCGTGTATACTCACTCACGACATGGGTCTGTATGCTCATTTTAGCTACCTGCCAATAGTATGATATCAAAGTGTAAGTATTCTGAATGATATCAGGAATATAGCAATAATGAAAAGTACATGACACAACAAAAGTCAGGAGTGCTGGGAGAACTGATATATCTTATAAATCTATACTATTTGCCACTGTAGGAATAATCCAGTGATGGTCAACCTTGTTGCACATTTTTATGACCTGGTGATGGAATATAATAGAATCAAGCAACAAACCTTATCCTCAAGCTGTTTGTTAATTTCAAACCATGCCTTAGCAGTCAACAATTCAACCTGTTCTTTTGCATATACCTGTTACACAAAAGGGGGAGATAGTCAAGAAAGAGGACATAATGTACAGTGCTAGAAATGTGATACCTAAGAAAGGAGTACTTGCTTCTAATTAGACCAAGAACATAGAGAACCCTATCATGTACTGAAGCAGATACTTTTTATGTGCCTTGTGACTAAGCACCACCTACTTAAGAAATGAGTACATGGAACATCAATTGCAACCTATATACATGGAAAGAACTGTACAGAACAACAGGAGGTAAGGTAACAGACACAATCATTCAGTTCATAAAAAGATACTTGCCAAAGCCAATTCAATAACAAGACTGTCAGACACATATATACAACAACCAAATATACATCTCCACTCAAGAAAATTACTCGAAAGGAAGTCAAACTGAAGTTAAGCCAAAAAGTCAACGCCTTACCTTGTCAAGAGGTATGTCCTTTGCATCTTGTAACTTCAAATTGATAATAACATTGGACATATCGCCTGAGAGACCTATAGCTTTAAGCGTGCGTGGAAACTTTCCTCTGAATCTGCCAGATACAGCTAATGGACTCTCAGATGAGAGGTCTGGGATATGGGAAGGGAATACCTACCGCATAAATCGCACAAGTCAATATAAGTCAACAGAAATTGCTAAATTTGATATAAGTTAGATAATTTGTCAAAATGAAAGAGCCATAAAGTTAATGTGTAATGTTGCTTTAGCATTGACACAAAAGGCCCATAAATTTTATCTGCAGAATCTACTTTTGGCAGGTACAGAAACCAAGAATAGAGAATGACATAAAGATCGCAAAAAAGCAAAATAAAAAACTGCAATACCACTCTGTTCATTATTCTAGGCACATGGCATCTTCTGTAAATGGTGTAACCTACATAATAAGCTGTACAGCTTCCCTAAGTTAACACAGTACACAATGAGATCGATATAGGAACAAACAGACAAGTAACGTGCAAACGAAACAAACTGGTGATTTGGTATGTTATCTAGTATAACACAAAGAGCTTTTCTTGTGCTTAAAAAGAACTAAAACTACATGAAGTCCAAATAAACAGATAGCATACCTCAACTTCATCAAGACCATCCAATGTCTCAAGGGTTATATTTGTAAGAATCACAGATGAAGCTCTGGTAATAAAGTTCTGCATTCGAGACTCAACCAAATCTGAACAGAAATAAATGAATGTAAGGGAACAAGTATAGGCTACAGCAACTACAATAAGTTAGGTTCACATTTCTGATGTAGTCTCATATAGAAGAATTTATGCAAGGATGGAAGGATTCAGCTGGTATTTGTTGTGTAGATGAACTTTTCAAATTCAGAGGTTATAAGTTATCATGGCTTTTGGTGACGAAAAAAAGGATTATAAAACCTCCAAGGTCCAATGTTTCATATCACCTAAAGTGCAAAACATAGTCTTTTTAAAGATTGTTTTCCAATAGAAATACTGAACTGACCTATATCATACGCAGCATCATAATGGCCCCTGCCAATCATTGCAAGCATCCGCAGGAAATAATGGTTGCAGAATGAACCTATACAATTGAAAGATAAAAGTTAACCAGGTGGAAATCATACAGTAGAGTATCTTATCACCTCTAGATGTAAGTGTACAAACCATTACCTATTCCAAAAGTGTATATACGTGGAGCTATGGCACCTGATTCTGTAAGACGCTTTTTCACTACATCACATATGTGTCTCTCATTTTCAACTGCCCCATCAGTAACAAGAAAGATGAGAGGAACTGAACCCTTAGAAGCGGATAGCATCTCTATGGCCTAAAACGAAAGAGCAAACGAAGAAATTGAAGACCTTATGATAGGGGAAAACATAAAAAGGTAAATCCAGCATGCAGTAGACTGGACCATGAAATATGATAATCCTTCAAATTATCATTTTCCACTGGATGAAAGAATCAGAAAGAGAGTATAATTGGAAGGTTTCCGTGCAGAATGAGAAAGTACCTGGTTAAGGGGAGGCAAAATATCCGTATCACCACCAGCGATAAGATTTATGCCAATCCACTCAATGGCCTTTTCAACAGCCTCCTTGGTAGCCGATTTCATTGATGTAGAAGACACATAAGTCTGTCCATTAAAAGCTATAATAGAGAATGAATCTTCTGAATGAAGCTTAGAGAGGACTGCAGATAGTACACTCTTAGTATCATCAAGAGGTTTTCCCTGCATACTTCCACTTATATCAACAACAAAGACCACATCCCTTCTGAAAACCTGAAAGACCAAATAAATGGGATGATGGATACAATTATAAAGAATCAGAAATAGAAAGAATTAGGGAGAACTGAAAACACCAACCTTTCTACTCTTTTGGTTTCCTGGTAGAAGATAGACGGAGAAAATCTCTCTTTGATCTACATCCTGCATGGATGGTGACTGCAAGAGAACAGTACCATGTATATCACTCGAGGATACCTAGAAATGAACAAATACGTTAGAATGACAAAGACTTAAGTTCATTATGATAACTGATAGACAGAGGAAATCATGAGAATGAGCCTTTACATTATATGAGAACGTAAAGTCGGTATTTGACCAATTGAAGACATCTGCCTCGTGTAGAAAATTTGATTTTCCTACTTGACCCCGTAATTCCTGTAGAGTCAAGAAAAGTTACAAAACAGTTACAACCTCTCCAATAAAAATCATAAGAAAGTAAGCTCTTATGATCAAAGCTTCACCTTCATCGGATGACTAATTGCCTTGCACGAAACTTCGGTTCCAAGACCAGAGTTCAAGCTTAATTGGATCTTTTCCTTTTTCAGGTACTTCTTTCCCGCGGGAACAACGAACTCAGGAAAAGTGAATGGTATATTCAAAGAGAACCCCCCATTTTCATACACTAATTTCTGAGACCAACTCATTTTAATTGAGAGATTGGCTCCCCCATTAACCTTGAAACACAATAACAAAACATTTCAGAAAACAATTGAAACTGACTTAGTAACAACAATCAAAAGTTAACTTATCATAACCAATTAATTACCTCAGGTGTAGTCATTGTAAAAATATGAGGTTTGACCTTGAGAAAGCCTCCCTCTACTTCACGCATCTTCTCCATCTCCTTCTCATCTTCGAATCGGCTTAGTTCAGTACTGTACTTTTTACCATTCACGTCGACCTCAACACCTAGAATTGAACCCTGTTAGCCAAAATGCATACTTTCTTAACAAGAGGATCAAAATCAACATAAACCCACAAATTCAACTCAAATAAAAACCCCATTTCTTAAAAAAAAAAAAAAAAATCACAATTTAATCACCAAAAAAGTAAAAAGATTCAAACTTTCTCGATTTTTACAGACCTGTTCACCCATAGGAATCGCAACGCGGCAACCGCAGCTCTTACTCCCCTTAACGCAATGGACCCTCCAGGACCCGATGACCCGAATGAAAGCTGTGTCCATATAGCAATCGACCTCGAGCTCGACCCGGTTCATCGGGAGCGGAATGAGCGCCGGCGGGTCGCACCGGCCGTGGACGTGGGGCTGGTAGCTGGGGATATCCGGGTTGTCGACGATGGCCGGGTCGGAGACGACCGCGTAAACCATCGGCGCCGTCGGGAGGAACGCCGACGAGGAGGAGTCCTTGTCCATCAACGGCGGCGGCCGCGGCGGCGCCACCGCTCGATCCTTCCCGTAGTAGAGCCGTCTGGAGAGCTTGAGACCGTCGTCGACGGCTTTGGAGAACTCCTCCGCCATTTCGGACGATCGGGGGATTTTCGGATCCGAGAATTAGGGTTTCGAATTGGGGATTGGGGAGTTTTGTTAATATCGATCGATTTTCTGATCGAATTTTTTCGCGGCGAAGAAAAATTAGAGAGAGATGTGCGTGTGACCGTTGGGAAATGAGAAGTTTCCTTTTTTGAATGTTTGTGGGCGGCTTTTCGATGCGCTCGAGTTCACGAGAACCGGCTGGATTGTTGGCGAATAAAGGGGTGACACGTGCGCACCGCGCGGATGTGGGATCATGTGGTTCGCGCGGGAGGCAACGGTGCATTTGGGATGGCGATGGCGGGCAGTATTTTAATTGGTTGGGACGGTTGACCACGTTGGCGGATGGAGCACATGGTCATCTTTTTCTGGTAACGTTGGGGGAATGTTAATCTGGATTTTATGAGTGATTTCGTGTTGATTACTATTTGGATAATCACAGAGAACGACTGATTACGACATGGACCCTCCTCCCTTTTGGCCTGAAAAGGAGATTGCTGCATTCATATATAGACGCGTGCAACGTTGAGGCAATGCTGTATAATAAAATTCGTTTATATAATTGTTATACCATCGCGTGATGTCAAACTTCAATCAAGTAATAACTCGTATTTTGTTTCAACAACGAAATTACGTACAGTTGGCCATCTTAGACGAGTAGATTTTGACATAAAAGGAACTTTTGTCAACATTGATCAATATCATAATGACAGATATCTATATAGTTAAGAAAGCATAAGAGAACACAAAAAAAGGAGATGTTGAGAGAAAACATAATCAAAGATCATGGGTGCCCAAACTAGCCGGCAGACTTGGTCCAAGTGCGTTTGATCAAAGCTGAACTAACTAGAGTGGTGTAATTCAAGGCACTTTCTACGGTTCGCCAGGTGGATTGGTCCACCTACTTGTTTTTTTGTTTAAAAACATCATGTGCCTTGCACATGTTTTCCCAAATTACTCTTAAAAAACCCTGATGGACCGGTCCGCTTGGCGGACGTAGAATTTTCCGTAATTCAAACATTTGGATCATGATCAAGCTGAACTTAACAAAAGTGGTGTAATTCAACATTTGGTCAACTTAGGTTTCTATCGTTTTCTTTTTATACTTAGTGGCAGATTAGCTTAATCACAGCTCACCATGCGCTAATCTGCTTGATTTCTCTTTCACTTGCTACAAGAAACCAACCAACACAAATGTGCTGACTAAAGTTGTCAGTGCTATATTTGGACTTTGATTTCATGTGTGTACGGTAATCAAATCATCGAACGTAATTGCACAACAAATTCAGGAATTAAAGATCCATTCTTTCGGTATCGAAATACGTATCCTACTTTCTACCCAAGGCATCACTCTACACACTTCAAGAATTTCCTTCTTAGTTCTGATGGTGTTTTCTCCAACCTACGTAACTTAACTAAAAATGAATAGAAAGTAATACTCGACACCTACAACATGCTACTAGAACTGAGAACCGGGACAATGCGCGGTTTCATATTCCACATACTGTTAACCTGTGAGCCATCTGATTAGCTATTTTCTCCAGGGCTGAAACTCAGCTCCTAATGCGGCCACTGGTGACATCTCAATTTCTTTGAGATTGCGAAGTGGCCTTTAGCGCTTTACCTGTTCCGTGGGAACTTTTTGAGGCTATCGTTAAAAGAATTCATCAGCATCAATTGTATAGGACTAGATTTGTGCAAAAAGAATTTCATTCCATGTATCAGGAACACCAGGTAAACACCAATGCAGACAATCTTGAACACCTGGCTTGGCTGTCAAGGAGAACCTGGATATATGGCCCTCATCCCTGAGCTGGGATAGACCTGTAATGTCCAAGAGCTTAACCCTTGTTCCCTTCACTGCACCTGCAGCGTCCGTGTCGCTGGACATGTTTTGCATTACTTCCTTTCCTATGGACATAGGAGTAGTGTTGTCACAGCTTCCTCCTGTGTTCCACTCTCCACCAACAAAATGCCTAGGCGAGATAGTCCGGTAGAAAACTTTGAGACCTGGGTATTTTGGGAGCTGTGAGTCCACCCATTTAATGACACTGTGGACAGTCACATTCTTGGCCTTCCACATCATTGCTATCTTCTTGTTAGTGTTTCTTAAACCTCCAACATACATTACCCAGCGGTTGGCATTAAGCTTTCCACGATTCCAGTGGTGCCCTGTATTGAGGACCACAACATCTAATTTGTGAATAAACTGGCGCAAGAATGCTGGTGGTCGATCAAGGTGCATGGCATAATCAGTGTGTGGATCTGTAGCATTGATAGGCTCCACATCGCAAAGGGTTGATGACCAGTGATAAAGGACGGTAGTGTTGGTGCTGGGGAACCTATATGCCCAGCCACTAGGGCGGGTGTCACCATGTGCTAGGGCCATCCCATACTCTATCCCAACATCTATGACATCATTCCTCTCCTTACCACCTGTGATCATGCACATTAAGGACTGGAACTGCTGTCGGCCCAATGAATCTCCAACAAAAGCTAGAGTTTTGTCTTGCAACCTGAACACAACATACACTTGCACTATCATATATGATAACCTTTAGCCGCTATACCCAATTAGAGAAGAAAGAAAGCAAATAATCACTCAAGGTTTAAACCTTAAACATTCGAGCAGTTCAGAAGACAAGAAAAAGTGAGACCTAAGGTAGACAGGACGCCCATTTGCTCGAAGGAATATATATATATATATATATATATATATATATATATATATACTCTTCAAGTGAAACTTACTACTTAAATGCTATCTTAAGAAGAGATCTACTAACTAAAAAACCACACTTCAGAAATTTATTGACTTAATGCAAGAATGAGTTTGCATCTATAGGGAAAAACAATCATTATAGACCAGATTTATAGACATGAGTTAGGACCACAATGGGCAGCTCCAAATTTGAGAGATAGTAATAAAAGATTGAACCTTGCAAATGATTTTAACTTTAATGTTCAAAAATTGTAATACCTTCTCAAGAACTTAGAGCCTTCAAATTCTTCCATTTGACAATGATTTGGCTGCCATGAAACCTTCTCATAGGCAAAATCTGTGCGTTGTGTCAACCGGCAAGCCCACATACTTGACAGCCATTGCTTACAACCAAACCCAGAATACAAAGGCTTTTTGTCATCGACAACCCATTTTCCCTTTGCATAATTGCAATCTGGAGCTATGATCAGATAATGACAATCACTAATAAGCAACACAGTGTCACAATACTAAAACTTAAAAGGCAGAAGAAACTACATCATTGAAGGTGACTCTTATATCTATTAACTGTAGTGCCCCTGACCCAATGACAACCCATAAATTACATATGGTGCAGAACAACCTGCAACACTAATCTAACAAAACATCAAAGTCGTGAAATTGGTAGACTGACATACTAATTTGGAATCCACTAAGCCTTTTTCAAGAGAAGAATGCCATCACCTCAGTATTCATGCATTAAATTGTTCTAATGTAAATGTAATATATGCACAACTCATACCTAATGATGATGATACAGAACCTATTGTTGTTGCTGGATCAACATTTTGCTTTTGTAGGTCTGTATTCTCTTTGTCTGTTCTTTCCATGATCCTTGTGTCAACTGTTGTTTGTTCTTCTTGCTTTGAACCGTTTCCTTCAACGATTTCGTTGTCCTTTCCTTCAAAATTGGTTAAATTTGAGGTCCATATTAGTTTATGATGTTCATAGGTCCTAGGACAGTAATGCTGCAAGCCTAAAGATATGGAAATAAATTGTAAAAGACACAAGATAGAAATTTAATGATCAGATGATTTTAAGAAAAAAATCTGATTTGGCACCACTGATGAAAGCAGTTAGATAAACAGGAAGAATGACAAGTAGGTAACCTAGAACTTAAACACAGGGGCCAAACTCTTTCAAAGGATCTAATGCCATGAGCATAAACTAAAATGAAAAAGAAAACATTATCTTACCTTTCGTCTCAGCATGGGTGGTTGTTACTACATCAAAACGAATATCATCGCGTTTATGAGAGCTTTGGCCAGAAACTAGAGGAGATGTTTCGTCCAAGCGTAATTCTTCTTTTACGCGATCTTTTTGTGCAAATGTTGCTTCACCTCTGCTTACATATAAGTTATCTGCATTACCATGCATTATCTCAGCACAATACATGAAATGAAACTACGAATTGTGAACAAATATAAGAACTACTATCCACTACAACCCTTACTATATGCTGAACCAATGCAATGTGCTAGTAGACACAAACCTGGCTCTAGGTTCAACGGAGTTTCTGAGGGTACCAAGCTGGTAAGAAGAGGGGTTTTCTCCCATCCCCATATAAGAATGGTAGCACACATAAGGACAATCGTGATGAGAGAGATTTGCTTGCCCTTCAGTCGATTGAAACCTCCTTTCATCCTATATGCACCACAAAAGATCAAACAAGTATACAAAAGACCAAGAACCTAAATTCGATTGTGAAATCCAAGCATACAACGGCTAAGCTTTCATGGGTTCTTTAACTTTTAACTTGGCATTAAACCTCACATAATTCTGGGAATTCTCTCCTTGATATCCCTTCACATTCAACATGGTAAAAAACCCAAAAATGATTGCATAATCCAAGCATTCTAACTCCAAATGCGAATTCCTAGCATACAAAGGTTAAGCAATCATGGGTTGTTGTAACTTCTAACTTGACATTAAACCTCACATTATTTATGGGATTTCTCTCCTTTATATCCCTTCAAATTCAACATGGTAAAAAACCCAGAATTGATTACAAAAACCCACGCATTCTAACCTTCAAATGCGAACAAAAATTTCAGATTACTAGCTGAATCAACGGCATTCCCAGAACTCCATTTCCCCAGATCAAGAACAAATTTCCCAAAATGGAAGAAAAAGCCAACATGGTATGAACTAAAAGTAGATATGAATCGATTAAAAAAGGAAAAAAATACGAATCTAAACTGGGTTTCGTTTCACGTAAGCAAGTAGTTAAATTGGGAAATTAAACAAGATTACCTTAAAAAAAAAAAAACATTAGAGTTTAGCTGAATCTGAGAAGATGATGAATACCTGAGACGACAAAAGCCCAACAACGTCAGCAATCTCGAACAAATAGTTGCATTGAATCTGTCCACAATTTCGGAAATTTCTTGATTTTTATTAAGAGCAGAACCAAGAAGACATTTGTTTGAAGGAAAAAAAAAAACACGGTCTACTGAAGAAAGCGATAGAAATTGAAAAAGCCAAAATTAAGAGACGCCTCAGTGTTGACGAAGGAAGGACACGTTTTGGTGCATACAGTTGGGGAGATATTGGAGCGTACGGAATTTTAATATTTGAATTTCCAAATCTAACAAGAAACAATACCTTTCGTTAATAGGAGAATTTATGTAAAATTAGTGCTTCTTGACAATGACATGATGAAATTGTTTTGTGCCGATCTTGCAGTAAATGACACTATCAATTGTGTAATTATACTGGTTGGTATGGGTTGGAGTACTATTTTTAGGTTATAGCTTCATATGTTAAGATCTCCAATTTAATTATGTATCTCAAACGGAGCTAGACCTTAAGTACAGGCCACTCATGAGCACAAGCAATACAAAAAAAATAAAAATTAAGTCATAATTATTCATAACGCTAAAAACAACATAAAAAATTGTGCAACAAAAACAAAGGATATAAACTTTACATATATATAGTCATAATAAGCCCAAACCGACGTAGGGGACGACATATGTAAGGACCGAGGGACCAGCGGACGTGTTCTATACTTGTATATTTTTTATCCTTTACCTCTTCTTTAATCCAAAGAATAATTTTGATGGAGCCGTTACAGTTGATGGTTAATTTTTGATAACTTAATCATCCTCATTTAGTAAGGCATAGTTTTATGGGGCTACCCTTCTCCTCTCATCTCAAATTTAACCCTTGATTTTTTTTTTTTTGATCATTTAATCAAACGAACAAACAATAAAACAGAGTATATAAGCAAGAAGAGAAAAATAGATGTTTAGGAATGGCAAAGATAGATAGTATAGAAAAAGCAATGCTATTTGCTGCTTGTTTTTTTTTTTTGTTTTTGTTTTTTGTTTGTTTTTTTTTTTTTTTTTTTTTTTTCTTTTTTTTTTTTTTTTTTTTTTTTTTTTTTTTTTTTTTTTTTTTTTCTTTTCTTTTTTTTTTTTTTTTTGGGGTGGGCTTTTCCTCTCTCTCTCTCTCTCTCCCCGCTCCTCTTCTTCCTCTTTTTCTTCTTTCTTCTTTTTTTTTTTTTTTTTTTTTTTTTCTTTTTTCTTTTTTCGTTTTTCCCTCGCGTCCAAATCGCAAGAGACCTTCCACCCAACAACGACACTAGACTGAAGCCCAATACACACAAACAACAAAACTATAAGAACAAAATAAAAATCCAAACTTACTCAAAATGACAAAAAACAACAAATACCCACGAAGATTACCCAAAGAGTCGAGCTTAGGAGCAAATGAGGCTTTCTAGAAATGGCGCGAAAATCGAAGTGGGCATCATTCAAAATGAAGATTAGAGAGAGAAAGAGAGTATAAATGGAGGTCTTTGAGCGCGAGGGTTGGACGGACAAGGAAAACCCGAAAGTGGGTTGGATGACGACAAGTCCGAGAGAGTAAAGAAAGGCCGAGCGGGGAGGGGGATTGAGGGCTTCGAGAGCGAGGAGGGAGGATATGGTGGAGTGGTTGTGGAGCGTTCTTGGGGAGAATGGAACTTTGGGGTTGGGATTGTGGGTTTGTGAGGATGCGGTGGGTTTGACCACGGCCGCTCACAGCATTACAGAAAAATGGGTTAATTTAGACGGGAGGGGGGAAATGATTAAAAATGTAAATGAAGGGGTAATTTTTCAAGGAATTTAAGGGCAAATCGAAGGTAGTACAAAAGGGGCAATTGACAATTACCCCTTGATTCTTGAATATTAATTCTAGGAACTGGAGGGGGCGACCACTGAGGCACAAATGGAAGGCCGCCCAAATGGAAACACAAAAAACACTCGATAAAAACTAGAAAGATCGCAGGGGTTGTTCGTTCCCTCTGGCGTACGTCTTCTCCCTAGTCTGAATATTGCATTTGCAAATGATGGCCGCGTTGAAATGCGCCGGATTTCAAAGTCTCTTTCCGTGAACAACTTCTATGATATCAGCATCACTATTGTTGCGATCGCATGACAATGGATTCAACTCCAGAATACCGTATTCGCCCAACTAGTAAAAAATTTCATTAAGAGCAAAATACGCGCTAGAAGAGGGGGGGAACTCATAGTAGTAGATAACTTGTTGAACCATGCGGTAAAAGAATTAAGGTTTCTCTTTCTCATAGTCGGCGAAAATCATACCAACTATAATGGCCGTTTGCTTTCTACTCTAGAAACTTACGAAATGACCCGCACACAATGATGGTACCGAAATATCAACCCACTTTGAAACTTTTTTTTTTTTTTTTTTTTTGGAGAAAACAAAATTCATTGAACAAAACCGACTTTGAAATTTAAATTTTTAGTGTGGTACAAGATTCCCTTAACTACCAAACGGGCCACTCTTTTCAGAACAAGAAAGCGCCTTTAAACCGAATAGGGCCCTACATTTCAAATTCATGTGATTCTATCACTAACTGGGCCTCTTCGCCCACGTTGTGTTGTACCTTTTCACCATGGCCCATTAGACAAAAAACCGCTTCATTTCCACGCCTCACAACTCGCGTCATCACTTGTCTCCCGCGAGCGACCGGTGAGTAGCGACAAAAGACCGTCACAAAAGCCGCCGCTAACGCCACCGGCACTCTCCTCTATATATACTCGTCCATTCAACACCAAAACCACCACACGTGGTGCAATCGCCGCCGCCCAGCTCAGCTCCGATGTCCCAACCGCCCAGCTCCCTCCAGGCCATATGCTACAACCGCGGCTCGCTTCAGCTTCTCGATCAGGTACGTACGTGCTTCAATTTACTTCCTTCTTCAATTTTTGTGTTGTTTTTCATGGAATTAACCATTGATTAGAAAAATGGTGGGAATTAACTACTTGGGTTTGGTGGGGTTTGAACAGAGGAAGCTTCCTCTTCAAACTACATACTTGGATATCCGAGACTCCACTGACGGATGGTAAAGTTTCGATTTTTATCCAATTGGGTTCATTAAAGTTTTGATTTTTATTGGTTTTATCCAATTTTTGAGCGATTGGGTTCATTGGGTTTCTTGGGTTTTCAGGCATGCTATCAAAGATATGGTGGTGCGGGGTGCACCGGCCATTGCCATTGCGGCGGCTCTGTCGTTGGCGGTGGAGATTTTCAACTTGGAGGACTTTAATGGAACGCCCGACGAGGCGTTTTCGTTCATTGTAATGAAATTGGAATATCTTGTCTCCAGGTTGGTTGTGTGATGTGATCATGCTGTGTGTTTGATAATGTAGGGGTGTTTAGATAGATTGTAGGGAGGTTCTGATTGTGAGGGTGTTTCGTTTCGTGATTCTTCAGCCGGCCTACTGCTGTCAATCTTTCGGATGCTGCAGCTAAGCTAAAAGAAATTGCATCCAAGGTTGCTGCTACTACTACGGAATCCAGGAGCGTATTCGAGGTGTTAACTGATTGGTTTTGTTGTTTTAAGGTGATGAATTTGGAATGTGGTACTTGATTCATTGATAATGCTAATGTTCTGTTGTACTTGGTTGGTTTGTTACTTTTATAGGCTTTCATAGAAGCTTCTGAGATTATGCTCGAGGACGATGTTGCCTCAAACAAGGCTATTGGATCTTATGGATCAGATTTCATTCAGGACCTACTGGAAAACTCTAAGAGCATTTCTATGTTGACGCATTGCAACACAGGAAGGTGTTTTCTCGGGACATGCCCTTCTTGATGTGGTTATTACATTATGCAGTTGCCCTTATCAGTTTATGTCAATTGAACTTGTGCCCCCACAAATAAAAGGCCGGTCATGAATTCTTAACATACGTTATATATAGGCTGGATTTTGCTTTTAGGTCCTTTCTGATTGCGATCTGTTTTGTTGATTCAGTCTTGCAACGGCTGGTTATGGTACTGCATTTGGTGTTATACGTTCACTTCATACTGAAGGAATGTTAGAAAGAGCCTATTGCACAGAGACACGACCATTCAACCAAGTGAGTGCTTATGGTTCTTTTCCTGTAGTGTCAATGTCAAGTCTTTGAACTGATTGTCGCACTTCGAGTAAGTCTTCAAAATGTGCTGCTGAATAATATTGACACATATTATCACGTCTCTAAATTAATTGCAGGGATCCAGGCTCACAGCATTTGAGTTGGTGCATGATAACATACCTGCTACTCTTATAGCAGATTCAGCTGCAGCTGCATTAATGAAAGATGGACGTGTGAATGCTGTAATCGTTGGAGCAGATCGGGTAGCTGCAAATGGTATGTGAAATGACATCACCAACTCATTTGCTTTTGCATTCTCTTTCTACGGAGGTTTCTATAGTCAACTTCTTTTAACTTGGTTCAGGTGACACTGCGAACAAGATTGGGACCTACAGTCTTGCCGTAAATGCAAAGTACCACAACATTCCCTTTTTTGTGGCTGCACCATTAACTTCCATTGACTTGACTCTTTCTTCGGGGCAAGAGATAGTCATAGAGGAAAGATCTCCAAAGGAGTTATTGCACTCACAGGGAGGATACGGGGAACAAGTTGCTGCATCTGGAATTTCTGTCTGGAACCCAGCTTTTGATGTTACCCCTGCTACTCTAATAACCGGTATCATAACAGAGAAGGTATTCTCTCTCACAAACTTTGGTACGTAATCAATTCCAGCCTTTTGTATTAGAAACTAATGACCTTTGTTCTCTAAGCAGGGGGTTATCACGAAAAAGGGCAGTGATGCTTTTGACATAAAAGGATTCGTCCAAAAGGCAGCCGTCCAGTAGTCTGCTGCATAGAGGATGTTTCCCTTCCCTGATTGAATGAACTGCGCACTGTCGGTTATTGTCGTGTAACTTAAATATGAAGAGAGCTAGTTATGTGCTATGTTGTATGTCAAATAAGTGGGAGAATCTGACTATTTTCCCATAATACAAGCAGGTCAGTTCATAGTGTTATTGGTGGATGTACTTCGTACAAAGTTAATCAGAAATAAGGAAAGAAGCTGGGAAGATTTGGGAGGCAAATTCATATGGTGTCCTTGGTACTTTGTTCCAGATGTTGTGCACTAGTCACTAAGAAGTTAAGTTACTGCTATATAAACTGTAAGTAGATTGAAAACATTCTTCCTAAATAACACAAAATGAATCATTAGCATGCAGAATAATAAGAGAACAAAATATCCAATCCACAAGATTTACAAGGGATGCTCCTACCACATAAATTATAATCATGTCATCTATTTCAAACAATATGCCATCTACTCGTATTTGGAGCTTCACAAAATGACCACCTGCCCACTTGTTTCTCACCAAAATTGCCACAACTCTTTTAAGAAAATCAGGCTTTTGGTATGCTATGATGTCTATGACCATTTTTTTAAACCACCTCTTAAATCATTCTACGTGGAAAGTGGTGATTGCATATGATTTTTATTAATAGTTCTCTTATTAAATGTTGAATAGTTAGATGAATTGCCACATCAAATGGTTTAAAAATTTGTTTCAAATAAGTTGATCATTCCAGCATTACTCTTTGTTATAACCAAAGATACTCAACTCTGCTTGAAGCAAACTCGTGGATTGGTTCGGATTAAGAAATTCTTTTCAATAACCGGTTAACCAAATTGATTAGTGGCAGTGATTATAATCAAGAATTAATTGGTCTTCATCATGAAAGAAAGTAAACGATAAGTTTACCACATAACTGAATTTATACACATAATCTTGAATAAGAGATCCAAGATAAAATTAGAATAATCGTATTATAAACGATGACATATTGACTTACTTAGACCAAGAAAGTTTAGAAATGACCTTTCTACTCTAATTCTCATTAATCATACGTAAATATTTGGGAAATTGTCCAAAATGGCCCAAGAGGCCTAATTGTGTTCTAAAATGGCCCAACGGGCAGTGGGCAACTCAATAGTGGATAAAAATACTATTACACTTTGCAATTGAATCCCTCAGTATATAGAGCGGCCATAGTGCGACTATAGTGCCTTATAGTCCCTCATAGTCACTCATAGTCTTTCGAGTATAAATTAGTTGTAATTCATCAATGCGTTCATAGTCCTTCATAGTGCGCCCATAGGGCGGCCATAGTCCCTCATAGTGCAACCATAGTGCCTCACAGTCCCTCATAGGGCGGCCATAGTCACTCATAGGGAGGCCATAGAGCGGCCATAGGGCGGCCATAGTCACCCATAGGGCGGCCATAGTCCCTCATAGTCTTTCGAGTACAGATAAGTTATAATGCATCAGCACGTTCATAGTCCCTTATAGTGCGTCTATAGTGCGGCCATAGTCCCTCATAGTCCATCATAGTATGTCTATAGTCTCTCATAGTATTCATATTGTTCTCGGCAACTTCACGCCATTTTTCCCGGTAACTTCACGCCATTCTACCAATCTCATCAAAACAATACCAGCCCATACTCACAATGAACTTGAATTCCCAAACTTGAGCCCAAATTACTCAAATCTAAAAACACAAATTCCAAGCAAAAACCCACCAAAAAAACACAAATTGTGGTGCTCTCCAAGTAGAAAATACCCAGGGATTTAACCCAAGCAAAAACCAACAATTCGAGATGCACGTGATCCTGAAGCACCGGCAACTTCACGTTATTCTCCTTCATACAAGTGAGCCAATTCTTCTCCTGAAGAGAAGAGTTGGGTAATCCAAAACAAACAGAAAATTACTCGAAATCAGCCTTCTCTCCTCTATCCGTTTCGGTTCCGGTGTTTCAGCTCTAATAATCTATCAAACGCCGTTCATCACATCCACGTCTCCGAGTTCGTGGATCAAACCCGGCGGGAATGATCGCCGGCTTCAAGAAACCAGTCTCGATCTCGTGCTTGCCGCGCTGAAAGAAGACTAGCGGCATCGCCGAGCTCTGCGAGTGCTCCCGCCGATCCATTGACGTCATTTCCTCATCACGTCGTCCACGGAATTGAGACAAATCTTCGCAATCTCCACATCCGAAATCGTATTCTGAATGAATTATATGCTTGTCATCAATTCAGCGGTCCACCGAAGATTGGGCGACGATGGAGGAATGGAGGAGAAGATTGGGCGACGATGAGGGAAGGGAGGAGAAGATTAAGTGATGGTGGATCTCTCTTTCTCGCTGGGGTTGCAGAGAACGGTGAATGATAAGAAGAAGAAAGACGCACAGTTTTAGAGGGCAATAGGCAATTAGGCAATAGTTTGTGCAGGGGCTTCCTATGCAATTAAGCAATAATTTTGACAATTTGGAAAGGATTATGCTGACCAAAACAAATTGGAACAAAATTTGGCCTCTTGGGCCATTTTAGACAATTTCCCTAAATATTTTGAGCATGTTTAGGGAATATCATGGGTCCGGCCCGGCCCGGAATGTTGGCCCATATCAAAACATTCAACCTCTTCGTTCTCCCCCATGAGTCTTATTTTCTCCAACAAATACTTCGCTTCATGATTTTCGACCAGCTTTCTCTCATCTGTGAAATTCGAAGCTTGTACAAGCAATTAGCTCAAACGTAACAAATTTATAGGCCTCCAGATTGGGTGGTGTTTGGCTACAAGGATAACTGGAAGAAAGTAAGAAAAATATGAAGAAATCGCCATTGCCGGTGCAAAATGTCAGTGGTGGCAGCAGCAGCAAGAGCCAGAGTTTGGGGAAGGAAGCTCTGGTGAAGCTGCTGAGGTGGCATTTTGGGCACCCGGAATTCAGAGGCAAGCAATTGGAAGCCATTGAAGCTGTCTTATCAGGTCAACTTTGCAGTTTTCTTCAATGCACGTTGTCGTTGTTGTTTGGTTGGTTGCTGAGAAAGCGCGGGAAAATTGTAAAGAATTGACATTGGGGAAGAAACCCATTTTTGTTTTTTTGGCGTTTGGTGGGTTTTGTAGGTAGAGATTGCTTTTGTCTGATGCCAACTGGTGGCGGGAAGTCCATGTGTTATCAGATTCCGGCACTCGCCAAGAAAACCGGGATCGTGCTTGTTGTTTGTCCTCTCATAGGTGAGTTTGATCTACATTGTTTAATGTTTTACATGTTTTGGCAAATGGAACCCTTTTTTTGTTTTGCTGTTGTTGAAATGCTAGGATTTGGTTCTAATCAAGTTTTTTTATGCATTTTGTGTGCAGCTTTGATGGTAGGTAGGCCTATGAATCTATGATTAGATATCGTCGAGTTGCGGTTGTTATAGTGTATTCTGAGGATTGAGGGTGTGGGATGATATCAAGTTGGCATTTTGTGTATTTGATCAGGAAAACCAGGTGATGGCATTGAAAGAGAAAGGAGTTGCTGCTGAGTATCTGTCCTCGACTCGGACAATCCAAACCAAAAACAAGGTTGAACTCGGAATCTACATCATCGGCTGATTTGCATTAGAATGATTTTCACTGTGATGAAACGTATGTATTTATGAGAAGCAGGAAATTGCCGTTGTTTAGTGATCACTGATTACCGAACCTAGTATTTGGAGTTCACTGTTATGGTGGTTTCCTGCTTACCATGAAAGCATAAAAGCAATGACCCGGAGCACGTATTGTTTTGCATGATAATGCTGACGTCTCACTGTTGCATGTTAGATCCATGAAGACCTTGATTCTGGTAAACCATCTCTGAGGCTACTTTATGTCACTCCGGAATTGATTGCGACATCTGGATTTATGACAAAGCTGACAAAGATTCACACAAGAGGGTTGTTGAATCTCATTGCCATAGATGAGGTGCGAAGCTATGATCTCACTATACTTGAATATTTATGTTTCTTCACAAAGTTGCAGCCTTTCTGTTTGAATTCATACTTCTGTCGAAAATTTCAGGCACATTGCATCTCTTCATGGGGCCATGATTTCAGGTTTGCACTGATTCGTAAACTACAGAAACTATGGCTAGCATGTTCCTTGTTTTAGTTCTGTCTCCTTAATTGCTTTATTATAACAGGCCTAGCTATCGTAAGCTGTCATCTTTAAGGAGCCACCTCCCAGGTGTACCAATATTGGCTTTAACAGCTACAGCCGTTCCTAAGTGAGTCTTTGGTTGCATTCTGCAGAGAAACTTTAGCTCGAATTTGTCAATGCATCTGACTATTGTTAATGCATTTGGGGTCTCTGCAAAAGATGCACTCTTCTGTCTGTTTAGAATTATATAGCACTAAGAGAGAGGCGCTAACTAACATATATGCTTGATCATATTATGTGTTCTCCAGAGTTCAGAAGGATGTGATAGAGTCTTTATGTCTTCAGAACCCGTTAACCCTTATATCTTCTTTTAATCGACCTAATATACATTATGAAGGTGCACCCTGCTTCCTTTACTTGATTCAGATCTTCGTTCAATAATCCATAAATCTGATCAGATTTCTATGTAATGCAGTTCGATACAAAGATCTTTTAAATGATGTCTATGCCGATTTATCTGATGTGCTAAAATCTAGTGGAGATGTCTGCGCAATTGTTTACTGCCTTGAACGTGCAATGTGTGATGACTTGGCTGCTCATCTATCAACAAGTGGAATTTCATGTGCTGGTAGATCATTGTTTTTTAGCCAGCCTTTACTGTGCATGAGACAGGAGGAAGAATAATGAAGTAGTTTTTAATGTTTTTTTTTGCTATTTTCAGCTTATCATGCAGGGTTGAATGATAAACTACGGAGCTCTGTCTTAGATAATTGGATTTCTTCTAAGATACAAGTTGTAGTGGCAACAGTGGCTTTTGGGTATGATTGCGTATATGCTCTTCCTTTCATTTTTATTGTTGTGGGGGTGGTGGTGGGGGTTCTGGGGAAAGATTTTTCATCTTCTTGCTCATTTACAATTGGGATTGTGATGTCCTTGTCTGTTTTCCTTTCTCTATCTGCGCTTGGAGCTTGTTCTGGCGCGTGCAAAGTAATTGAGCTACTGATGTCCTTTCAGGATGGTATGAAACTGCTTTACTATTTCTGCAATAAAGCTCTTACTATTTTCTTTTCTTCTACTCTCCGTGTTGGGGACAATGTTTAGCAGATGTCATGATGTGCCTCTCATAGCTTGTGGTTAATTTTAAGGGCATAGATCGAAAGGATGTCAGAATTGTTTGCCATTTCAATATACCCAAGTCAATGGAGGGGTTCTACCAAGAGTCTGGTAGAGCTGGCCGCGATCAATTACTCTCCAGAAGCCTGTTGTACTATGGAATCGATGATTGCAAAAGAATGGTTGGTTAAATAGCATTGCTTAATTCCATGCCTGTATATACTTAGTTCTGTTGCTCACATGAGTTTCTCTGGATGGATGGTAACATAGAAATTTATTCTAAGCAACGCTGAGAACAAGAAGTCAAAGGCCTCAAACACGAACACACAGGCAGAGTTGTCAAAGAAAACCCTGACCGACTTCCAGCAGGTGACACAAATAACTTGTATAATGAGTCAATGGCTTAATGACCTCTACAGTTTCGATTTTTATTGGAATCTGAATTCAAAAAAATGCAGATGGTTGAATATTGTGAGGGTTCTGGATGCCGTAGGAAAAAGATTCTTGAGACTTTTGGTGAACAGGTAGTATAATCTAGTGAAACTTTTGGTTCATATGTACTTTTGAGGGCAATATCAAAGTTGCAGAAGAACTAATTACTATCACCAACCAAAAAAGGTGCCTGCATCATTATGTAGAAAATCATGTGATGCTTGTCAACATCCGAACCTAGTGGCAAAGTCTTTGGAGGAGCTTGCAACTACTTGTATTGTCCGCCAAAAAGTTGGTTCATCCAGAATTTTTATGAGCAGGTTCTATTTTTATACAGTGCTGATATCTGCAATTCTAGTTAAACTTTTTCATTCTGTTTAACCAGTAGGGTTTGGGTTACTTTCATCCTAGGTTCTAGAAAAGGTTTTAAGTTGGCGCTTATTGTTGCTTTTACCACTTGTTTCACTGGCTTTGGCTTTTAACACAAAGGACAGTTGATGGGTTGAGACTAAGATATGGTTAGGCTCAATTCTATATGATGGCGAATGTTTGACTATAATTCTAGGGAAATGTTATTGGCACTCCACATTTTTCATTTTGCACTCCACTTCTTCTTTATATTTTACATGAAAGTGGAGTGCATAATGAAAAAAGTGGAGTGCTAATAACAATTCCCTAATTCTATTGTAAATCAGCCCTAATTTCTAAGGAGCTTGCTAATTCTTTAATCTTTGTTACTGTCAGCCCCTCAAATATGATTAACGAAGATCAAACCTCTGAATTCTGGAATCTTGATGATGAAAGAAGTTGTTCCTCGGAGGAAGACATATCTGATTCTGATGGTATTTAACTTTCAAATTATTTCTTTTCTGGGAGAGGGAAGGGTATATGAAGAACACGATAATTGCACATATCTCATTCATTGTGTCCCTGAAATCACAGATGGTCTAGCTGTCGAAAGCCTTTCCAGATCAATGTTGCCAACAGATTTGGGAGTAGATGAAAAGATTGAGTGTTTGCAGCGTTTAGAAGAAAAGTATTACCAGAACAATTCTTCTGAGAAGCAGGTCCAATTTGACATTTTATAGTTTGAAGTTTTAGAACTCCAATATTGCGTATGTGACCTAATTTCCTTGATGCGGTTTAAGAACCATCAATTGCTGGATGTACTACTTTAAAGAATGATTTGCCGTCCACTGGCCTGTTCGCCAACCCTCTAAAAACTGCTTCTACATTCCCTGTTCATAATATGGCTTGGTAGTTCTAATCAATCTTTTTACAATCTTTTCCCCTGACCAACTGATATTTCCTAGTTTAATGACAGATTAATAAACTCGACAAGAATGCTATATCTGATACGCTGAGGCACGCAAGCAAGCAAAGACTACAAAATGCTTTAAAGCAGGCTCAGCAGCGGCTTAGTAACTTAAAGTAAGCCCAATACTCCAACTAGTGTCTGCGATAATATTGTGATGTGCAACAAACCAGTTTACCACTGCCAATATTGAATTGTCTCACAACTAAGAAACTATTCTTCCTTTTTTAGTAATCTGGAAATTCTCACAGTTGAAAATCTTTCATGCAGGATTGAAGTGGAAATATCGGCCTCCTCCCTCGAAAACGAATGTTACAAGAAATATGGGAAAACTGGGAAATCATTCTATTATTCTCAAGTGGCAAGTACAGTGAGGTGGTTATCAACTGCAGATTCTACTGGCTTGACTAATCGCCTTGGGCACAGTTCCCCATTGGAGAATTCTATGCCCAAAAAAGAAACTCCAGCAACACCATCACCTGTGGTGGAGAGACCAACAGAAACTATCAGCAGTGATGTCCATCATAGTCTTCGATCAGAAGCTTCTGTAGCAATTTCACCAACGCTAAATTCTCTAAGTACAAAGCTGCCACCAATTCCATCCTTCTCGGAGTTTATCAATACCAAAAAGACAAAGAACAGATCAACTGCATCAGAAAAACAGTCACCAAATGGAGCTCAGAAGAACCCAGAGAAGAAAATGAGGTTGCAATAGGTCGAATGTCTTGGTTTTTTTCATGATCTTGTAGATGTAACTAGCCAGCCAGATACAGGTACTAATCAATTTTTCTCATTCTCAATGGGTGATCTTCACCAGTCGTTTCCCCGTATATCTGAGAATGGTTATTTTAGAGATTGGATCATGAAAATCGGAAGTTTAGTTCACTTCGTGCTTTCTCATGAATTCAATATATTTGTCTAACTGATTTCCGTAAATAAATTGGAGCATTTGACAGCCATTAAGACTGCGTCAAAATACATCAAAATACATCAAAATAGGCTTGGGTTTTTGAACTTGTAGGACGAAAACAAACCATTGATTCATCCTATTTGTTTCTTATTCTTCTTAATTCAAACTGCTGCTCGCAACATGGGTATTATGCTTCTTTCAGTGGCAACTTGCCAATGAAGTCGTTCTGCAGGCTACCCAAGTAAAGATGACCCTCAAACTCCAAAGCATTCGTCACAAAGGACATAACACTTCCATCAGGATCCTCAAGCTTCTTCATGATCTTGCCATCAGCTGCCACATTCACCACCATCGCTTTTGTGCGCATACCACTGATCTTTTCAGTCAGCTTCCGAGATGCTGCTATCAAGTGTTTGGCTGCTAAGGAGGTGTGCACGAACTCCATCCCTTCTCTACTGAACTGTTGCATGCATAGACATTAATCACCTGGAAAATCTACCAATGAAATGATGAAAAAGATGATTAAGGTTTACTTGAAGTTGAGCAATCCAGAAAGAACCATCTGGTGCAAGATTGATGTTATCAGGTCCACCAGGAAGATTGTCAACAAAAATCTCCGTTTTCCCTCTGTTCTCTCCCTCCAGCCAATGCCTTAGACACCTAAACCTGGCAAACAAGCACATTGTTATTTTCATACAAGCGATACTAGATAGGGAAACGCTCTTAACTGCGTGAGCTACAAGTCACTTAGATAACATAACAAGAAAGAAGTGTTTCATCAAATCTTACTTCCATGATTCACAGACCACCAGGTAATCTTGGTCCTTTGACACAGCAACTCCATTGGCAAAAGCCAAATCATCAAGCAAGATTGAAGTCTCCCCAGATGATGGATCATACTTGAGCAGCTGCCCATGTGGTTTTGCCTCCAAAACGTCCAGATACCAATCATGCAGTCCAAATTTCGTGCTTGCAACACTAAAGTATAGACTACCATCTGGCCCTTCAATCACATCATCCGCAAATCTGGTACAACCATATAAGGTAATTGAAACCTTAGTAACTATAATTTTTTGGTCCTCTTCTGAAGGTGACATCAACATCTCAACATCAATTACGCATATGCATCAATAGCTAAACCTTTTCTCCTCATATGATATTATGTCAATATAAGAATCGGACCAATATCAATATCACATGAAGGCAACGTCAAAGATAACTTGTTTTAATTATGGGGCTATTTTGGGATAAGAAACACATGTATCCCTTTGATACAATGTCATGAATGTGGACCTCAAGACCCTTTTGGGTCCATACTTAGTTGCTCCATGAGACAATCTAGGTGGAATAATTTTTTTTTAAAAGGTAATTTAGGTGGAATAATTGTGGGGTTCATACCAACATGGTTTAATGAATCATGTTTTTCCCATTTTTCTTGGATATGTTTAGCTGAAGAGAGTTAATGAATTCATCTAAGAAATCACAGATTTTAACTTCCAAACAAAATCCAGAAGAAAAAGCACCGAACTTTTGATTGAAACAGCCATGGATTCATCTTACAAACTAACAAACCATGATGTTGTTATGATCTGTAGCAATCGGTTCCAAATAAAAAAAAATTCCTTAATGTACTGTTCCTTATACAAGTCCCAATTTCGTGAGGAAACTGCCATACCTCACAATGACCTATTGGATTGTTCTGTTTCACATGGCATTGCTTGCACATGGCTGTTTTACAAGTATACGAAGTCGTTTTCGATAGTGGATGGAATCAACCCTGCTTACTTGTTCATGTGTAACATATTTACATAATTAGAGCATTTCGAACAGCCTAGCTAAATAGGGCTTTTTTGCTATTTTAACCTTGAATGCAGAAAATTGTAACTCCAAGAGGCTCGCTACTAGGCTCGCCATTTCACCTTTGTGAACAGTGGCTCGCCAGATTTGGCGAGGATGCAAAAGAATTTGTAGCTCCAATTGGCGAGGGAAGTCGAAGAGGGATTTTGAGATGCGATCGGTGTGGAGGAGTACAATCACTTTCTCGCCGTTAGAGCTGAAAATTTAGAGAAATATAATGCAAAAAGAAGAAGGAAAAATGTGTTTGGGGAATTAAAAGGGCGATGCGGCGTAGGGTGTTCGAAGAAGAAAGCTTGAGAACAGATGGGGATGAGATGAAGGAGAGAAAGGGTGGTCGGGACAAAAATAAAAGAGTTTGGGGTGGGTGCGGCAGTGGCATTTGTGTTTGTGTTGAAGAAGGAGCCACATGTGTTGAGTTTAGAAGAAAATTTATTAAAATATTTTAGTTAAAATTAAAATAGTTAGTGTTGTTGGATTTGTCCATGTTAAAGTGACTAGTTAAAATAATTTTAAGCTTATTTTCGGATTAAAATAGCCAAATTTTGACTAGTTTTGTTGGAGATGCTCTTAGAACCATATAACTCAAATATAATCGTAAATAAAGAGGAATAAATGAATATGAGATTAATTGGCTCGAATAAATAGGTAATTTCTCGAGTGTCTCGATTAATATGACTTGAGAATTATATATTCAAATTCTCATACTTGAAATCAGAAGTAAAAAATTTGGATGAATGAGTACAAGATCACATTCCCCTTAAGCGGTCTGGTTCTAGATTGTCCAAGTATGGAATTTAGGATTGCAGTGTTAGAATTGCATACTTTTTTATTTTGCACGTGCGGGTAAATGCTGGGAAGTTCCTGCTTTCCATATTTATTTGAAGGGCAAATCTTTGCATTATTATCAATTGCGGATTTTTCAATTTCACACTTTGTTGCACATTTTAAGAATGGAAATTTATTCAAGTACACATGCAGCATGCATATCTGAATTTCCAAACATGTTATAGCATATTGGATTACTAGACTATGTACTAGAGTTGCGTAATGCAAAGTATTTACCTTATTTTGGACCCATTAACATGTGAAGTGAGAACCTTTACACCAGTTTCAGTAATCTTTAGCAAACCCTGCAGAAAAATCACAGCAACCATGCAGAAAAAAAGTACTAATTTGTATTCTTCTTTAACTTTAGAGGAAACAGTAGAAAGACCAGTTTTTCCATAGATTTCTTACCAGTTCAGCATCACATGCAACAACATCACCATCTTTTGTGATTGTGATGCCAAGTAGTGTGTCACTATTTACCACTTTTTTCCAGTCTTCCCAAGACCCATTTTTATGAAGCCTTTTGATCCAGCCATCTCTTGTAGCTGCGTACAGCTTCCCTTCTTTGTCTACATCAAAATCTTCTGGCTTAAGAAGTTGCCCTTCCCCAATTTTAATCACTTTCTGCAGAAACCTAAAAGTACTTAATAAACCATAACCATACAAACAAGCTTTTATAGATAATAGCAAGAGCAACAGAGGATTAATTGAGGAGTTAACGGACTACCAAAGTATCATACCCTCCCCCTCCCAACATAAAATTGATATTCGACTTTTACCTGTAATATGTTGTTTTGGGGAAGAAGGGAAGGTGGAGGCAAGTGAAGTGGGATTGGTGAGATTGGGGAAAAGAAGCAGATCTGGAGATTGAAGGCAAGCAAACATGCCAAAGCAAAGCCTGAAAATGTTAGCAAATGTTTGAGAGCCATGGGGAATGAGATTGGGACCGCTTTTCTGCAGAGACGTTTGGTGTTGCTGGAATATTAATGGTGTTATCTCTAAGGATAACGTGATCCTATGTGAAATGTTCACAATGACAATGGTGTATGAGGTAGTAGGTTTGCAGTATGTCGGCAAATAATGTTAGCAGATGGTGCTTGCGTTTCACATTAAAACTTGTATGCTAAACAATAGACTACGGAAAGAGGTTCAAACATGAGTACATTGATGCAGCCAACTAGCTAATTTACATATTTAGAGTTAGAATATAAATGAGTAATTGGTAGTTAATTTCTCTTTAACATGTAACTCTGAAATTCTTTTTTTTCAATTAATCATGATCAAGACTAAAGAGAGGATGGCTGTCTCATACTTCAAATGTGTTTGATAGAATTTGATTGTTCCTCTTATTTCCTTTTCTGGGCTAGGAAAAGGTTTGTCTTTTTTACTATTCATGTTAATATCAAATGTAAACTCTTACTATTTTCTTTTCTTCTACTCTCCGTGTTGGGGACAATGTTTAGCAGATGTCATGATGTGCCTCTCATAGCTTGTGGTTAATTTTAAGGGCATAGATCGAAAGGATGTCAGAACTGTTTGCCATTTCAATATTCCCAAGTCAATGGACGGGTTCTACCAAGAGTCTGGTAGAGCTGGCCGTGATCAATTACTCTCCAGAAGCCTGTTGTACTATGGAATCGATGATTGCAAAAGAATGGTTGGTTAAATAGCATTGCATAATTCCATGCCTGTATATACTTAGTTCTGTTGCTCACATGAGTTTCTTTGAATGGATGGTAATCGATGATTGCAAAAGAATGGTTGGTTAAATAGCATTGGTTAATTCCATGCCTGTATATACTTAGCTCTGTTGCTCACATGAGTTTCTTTGAATGAATGGTAACATAGAAATTTATTCTAAGCAACGCTGAGAACAAGAAGTCAAAGGCCTCAAAACACAAACACAAAGGCAGAGTTGTCAAAGAAAACCCTGACCGACTTCCAGCAGGTGACACAAATAACTTGTATAATGAGTCAATGGCTTAATGACCTCTACAGTTTCGATGTTTGTTGGAATCTGAATTAAAAAAAATGCAGATGGTTGAATATTGCGAGGGTTCTGGATGCCGTAGGAAAAAGATTCTTGAGACTTTTGGTGAACATGTAGTATAACCTAGTGAAACTTTTGGTTAATATGTACTTTTGTGATTTTTCTTCAGTTCAGAACTGGTTTAAAATCAGAACAAATTGCAAGGCAAAAAAAAAAATACTGTATCAAAAAGTACTGTGGCAAGGCAAAAAAGTTGGTGGATTCTAAGCCTGTTCGGAACTGAAGAAAGACTGGTACTTTTGAGGGCAATATCAAAGTTGCAGAAGAACTAATTACTATCACCAACCAATATAGGTGCCTGCATCATTATGTAGAGAATGATGTGATGTCTGTCAACATCCGAGCCTAGTGGCAAAGTCCTTGGAGGAGCCTGCAACTACTTGTATTGTCCGCCATAAAGTTGGTTCATCCAGAACTTTCATGAGCAGGTTCTAGAAAAGGTTTTTCGTTTGCACTTATTGTTGCTTTTTACCATATCTATAGAAAAAAAAACCCTATGTCACCCTCGGCTCCAAAGTTTTCCAGCGCCGCCCGTCGGCACCGAGTTTTCGCTTGGCACCGAGTTTTCGCTAACCAAGTTTGTTCCTGCTTATGTTCACGACCGCCCGTCTCCATCCCACCCCCGAGTAATCGCCTCCTGCCGCCGTTGCTCATGCCTCCAGTCGATTCGGGGCCGTCTCGACCTGCTGCTGAATCAGATGGAATTATTCCTCAGATCCAGCCTTCATAGGATCCAGGGGAGTCGTGTTGTCGCCATGGCCCTCTGGTCCTCAGTCGCTCTGCATCACCCCGCTCAGCATGCTGTCGCTCATCGTTCTCGCTAGGCAAAGCCAGCGCCCGCTCCCATCGGCGAGCATTGGTGGAGCCTGCTTCTGTTTTGGACCGACCTGCTCCCGTCGTTGGTGTATTGGGGATCGGTGTCTTTTGCCGTCCGGCCTCCTACCAAGTTTGTCGGCGTTGCTCTGATTGTCACCAACCATTCCGGCGGTCTCTGGGTCATCGCTGCCAGACACCGCCCCCTGGGCGCCCGCCTAATTCTGCCCTACTTTGTCTGGGCCGGTTGTGTGCTGTTGTTGGGCCTTGGGCGTATGGAGTTACGGGCTTGGCAATTCTAGTTGCCTTCCCAGTCCACATGAAGCCGAAAGGTCCGCAGGAGGGGGGTTTTCAAAGCAATGTTATTGGACCGAAAAGAAGAAGCAAGATTGGCGAAGCTGGCAAGCCCAGTATACCGAATAAGTTGAGAACGGTCCAAGTCAAGACAAGAGGAAGCACCTTAGGAGTCAAAACGTGAAAAGAGCGACTGTGAAATTGTCCGTTGAAGAGGACTTTGAGGTGATCCAGCGTACTGATTCGGCGGCGACCGGATCTGGCGCTACTTAGTATGTAGTGGTTACCTAGGGCTAGGTTGCTTATGCCATGGATGGTTTTTAGTTGGCACCTAGCCTCGATAGATGAGTTTGCAGGGGTGGTTTTAGCTTTACTACCGATATTGTGTATGCAGGTGGGTTTTCTATTTGTGTATATGGGAGCTAGTTCTTAACTCCTTTAGACGTTGCCGGCTACTCCGGTTTTATTTTATCAATAAAACTCTCTGTCGTTCCCCTAAAAATAAACTTATTGTTGCTTTTTACCACTTGTTTAAGTGGCTTTGACTTTTAACACACAGGACAGTTGGGTTGAGACTAAAATATAATTAGGCTCAATTCTAGAGGAGTCAGATATTTGACTATAATTCTATTGTAAATCACTAGTTTTTCTTCGATTCAGAACAGGTGTAGAATCCACCAAATTTTTTGCCTTACTACAGTAACTTTGCTACAGTGATTTTCGATACAGTGCTTTTTTTTTTGCCTTGCAATTTGGTCTGGTTAACTGAAGAAAAAAGGGTAAAATCAGCCCCTCAAATATGATTAATGAAGATCAAAACCTCTGAATTCTGGAATCTTGATGATGAAAGAAGTTGTTCCTCGGAGGAAGACATATCTGATTCTGGTGGTCTTTAACTTTCAAATTATTTCTTTTCTGGGAGAGGGAAGGGGTATATGAAGAACACGATAATTGCACATATCTCATTCATTGTGTCCCTGAAATGGCAGATGGTCTAGCTGTCGAAAGCCCTTCCAGATCAATGTTGCCAACAGATTTGGGAGTAGATGAAAAGATTGAGTGTTTGCAGCGTTTAGAAGAAAAGTACTACCAGAACAATTCTTCTGAGAAGCAGGTCTAATTTGACATTTTATAGTTTGAAGTTTTAGAACTCCAATATTGCATATGTGACCTAATTTCCTTGATGTGGTTTAAGAACCATTAATTGCTGGATGCACTACTTTAAAGAATGATTTGCACTACTTTAAGAACCATCAGTTGCCAACCTTCTAAAAACTGCTTCTACATTCCCTGTTCATAATATGGCCTGGTAGTTCTAATCAATCTTTTTACAATCTTTTCACCTGGCCAACTGATATTTCCTAGTTTAATGACAGATTAATAAACTCGACAAGAATGCTATATCTGATACGCTGAGGCACGCAAGCAAGCAAAGACTACAAAATGCTTTAAAAAGCAGGCTCAGCAGCGGCTTAGTAACTTAGAGTAAGCCCAATACTCCAACTAATGTCTGAGATAACATTGTGATGTGCAACAAACCAGTTTACCACTGACGCTATTGAATTGTCTCACAACTAAGAAACTATTCTTCCTTTTTGAGTAATCTGGAAGTTCTCACAGTTGAAAATCTTCCATGCAGGATTGAAGTGGAAATATCGGCCTTCTCCCTCGGAAACGAATGTTACAAGAAATGTGGGAAAACTGGGAAATCATTCTATTATTCTCAAGTAGCAAGTACTGTGATGTGGTTATCAACTACAGATTATACTGGCTTAACTAATTGTCTTGGCACCATTAATAGTTCCCAATTGGAGAATTCTATGCCCGAAAAAGAACCTCCAGCAACACCATCACCTGTGGTGGAGAGAGACCAACAGAAACTATCAGCAGTGATGTCCATCATAGTCTTCGATCAGAAGCTGCTGTAGCAATTTCACCAACGCTAAATAATCCAAGTACAAAGCTGCCACCAATTCCATCCTTCTCAGAGTTTATCAATACCAAAAAGACCAAGAACACATCAACTGCATCAGAAAAACAGTCACCAAATGGAGCTCAGAAGAACCCAGAGAAGAAAATGATGAGGTTGCAATAGGGCGAATGTCTTGGTGTTTTTTCATGATCTTGTTGATGTAAATAGTCAGATACAGGGTACTAATCAATTCTCATTCTCAATGGGTGATCTTCACCAGTCGTTTCCCTGAATATCTGATCTGAGAATGGTTATTTTACAGATTGGAGCATGAAAATCAGATGTTTAATTCATTTCGTGCTTTCTCATGAATTCAAGCTATTCGTCTAACTGATTTCCGTCCTCAAATTAATTGGAGCATTTGACAGCCATTAACTAAGATTTATGAAGAGGCAGCATCAAAATACATCAAAATAGCCTTGAATTTATGCACTTGTAGGAAGAAAACAAACCATTGATTCATCCTATTTGTTTGTGTTTCTTCTTAATTCATACTGCTGCTAGCAACATGGGTATTATGCTTCTTCCCGTGGCAACTTGCCAATGAAGTTGTTCTGCAGGCTGCCCAAGTAAAGATGATCCTCAAATTCCAAAGCATTCGTCACAAAGGACTTCACACTTCCATCAGGATCCTCAAGCTTCTTCATGATCTTGCCATCTGCCGCCACATTCACCACCATCGCTTTTGTGCGCATACCACTGACTATATCAGTCAGCTTCCGAGATGCTGCTATCAAGTGTTTGGCTGCTACGGAGGTGTGCACGAACTCCATCCCCTCTCTACTCAACTGTTGCATGCATAGTCATTAATCACCTGAAAAATCTACCAAAATAGTGAAAAAGATGATTTAAGGTTTACTTGAATTTGAGCAATCCAGAAAGAACCATCTGGTGCAAGATTGATGTTATCAGGTCCACCGGGAAGGTCAACAAAAATCTCTGTTTTCCCTCTGTTCTCTCCCTCCAGCCAATGCCTTAGGCACCTAAACCTGGCATACAAGCGATACCAGATAGGGAAACGCTCTTAACTACGTGAGCTACAAGTCACTTGGATAACTTCACAAGAAAGAAGTGTTTCATCAAATCTTACTTCCATGTTTCACAGACCACCAGGTAATCTTGGTTCTTTGACACAGCAAGTCCATTGGCAAAACCCAAATCATCAAGCAAGATTGAAGTCTCCCCAGATGATGGATCATACTTAAGCAGCTGCCCGTGTGGTTTTGCCTCCAGAACGTCCAGATACCAATCATGCAGTCCAAATATAGTGCTTGCAACATTAAAGTATAGACTACCATCTGACCCTTCAATCACATCATCCGCAAATCTGATACTACCATAATTGAATCCTTAGTCACTATAATGTTTTGGTCCTCTTCTGAAGCTAACATCAGCATCTCATCATTAATAAAGCATACATGCATCAATAGCTGAAACTTTTCTATATTATATCAATATCAGAGCACTTCCACCGGGAGGGCCAAACGGAAGGCGAAGGCGAAGGATTCCCTTCCGCGGCTCCTGTTCATCCTCCAGCAAGAGGAAAGTCAGCGGGCGAGACCTCCAAAGGCGAGGTCGAAGGTGACGCACGCCTGCTCCTACGCCTGCAGGTGAGGTGGTCCCAGTGACGTCAAAGCGCACTCGACCCGTTTTTTATCTTTTTTTGGTGACGATTGGGTGAGGGCAACGACAGCGATGGGTGGTTTCGGCAGCGGCGGAAATCCTTCTGGGTTTTCGAGTTTCGGGGCACGCCGATCATTCGGGGCTCATTTCGGCTACCCTCAGGTCGTCGGAGGACGACGACAAGCAACGGCGCAGGTCGCGGCTTGCCGCTGAGGAATCGTGCAGACGTTCGGTGGCGGCCTCCGAACTCTGGTTTGGAGAGCTGCCGAACCTATATTAGGGGTTGTTTTGTAATTTTTTTTAGAGGAAGGGTTGTTTTGTAATTAATTTTTGATTTTGGGGTTGTTTTGTGATTAAATTTTGTTTTTTAAATTTCAAAAAAGTACCATAAATTTTATTTTTCTTATAAATGCCCATAATATTTCCCATAAACACACAAAAGAAATATTAGTTGGAACATTATTTGATAAAAAAATATGTGGATAGTATTTTGCCTTCGCCCTCGCCTTCCGTGGGTGGAAGCTGCATTTCCGACGGAAGGTGAAAGTGATCACTATTCATTGCCTTAAGGCAAAAAACTCTCAATTGCCTTTCAATTGGTTTCGCCTTCGCCTACATGGGTGGAAATGCTCTCATGATCAGAACAATATCAAGTATCACAACAATGCAACGTCAAAGAAAACTTGTTTTAATTTGGTACTAACATTTATGGGGCTATTTTGGGATAAGAAACACGTGTTTCCCTTGATACAAATGTCATGAATGTGGACCTCATCAGGACCCTCTTGGTCCATATTTGGTTGCTCCATTAGACAATTTAGGTGGAATAATTGTGGGGTTCATACCAACATGGTTTAATGAATTCATCTAAAGAAATCACAGATTTTAACTTCCAAACAAAATCCAGAAGAATAAGCACCGAACTTTTGATTGCAACAGCCATGGATTCATCTTACAAACCAACAAACCATGATGTTGTTATGATCTGTAGCAATCGGTTCCAAATAAAAAAAGATTCCTTGTTGTACTGTTGCTTATACAAGTCCCAATTTCGTGAAGAAACTGCCACACCTCACAATGACCTATTGGATTGTTCTGTGTCACATCAGAAATACTGGCATTGCTTGCACATGGCTGTTTTACAAGTATCCCAAATTGTTTTCGATACTTGATGGAATCACCCCTGCTTACTTGTTCACGTGTCACATGTTTACATACTTAGAACGAGATAAATCATGATAAAAATACAATCACAAATAAAGAAGAATGAATTAGCATGGGATTAACTGACTTGAATAAATAGGTAATTCCTCAGGTTTCTCGACTAATATGACTTGAGAATTATACATTTAGATTCCCATTCTTGAAATAAGAAGTAAGAAATCGGGATGAATGAGTGATCACATTCCCCTAAACCAGTCTAATTCTAGATTGTACAAGTATTGGATTTTGGATTGCATTGTTAGAATTATATACTTTTTTATTTTGCACGTGCTAGTAAATACTGGGAATTTCTTGGCTTCCTATATTTATCTTAGGTAAGTAAACATATCAGGTAGAGTTTGAAGGTAAATCTTTGCGCTGATATCAATTGCGGGCATTTCATTTCACACTTTGTTGCACATTTTAAGAATGGAAATTTATTCAAGTACACACGCAGCATGCATTTCTGAATTTCCAAACATGTTATAGCATATTGGATTACACTTTGTACCAGAGTTGTGTAATGCAAAGTACCCTTACCTTATTTTTGGACCCATTGACATGTGAAGTGAGAACCTTTACACCAGTTTCAGTAATCTTTAGCAAACCCTGCAGAAAAATCACAGCAACCATGCAGAACAAAAGTGCTACTGAGTACTCTTCTTTAACTTTAGAGGAAACAGTAGAAAGACCAGTTTTTCCATAGATTTTTACCTGTTCAGGATCACATGCAGCAACATCACCATCTTTTGTGATTTTGATGCCAAGTAGTGTGTCAATATTTACCACTTTTTTCCAGTCTTCCCAAGACCCATTTTTATGAAGTTTTTTGATCCAGCCATCTCTTGTAGCTGTGTAGAGCTGCCCTTCTTTGTCCTCATCAACCTTCCCCAATTTTAATCGCTTTCTGCAGAAACCTTATAGTACTAAATTAACCATGAAAACAAGCTTTTAACGACAACAGTGAGAGCAATAGAGGATGAGAAGTTAACCGACTATCAAAGTATCCTACCCTTCGACCTCCCAACAAAAAATTGATATTCAACTTTCACCTGTAATATGTTGTTTTGGGGAATAAAGGAAGGTGGAGGGAAGTGAAGTGGGATTGGGGAAAAGAAGCAGATTTGGAGATTGAAGGCAAGCAAACATGCCAAAGCAAAGCCTGAAAATGTTAGCAAATATGTTTGAGAGCCATGGGGAATGAGATTGGGACCACTTTTCAGTAGAGACGTGTGTTTTGGTGTTGCTGGAAGAATAATGGTGTTAACCCGAAGGATAACGTGATCTTACAACATTCTCAATGACAATGTTGTATGATGTGATAGGTTTGTACACTATAAGAATTTCGAGTATTAGAGGTCAACGTTGATCAACATTCATTTAAATAACAGGGGGTCTTATTGTCCTATAAGGACTGTTTTGGACTCTATTATTTATTAATTAATAAATAGTGGAGCCAAAAACAATCTCTATAAGGCAATAAGATCCCCTGTTATTTAAACCAACGTTTGGTCCCTACTTCAAATTCTTGTAGTGAAAGTTTGTCAGTAGATAATGTAGCAGACAGAAGCAGACTGTGCTTGCGTTTCACACTAAAATTTGTATGCCAAACAAGACAATACGGAAAGAGATTCGAACTTGAGTACAAAGGACAAGTACATTGACATGGATCACTAGCTAGTTTACATATTTAGAGTTAGAATATAAATGAGTAATTGGTGGTCAATTTATCGTCTAACGTGTAATTATGAAAATCCATATTTTCAATTAATCACAATTAAGATTAAATAGGATGGCATCTCAGATTTCAAATGTGTTTGATAGAATTTGATTGTTCCTCTTATTTCCTTTTCTGGCCTAGGAAAAGGTTTATCTTTTTACTAATCGTGTTTATATTGATATGATAGTTCATTTTTTGTGGAAATCTGATATAGTTTGATCTGCACACTAAAAATAGTTCATTTTTTGTGGAAATCTGATATAGTTTGATCTGCACACTAAAAAATGTTCTAAAAACTGAATGTGTCACAGTAGAGAGGAGCAAATTTGCTCCTAGTACACTATTGGGTCTATACAACATTGTGCTTCTTTCTAAAGAATTTACCCTTCCGTTTGATCCAAGATTTGAAAAACAAAACAAAACAAAAACCCTCTCTCTCGAAGGATTAATATCATTAATTTAGTAATCCCTCATGTGATATTAAGGAATCTACAAAATATTCGGCAAAAACCTCTCATTAAATTATACCATACTTTATGATGACTGTCACACCTAAAATTTTTTTTTCAATAATTATGTGTTCAATGTATATACAAAAACATGGAAAAAAAAACAAATAAAGGTAGTTACCAAAATCCCTTTTGAGTCCCTTAATTTCCAATGACCCAATGCCCACCGAATGACACAAAATGATGAAACCCTATTTTTGGCCATAGCTAAAAAGGTAAGAAAATCCATGGCCCAACCCCTTATTTACAGCAACACATTTAATTACAACTAGAATAGGGAAATATATATTACACAAGCACAAATCAAAAACCAAAAAAGAACACAGAAAAAAACAGAGTCCTCAAACACACAGAGAAAAGAAAATCAGTGTGTTCAATGTTCTGCCACATTCCATGGCGATTACAGCTCCAGACTCTCAGCCAACAACCACCAAGTCCACCACAGCTCCTCCGCCAATCGAAGTCGAGTGCGTAAAATGCCACTCCTGCGGCTTCACAGAGGATTGCACCCCGGCGTACATCTCCAGAGTCCGGGAGCGTTACCAGGGCCGTTGGATTTGCGGACTCTGCGTGGAGGCCGTGAAAGATGAGGTGCTGAGATCCGATAGGCTCATCTCCACCGAAGAAGCTCTGAACCGTCACATAAGTTTCTGCAGGAAATTCCGGTCGCGGCAGAAAGATACAGAGCACCCCATATTTGCCATGGGTCGGGTTTTCCGGCGGAGCTTGGATACTCCGAGGGCGCTCCGGTCGAATTCCAGCTCTTCTCTCGGCGGAAGTGAGAGGGTTCGTGTGCCGCCGCTTGTTCGGTCGGGGAGTTGCTTCCCTTCTTTGTCTAGGTGAAAAAAATGGTTAAAAAGGCAGTGTGTGAAGGTAAATATGTGAAGGAACTCTGTTTTTTGTTTTTACTTTAGATACAATAACAAATTGGGATTTTGGGTTAATTTGGGGTTTGTTCTTCTTTGTTTAGATGGCTTTTCTAAGTTGACTGATATATAATTTAGTTGTTTTTATAGAATTTCAATGTATATGTTCTTAATGTTAATTTCCTTGAAATGATTGTTTCACCATCTTGATTTTGAGTTTGTTAAGCAAAGTTGGTCTTCAATTTGTAGCGATATTCAAAAGTACAATATTTTAGCCAATCTGATTACGCACAAGTATGATATTCTAAAGTATAATATTTTAATCAACATGATTATGTACAAGTGTAATGTTAATTTCGGTTGTTTCATTGTTTAGCATGGATGGGATTGTTGTGTTAACATGGAGGTTGGGAATTAATGGTTATAAAGCTAGGGCCATTTTGAGTTGATTGAATTGGGTCAATTTCTTTGATGTTCATGAGAGTGATGCCACTTTAATTTCTTTGCCATTGCTTCACAATGATGTTTTGGCATGCTGTTTTTTTAAGTGCCCCAACCCCAGTTTTTGGAAAGTAAATAAACATGTACAGAAAATTATTATGTGGCAACAGCGAAGCAATTCAATTCTCATTGCTGGCTCCTCAGTGCACCTTACCAAGATTTTTCCATTTTCTAGCAGCAGTACATATAGAAAGAAAAATTTGAATAAGGAAATCTTATAGCCTTTGGTTTTCGTAGTTATGGCGTCTTAATTAGTAATCGTTTAATTAATCATTCTTATCTATTTGAGAGATGCCATTGGGGTAAAATCTAAAATGGCTTACTTCAAGTTTTGCTCCTAAAATTATGCTCATATAAAATCACGTTTGGAGAGAAGCACATGAAAAATGCTTAAGGTTCCTGACCTACTAAAAACACACTCGAACACAGGCCGTTATTTTGTCTGGCTTTACCTTTGGAACACAATTTCCATGAAGTGAAATTGCTAAGAAGTTTCCCATGAAGCAAAGAACTTGTATTTGAAGTTGCATCAATTTTGTGTTAACAACTCAACTATTTGCACATTTCTACTCGAGTAAATATCAGTCCCCTAAGCCAATCTGAAGACAACACTGCTAGAACTATGTGTTGTGCTACTAGGTTGTCCTACTGGAAAGGAGGCTCGTAGATATTTCTTGAGACGATTGTGCTCAGGTCTGAACACCTAGAATATATCAAATCTGACAAAGTGAGCAAAAAATGTGGGACAGCTAGCTTTGCCACCGATTGATTTGTGTCCAAAATTCGATGAATCCAGTTGGCCAGCCCCAAAGCTTGTATTGTTGTATGGAAGTGTCTTTGTACATTCTTTTCTTATTGCGTTATAGAAAGTCGAATGTGTGGTGTTAAGAGCATCTCCAATGGAGATGTCAAAAGTGCCACATAGACCAAAAAGACAACAAACCTCTCTTCCAACCGAACATTCAATCCCACATGGAAGCCCCGTCATTTGACATCAAGCCCTGCTGCTGCCTTTTCTGACGCCACTGTCTTTTTTTCATCTTGCTGTTATTTGTGTCATTTAATGCATAGAGTTTTTGTTTCCCAATAAAGCTGATGCACTATGAATGAGGTGTCCAAATGTGATTGATGGTCAATATTCATATATCATCAAATGGACCCATATGAACATAAGAAATTAATAAAATAATAATTGTTGTTTGACATATCGGTTGGATTAGAAATTACCAAAAACATCAAATAACCACATAAGCTATTATATTTGAATTTGATGTTAAAAATTTGACATCTCCATTGGAGATGCTCTAATATTGCAAAACATCATGATACATTTTGTTATTGATATATTATCAAGATTATCGATGTAGTCTTGAGTCTTGACCAAAAACAATGGGGTATAAGTACTGCAATTTGTGATTCATTAGTAGGTTGTTTGACTTGAAAAGACTAGCTCATAGAAGAAGTTTTCTGTTATGCAAATTCTTAGAAAGTAGCTTACCTAACTTGTCATTAAACTATTAGGATCTCTTTGCCAATTCATGCCCTTGTTTTAATCACTCTACCATGCCACTGCATTTGAAGTGGAAATTGGCACTTCACAATTCTATCAAACCCTCCGCGGTTTCTGATAAGATCTATATGAACGATTGGTGGCCCCGCATTTGACAACAAATGGGTCAACAATATATATGGGGATAGGAAGGAATCATTTAGTCATTGATGCCAGCTCATGTTGTACTTGTATTAAGGATGTAACGCACAATTGCTTGTAAATAGATACTACATCAAGATTTCAAAATGCAAGGACATGTTCTGCTTGAGCAATCTTTCACTATTACAGTATCACCAGTTGTATACAACTAATGTGAAAATATTAATTCTTACTGAACGGGTATATCTTAGTCTATCAATATCAATAGTTATATAGAACCATCATCCAACGACTAGTAGAAATATTTTGGCTGCGTATAGCCTAAGGACTTTTCGTCCTGCACCACTCATTAGTGATGTAACCTCTCAATCTATGGCCATGATTTTTTGGCCCGTGGGAAACTTTAAGGTTTTAAGGTAACAATCTTGTCTAATTTTGTCGGGCCCTCAGATAAAAAGGGTCATCATCAAGTTGGCAACAAGCATATGTTGAGCCCTTTTCATGGATATTACTATTGACTGCTTTGATTTATTTCTCAGAAAAGATGAGTATACATCAAGCTCCATTTGTTTATTTATCATGATTAGAAATCCGACTTCATCCTGCAGTCGGGAAAACCTCACATGAAACACAATCTGTTGGTGCACTGATGGTAGGGCTGCAACTCGGGTGGGTTGGAAGGTCAGCCCAGCCCTAATTCAAAGTTCACTTCTCAAGTTAGCTAGGTTTGGACTACCCATAAGCAGGTTGAGGTTGACCCAGCCCAAGTTGCATCCTCTATATTTTAATGTTGAATTAGCAATCTTATGCTCAGGTCAGATCCCTAGTAGAACCAGAAGCCGTGGACCACTAGAGATGCTTTGACCCAGCCGTCAATGGATTTCAGTGTTTACTCACTCAATCTGTGGTGGCAGGGTTGCAACTCGAGCGGAACGCATGTTGGAAGGTCAACCTTAAAGGGCCGTCTGCCAACGTATTCGCATGACATTTCCACAGTTTGTACAAAAAAAATGAAAATAATAAAATGAATGGCATTTTTGAAATTTGAAAATATGTCTGATAGCATGATAGTAAAATATTTTCAAAAAACAAATACACTGAAATTTTTTTCAGTAAAAGTATATGAAAAACACTTATTAGACTATTTGCCCCCTGCAACTTAAGTTGAGGGAACTTTTGCCCCCTACAACTTAAATTGAACCTTTTATGCCTCTTACAACTCAATTTAAGGGAATTTTTGCCCCTTTTAACACTTTCCGTCAACTTTTGCTTACGTGTCAAACCCATTTTTGTTTCCTCTGACCTCTCCTTCTTCCTTTGACGCTCTTCTCTTCCATCACCTACTCCACCGATCTGCAATTTCACCACATTCCAACAATTCAAAAACCTAACAAACCCAACCAAATTTCAAAGATCGATTTAAAATTCCCACTTTTACCTGTTAGATGAATCAAATTACCAGACGAGGAGATAAAAAGAGAAGATGCCCAATCGAATTCTGAGTCAATCTTTGCAGATTTCCACCTCCGCCGTGAAAGCCAGCGACTTCGCTCCTCCGCCGTGAAAGCCAGTGACTTCGCTCCTCCGCTGTGAAAGCCAGCAACTTCGCTCCTCCGCCTCCTACATTCGGCCGTTTGCAGATCTCTCCCGGCGAAGTTGAACATTGCCTCTTTCGTCTTTGCATTTTCTTATTTGAACTCCGTTTTATTCGATTTCGTGTTTTGGTTGCTATTTTAGTTTTGATTTTCGAATTAGTCAAATGCGAATGGTGTTGAATCTGAATTTGATTTTGTTTTTGTGGGCTTTTGAGATTTGTAGTGGTGCGTTCAAAGTTCGAAACTTCAAGGAGTTATATTTGCTACTTTGCATTGATTGATTTGGTTGTTGTGTTGCCGAATGCTGAGATTTGTGGGCTTTCGTTTCTTGGATCTGCATTCAGAATTTGATAAGCTAAATCTTGTTGTGAAGAGAGTATCTATTTTTAGGGAAAATTGCACAAATACCACCTGAATTTTTCCACTTTTGTGCATTTACCACCTAGACTAAATTTTTTTACAATTCACCACCTGAACTCTTGTGACATTTACAAAACACCACCTCCGTCCGTTTGTCATCCAATCTGCCGTTAAAGTCGGCATGTGAGAGGCACATGGTCCACTATTTGAGGTTATATTTGTGCAATCGGTGACCGGAAAAGGTAGAACAGAGGGAGGTTTGTCGGACGGTTTTTGGCAAAAAAAAAGATCAAAACGTTTTCGTTCGCCGGCGGCAAACCACTTGGGATTTGGGGTTGAAACTTTGTGGGAGTGTACTCGGGGATGTTGGGAAGCTAGTCCAGGTGGTTCCAAATGGAGAAACTGGTCGGAAAATTAGCGACGGTGGCGAGAACTCTGGCGGCTCAGTTTTGCGTTTGGTTTCACCGGCGGCTTTTCATGCCGTTTTTTACTCCAAAACTTTGGGGATATATTCTTGAGGTTGTGAGGGAACTTTTTGTAGTTGGAGTCGTTGCCAATCGGTGACCGGAAAAGGCAGATTGGATGACAAATCAGACGGAGGTGGTGTTTTGTAAATGTCACAAGAGTTCAGGTGGTGAATTGTAAAAAAATTTAGTCTGGGTGGTAAATGCACAAAAGTGAAAAAGTTCAGGTGGTAATTGTGCAATGATTATACAATGATGTGAAGATGATTGGATGCATTTGTGATTAAGAGTGAACAATTTGCTTTTTCTGGTCTCTCTCTTTCATTTTTAATAAAAGCATTTGAAATTCAGCTGTCAGTGCAGCTATGAGAATAGGTTCTCTTTGAACTGCAATCCTGTGGTATTAAATTGCAAAAATGGTTGTCCCATCTTCTCCTCATTCCGTGCTTCGAAACCACAATCGCGAACCACCAGTTCGAGACGCCAGAGTTCTATACTGCCGAGAGCTTTCCGCCGCCTGACACAACTATCGCCGACCCTTGTCATCACGATCTTCAGCCTCTACCCGACCCAAAAGCCGCTCTCTGCCCCGACTCAGCCCCGCTAAGCCGCCTCGTCAAACCGTGACTCGGATTACCAAAACATCAAGTTCTTCATCACCAACAGACCCAGCCTGCACCAGAACATCAAGTTGTTCTTCAGTCCGCCCAGTGTTGAACAAGATCCCAGACGAGGTACAGGGAAAAGATGGGTTTAGCTTTTTCTTTTCCTTTTTTGCTGATTGGGATGGAGTTTTTAACGGAGGAGAAGAGAAGTTAACGGAAAGTGTTAAAAGGGGCAAAAATTCCCTTAAATTGAGTTGTAAGAGGCATAAGACGTTCATTTTAAGTTGTAGGGGGCAAAAGTTCCCTCAACTTAAGTTGCAGGGGGCAAATAGTCTAATAAGTGTATGAAAAATGACTATTAACATATAAAAACTTTGGCTGATTTGAACCTCTTTTTTTTTTCTTTCCATCCTAAAAACAAATTTCTCTTTTCAACCTTTCATTTTGGTGATTTAACTACACCATGTAGTCCATAAAAGTCTGATAGATGTTGCAAATATGCTCTGACAAGAGGAAAACTTGGGAAATTGTCTAAAATAGGCCCATGAGGAAACCATTTTGCTAAAATAGGCAGCGGGTAGCGGTCATTTCTTCACTAGGCAAAATGCTATAGTAATTTTGCAAGTGAATCCTTGAGCACTAAAGTGTGGTCATAGTCCATCATAGTGCGGTCGTAGTCCATCGAAGTGTAATCGTAGTTCACCATAGTGTGATCGTAGTTCATCATAGTGTAAGCGTAGTCCATTTCTGAAAAAAATAAATTGTTATTTACAATTTGCAATTAAATTCATGTATACTCAATGTGGTCATAATTCACTATAGTGTGATCATAGTTCACCATACTGTGGTCGTAGTCTATTTCAAAAATAAATTACTATTCATGCGCAACCACTTCCAAAGGTCATCGTCGTCTAGTGAGCGATGAGCGAGAGCCAAGACGGCGAGCGAGAAGTGAGGACGGCGAGCGGCACGGGGCGTTGGGCGCTCACCAATTCCAAGACTGTTGGCCCTGGGCATCGGCCCCCATTCGAGTCGTTAACGGAGCCGTCCGCCTACGCCGACGAGGCTCTCAAGATCATACTCGCCGCCGTCGACTTCGGTGGGTTCTACGCAGTCCTCGAGCAATGACATAAAACAAAAATATTTGGAGAAGCAGACAACCATTTTCTATAAAGGTAAACCTACAGTGAGATCCATTCTTTAAACTGGGATAATATGTCTACGCCAATTTCATTCAAAACAATTTGTGATTGGTGGTAGTAGGTTTGCAGAGGGAAGCTTTGTGAATCTGGGTTGAGCTATGAAGATGGCGATGGAGAGTAATTTATTTTTAGCAGAGGGGTTTCTTGTACAATTAAGCAAAAGTTTTGCCTAATTTTAGCACAAAATTGGCTAACCAAACATTTTGGCAAATGAATTTGGCTATCAGCCTATTTTAGTCAACTCCTCGGAAAACTTTGCTAATTTTTGTCCCTTTTCTTTCCCTCTTCAATGATCACCACCGAAAGCACTGGAGAAGCACCCCACCGCCACAGACCCAAACAACCAATGCCCAGATCTTACAATGAGTTTTCAGTTTAATAAATTCCAACCAAAACCCAATTAAACCTAGCATGAATCCAACCAACTTCAACTCTACGAAACCCAACGCGAGCTTTTTGCAGACGACGGAAGGCTGGGAGGAGGGTACCGGACGGCGGAGAGCTTTTGGTGCATATGACATAGAGCTTTTGGTTCAGACGGTGGAGAGCTATTAGTGCAGACGACAGCGAGCTTTTGGTGCAGACGGCGGAGAGCTTTTGGTGCAGACAGCGGAGAGCTTTTGGTGCAGTTGGGTTGGATGGTGGTTGGGTCAAATTGGGTTAGGTCGGATTGAGTGAATATGATGAAAACAGATTGAGTGAATATGATGAAACATCAATTTGATGTTTTTAGATGTGTAGTGTAAATTTGGAGAATGAGAATGGAAAGCATTCTCCAAGATGTTTTGAATTGTGTTTTTACCCCCAACCAGCAAACGCATATTTCACAAGAATTGGATTTGGAAAATGAAAATAGAGCATGAAAAATGATAGCGAACGCCCCCTAAGAATTTGGCCCATGCTTCCACAGAGACCCTTCTAGATTATGTTCTGGTATGCTTGCACACCAAGGAATGTATATTTGTAATTCAATGTAAATTGATCTACTTACCTAATCTAGGTAATCCTGTATCCCTTATGACATCATTGGAATGCATTCATAGTTAGGTCTTTGATATTTGTCATATGTTTGTTGGCACCGTCTATAATCCACCGGGTGGATCGGTCCGCTTAATTTATATTTAAAAAAATCATGTGCCTTGCACATGCTTTTCAAAATTAAAAATAAACAAAAATTTTTTAAAACAAGATGCAACCTCCTTTACCCATTAAACCGGTTGGTCTTCAATTGGTAGGGTTTAGTAGGGCAGAAACCACAAAACATGAAGAGTGCACGTTTTTTGAGTTATTCCATGCCACCTAGTTCATGTAGGATACCTGAGGAGAATCAAAATTGTATTTCAATTTGCTTTTCCTTAAATTAATCTCCCTCTTCCTCTTCCTACTCGATTCCTCCCTTCCTCTTCCTACTCGAGTCCTCCAACTATTTGTAACATACAATAGGTGACTTTCCAGGTTTGGGTGCATTGTGGTTTTTCCCTGAATTCTGGGTTTGCTTATACGTAAGAATTTCACCTTATTTCTATCTTTCTTTTGTGCGTAGGTCGGCCTGCAAGTGGAAATTGAATGCTATAAAAATATGTCTGAGAAGGAAAAACACGAGCAAGATATTGGCAAAGGGGAAGAACTATTGAAGGACCCATCTAAGATGTCGAATGGTCGTAAGACAAGTTATTTTAACTATCAGTAAGTTTGAAATCACTCTTCTGTGTAGGGCATTCCTCAATTTAGTTATATATGCTTGATAGGTTTATTTGAATATTATTATTTGTAATTTTTGTTTATTAGGAAAATTAAGTGGGATGAATTGAAGCAACAAAAATTGGTCGAGAAGCTAGATACAAAGGTGAGAGTATATATATAAGCACGTTAGCAGTGATGTGCTAGTTTTGAGTACATGTTCAATCTTTAATTTAATTTATTCTCTCATAACATTTTTAATTTTAAAAGAACATAAAAAAATTCCTTTAATCAACAATTTACTCAAAAAAATAAATTCAGCCATTCATCGGCCCACCCGCATCCAAGTTTGCGAACTCCGACAGCCACCGCAACCAACTCAGCAGTGAAAGCCTACTCATCTCTTCAAGTCAGATCCGGAAGCCACCGCTTAATTAGACTGGCAACAACGATAAACCCCCAATTTTAACGGCCGCCGAACCATAATCTTCAAGCCTTCCCTCGTCTATCATTCGAATTTCTTTCTCCTTCTCTTCGAATTCCCACACCTTATAATTTCACTCATTGTTAAAATTAGCCAAGCAAAATCTTCGTTTGGGTGGATGGAATCCAAAGCATTGTGTATGTTCTTGACCGCAAAAAAAAAAGAACCAACCTTGTGCAAGAAAAGTATTTACGCGGTGTTTTAGAATGAACATGAAATTAGCAGGTGCCCTTGAATGTGAATCTGGCTTAGAGATGGGGGAGGCTTGGCAGTTGCTGCCGGAGTTGTTGCGCTGATGCAATGGGGGTTATGGGTAAATGGTTGTATCTTCTATATTAATAAAGGAACAATTTTGGGTGTACTTAAGACTGAGTACACTCATTCAAATTTATCCCTATATAATAAAAATTTAAATTTACTCCAACTTAACTAATAAGAGTAAATTTGTAAAAATCAAAATTTTACATTTAAAACAAAAAATTCAATATAATTAAAAATAATAGCACAAATCAAAAAAACAAATTGGCACTCGGGTGAGCGGGCGCTAAGAGGCTAGTTTGTTAATTTAGGGAATTATTTTAATTTTGATATTCTATTCTTTTGGAATTAAAAAGTTATGGGATAAAAATTCTCAACCCTATCCCCAAAACCACAAATCTCTGCCGTCGCCGGCCCCTTGGCTTGCCTTGGGGTCGGCCGGCCACCATTCCTCCCCTCTCTAGCACAAACAGCCTTCTCCCCTTGTTTTCCTATTTTTGCTTTCATATTTTTCTTCTTGCAGGTCTCCCAATTCTGGCCTACACCTCCATATTTAGAGATGTGCAGATCTGAGTCATGAATAAAGTGGCAGCTGGTGTAATTTTCTGTTTCCGATTGCTTGATGGGCGTCAGGTTTTGATTCTGCCTTGCTTGGCCGGTGTCTTTTAGGTATCGGGGTTCAGCGGGTTCAGATCTCAACAGATCTAGTGGCGGCTAGTGTAGATTTTCGATTCCGCTCGCTTGGTGGGTTTCGGGTTTTCGGTTCTGCCATGCTTCGTTGGCTTGTCTGCTTAATTCAAGCTAGTGGCGGCTTGTGCAGTTGTCAGATTCAGATTGTTTGATGGGCTTCGGGAAGCAATTTTCACCATGCTTGGCTGGTTTGTCTGTTTTGTTCTGATCTAGTGGCGGCTGGTGCAGTTTTCAGATTCGGATTGCTTGATGTGCTTTGGGTTTTGATTCTGCCTGGCTTGGCCGATTTTGTCTGTTTGGGTGTTTGCTAGTTTGGTGTTTGTTTGCATTGCTTTGGAATAAGAATTATTGGCTGTGGCGCCCCGTGCCAGTGTTCCAGTTGCAGTTGCTTCAGTTGCATAGTTGGATTTCTTTACAGTTGGTTCTCTATAGTTGTCATTTTTTTTGTTGTCTCTATAAAAGTTGTGGTTAATCGGTCAAGTTAATCTTTTCCAGTTGTACTGATGCCTTCTTTAACGAGTTGGCTTGCTTTATGCTGCCTAGTTGCAGTGAAGTTATTGGTCCTGTAGGAGTATTAGGCATTCCTTGTTCGGCGATGTCTAATTTGTACTCCTTTGTTTGGCTTACCGAACGCTTTTATAATATATTTCCGTTACGAAATTAAAAAGTTATGGGAGAGTTAAGATGGTGAATAAATGTCAAGATATTACAGGAGGATAGGAAGTGATACAGAAAAAACAGCCACTTAGATTTACGTGGCTCAAGCCCTGTTCTTTGATCTACTGGAAACAGTTAAAGAATCATGCAGCTGACCCCATATAGTAACATGTAATGGAGGGCTTCTTCCCATTTAGTCCCCACACATAAAAAAATCTTTACGAAATACCCAGCCCACCTTTTTCCTTACCAAGCCATCCTATTCTTACCAGATCCTCCAAATTAGGGGTGGGATCGGGATCATCCCGATCTCCGATTACCAAAATCCCGATCCCATCCCGATCTTGATTAGAAGCTAAAAATGATCCCGAATCTCGTCCCGATTAAGTGGGGATCCCAACAATGAAATCCCGATTAAGTCAGGATCCCGATCGGGAAACCCGATAAATCCCGAAAATAAAATCTGAAGTATAATATTAAAAGTTAAACTTTTTTTGTGTGCATAAATTGTTAATATAAACCAACAAGTACAACGTATACATGATGAAAATGAAGCATACTAACATAGGAATACAATAATTTGAACTTAAATCGCTATATATCCAAATATCTATACAACAACTTATAAATCTAAACTTAAGAATAAGACATACAAATCCAAACTTCAAAGATAAATTAATACTTATACATCATTCATATGTAAAGACACTTCTAGCCTCTATTTCGATCTCAAGACATTGGAGAAAAAAATTTAAAAAATTTGAAATAATTAAACAATAAAATATATATCCAGTCGGGATGTCGGGATCCCAACATATTTCAAAAATATATCCCGATCCCATCCAGACTTAGTCGGGATCGGGACAAAATCCCGACTAGTCGAGGATCGGGACAATCGGGATCGGGATGCGGGATTCAGGATATTTTTCCCACCCCTACTCCAAATTCAGGAACATTTTCTGCAAAATTTAAAGGAAAGTGGCTCATATTCCATAAAAGAGAAATAACAAGCGAGCAAATGATGATTGTAAATGCAATAACAAATAAAATTCAACATTGCAAGCAAAATTCATACTAACAACATCTACTACTGCAGCGGATGTTCTTCACATGAATTTCATTTGAAATTTTTAGGAGCAGTTAACAACTGTTCATGCAAAAATAAAACGAAAATCCAAAACATAAAAAAACTCGCAAACCAAATTCATATCAACAACATCTGCAAGTTCTTCGCATGAATTTCGTTTGAAAATCTATAGGAACAATGATGTTCCTGCAATTCAAAAAGAAAATTTAAAAGCTAACAAAACTCATAAAATTTCATAATCGCATACCTCAAATCAAAATCTGAAGACACGTGAGTCATCGAAATTCAAATGATAGAAGAACGCACTTGATAGAGAAACACCGCTTAAGTTGCAAAAAAAAAAAGCAAGATAATCAAACTGAAAAGATTACAGAAACTATCATAAAGCACAAATTGCAACTAGTACTACTCCCTTTCAATTAAGTACCAGTTACTAAAACTGGAAAATGTCGATACAAACTGGAAAGTATAAACACTCAAATAGCTCAATGTCACAAATTCAGAAACATTACACCATAGAAGCAGATAAAGACCATACCTGAAATTTTGTATCCCACTTGGACTTCATGCATTGAGATAAGAAAGCAAACAAAGAACAAAGAAATGGATCACCACAAAAATCGATGCAAATGTTTACAATTTGCGATGACACAAAGGACTCTACCTCTGGCGTCCATAGAAGAGCATGTCCATAAGGAGCTCAAGTCCACCCCGAGCAATCTAAGTGGCTGTTTATAGCATAAGAGATCGGATGGAACTAGCTCACCAACATTGGAAAGGGCAACTACACAAGGACAAAAATTATTCAACTCCCAACCAAATGAAGCTGAGATTACAGAGAAACAAACTAGGAAACAATATCAAAAGTCCCGAGTGAATCTCATCAATCCGCATAAGCCATTCACAGTGGACCATGGGATCGAAGTATCTTACGAGCCGTCGATTGTGCCTGATCCAACGGTCCCTAAATATTAGGCAGTTATAAAACCTAAAAAACTATCCCGTTCGTTTGCTATCATTCACATCGTCGCTCTCTCCTTCGTAAACGGCGATGTGAAAATTTAAGTTATTTAAGAAAATTCAACATGAAATCTATTAGCTTGTGAGAGTTATAAAGATTGAATACAGGAGAAAAGTCTTGACCATATTACTCACATAAGCACTTGAATTGGCTTTTGTTTTAGATTTGTTTAAGGTAAAAAAAGTTGATATCTCGGTTTCTGAGCATATAAGCCCTCACTTTACAATTCGTACAGTGTCCTCAAAATCTCAGCACTGGCTTTGGTAGCAATCTTATGCTCAGGACGGATCCCTAATAGAACCAGAAGCCGTGGACCACTAGAGATGTTCTGACTAAGCCGGCAATGGATCAATGCTTACCCACTCAATCTATGGTAGTGGGGTTGCAACTCGAGTGGGATGGGCATGTTGAAGGTCAAACCAGCCCTAATCCTAGGTTTACTTCTCAGGTTAAATTCAGAAGCACGAGCAGGTTCGGGCATGATTATAGTGTAGCAATCTCACGTTAATGTTAAGGGGCTGTCTTCTAACGTATTCGCATTGCATTTCTGCATTTTGTACATAGAAAATGAAAATCATAAAATGAATCTGGCATTTCTAAGATTTGAAAAGTGTCTGGTAGTATATCAGTAAAATATTTTCAGAAAATAAATACAGTGAAAATATGTTCGGTAAAAGCATATGAAAAATGACTATTAACATATAAGAACTTTGGATGATTTGAACCTCATTGATACAGAAAATCTTTACATATACAAAGACATTTCCTTTTAGCGCAAGGAATCCTACCATAATTAGTACTTGTCATGATGTATTCAGGAGCAGTATAGTCTTCTGTGCCAATGACGCTTGCAGAAACATGGCTCTCATCTATTTCTGGACCGTCTTATCCACATCTTAATACTTACAGAATCTAACAAGATGTGTGAAGCTTTGAAACCACGATATATAACCGGTTTTTCTACTTCATGAAAGCAAACCCCTTTGCAGCGCCGAGCACAATTTTTTCCCTTGTTGACCATATGAATGATACTGAATGCCCTGTAAAGAAACCGGAGACATTATTAGTTTAGATTATAGTTTGTATCAAAAACAGAAAATTGATTCGTAGAAAAAATTGAACGTACTTCTGAAAAGCTGGTTGTCCAAGCTTGTTCTCCAAATCGATTCGTGAATTTAGAAAGTATATAGTCATTCATAATATTACAGAAGGGAAGTTCATGAATGACAATGCTGGTTGTGCACAAAAGCAGTAAGGTTTAATTGCTGCTCTAAACTGTTAATCAATTAGTAACACCAAAATAGTAAGGAAAAAACAATTCAAATCATTGATCCTCAAACAAAGTTACAACCTCTATTCACTCAAAATACCATGTACTAGTTTCTGCATCCCTATCACAAACTGCAGACTTGGACACTTCTCTTTCACACAAATTGCCATAATTCTTTAAGGAGATCGGGCTATGGGTATAGCTAAAGAAGCTGATATGCAGTGGTCCACCATCCTCCGTCCAAAGCTGACGATTAGGATTGGAGTTGCTTAGAAATAATGTTTCCATCTCTGTCATAGAGTTATCTCTTGTATCCCAAAAATGGAATATAAGAGAACCTGTTTCTTTGAAAAATAGGCCATGCTCCCATTCCCCACAGGTCACAATTGATCTCTCATATCGTGGGACTCCTGAAAACAGATCCGAGGGAATTTGGCATACTAACTCCCACTCGTTGTTTTCATGATCCTTTAACACCCATAACTCAACTGTGAAAGATTGAGATGACACAAGGGCCAAACATCCTTTAAAGTTAAGCAAGCATGCTGTATGCAAATACCTGTGGACTAATTTAGGAGCAGGAGTCAAGAAGAACTCCTCTTTCTTGAAATCGAAAGAAACAATTTGATATTCTCCACGATCATGAGCCAACCAATACATGTCTCCATACGCTGAGACGTTATTGGTGCTTAGCTTATAAGGGGGGACCGATTGTATTTGTCTCCAAGACGTCGGTGATGATGATCTTGCTCCCTTCAATGTATAAACATAGGCAATCAGGATTTCCCTATTTGTTGCACTTTCAGAAACACAAACAATCTTGTGAGTGGTAGTCGTGCTGTCAAATCCCATGCCAAACCAATTTTTGTGATCACCTAGAACATTGTCATGGATAATTGGGAGCTCTAGACATTCTCCCCTTAGAGGATTGACCAAGTAGCATTGATAGGGGCACGATCCACGCAGTCCAAGGAAAATCAAGTTGCAGAAAACAAACTCTACTTCGCACCCATACCACCGCGAGGAGGAGCAAAACCTTGCATTACAAAGTCCGGTTCTTGTCAACCTGTACTTGTCAACATCATATTTCAGTGATTGCAACGTTATTAAGCGGTATGTTTTAGAATCTTGAAGAAACCATGTGTAATAGTTGGAAAGAAGCATAAGTTGAGGTACTCCAACCACAGCAGCATACGAAGCAGCAGAATTGAGCAATCGGGAAGTGTACAATGTAGCAAAAGATGGATCGTCAATGATGTTCAGAAGGGTCATAGATACTCCCCGAATGCAACAAAGTGATGATGATGGCAGCTTTGTAAGTATGTCGAGGAGGATGTCGTGGGGTAGGTCCATTAACATTATCATTAACTCAGTTGTTTCGGTTGGCTCTCTGATTCTCGGACATCCTACCCATTCATCAAACAAACATCAGTTCAATATCAAGTCAATTAGAATCTTATCTACCAAACTTGTAACAAATATATATGTGGGATTTTATTGAAAATAGAAACTCTTTGATGTTGAGTTAAGTGTTGGATTAAATAAAATTGTAACAAAATATCAATAATACTTACCAGCAGTTGTGATGTTGTGGGGTAGGTCCATTAACATTATCATTAACTCTTTTGTTTCGGTTGGCTCTCCGCTTCCTGGACATCCTACGCATTAATTCATCAAACACACATCAGTTCAATATCAAGTTAATTAGAATCTTATCTACCAAACTTGTAACAAATATATATGTGGGATTTTATTGAAAATAGAAACTCTTTGATGTTAAGTGTTGGAGTAAATAAAATTGCAACAAAATATCAATAATACTTACCAGCAGTTGTTCTATGATGCGGTAACACAGCCAATACAAGATCGTTGAATTTTTTTCCAGCTCCCAAGAGGCGCTCCATCATGCCAGTTTGAGCCATTATAAATGTGTTAAGAATGGCTTCCAAATTTTCCAGATTAAAAAGATATGTCTTGGGGCCTTGTTTTGTGAGGTGCAAGTTGTAGTCTTCTCCTTTCCTAACTGCAATTGGAAAGGACTACCGAAACTCCTAGGAATTGGAATATATTTTTTCTTAAGGGGAAAGCAAAGGAGAATGTGAGTTTGGACTTGGAATAAAGTACTGTTTTAACTAGGAAACAGGCAACTCCTAGGAGAGTATAGATAAAATCACGTGATGTGCTTATGTACTTTTTTCTGGTACTTTTTTCAGTGCAAAACCCCCTCAGTTTTTTCTGGATGCCTCCTCTTCAAGTGATGTGCTCATGTACTTCTGAAATCAAATTCTTTTTCACTATGACGTGCAAAAAGTACAGTACAACTGTACAACCTGTACATACATACAAGATGTAAACAAATGACAACTTGAAACTACCAATTCGATCGACTTAAGATAAGAAAAATAATACAAAGGACTCTTTTATTGGGGTGGGGGGGGGGCGTGCTTTATTGTTTTGATCGAAACCCAATTGAGTTTATGGCACATAAATACTGAGAATTGGTGCCCAATTTAGATTATGTATGACGATACATGTGTGTATTTCAGATTAGAATTATGAGAAAGCATGTATGGAGATGTGATTATGGTTGTGAAATTCTATTGTGTATCTTAAATTGCGGGCTTAATGAGGTAGAGCATGGCTTACGAACATGCATATAATCAGTTTTATTACATGGCGGATGAAGGAGATATGTCTAATTTTGTCAATATGTTGAAGAAGTAATCGGGTGGAGATATGGGTCTTGATGAATATGACATGGTCTGTTTCCCTCATTACTTGTTTCCCGCATCACTTGTTATACTAAATGGATGTGAAATTCTTGTGTTTGAGCTTAGCAGCTTACCACTGTTCTGATACCTCATCTTACAAGCAAGAAAGAAAGGGAAAGGAGAATGGGGTGCGATGTGGATCAGATGTGTTCAAGAAGAGAATTGTTTCATGGACAGAGAGTATTGGGGAAGAAGAATGGACATTTAGGTAATTTGTATCTAAATAATATAACTTTATTTGAAGGGAGCTGTTATTTCCACCCCCCATTCCTCTCTTCCCACCCCCCAAATATAATTAATTCAAATAAAGTTATATTATTTAGATACAAATTACCTAAATGTCCATTCTTCTTCCCCAATACTCTATGTCCATGAAACAATTCTCTTCTTGAACACATCTGATCCACATCGCACCCCAATTCTCCTTTCCCTTTCTTTCTTCTTGTACAATAGGTATCAACACCGTGGTAAGCTCTCAGCTCAAACACAACGAATTTCACATCCATTTAGTATAACAAGTGATGCGGGAAACAAGTAATGAGGGAAACAGACCATGTCATATTCATCAAGACCCATATCTCCACCCTGATTACTTCTTCAACATATTCGACAAAATTAGACATATCTCCTTCATCCGCCATGTAATCAAAACTATTATATGCATGTTCGTAAGCCATGCTCTACCTGCATTCAAGCCCGCAATTCTAAGATACACAATAAATTTCACAACCACTAATCACATCTCCATACATGCTTTCTCATAATTCTAATCTGAAATACACACATTATCTCATACATAATCTAAATTGGCACCCAATTCTAGTATTTATGTGCCATAAACTCAATTGGTTTCATCAAAATCCAATCTTAAGATCGGAACGGCACGGAAAGCATCCAGATCTTGGGAGGCGGGACGGCGAGGCGTTGGTTGGGGGGGGGGGGGGGTAATATTAAACCAAATCAACAACACCACGTTTATACTTAGTCCTCAATAAATATAAATCCTAATCAGCATTCAAAAAAAATAACCATGTTAATATATTTACGCCCACTTTTTTTACAGTATCACAACGACTACCATTTTGAATAACTCCAGATCTGTGTAACACGTAGACAAAAGCTCATGATAATTACCTTACCACCAGTGTAAATGCTCAAAAACGTTCAGTACTATGTCTTTGCAAATACTGGTAATCATACATCCCTGATTTCATCTTCTAATCATCCATTTTTAATAGTTTATATATGTATAACTAATTCCTAACAAATCTCTATTACTTGTATGAAGGCAAGTAGTTAGAGTTCTGTTAGGAAGAGAAAGAATTCCTCAACCATTATCTATAATACAAATCAGTCACCAACTTAAGCCGCAGGAAGAGAAAGATTTGAACTTAAAATTAAATCTCTGACCGACGCCAACGTCGGCAAGAGGTGGTGGAATCTGTGAAATCAAATGCCTCTTTGACGCTTGAGGAAAGATTGAAACTGCAATCAACCACCAAAATGTACAGATGCAAAATATAAATAGAAAATAGACGAAACCAAGGAAGGAAATTGTTGGAAAACCATGTGCATATCAACACATAAACACGCAATTAGACTGTGATATTTTCATGCAGCATGCTTGTTTAACTTTAGAGGATGTTTTGTGATCTTGGTTTTTCACTGTGCAGTTTTGGGTGTTATAGGATTATCAAAACAACAAGTGGGAGTTAGTGTGCCAAATTCCCTCGAAATTGTTTTCAGAAACCTGCGATTTCAGAGATCATTTAAGACTTGTGGGGAAATGGGAAGGTGGACGAAGAACTGAAATCACTCACTCCAGCAAAGGTTTCTTGGAAGCACACCAAGAATACCACTCAACAAATAAGCTTAAACTTCTGATTCAATTGACTCGAACCAGGCAATTTCCCTCATATAATAAGGGTTATTTTTATCTTCAAAGGTCGACCTCGCTCTTCTTATTTTCAACCTATTGCCGACAAGGTTCGTATGCGTTTCTCGAGTTGGATGGGTTCTCTTCTGTCTATGTATGGGAGGCTACAGCTAATTAAAACAGTCATCTCTAGAGACTTGGGTTCTCAAGTTTATGAGTGGCCTGTCGAGTTGCTTCGTAGAATAGAGACTTGGTGCCGTAATTTTTTATGGTCAGGCTCCATTGATAAAAGAGGGGTGCCTCTAGTCGCTTGGAAGGACTGTTGTACTCGTATGGAGGAGGGAGGCCTTGGTTTAAAAAGGCTAAGGCTTGTTCTTCTTAATCGTTCTTTCATTCTGAAAAAAGTTTGGGAGGTTTATTCATCAACTTCAGCTGGTTGTTCCTTTATACGTAGTCGGTTTCGGCGAAATGGTAAACTGCGCACCTCTTATGCTTGTTCCTCGATTTGGCCTGGAATTAAGCGTTTTTGGGACCACATTGTTACAAATGGGCGCTGGATTATTGGTAATGAGAGTGCTATTTCCTTTTGGACAGATAATTTTTTGGGGCAACCGTTGGTAAATTTATTTGGCCTAAATAATGTTCTCGGTGAGCAGCTAAATGGGCAGGTAGCATATTTTATTAGGGATCAAGCTTGAGATTTTCCTAATCTTCTTCATCTCCATTTTCTGGCTGTATGCGACTTTATTGCTACTACCCCTTTTATCTCTTGATCATGCTAATGAAGATCAATTAATTTGGTCACCCTCTTCTTCTGGAGTTCTCACTGCTAAAGAGGCTTACAATTTTCTAAGGGAGCATTACCCGATTTTGGATTGGAGTAAATTGATTTGGTCTAAGTTCATTATCCCCCGTATGTCTTTATTGGCTTGGAAGGTTTTGAAAGGCCGAATTTTTTGTGAGTCTTTTTTGCAGCGTAGGGGCATCTCCCTTGCCTCGATTTGTTGCCTTTGTCATCACAATGAGGAGAGTCTAGATCATATATTTTTGTTTTGCTCATTTGCTTCTTCCATTTGGGCTCGTATGTGGAACTTCTTTGATCTCCATATGCCTCTCCCTAATTCAATTTTGGACCTTCTTATGAAGGGTCTTATGACAGGACGAAGTCAACAGGTTCATGATCGTTGGGTTTCTTGTTTTTGTACCACATTGTGGTTTATATGGCTTTCTCAGAACAAAATTCGTTTTGATGGAGTGGCGATTAATGTAAACCAAGTTTGTGATCTGATTCTGAACCACGTTCGTGATTCTAGTCGCCTTGCCTCTGGTTGTATGTTCAACACTGTGCAAGAGCTTTGTATTTTGAAGCATTTTGATGTTCGGTTTTCTCCCCTCCCCCGCCCCCTTTATTTTTTTGGGGGCGTTTGCCCCCCCCCCCTTTTTTTTTTTTTTAAGTTTTTTCTCGCGGTGCTTGGAAAAGTTCCACTAGTAAAGGTGGGTTTGGAGGTGTCTTTCATGACTATAAGGGAATGGTTCTTGGTGCTTTTTCATCCAATTTGGATATTCCAAGTTCAGTGGCAGCTGAGGTTATGGCAGTTATTCAAGCTATTGAGCTGGCTTGGGTTAGGGACTGGAAGCATATTTGGTTAGAAGTTGACTCCTCTTTGGTTCTTCATTTTCTCCGCTCTCCTCATCTTGTGCCATGGCAATTTCGGGTGAAGTGGAGAAATTGTCTGTTTCGTATCTTGCAAATGCAGTTCCATTCTTCTCATATTTTTCGTGAGGGTAATCAGGTTGCCGATGCTTTGGCTAATTTTGGGACGTCTTCTTCAAGCCTCACTTGGTGGGACTCTACTCCACCCTTTGCTCTTTCCCTTTCTGTTCGTGATTTGATGGGTTTCCCCAACTACCGTTTTGCTTGACTTTGGAGATTTTGCCAGGCTTGCAGTGCTGTTTGTTAGTGGGTTTGCACTTTAGTGGATTGAATATAGATCTTAGTCTGGGCCTAATTCCCTCTGATGGTTAGGCCGTAAGGAGGTCGATTAGATTCTCGTCTTCTTTCTTGATGGCTTTGCCGTAGGGAAAGGTAGCGGGTTTCGGACTAAGTAATATATTCATGTCTACTTTTACAGATGTATTTATTGAATCTAGGGGTACTAGGCACTCTTTTCCTTGTACACTGCGAAGTTTTTAATGAGGCCTCAGGATGTTGTATTCTAGTTACTTTCCTTGTACTCCTTTTGTTTGGCGATTTGTCAAACTTTTTTATTCAATAACTACATTTTTTTTTTTAAAAAAGGTTATTTTTATCTTACTTTTAATGACATGCTTATATGGTAAAGCTTTGAGCTTAACCTGCCACAACCCCATAATGATCACGTATCCACGGTAAAATCCCAAACAAAGGAACCAAATCAGAAATTTGAGGAGCATCAATTAATTAAAATTTTGAAGCAAATTCCCAAACATCTTCTTATATATCCATTCGTAGGTACATGTCTAGCTTAGTTTAACTAACCAAACTTCTTATGATGATACCTAAAAAAGTTATAAATTCTTAGTACTGTAGACTTGTCCAAATTGGGACTAATTTCGGAGATGTTGTTCGTAATATAGGACAATTGCCTAAATTTGGACTAATTTTAAAGATGTTATATGGTAATAGAGTATATATGTTTTGATATTTCTACTTTCCTATCTTTTGGTTTGCTTCCCCCTCAAGAAAAATACACTGTTTCTTCTTCTCCAATTCCAATTAGGAAAAGCGGAAGGCTACAAACTTGCACAATATAAATCATAGCCCCCAAAACATAAATTTTTTGGCGTGGAAAACAAGTACGTATATTTATTTCTTAACAAAGCATGGGTGAAATTGGCATGATGAATCAACTCCTGGCCAGAAGAAACACAAAGGAGTTCATGATGATGTTGATCGAACTACCCACCGACATTCTCCCCGACATCCTTTTCAGGCTGCCGTCATCATCAGCTTGTCGCATCCGGCGCATATCTAAGATCCTTCGGAACATAAGTGTCGATCCATCTTATGTTGCATTGTACACTTCGCGATTGCTGAATTCTGCTGCCAAATATGCCGCTCCGGTTGAAGTGCCTCAACTAATGCTTCTTACAAACTACTCCAAGCGCATTAGCGATTTTAATCCGTTCAGTGGGGATTATAAAGCATACCGTTTAACAACGTTGCAATCACTGAAATACAGCAAGTACAGCTTGACAAGAATCAGACCTTGTAATGCAAGAATTTTCTCCTCCTTTGGGGGGTATGGCTATGGGTGCCCAGTAGAGTTTGTTTATGGCAACTTGATTTTCATTGGACTGCGTGGACCTCGCCCATATCAATGCTACTTGGTCAATCTTCTAGGGGGAGAAGCACTAGAGCTCCCAATGATCCATGACAATGTTTCAACCGATCACAAAAAGTGGTTTGGCATGGGATTCAACAGTACAACTACCACTCACAAGATTGTTTGTGTTTCCGAAAGTGGACCGAATCGCGAAAGCCTTGTGGCCTACGTTTATACGTTGGGGGGAACAAGATCATCATCACAGACGACGTCTTGGAGACAAATACAATCAGTCCCTCCTTGTAAGCTGAGCAGCATGAACGTATCAGCATATGGACACATGCATTGGTTGACTGATGATCACCTACGGCCCAGAATTGTTTCTTTCGATTTCGAGAAAGATGAGTTCTTCTTGACCCCTAATCCAAAATTGGGGCACGATGATGTTTATGCAACATGCTTGCTTAACTTTAAAGGATGTTTAGCCCTTGTTTCATCTCAGCTTTTCGCAGTCGAGTTATGGGTGTTAAAGGATTATGAAAACAACGAGTGGGAGTTGGAGTGCCAAATTGACAAGAACCTGTTTTCAAGAAGAACAACGCGTAATGGACATGCTGCTGTTCAGAGATCATTTGAAACCTGTGGGGAATGGGAGCATGCCCTATTTTTTATGTCGACATTTTATCACCCATTCCATGTTTGGGATGCAAGAGATAACTCTCTGAAATACATACAACGTGATACGCTGTTGCAAACATTGTTTCCAAGCAAATTGAGTTCTGATCGTCGACTTTGGGATAAAGAAGCAGGAGGAGGACCGAATCTGAGCATCTTTAGCTATATTCAATCCCCGATTTCCTTAAAGAATTATGGCAATTTGGTTAAAAGAGCAGTTTCTGATACCGCAGGAACATGTACGTGGTATTTTGATTGAAATAAACTACATATTGGGGATTGTAACTTTGTTTGAGGATCAATAAATTGAATTTTTCTGGAGGTATTAATAAATTTATTAACAGTATAGAGCAGAAATCTTATTGACTTTGTGCACAAGTATATGCATTTGATTCGTTAACATATTCTCAAAGCAAAAAGTGAGAGACCTGGTCTTGAGATAAAACGTGTTGGAACTAGACCAAGAGGTTGCGAGTGGCCTCTTAAAAAAATTACAAAAAAATAGCCAGCCGTTTAATCCGAAACAAAACCAAATGCCTGATAATGTAGTCAGTAATTGGTGTATTCCGACTTACCAAAGAGACCTAAGTGATTTACACAACTAGGCGATCCGAAACATAACAAGAAACTCCTATATAGCCGAGATATTGAAGAAAGCTACACACATGTACATTAGAGCATCTCCCAAGGGACTTTGGTACTATTGTGAAGTAGTACTGCTGCTATATAAGACTGCTCCATTAGAGCATCTCCAAGGGACTTTGCAAATGGCTCTACAAACTTAGTTGAGCAATCAGAAGCTTTGATATGCAGTTGGAACTGGAGGATGAGAAAAATCCGACCAACTACGTACTACTCAATCAGAAGCTAGGCTTTTTCAGTAGCTACTCACTCGGAAAATATTCTGCTTGTGAAGATAAAACTACTCAATTCTTTCCAATGGATGACTCAACTCAAGAAAGCAAAAAGCACAACAAAAAATTACTTAAAACATCGACTGTTTTATTTTTCAGAGAAATGACGAAGAAAGCTACATTTATTCATCAAGGTTAGAAACCCGGCTTTTGCCAGGAACTAGACATCGTAAACATCTGTTCAAGTTTCTTTTATCCATATTAAAGCTGAGATGGTAATCACAACGTCTACAGAGGATTCTTCCGAATGTTCCTTCCTTGACATGTTACGACTGAGAGAGATATTAGACGGAGTCTTGTGGTTCATTAACCAAAATTTATACCCTGAGCAAGAGGTAGTTCACTCCCATAATTGATTGTACTGCAAGGATAAGAATTGTTTGAGTCATTTATGAAATAACCATAATAGAGTTAAAGCTCATCGCAATATTTTAGACAGGATTCAAGCATACATATGCTTGATGACAACTTACCATGTTGAACGTCTCATGTATTGCTTCCAGGAGTCACTCCCTGCTTCACGACCACCACCAGTAGCCTTTTCTCCACCAAAGGCACCACCAATCTCAGCTCCATTAGTAGGTATGTTCACATTCACTATACCACAGTCACTACCATGTGGCCTGCATCATATTTCAATGAACCCCAATTAACACTGTAATTTTGAATCTCTATTTTTCATAAACCAATGCCACTTTCTCGGGTCATTCTCGACTCTACACTCACCCAATCCATTTGAAAATAGTTTCTGGCTTGCTTGTGAAGATTGAGCTACTCAATCCTTGTGGTACTGAATTGTTCAGTTTAATTGCTTCTTCAAGAGTCTGCAGATTTTTCCACAAAAGGTCACAAGTGTTATATAAGAACAAACACATAAAAAGGAATAATATAAGACATGTTTCTTAAGTTACACTACCGTAATCTTCATCACATATAGAACTGGCCCGAACAATTCTTCTTTCACCACAGCAGCATCAGAAGAAATCTCTACAATTGTCGGTTGCACAAAATTTCCATCTGACTCTACTACCGATCCGCCTGTAAGGATCTTTCCTCCCTGAATAAGCAAATTACAGTGTGTAAGACATGAGGATCCTTTTTCCTCTTGTGTGTTTGCACGGTTGTACATGCTTCTCCAAGAGATGCAGTACATACCTGAGATTTTATGGTTGAAATCCCCTTCTCAAAATTCTCCCTTGAAGTCTTTGTATGCACCGGTCCGACTAGAGTTCCCTTCTCCAAAGGATCCCCAATTTTGACCTGTTTGTACACTCCAACTAGTTGATCCAAGAAATTTTTATATACGCTTTCGTGAAGATACTGCACCCCAACAAAGCCATATCCATATGCAGAAAGTTGTACTTTTTTAGTTTCAAGAAGAAGAAGCAAAGGCAAGCAAACAACGATGCAAGTAAATTTGACTTCAATAGCTACATCAAATAAAAATAAATACTTACCAACCTACGGCATGTTGTGCAGCGCTGACCAGCAGTACCAACAGCAGCAAATAAGACAGAACGCACTGCCAGGGTAACGTCCGCATCATCCATAACAATTATGGCATTGTTCCCACTTAATTCAAGTAAGCATTTACCAAACCTCTCACTGACAATTTGTTGTACCTTTGAGCCTACCTGCATTTGGTAAAGTGGGAGATAAGCTTGTCATGATGGCGACTGGAGAAAAGCAAGAATGTTAAAAGGCACACAAATGAGTGAGCACTTTTACCTTTGAACTTCCAGTGAATGAAACCAGGGGTATCCGGGTGTCTTTTGCTATTGCTTCACCAATTTCAGCTCCACCACAGAAAGAGGTGAATATAGCACCTGGCAAGTTATTTTTCGCAAGAACCTCAGCAACTAACTTTGTCACAGCAAGAGTTACCAATGGAGTTGTTGGTGCACCCTTCCTATAATACATAAGACATCGTCAGTGACCAATCTAGTAATATAATATGGATGAAGAAACTCCATATTATTAGCAAATGAGGGATTGTTTGTTTAGTGATGTTTTTTTTTAGATATTTTTAGTACAAGTCATTGTTTTTTGTTTTTTTTTGTTTTTTTTTTTTTTTTTTTGTTCGGTTTGTTTTTTCTCCCCCCCCGGGGGGGCGTTTACCCTCCCCCCCCACCCCCTTCCCCCCCGCCTACCGCCGCGCGGCCTCCCCTCCCAAACCCCCCCACAAAGAAAGAAAAACTGTTGGAAATATTGCAGCTTAAAACTCATAATGTATTCAATTGGGCATCTCAAGCACAGAGATGACTGCAAAAGTGAGTGCTATGTGTAATCTTGCAGGCTTGAGAAGACAAAAGACAACGCGAACGTACCAAGAACAGCACACGGGAAATTGAAAGCAGTGATGACGCCAACTATCCCCAGTGGATTCCAGACCTGTGATGGATGGCGGTTAAATGCATTGTTAATTATGGCATAACCAAACTCAAACATGTAAAAGCAGAGTGTCAAAGTTCTAATAATATAAAAATGATCAAGGTAAGATCTGGTAATGCACCTCAAACATCATATGATTTGGACCTGCAAACACGACAGGCAGACGAGGCTAATTAGCCTATTATATTTGATTCCAAAACTTCAAAACAAAGATAAAGTCTGAGCTCACGTTCTGAAGGTATAATAGACCCATTCAGTTGCCGGCTCAGTCCAACAGCATAATCACACATATCAATGACTTCCTGCAAATATTAGATCAAAAGTTATTTTAAATCAGATTACCACAACAACAAGGGTCACTGCAAACTCCACTTGAAACTTAAGACAACAATAGCGAACAGCACCAGAGCTCATTCACTAGTTAACAGATGTATCAGATAAGAAAATGTGATTAAAGGTTCATACCTGAACTTCCCCAATTCCTTCAGGAAGTATCTTTCCCATCTCGAGAGACACAATCTTCCCCAGCTGCTGCAATTTCTCTCTTAACGCGTCCCCTATCTGTCTCACAATCTCGCCTCTCTTCGGTGCCGGGAGCTACAAAAAGATACAAACTTTTCAATCAAAAGAACAAAGGCATGCGTAAAGTAAACAAATTTCTTCCACAGAGGTGGAAAAGATAAATGTGTATAAAAAAAAAGGAAGAAAAAAGGAAAAAAAAAAAATTAAATTTCTTCCCTCTCTCTTCCTCCTCGCTCCCCCCCCCCTCTCCTCCCCCTCCTTATAACCCCCTTTTATATACACTCTTTTCTATAAAAAAAAAAAAAAAAAAAAAAAATAAGAAAAAAAAAAATTATTGCTTTTATTTTTTTGATTTTTATTTTTAAATTTCATCAAATAAATTATCTAATTTTAATATAAATATATTTAAAAAAGAAAATTCAAAAACTAATAAATAGAAATATAATATTTATAAAAAAATTTATTAAAGGTTTTTGTTTTTTTGTTTTTTTTTTTTTGTTTATTTTCTTATCTTGTGTTGGTTAAAATAACAAATAGATCACTCACCAATGATCAAAATGGAGATCAACGACGAGTTGCATACTGTACCTGATTGTTAGAAGGGTTGACAGTAGAGATTACTGGGCCACTCGCCTTCCACTTGCCATTGATGAACCCACCGGGATTCTCGGGGCCCAGGCCGATCTCGCTCAGAAACTCGTACTCCTTCTTGGCAAAACCCATGTCTGCAAAATTCATCATCTTTGTGTTTTAGGATCCATTTTGCATCGAAACAAACCAACAAAACTGAAAACTGAAAACCAAGTACAAAGAACAAGATCAAGATGAACATGCCAGTGTACATATGAATTGTGTGATGATCAAGTGATTGAAGATCAATTACCGACGAAGTCAAGATGGTGTTAGGATTGGTGTTAGCGGAAATGACGAGGAATGGGATTACGATGGAAGAAATAATTGAATCAGTGGAGTGTGGAGTAGCAAATTTGCTTGTTTTTTTGTAGAGAGCAATGGAGAAGAGTGCTGAAAAGGCACGTCACGCCGTAGTTATATAACATCGTTATCTTACTACTTTCGACACATGGCAAAGCACAAACGTGAAGAACTCCAGTGATTGTCACATGCCAAAGTATAGCGAGTTCATTCACCAGACATTTTTCAACGCAAAAGTTGCAACATACGTGTAATTTACTCATATTATAAGATGTGTTCGCTATATCACATAGCGTATGGAATCAAGTAACAAACAAAATCCTAAAATCCATTATGACCAAATATCAGACATGATAATGTAAATGAAAATATCAGACATGTAGCCTATACAAGGATAAGCAAGTTTTGGAAGCAAGATCTTGTAGCACTTGTTAATGAGGCCCTATCAGTTAGTATTGCACGCAAGCAATCAATTCATAGTTACGTTATGGACACTCATGCAATTAGATATGGATTGCTCATCATAGACTAACTTCATCTGCCATCCCCAAGTATAATAAGGGATAAGCACAACACTACTACTGTCAATCAGTCAGTCTTATACTTTAGAGTTTGCTTCATTGCTAATTTTAGGCTTATATCTGTACCGTTTTAAATGGCTAAAAAGTAATCAAATTTGTGATAATTCGGAATAATCTTGACCAACTAAATTAATCTCGTGTAATTGGTTTCGGGATTTCAGTTAGTAAAGGCCAGAGCTTGGCCCATTTAGTAGGCTAATTGAGGCCCAAACCATTTAAATTTCCCAACAAACACTATGGATTTTTTGGGACCAAAATTGTATCAACTGCTACGGTACGCGCGAGTATTGACACGGCTTTCTGCTCCTCCTTCCTCCATTGCCAGACCTGAGAAGCTACGAAGAAGCTTCTTCTCTTTTGTTCCTCTTCTTTAGCACTCTTTCTCTCTCTACCCAGAAAGAGTGCTAGAGCTCCTTTCTCTCTCTACCCCACAAAAAGGTACCTTCCCCTTTCCTCAATCACTTCCAATTTCGTTTGTAAAGATTCGAACTTTCATCTGCATCCCAATTCAATTCAGAAACCCTAGGCTTGATTGAATTGGGGCTTATATCGATCGTCGTCAATTTCGAGCCGTGGGCTCAGAAAGTTGGGGTCTTTGGATCGGGGGAGGTCTGGTGGATATACCATGATCGAACCCAAGTGGTTTTTTAGGGCGAAAAGCTCCCAATTTCGTGGGGTTTTCAATGGAATTTGTGCTCTAGTGCTGTTCTTCTTGTTCTACAGCCAGGAGAGCTTTCTCGGAAGCAACTCTCTTCTGGGTAGCTCGCATTCGGTTCTGCCTCCTCGTTGGAGCTCCAAAGTTAATGGCTTTCGAAATTCGAGTAGTGGGATTGAAATTATTCGCAGGAGAGTTGCTGAAGTTGATGTTAGTTTGTCGAATTATAGTGTCAGCGTTAATGGGTCGGAGGCCAATGTATTAACAGCGAAGAATCCTGAGTTATGCAACGGTTTGTTCGAACACAAAGGTTTTCGGAGTAAATGTGAGTTCTTGATTGCCAATCCGGAGTGTAATGCCGGGGGATATCTGAATTACATTTACTTCTTTTACTGTGATTGTGCGAAAATTAGCATTTTGGGTTATTTAGTGTTGGCAATTTGGTTGGCTGCTTTGTTCTATCTGTTGGGTAATACTGCAGCAGACTACTTTTGTTGTTCTCTGGAGAAGCTTTCGGGTCTGTTGAAGCTGCCGGCGACTGTGGCGGGTGTGTCTCTGCTTCCGCTTGGGAACGGTGCTCCGGATGTGTTTGCCAGCATTGCTGCGTTTGTGGGCAAGGATGCAGGTGATGTTGGTCTTAATAGTGTGCTTGGTGGAGCTGTTTTTGTTACTTGCATTGTTGTTGGGACTATATCTTTATGTGTTGCTGATAAGGGGTTTAAGATTGATAAGCAATGCTTTATCAGAGATATATGCTTTTTCCTCTTTACTGTTTTGGTACTTGCCTTCATTTTGATGGTTGGCGAGGTTACTGTTGTGGGTGCTATATCATTTGTCTTGATTTATGTGATGTACGCGGTTGTGGTCGCTGCAAATGAGATTTTGAGGAAACATGTTCGGAAGTTAAGGTTAGATTCTGTTACACCATTGCTACCGGTCAGAGGAAGTATATTTGCTCAAGGAAATGATGATGATGAATCTGTATATGCTTCCCTCCTCGAGTCTGAATCTGATAGTGAGGTACCTCAGCTCCAAACTAAGTTGCCACAGTGGATGTGGGCTTCAAATGTGGCAATTTATTCAAATCAGCATACAAAGGCGAGTGCAGACAGCCCAAGATCATTGTGGGGTTGGAATGAGGAGGAAGCAACAAGTGAGGAAAACACTTCCTCTTTTAAATGGTTATCATTGTTGGAGATTCCATTGACGCTGCCGAGACGGTTGACAATCCCTATTGTTGAGGAGGATAGGTGGTCCAAAGGGTATGCTGTTTCCAGTGCTGTATTGGCTCCCATTCTTCTGGTAGTTCTATGGAACACCCAAGAAGATGTGGGATCTCTGAGTAAAAAAATTGCCTGCTTCATAGGCTTTCCCTGTAGTTGTGTCTTCGGCATTCTTGCATATCTACACACCCGAGTCGACCAGCCTCCTCGCAGATATTTATTTCCGTGGGTTTTAGGTGGATTTTTTATGAGTATCATATGGTTCTACATTGTTGCAAACGAGCTTGTGGCATTGCTGGTGGCATTAGGCGTAATCTTTGGTATCAATCCATCAATCCTTGGATTGACTGTATTAGCATGGGGCAACTCCATGGGTGATTTGATGTCGAATGTAGCACTGGCAATGAATGGTGGAGATGGCGTACAGATTGCAATGTCAGGATGTTATGCAGGGCCTATGTTTAACACACTTGCTGGCCTGGGGATGTCAATGCTGCTTGCAGCTTGGTCGAAAAGACCGGAACCTTACATAATTCCCAAAGACAGTAGCCTGTTTTTCACTATGGGATTTCTGATATTGGGGCTTATGTGGTCACTTGCTGTGCTACCCAGGAACGGCATGCACCCTAACAAGATCTTAGGGCTCGGCCTTATAACGATCTATTTGATATTTCTGTCCCTTAGGCTAGGTACATCAATGGGAATGCTGTCACTTGTAAATCTATGAGGAATACATCTTTGGTTGGTTACGAGCAAAAACTTGTGTAATGTACAGCGCTGAGTCAGAGTGGCAGTATCAATGCCATAAGTTTATGTATTGCAGCAATGTTAGCTGATACTGAATTGTTGTCCTAGATAATGTATTACATGTTCCATGTTGATATAAAATAGAAAGAAGATTTTGTTATCATTATTTGAGTTGTTCCATGTTTTAGATGCACTGTTTCCAAGTTTGCTTGTTTGAAGAACTGGGAACTGAGACTACACCACCACGAGATTCTGTTAAATGCTGGAGAATTGGTTTCACTTCATAATGAATGTGTGTCATCCAAGAGGGAAAAATATAATCAGTATAGTAAAAGTTGTCCACAGTGTTGCATCTTCACAGAAAAGTGAAATTGTAATCTTTTGTACAAACTATGTGAAGTAGTATATCACCAATTATAAATCAGAGTTACAGGCATACCTTCCAATATTTAACAAATGAATTTCCAGTTTCTACAGGTTGCGGTAACTAGAAAGCTATCCAGTAAAGTTCAAAACAATCCGGGGAAAAACGAATAAATGAGGAACTAACACAGGGCATTAAGCTTTAGCAGCATCCTAATGCAGAAAATTGAACTGCGCCGATGTCGTGTTTGAATTTCAAAACCAAGAAAAGCTTCTCTTTAGTATTAAGATTCACAATACTAGCACCTGGTGGATTCACCATACATGTAATCAAGAATGGCGATGACTCCGATAACGAAAGCTTGATCCACGCCTGGTGCCACCACAACATGGTACAGATCCTTGCTTGCCATCAACTCCTTCACCCCTATCTGCATTTTTCATAACCAATACCAAAATCTACCCATTAAACATTTCGGTAGCAATTAGCACACAAATAAAGTTATACATTCATCATGCTTGATATGAAATAATTACTTGTGCCATTGTGTTGCCTGAAGAGTCAAGAATGCTGCAGTCTTTATCAGGAAAGTAGCCCTTGATCTCAAAGTCCCAGCCTTTGTTTTGCCTTTCTTTTGTGGTGATTCTAATTGCTTGAGTTCTTGCCAAACATGAGTTTGGCTCTTTCAAACAGAAAACCAACTGATCCTTTGATCCTTCATAATCCAAAGCATACCCTTTCCATTTCCTGTAAATGCTTAGGGCCTCAACCATTGCTCCCTGCTATGCATTATACAAAAAAACACATGCGTTAATGAATACTAATTAAGTACCCCCCAACACCTCTCCATGAACACATGCCACAACACAAAACAGAACACATTTTTCTTATACATAGATGCATTCTTGATTGGAATTCTATATATACCTTTCGACGAATGAGAAGCAAGGCGTCTCCATCACCGTCCCTCAGAATCAACTCGTCTTTTCTCCCCTGAATTCCACATCCATCAACCCTGAAAGCTACTTTCTGACTACAATCTGTGACCACAAAACCACCTCCATTTGTTACGTGTGGCCTACGCCTTACTACAAGAACAGCCTGAGAAGATGAACAATACATCTTGCTAATTACAGGCTTCATCATACTGGTTTTTCCTGCCATCAATCTTAATTCTTCTGCTATCTCCTCTAAAAAGTTCGATCCCACCAAATGATCACCAACTTCGAGTTTTTGATATTGTTCTGAAACGAGGGTCTTTTATACACAAAATATGAGACACAAACTCAGAAAAGTAAGCTAGATGCCTGATCTGGGGGTTTTCTACCTTCAAATGTTTGGCAAGTGTTGACTGCTGTGCGTATATATAAATCTACAATACGTATAAGTTCTTGGCTGAGAATAAGTTGCTTGTTGAAAGTGAGGAACGTTTTCAGCCAATGAAATCGGAGAGTTTTTGCGTGGAATCAACATGTTTCTGCCTTTGATGTACTTAAGAGGAAAATCAAGTTTCTTGATTTGAGTAAATCAGTCAAAGAATCCTTAATAGATTTCTTTTGTGAGTTTGGCAGCTCAAAGTCTTAAAAGAGAATATTTCGAAGTTGTGTGTGTATCAATCATTTTGAAAGAGGGCATTTGGGCACGTTGTTTCTCAAGCTTTTTCAATGAAGCATCTTTGTTGGAGTTGAACTGGACTGCAGTTTGAATATTCATGTAATTCTTAGGGATTAAGCAAAGGATGATTCCAGTATTTCTTATAAATTGTGTTTAGTTTTCGAATATAGTTGTCCCTAAAACAAGGCTTCAGACTATGTTTAAGGTCGTTCTTCATCTTCCTGACTCATGTGATCTTTCATTAACTCAACCATTTCCCGAGATTGACATGATTAGCTTCAATATTTTAGCATGTTTACTAATTTGTAACCGAAATTAAATTAAAGAGTTGGATTCCAATAACAAAGTTGGATTTCAAAAATGACAAAATAAGTGAGGTTCACACAACATAAAAAAAGAGTTCAACTAATTATGTCTTAGTAAACATTTGGTAAACATTTGGAAAAACCAATTCCTATAACTTTTTGTTACAAGCACAAGGTTACATCACATTCCAAGGAAAGTAACTTATAAACATGAAAACTATAAAATCAGTTTTCAGAAGAAAAATTTCAAACCGTTTATGCATGTGAATGGCCAAGTTATAACTTATACATAATCTCCTTTTATCAACACTTCAAAATAACTTTTTAAAATCAACAGTACGAAAATCGCTCACGTTTACATCAATCAACGACTAACCTTCATATTGGTCTCTCCCAATTAGACATCTTTCAGTTCATCACACTAACCCACCAAGACACCTTTTGCGCCCAGCATTCATTCCTCCGGTAGACACTCTTGAGCCCAATGCCACCACAATTACATCTTTCTGATTTCCCTTTCTGTTTTGTGCTACAGGCTATTTGACAAAGGTGAATAGAAGAAGGAGTTCTTTTGGGGCAAGAGCATACTTACCAAACAAGGTGACTGAAAGGCTGCACACGTGTCGAATTTTGCACGGGCGAAAAATAGCAAGGCACAATGATTGCAATTTAACAATCTTACTACCCCTTCCATCTTCACGACAACACCGGCGCACGTTAGCATCCAATGGGAGGAGAGTGCGCCTTGGGCTTTGTGTAGCCCAGTGGGCCAGGCCCACTCGACATGCTATCAGTGACCGCTCTTTTGCCGTAGTACTTTGGGAAAGAGCAGCAATTTTCATCGACTTATTGAATGATCTGTCGCTTCATCCGGGCCCCACCCCAAGGGCCCATCATTCAATAAACCACTAATGGGCCCACCTATTTCCCTCTAAAAACCATATGCTCACGCCCTACAACGGCGCGTAGGTTTCAAAAATATGTTGATACCCCGTACGGAAGCCTCAAAGCTTAGTTAATTCGTTTGCTTAACTAATCGATTTGATTTAATCTGTTTGTTTGTGCCTTTTCAATTTTGATATCATCCTACAGTCATAGTTTAATATAATCTAATAAGAGGGAGTGCAATTCTAATACGGATTTGAATTGAGTTTTTGAATACAATGCTCTAATCAAATTTAGATAAACTCAAATTAGTAGTTTATTTCTGTAGAAAGGAGAAGAAATTATGTTAACACATTGTAAATGTTACGTAAAGTAACTTGTGTCTCCTTGTTATATACGTGTTAAATCAACGTATTATTATTATTTTTTCCAAACGATCAAGTCCACGTACTTATTGAACCACACATACTTTGCATATAGAAAATAGTGGCTTACAACTTACCTTGTTGGATCGTGAATTTAGCAATGATGAGAATTAAATCTTCCTAATTATTTGCAATAATCGATTTGATGTTAGCATGTGTAGATTGGGAATGGGACGGGACATTGGACCATACTCAATAAGCTCCCTGAAGAACAGTGATTTATGCATTTTTAGAACCCACAAGGTCAAGCTTTGGATACCTATTTCTACAAGTGTGGGAATTTAAATTTGATGTTTGTGTTGGAATATTTGTCATTAATGGGCCAGCTGTGTCTGAGCTTATTATGTACCATTGTTGTTAACTGATGATTTAGCTGGAAAATTCAAGCCCAAATTCAAACTCTGCCTGCAGGTTTGGGTCATGTGGTTAAATTCAGCTTAAATAATTTTCTGACTTGTACCTGACAATGCAGGACACCATGCTTTGTGGGTAGGAAATAAACTATGGGAAATATCTTTGGTGTCAAAGAATATTTCCACTATTAAAATGTACTCTGAAATAGATGTTGGGTAAAAAACACTATTACAATTTACAACTAGTATTGGATAGACAAACTCACTGTCTGTAGCTCATTTGCAGTAAAATTTTATCAGCCGCAGTGAAAGGGAACTCAAGAAGAATTTATTTTCACTCTTTCCATAACAAGCTTTAGTAGAGCTGAATAAAAAGTAACCACCAAACTAATATTAATCTTCTTCTACTTATATAGAAAATTTCAAAGTGTAATAGTCATTGCAATAATGTACCCTCTAGTAATAAATCAACATGAATAAAGAACCAAAGTAGTTCTTTTAATTCGATACAAATGCTGATATCACAATTTCAATCTTAGCAACTAAATATGACCAATGAAATATAATGTATTTACGATTAACAGAGTTGAAATTCACAGATTAACTGAAATCACATCGAAATGTTTAACCCAATTGACATTTTCTAGCAAGCACCCTTTCCAATGCACTTAACAATTGAAACAGTGTCTTTACGTTCTCATTGTTTGTTGAGATCAACCAAAAACTGGGCAACAAACCGAATTAACCCCATCTACTTGGAAAGAGTTAAACCAATTAACCCCATTTGTTGTTGTACAAGGTAAAGATAGTTTTGACACTTGGAGTCATTGACGTGAAGTTTTACCCAGATGGTAGTTGTTCTCAAAATCAGGGCTGATTTGTCCCAAAGTCTCTGTTCTCCCCAAACGTCCTACGCAGCGGTCACGTGCGGTCTGAGGTACTTACCATCGTGCTTTTCGCTTCTTCTCTGCAAATCTGCAACACCAACACACAAAACACCAAAATTAAAGCAAAAGAAAATTACTTATTTTTCTCTGTAAACCAAACTCCAAAAGTTTACTCGAATTCGATCAAAATCCCTCAACTTTGCCAAATGCGTTCGTACACACACTTGCAGTTTGCAGGCTTTTTCCACAGCCGTCTTTACTATTACCACTATCAAAAACAATAGTATTTATTTACTCACTCGAAATTATTACCTCTGCAAATTAGCCACCAACCGTGCAGTTGCCTCGAGAAGTTGAAATTTGAAAAACCATCTTTTCTTTTTAGCTCTTTTGTGCAAACATTCATTCATTTGCATTCAATCAATAAATACCCCCTTCATTATTTGCTTGTTTTAAACAAAACCCAGTTTAAAGTTTCAACCTTTTTCCATTATTTTCCATTAATCCCCTGCAGCATTTATGCAGTGTACAACTCCTCCATTTTCCTCTTCTGGGTCGTAATTATCCTTGTCAGAGACAGTAATTACTGCTTCTACCACCAGGCTTTTTGTATTCCATTTCAGTGAGTCCTCATCTCACCACCTACCTTCATCTTTCATTTGCCGCTTCTCTGATTTTTCTTTTTTGCTTTTTTCACCCGCCATTAAAGCTCTGCTTTGTGAGTGAGCTCTGTGAACACTAACTACTTCTCTGCTGCTGGCATTACTTTTTACTGTCTTTTCTTCATTTGTGGGCTGACTTCTTAACTTCTTGTGATTTCAACAACTGGGTTTTGGCCACTAATGGCAGCTCCCTCTGGCTGCTCTGCCTCGATGCCGTCGCTGCCGCCGCCGTGCCCCAAGTCGCCGCCGCAGTATCCAGATTTGTATGGGAAGCGCAGAGAAACCGCTAGAGTTCAAATGCTTGAGAGGGAGATTGGTTTTCTTGAGGTACTTCTGGGTTTACAGTTTCAAACTTTTTAAATTTTACTTGGCTTTTCACTGGACTAGATTTACTTGTCATTTGAGTTGAAAAAATTGAAATTTTGAATGTCATTATCAGTTGGGTTAACATGGTAACTCTTTAAGTGCTTTCTGTCTTTTCTAAGTATTCTTTTTGGATTTAAAAGCTGTTGTTTTTCCTTAGCTGGAGTGAAAAAGATTGAACTTTTTCTTTAATTTTGATTAGCTTAATTATGTGGAAAGTGAAAAGCCTCGGTTTTTCGTTCTGTCATATATGACCATGACTAAGAAAATCTCCTCTAAAGGGCGTTGTGTTCATAAAGCAGGACAAGATGCTGGTTTAACACTTTGCTTAAAGTTAAAGTTAGATATGAAACTGATCATTAAAAGTAACTTATTTTTTAGTGTAACCTAATTTGTATAAATTATGTCAGTGTGTATGACTGTTCTGCTTGACGGACTAATTAAATAAGAAGCTTCAGACCTCTAAATGCCTTGATGGAGTTTTACTAGGGTATCCGATTCCCATTCCCGATTTCCATTTCCGATTCCCTCTTTAAGTAAACATGCCATGAGTGTGGTTAGCTTTATTTAGAACCTGAATTCCCTACCTTCCAGTAGCAGGCAGAGTGGATGATGGAACTCTGTCAACTACTACTGGGACCTGGTTTTCATAATCTTCAACTGCGCAGAGATCAAAGTTAGCTTAAGTGATATCGGATTCGAATTGGAATGTACAAAAGTACGTGATTGTGTTTTTTGCTCTAGTGGCACTTTGTACATCCAAAAGCATTTATCAGGTTTCCATCAACTGCATTTGGTGCCCAGTTTGTCTTTAACATAACAAAATAACAACAATCGAGTCCGTTCACAAATAGGTAGCGAAAGTAAGATGTTTCCATGTTTATCGAATATCTATAACAAAGATCTTAATCAATCATATCAAGTTTGCAAGCAGAAGTTAGTACTGTTCACTTGATTGTATAATTTTAGATCCTATGGAGCTCATAATTCACCATTCACTCCTCTGTGTAGGAGGAACTAAAATCTGTTGAACGTCTTCCACCTGCTTCCAGATGCTGCAAAGAGTATGTCACTGTTTCTATTACCTTGTAGGGCATCTAGTTTTAAAATTAAATCGGACTGAAGATATTTCAAACTTATATGTTTCCGACATTTAAGAACAAGACAGTGCTTCCATGCATAGGTGTTAGTTGGCTGATATTTGAGTGAAAATGATCTTTTTTCAGGATTGCTGATTTTGTGGTTGCAAACCCTGATCCGTTAATACCTACGTAAGCTCTATGTCCTCATACTTGTTTGGAAAAGTCTATTGTGCACTCTGTACATTATCATCATTAGATTTTCTTTCTTTTTTTAGCAGGAATCGGAAGAAACGCAGGTCATGTCGCTTCTGGAAATGGCTATGGTACCATACTTTTTCTTGCTTTTCAAAATGTTATGTTAGCGTATGAGTTTGCATGCTTGAATTTGTTTCGCGGCTCCTGATAAGATGAAATCAAGTTCGTACTAGACAGTGACAGCATTGACAAAATAGTGGAAACAATGCATAAACATTTCAACTATCTGTCACTAACAACTGTAAAATTGGTTGTGATCGGAGAATTAATATTATTCATTGTTGCAAACATGTTTCCTTTCACAAAGACTTCTAACTTTTCAAAGATCAAGCAGACAATCTTGCTATAAAAAGACTCCTCTCCTTCTTGTTACTGGTGCAATTACTTATTGGCTATAGAGGTGGGAAAAAGAATATTTTGTTATGTGGTGCTAGTTTGTTATGTGGTGCACTTCTACAATAACTTAACTGACCTTTACAAGTAGCTACGATAAAGTTTGATTTGCTCATGAGCATGATCACTAAGTAGGCTTTTTCTTCTATGATTCACTTCCAAACTTGACATAAGTGTGTTTGTCCTACAGCGGAATGCCTTGCTTTAGCTGCTCTTGGATTTGCTGCTGCTGCTGCTGCTGCGATGGGTGCTCTCGTCACCTAGAAATGCCACGGTGCTCTAACTGCAGTACATATAGCTGTAACCCGTGCGCCTGCTGTTCAATACCTAAGTGGCGATGTAGCTGTTCGTGTCCCCGGCCCACTTGTTGCAAAAGTACTTCATGCTGCAAAAATACTTCATGCAGCGAAAATTGTTGCACTTGTCCATCGTGCTCATGCCCTGATTGCTCTTGTAGCAATTGCTGCATATGGAGATGCTCTAGGCCAAAATGTCCAAAGGTACGGCCTTGTTGCTGTTGTCGAATACTGTGCTGTAACCCTTGTAGTATATGTTTGTAGTATCAAACGCTATTTTCTATCAAAGCTTTGTTTTTCAACCCGGGTTTCTGGTTTAACTAGTCTAGAATTCTGCAAATATTGAGCTGTGAAGCAAGTTTCAAAGTATTGATCTCTGGATAGTTGGCTCTCCTTATGTGTTCTTTTAATACGAGGGAGTTTCATGTGGTCCTGGTGGTTTATAAATTTATTATATGCAAATGCATAATATAAAAACAAAAACAATTTATATAATCTAGATGAATGAGGCCAGGGCTCATTCAATTGGTCCGACTGAAAACGACCTTCAGAGGATCTGAGTTATTCAGATTCAAAAGATTTTTCCGATAATCCAGTAGTGGTCCATAAGCAAGTTGCAGTGGTTCATGTGAAACCAGAAATAAATTTCATCCACACTGAAGACCGTGCCAGAAAAGTGGACATGTTCTTTGGTGTTACACATTCTTTTTCTCTCGTTTTACTGCTAAATACCTTTCTCATTGTGACATATATTCATCTGTAGCAATGAGAGGTTTATGTGTGTATATCACCGGTGATCGCGTCATTTTCTCCAAAAATTTCGAGTAGACGAAAACGACTGAAGCAATGCCTTAAGGAAATGTTGCAACTGGAACTATATGTAAGCAAACTCCACTATGCAATTAGCATGTGGGTGTGCCATAAACAAGGCATACCTATGAACTTGGTATGTCATTACCCTATTACATTAGTTTCTCTACCCAAAAGAAATTTCCAGCTCCTTTTATCCACCTACTCACACCAAACATTTCAAACACTTGGGCTAATCTACACCTTTTTTCTGCAGAAACCCCAAAAGAACAAGCAACACACTCTAATCTATCAACTGCGTCCATGCAAACGAAACTGGGCTCTTCACTTGGTGTTGTTGGTTTTGCCACACAATTGAACCAAATTCTGACCTTGCTGTCTTGTCTGCTGCTTTGTTATCCAAGAATGTGACTGTGTACCTCTGCTTATCTCCCACATTCTTAAATGCAAGCCTTGTGGGCTTCACCACAGTCCTCACCATCGACGGCCCCGTCACGGCTACCCGGTACACGGACCCGGCGGCCCCGACGTTGGTCAATTCACGAGTGTATCGCACGACTCGCTTGTTCCCGAACACAACCGAAAACGAAGGGTAGTTGAGCTGCCCCGGGTCCGAAAATTTCCTCGAGCATGTTACATTGGGCCTCTTCACTATGGCTTGAACACGGTCAATAGTGTAGTCCAAGGCGCACAAAAATGCAATGTAGTCATCCGGTGCTATGTCGTAAACCAGACCGGGGGAGAGGGCCTTCTGCGGGGCGACATGGCCGGAGCCATGCGCCCACGGGTTCGACAATGCGCCTTCGGCAGCGTCACGGAGAGGGGCCTCGGTGTTGTCATGAGTGTAGGCCGTGGTCATCAGTGCGGACTTCACAGCACTTGGGCTCCAATCTGGATGGGCCGCTTTCAGCAATGCTGCAAGTCCACTGATGTGTGGGCATGACATTGATGTACCTAAACAAAAAAACAACACAAAGAAATTTGAGTCAAAACTGACAATGGTCAACGTCATCAACGGTAAATGATCAATCACCAGTACGAATCTAGCCGTTACCTGACATGATGTTGAACTGCGCCTTCCTCGTGTCCTCCTCGAGACCGGTGGGCCCAATGGCATCGGACCACGCAGCCAAGATGTTGACACCTGGACCAATCACGTCCGGCTTCAAGATCTGCGGCGTCACCAGATTGGGTCCCCGCGAACTAAACGCCGCCACCACCGGAGACGGCCTGACATTTAACACCGTCCCGCCGAAGCTAATCACAGCCGTCGGATTCGAATCGTGCAGCGCATACATTCTGATCTGATCGCCGACTTTCCTCCCGACTGCCACCGCCGGCAACAAGTGGCTGTCCGCCACCAATTCCTCGCCGCTCGCGGCGGTGTTGGCGATGATCATCCCAATCCCACCAGCTGCCCTCACGACCCCACCTTTCTCCACACGTGCGTTGATCCCGCGATCGCACACCACCACTTTCCCACGTACCAAAACCGGATCGAGAGAACCGGGCAAGCATAAATTACTCGAGCTGTTGGATCCTTTGTTGTAAACCAACTGAACCGGTTTGTTTCCCATTCCGTTACCGCTATACAGCGACACGCCAGCGAACCGGTTTTTGTTACCGAGAACCGCGTAAGCCGGAAAGTCCCGATCCAAAGTACCGGCCCCAACGGTCATAATCCACGGGGCGGTGTTGGCCAGCGAGGCCTTACTGGGCCCGCTGTTTCCGGCTGAGCAAGAGACGAAAATGCCCCTTTCCATCGCCGTGAACGCGCCGATGGCGATCGTGTCGCGGTAGTAAGGGGCGGAGCCGCCGCCGAGAGAGAGCGACAAGACATCGACGCCGTCGGCGATGGCCCGATCCATGCCGGCAAGGATATCCGCCCCGAAACATCCGGTGCTCCAGCAGACCTTGTAGGCGGCGACGCGGGCGTGGGGAGCCATCCCACGCGCCGTCCCTTGCGCGTAGCCGAGTAGGCTGGCGTTGGCGACGATGGAGCCCGCGGCGGTGCTGGAGGTGTGCGTTCCGTGGCCGTCGCGATCGCGTGGCGACTCCGCCTCGTTCGATCTCTTCAGGAATCTTCCGCCGCCGGAGGCCATGTGGAAGCCCTTCGAGAAGCTCCGAGCTCCGATTAGCTTCTTGTTGCAGAGACCCGGAGCGAAATCGGGGCCCGATTCGCAAGTGCCGCGCCACCGTGTCGGGATCTCGGGCATTCCGGCGTCGCCAAAGCTCTTGGACTCCGGCCAGATTCCGGTGTCGAGAACTCCGACGATGACGTCATTCGAGGCCTGGTTGAGCTCCGGGGTCGAGTGGCCGGTCCAGAGGCCGGATTCGACTTCGAGCCCGAGAAATTCGGGGGTCCGAGTAGTATGAAGAGTGTAAACCGAGTCTTCGTAAACTCCGATGACCGAGTCCGATTGGCGGAGCAATTCGGCCTGTTCGGGGTCTAATGCGGCGGCGAAGCCGTGGTAGGCGTCGGAGTAGGTGTAGAGGAGGGAATCGGCATCGGAGTCGGAGGAGAGGGATTGGAGGCTGGCGGAGTACCAGTCGTGGTGGGTCGGGTACGAATCGGGCTTCGAGTTGTGCTTCATCTGGACAATGTAAGTTTGTTTGGCGGCGGCGGATAGGCACGGGAGGAGGAGGAGCACGGCGGCGCACCAGAGCCGCGTGGCGGAGCCCATGGCGGAGGGGAAGTTGTAGACTGAGAGAGTGGAGAGTGTTCAGTCGCTGGCTCTGTTTACTGCGACTGTCAGAGTGGGAAGGGGATAGAAGGAGAAAGAGACGGATGTCGGGTTTTTAAGCAAGTGGGGGAGGGAATACGACATGTTTTTTGATTTTATTACTCAAGTTGCCATTGTCTTCAGCTTTCTTTTTCTTTTTTTTCTTGTAATAAGTTTGTTAATCTGGTGTTTAATAATTAGTTGCTGGATTAGTATGCTGGAATACTCTTTTCCTTGGTGTTTGTTTATTGATTTCACGTTGAAATACAGAGTGATCCCGTTTGAAATCCACCTGCATGCATATGCAACTTCTTTTTAGTATTCCAAGAACAAAAGATGGATCGAAAAGATGCTGCATCTTGTAAGGACAATTCTTGGCTGCTGAAATGGGCAAGTTTCGGCTCATTTGTTTCATTATCTAGTAAAGATCATCCCCTGCAAAAAATCAATCAAATCGGAGGTCGTTTGGTGCAGTTCAATAAACCAAAGGACCTCCGATTTGATTGATTCTTTTGCAGGGATGATCTTTACTAGATAATGAATCAAATGAACGGTTCGGATTATAAAACGCATCAACGAGGAAGCTGGAACTTGCCCATTTCAGCAGCCAAGGGCTGCGCCCCATCTTGTAAATATGAGATTGGTTATTTCAAATTCAAGTATAATACTAAAAGTTCATACAACAAAATGTCGGATTCAAACTTGATTAAGTAAAGATATCAATGATTTATTAGTTATGTTGTCTATCTATTTATTCAGAGTGAAATAAATTGTAAATGTTGATTATAATTTTTATCAATTTCCTTCTTTTAATTACCATTTTAATAAACACATTACGAGATTGGACCCATGGGATTTCCTCTTTTGCACTTTTGTGAATGCAACAATTTACTTTTGTTTGGGATTGTGTTAGTGTGGATGGTTTGCTAGAGTAATTTGTCTTGATCAAACACATGGAGACATTACATAGCTGGAAGCACGTCGGTTGAAAGGTCCAACCCACTCATGCACCGCCAATTAAGTTTTGTTTCCAAACAATATTGTACTTGTACCTTTCCCCATCCTAATTAACGAGAGATTATTGGTCGATGACGATTAATTTGCTAATATACGTTGGATAAGATAAAGTGATAAGTGGCAATTTATGTAGTACTAAGAAGACATGGACTTTGCATCAAGGAGCGCATCGCATCTATGTGACGATGTAAATTCATATCTTTATTATTTGAGTATGGCCGAGTTCAAGTAAATACATATCATTCGATTTAATCCAAATCTATAACATAGGTGGTAACACACACATAATCAAGAGGAATTGGAAGAAAAAGTGGGACGAACAATGAAGGAAAAAAGAATCATGGAAGAAAAAGGTCATAATGCGGATGCTATTGCTCAAATTTGCTCTTAAGTAAACTATACCCAAAGTTTTAGATTAAACTAGTCAAATTCCAATACGTAACTAACCCATGTTTATTTGGATCCAAATTCCAAGCTTCCAAACTAAGACAGTAAATTCTCCCAAAACAAAAAGATGCAGGAATCGAGTAATATGATATCTTCGGTTAAATGAGGTCAGGATTGGGCAAGGTTTTCAACAAAGATCAACTAAAATAATAAATTTTTGTCATTTCCTTCTCGACACATTGCTTATTTGACTCATTGTTGTGGCCAAATAGTAATACAAAGCAAAAACGAAGGGCGAGTTCTTGAACTTAGAGAGGAACAAAAGTGTAAAATGGCACGAGAGTGAAGAAATGAGTCGGGCAAATTATCTGGTAAATTTTTGTCTTCTTTAACCACATAATCCACACCATTCATGCACTGGCTAGGTCCTGTCCTGTGGCAGCTGGTGTGGGCAAGTAATAACGGCTAGATTTACAGGCCCATCCTGATTAATTTCTTCCTTTCTGCTTCTTTTTGTCTGCCATTTCCAATTTCCAACATTCAATTGGATTGTTATGCAGCTGCAAAAAGGAGCTGCAACAACTCGTTTCACATTTTTGTTCTATTTTAATCTAGCACCTGGCAATTAGGCGTGCTTGTACTTCAATCAAAGGAAAGCTTAATCAATACTCCTCCATCACGCGCACATTAGAGTCATTGGGATCATTTCTCCTATGCTTTGGAGCTAAAAGTCGGGATTATAGGGAACTTGGTAATGACTAGTGCTTAAATGCACCACATTTTTAGTATTATTCTTCGCATGCAAGTCAACATGAACTTGTAAGTCCTGAGGGAACTATGCCTGAGTAGGATGAAGCTAAAGAAATTTAGGCTATCTCCAGCCGAAAAGGGCTACAATTTAGCCATGTTCCATTTGTAACCGTTTAAAATATATATATTTTTAAAGAATAGTGGTAAGCTACATTTTATCATCTCCAAACGAGGCGAGCTACATTCTAGAGTTGGAATCCGTTGACCAACTAGAGTTCGCCACTTGGCAGAGTTGCCTTCGTCCATTTTGTAGTCAGGTCTACCTAGAGGGTTGGATCCAGCCCTCTTTCTAGAACTCTAGCCCTTTTTTTTTGGCCCAAAATGTAGTCTTCTCTTTTGGAGATGGTTTTGAACCATTTGGAGGCTACAATAGGTGTAGCCAGCCCCCATAACCTCGGGCTGGAGATGGCCTTGAATGAAGGAAGTTGAGGTCCAACCCAACTTCAAATAAGAATTTGATAAGTTTCTATATTTACCTTATGATAACTGATATTTCTTCACATTTAATATCCATAACGTCATAGAAATCAAAAGATCTATTGTGTTTGAAAACTCACTTGAGGTTACATGTATGTCTAGAAACACTGTATCTCAATATCATATATCGTGGGTAGAACATACATCGTGAAAATTAAGGTCTCATCGGTAAATCATCCACTGCCCCATATTCAAAGTCTTACACATTGAACCAACCACACCGTAATAAGAATTTTAACATCCAATGAAAGTTTTACCTTTGACACAAATAATCACCACAAACTTCCTTAATTCATAATTTTAACATCCAATGAAAGTTTTACCTTTGAAATTGAAAGTTTTACACTCGTGTATAAGTGTACCCTTAAACAGCAAAATTGAAATCCACATCAGAAAGGACCAATTGCCAATATCTTTTCTTGGACCAGAGAAAATGATTGCCAGCATTCAAGAAAGGGCGGGTACATCATGAGCAGGCTTTAAGTTTCTTTCTTTTTTTTTTTTTGGTCAACTGGCTTTAAGTGTCTTCGATATTATCAAAATATCTAGCTAAATATCTGTAAAATAGAAATCATAGATATATAGAAGAGTTGAAATGATATTTTAACAAACTTTACTTATTTGCTATTTTCATCATTGTTCTTAAAATATTTATTAAAATATCTTTAAACTTGAACTATCAAACATCTACTGAAATCGAAATCAGTAAGCATGAGTGACTCAAGCTGTGCAAGTACGCAAAAACCCCAATAAAAATCTCAATTATTTTCTTCAAGCAAGGATGAAAATTTAAGTGGCTGTGAGCACATGACTGTTGTAGTTTTCTTCTTTGTAGTAGTGACACGAATTTGAAACGGGCCCACCGCAACAACCACCGCAGATGGTGGCGCAAATCGAGCCAAAGGCAGCTCTCTCCCCACTCCCACCCTCTACCTCTGAAAAAAGGTGCACAAATTACGCACGCTTTGCTCTGCTTTTTTCCATTTTATTCTCACTCTTTCTGTTTCCAATTATCAAAATATCCACGCGGTCGTTGCCTTCGAGCATTTTCACCTCGACATCTTTTCATTTTGTTACTACCGACTTTTATTTTTTTTATGAAAATTGCTACAAGAGAAGCCTCAGCTCCTTTGAGTCCAAGAAACTAGAACATCATCTTTCCTTTTTAGTTACTATCATATCATATCATATCCATGTGCCTAGTTTACTTATTTGAAACAATTTGTGTGACCCTTTTAATAATTGGAACTTGCCAATTTCCAAGTTTTGTTAAGACTTTCATGTGTATGTTTTGGTTATCTTGTTTATTGATCGTTGTCTTCATATTTTACTTTAATCGTAATAATTATATATATATTTAATCCTCTTATCATGTATCTTATCACTTAAGAAGAGAGATAAATATATAATTATACGAAACTAATATAATCAAAAAAGAATTACTCGTAGTGCCCCGCAACATCTTGTGACGAGAGAAATAGTCCCACTATTTTGCTCATTCTCCTGAGAAGTCTTTGTTTTCGACGCATGATGATTGATGACTACTGAGTAGTGTGACTAGTGGGACATTTTGCATTATCCTTATGATGGGGCCCCTAATCGATGTCCGGGTCATAATATGGTTGAGTTTAGTTATCATTAAATATTCCCGAAAGTTTTCAAAAGTACACCTCCAAGGCAGCAACCACATTCCCTCTTTCATTTATCCTGGAAAGTTTGTATCCATTGCAACAAACTTTGAATGCTACAAAACTCAGTAATAGAGAAAATACTTTTATGCCTCACCGTGCCATATATGGCTCTGTTTTATTATGGCCTGAATGAGTGCAATAATACACGGCATGAAAGTTTCTCTTGTAGGAAGTTGTTGTAGTTATTGGACAAACATATAGTGTGTGACTAGCTTCATTGTAGAGGAGCCCAAAATGGGAATTATCTGCAAGTGGGCTTAAAAGCTACCAAGCTAGCGCCGCACATTTGAATTACCAGAAGTTCTGGCCTAGCCTTGTGGTGGTGCTTCAATCATTCGACAGAAATGGCAGCTGGGGTAAGTTGATTTTTGGAGTGTGATACGACCCTAATGCCACTTTCTTTAATACATATCCTTTTGATTTACTAAATATGGATGATATGATAGATATAGCTCGTGATTCATGACCTTCATCTTTGGGCCTATATCATCCTTTTCCAAATTCTGGCTGGTTTCTCACATCAGCATGCACAAAAGCACCACTAATGAGGCAGCTCACATGCTTGTTAGGCCAATGGTGTTTTCACATTCAAATCTTGATTGGTTAATTTCCTGAATGGTGGAAAAAAGTTGCCTCTACCACCAGTAGAGCCACTGTGATATAGCAATATTAATTGGATTAGGGAGGTCCATCCCCTGCTATTTGTGCAATAATTATATTTCCCACGCATTTTATCAAACACATGTGAGAGCTTTTCCTTCCTGTTTTAATCTATTTTATACACGATATTAATATCAATTAATATCGACTCATTATTATTGACATGTACATAATACTATTGGCTTAATATTAGTGATATACAGAAAGAGAAAGAGAGGGGCTACTGCTAACCTACCTCAATCAAAAGGTGCACAATATGCTTTTAATTTCAAGTGGAGACTTTACGTATCTTAAAGTGAGAAAGGCTACCATTAATCAACGAAAAATGCCAGTGAATTGCATGCCCTACAAGCCTTGAGGAGAGTTTAAGTGGCAAAATAGTTGAAGCACCCACCATTGAGTTCTAGTTCCACTACCATAAAAGGTGCATGTCACAATTATTTAGTCTACCTTTTCCTTTAAGCAGCCAACATTATGCATAGCCATCATTTTCAGAAAGAGAAACCCGAGTGCAGCTTAGAATAAGGAGAATAGCCTTTTCCACTGTGTTTGTAAGGAGAAAAACCCCCCTTTCGCGGTTGGATTGCCCGCAAAATCGACCGAGCAAAAACCCCCCTTTCGCCCTCGCCTTTGGCCGATTTTGCGTGTTTGCCGGTGGAGATGCTCTAACGAGTGACCACTCTAACTGTTTATGTAATCAGTCAACAAGTATAGGAAGGCCGAAACTGCTGGCACAGTATACACGTGGTTGACTGGTGATGAAAAAGAAAAGATTCGAGTGAGAAACAAGCAAGAAAGAAAGAGCATAACTAAACTATTCATGGATTCATGTGTTAAAAGTCTGCATTCCGATGACTGATTATTATTAAAAACACAATCATATCCCCTCTTCTGTAGCTGTGCCCTTGTGCCTTCTCAAAGGGCGTGTGCAAATTAGAAAAGTTAAATGAAAGAGTGTGCGTAGAAATGAGAAAGTTCCGTTGCTGTTTCTTCCTGGCTGCTTGTGAAAGTTGCACTTGCAGAGAGATGCTCTGTTTCATTTCTTCTATTCTGCTCTCTTTCTCCCAACAAAAGCATTGGTACTTCTTTGGTTTGATTTGCAAATTGCATATGAAGTATATCCAACATTGTGCCATTTGAGAGAAACGAATTCAAGATTTTACTAAAAAAAAACAATTTGTTGCATTTTCAGATTTTCATATCCATGATGTCCGTTCTTTCTTTGTAAAAGACCTCAAATTATGTATCAACAACTCATCAATACATTTTGTTATTATGTGGACAATCATTTGTACATAGATTTATACCGCAGTTTCTTACACTCTAGGCCTATATGATTTGTAGGTGTTAGCCCGTTTATTGAAGTTTTGGTCTCAGCCGGTAAGGCCCAAAGTAAACTTGTTGATGTCCCATGATTAAAATTAGAAATTTTTTTTATTTCAGTGGAAATTTCGATAAAAAAAATGAAAAATATGTTAAAAAATTTATAAATTAATATATTTACTAACTATAAGTTCTAAAATCAACAAATTTTTAAGTTATGTAACATTGTCTATATGGATTAACTTTTATATATATAAGGGAGAATAATTAGTGTTTTGCTTTCCATTAAACTATTAATTAGCACAATTTCTTAAATGTTAATTATTTATCAAAGGAAATAATATCATTAATAAAACATACTTACCCTTGGCATAGGTAACCAAAGTGTTGTGGATTACTTAAGGTGAGTCTCATCAAACATACATTATTACACTATTGTTTGTTAGCTAAATAATTGACGGTGCATGTGGTGGAGAGAAGCTATGTTAAGCATAAAACAATTCTTACTTATTGTTTGTTAGCTACATAATTGACGGTGGAGGTGGTGGTAGAATATCAGAAAAAGAATATATGTATAATGCATAAAACAATTTCATTTGGAATGTCTTTGTTTTTTGGTAGCTATATAATTGAGAGCGTGGCGATGGTAGTGGGATGTCGGAAGATTGAATTGAAGAAACAAAAAACAAAATATTGAATTGAATTGAAGTGACAAAAAGCAATATCTTCACCAAAGACTACATCGAAATTTCACCAAAATTGTACCGAGATTTCACCGAAATTGTACCGAGAATTCGATCTTTTTCCAATGTATTGATATATACCCCAATTCAAGTTTCGGTACTTCAAAATTTCGATGTTTCGTTTAAAATTTTGATCCTTGGTCCCAAGTCTACTACCAACATATACAAAGCAAAACCAAGTCTCCTTTGGTGCAAATGATTTTCTATGATTAATTGTACGATGGGGACATCACGAAAAGTCACTCAAGTTGACTATAACTAACATTCATATGACTTGGACCAGTTCAATTAATTTTATTACAAAATTTTAGATTATGCACTTTCAATTGAATTCCACGTCTCATTCAAGTCCCATTCAAACTGAATTCAACTGCGTTTGCCTCACCAAATTAAGTTCCTAATTTTGATCAAGTATAGTTGCACGGCACATGTTGCTGCATCTCTTACTAGTGAGGGTATGAGCAATGGGGTTTGCAACCTCCCCCTCTATGGTTCTTGTATTATCTCGTGACGGGCTGCCATGCCCTCCTATAGATGTAGAACAGGCTTGATGGTTCCTCTTTTTAGTTTGTTTTTCATCCTCTCTGGCGTGAGGCCTTGCCTCTATTTGTTTCCCCTTCGGTTTTTGTCTCTTTCAATGAATGAACTCTTGATAAAAAACAATAGTTGCACTACTTTTGTACTTTTTTTTTTCTATTTTTTCAAGATAGTACAGATCAATAAGAAACACAACGATCTTCGAAAAAAGAAAAGTTCCAGAACTTTCCAATAAGTCGAACACAAATTTAACATTGCGGATTACACCTCTCAATTCTCAAACTACATGAGAAGAAAATCTAATATTAACCATGGTATTGTATGCTAAAAATTAACGGAATTGTAGTAAAATCTTAACCGTTGATGTACAAGACATTTTGTTTGACCATACTCATCAAACGGCTAATAACGTGCATTATGCATCCCTCTGCATGGACGGTGAATATTCACCTTCTGATCTTTAACTACTGTTTACATCGCCGAAATAAGATGCCAAACATAAAGAAGAAACAAAACCAAGAGGAGATAAAGCATATAAATACACCAATTCATAGGGCGGCAAGACTTGCCACCGCGGCGGCCTCCTCCACTTCCGCCACCGCCTTTGTTTTTCTTGTGTCGCCGTCCCGAACGGTTGTTCTTCCTCAGGACTATGTCTATACTTTTGTCCCTTACCATTATGCCCCAAAAACCTTAGTCTTGATCGACTTCTTTAGAATATGCAAAAGGGAGAGAGCAGAATGTTTGGGATTCGGGGAATGTTTTGGGAAAAAGAGATTTTTGATGAGTTCATGTAAGACGATGAGCGACGGATTTCTATTTGTGGCGTGTTTTATAATTTGTTTGTTCTCAATTTTTATGTTTAACAAAGTGTTGTATATAATTTGGTAAAATCGGTAGTTTCTGGTCAGGGAGGAAGCAGATTCGGGGAAGGGACTCATATGAAGTTCTACTTGGCTTCGGCCAATCCTAGGAGGCAAAAAAAAAAGAAGCAAAATTCTTCGGTCAATCAGTTTGGGGTCTCGTGTGAACCAGAAGAAGAAAAACATAGCTTTTGTTTTGGGCTTGCAAGTGCCAAGTTTCAAAATTCTCAAATTGGGCAAGTTTGGGCTTATGGATTTTGGACTTCATTTGTGGTACTTGGGTAGTGGACACTACTTTTCGTTTATGCAAATTCCATGTTGGGAGAGTGGAGTTTTGAATACAAGACGTTCGGTACAGAAATGAATGATATTAATCACTTGAGTTACATTCCTCTTGCTTTGTTACTTTGAACTCTAGAACTTCCTTCGTTTAGTGGGCATGCCATGACATGATTGATATTGGGGCGATTGAATCTATAGAATGATAGAAACATCTCACCTCTGATGAAGAGACTTATGTTCTTTGAATATGCAAGGCATTTCCGATTTCACGAATTAAGTCCCCCATTTAACAAAGAACAATGCAATTTGAACTCATAATCTCCTCAAATAAAGTGAAAGTTAGGCAAGTACCCTTAGACCAAAACGATCCAGTATTACAACTTTCTCAAGTTTTGTTAAAGAGAATCAAACCTTACTTCCTCACATTATATGATAAGTACAATCCATGGCTTTTTTTTTACGGGCCCTTGTGTCAAGTGACCTTCTTTACACCTGGTGGGCTGGTGTTCATCTCGTACAAGCAATAGACGGGTAGCTAGTTACGAGAGAGCATACACTTATAAAGTCATATGTTCAATTTCGCTTCAAACATTTAACTTTTGAATAAACAGAGTATGCGAAACTATGTTTATGTTGAGAACCAGTTACCTATGACCCCATTATAGCCAAATCGTCTTTTGTGCATTGCTGCTTATCTGCTGATTCACACATTAGAGATTTGCACATGATAGCTTATTTAATTACCGTTTTTGAATCGTGAGTTGCACATGTAAAATGATATTTAAGACACCAAAGTATCAATGGGGATGGCGTGGTAACCAACTGACACTAACTCCTTTTGCAAGTTATAATTCAACGTTTAGTATTAACTTAAGAGAGCTATCTTGTTATCCCTCTAGTTGATGCAACTCTGCTCCACTAAAGTTGGATTAAGCCTTAATAGTTTTTATTATCGAATGGTTGACAGATTTAGTTCCAATGATTGAACATATGGTATGCACGTTTTACATTACCATTCAATTCTCAACTTACAATATAATCGAACTAAGTCATATTCATATAATGGGATGATTACACTTGGATGCACAAAGAAAGCACACTACTATACTCAATTTTGCGCTGCTAAAGATTTGGCCTTATCATCCCCTCGATTCAACAGTGGAGATGACAAAGACGAAAGTTGTAAGCTCCTCACAGGTGTAAAGGAAAAGTTAAGGTGATTCATATACTTTGGGAAGATATAGTACAGCAAATCCCAGGAAAAAGAATCCATGGATAATGGATTCAACTTTTATGCACTGTTGTCGGGATACATACAAAATTTCACGATTTAGAAACATGTGGAGCCAATGGAAAAATTCATTTTGCCTTTTTAATTTGACATAAACTTCTTTGGAAAGGGAGCAATTGATAATGCACTAAGCATTTAACTGATGCAGAGTAGGTTGATGACGAGAAGGAAGTGGGATGCTTAGGAAAGTGTCATTTCTTGTCCTTAATAGTTAATTCTAGGGATTAATATAATCTTAGCTTTGTATTTCAGTTTGAACATTGAATCTTCTGTAGAAGGAAGCCTAGAACACTCTGTTTATTGTTCCCTTAATAAAAAACAGTCTCCTTCTGAGTCTCTTCCTTACGAATCTGTTTTGTGAGGTATTTGTCTGTAAGACTATCAGATCGCCGCTGTTACTAGTTCGTTCATGTCATACACAATAAGTATCAGCATGTGACCGGGAAACTCCGAATAATCTTCAAGCTTTGCCGACAACTCTTCTTACATTATTGCAAACTCAACTGAGAAGGTCCATATCAATTTATTGACCTGATTTCAAGTATTTGGAGGGCCATAAGCTAAAATATGTTAATAAACAAAACAAAGTGGAAGGTGATGTAGTATGTATGGAGCATGTGATTTGCAGAACATTTAAACTAATCAAAAAAGGTGATGAAATCCCAGATTAGTTTACATGCTTCAAATCTTTGACTATAAGTACCTCCAAGATAATCTCCAACATCTCACCAGTGTACAAGTCCAAAAATCCCAAGTGTACAATGGAAGCTCTTTCATGTGCTCTTTTAACACTTGCATTAGTAGCTATTTTTGCCTTACTATCCAAATTTTTCTTTCCCCAAATCTCAAAGCACAAGTTCAATTTTCCACCAGGTCCCAAACCATGGCCTATAATTGGTAACCTCAACCTTATTGGTACTCTGCCTCATCAATCCCTTCACAAATTGTCCCAAATCTATGGACCGATAATGCAGCTCAAGTTTGGCTCCTCCCTTGTTGTAGTTGCTTCATCTGCAGAAATGGCAAAACAGTTTCTAAGGACACATGATCATATCTTTGCCTCTAGACCTGAAACTGCAGCCGGTAAGTACACCACTTACAACTACAAAAACCTCACTTGGGCACCTCACGGTCCATATTGGCGCCAAGGCCGGAAAATTTTCCTCTACCATCTGTTTAGCACTAAAATTCTAGACTCCGTTGAGTACATTCGAGTTGAGGAAAATCATGCTTTTCTTTCACGGCTCTGTGCTTTGTCGGGCAAGCCATTTATGCTCAAAGTGCATTTGTCACACCTAACTCTTAGCATTATAAGTAGGATTGTATTGGGGAAGAAGTATTTTAGTGTGTCGAAATCTGAGAGTTCAATTGTGACACTAGAAGAATTTCAGGAGATGTTAGATGAGTTGTTCTTGCTAAATGGGGTACTCAACATAGGAGATTGGATTCCATGGGTTCAGTTCTTGGACTTGCAAGGGTATGTTAAGAGAATGAAGGAATTGAAGAAGAAATTTGACCAGTTTCATGACCATGTGTTTGATGATCACAAGGCAATGCAGGAGGAAGTGGAAGATTTTGTGCCAAAGGACATGGTGGACTTACTGTTGCAGCTGGCCGAAGATCCTCAGATTGAAGTTAAGCTCAACTACGACAGCATCAAGGGATTTACCCAGGTACACATTTTTTAGCAAGATTTATTCATCAAATGATGTGACAATGTGTTCTTTATGTGCACATAAGTTAGTAACTCTAAAACTACTGATAACATGACTTAATGTCTAAAGAACATGTATATATTGATGGATAACTTTTGTGTAAACTGTTCTGTTATGTTATTTATCAGGATTTGATAGCAGGAGGCACTGACACATCAGCTACAACTGTGGAATGGGCAATGTCTGAGCTCATGAAACAACCACACCTCATCAAAAAGGCGACCGAAGAGCTTGACAGAGTGATCGGAAGAGACAGATGGGTAGAAGAGAAAGACATCCCACAACTTCCTTACATAGATGCAATCATGAAAGAGACAATGAGGAAGCACCCTGTTGCTGTAATGTTAGCACCACATCTAGCATTACAGAATTGCAATGTAGGGGGATATGATATCTGCAAAGGAACTACAGTGTTCATAAACACATGGAGCATGGGGAGAGACACGACACAATGGGATGCACCAGATGAGTTTAGGCCCGAAAGGTTCTTGTGGAAGGCAATTGATGTGAAGGGGCAGAACTTTGAGTTGTTGCCGTTTGGATCAGGAAGGAGGATGTGCCCTGGCTATAGCCTTGGACTGAAAATGATCAGGTCTTCCTTGGCTAACTTGTTACATGGATTCAACTGGAAATTGGCTGATGATATGAGACCTGAGGATTTGAGCATGGAGGAAGTTTTTGGGTTGGCAACGCCACGAAAGTTCCCGGTTGCTGTAGTTGCGGAGCCTCGGCTCTCAGTCCATCTTTATTGATTGTATGTAAATCTCTTAAGTTATGTCATTCAAAAGGTTAAGAAATAACAGTATGTACGATATCCTTTGAAGACATAACATACATCTTTATCATTATTAATTGAATCTGTAATGTTGTCCACCTTCTATGTATACTTTGTGATTGAATTTGGGAAGCATCTTATTGTGTTCATTCTAGTGAGATTATTAATGCAGGAAGATAAGGCCTACTAGTTTGGGAGGCCAATAGCAGTGTGGGCTTTCATCACAATTTGGGATAAGACCCACCAAAGTTTTACCTTCAATATTCCACTGATGGTCGCTGTTTAATCCATGTAATTACTAATGAAGATAACTTTAGTTTCCTTTTGTAATGGACAAAGGCTCAACATTACCAAAAATGGCCACTTTCTGTTGTTTGCAGAGACTTTGGGAGGAGATAATCAAGAACATTCATAACAGTTTTGAAGATCGGAACCTTCAATAATGCTAGTTTTGGGTACAGAATACCAATCTATATTGGTATGTACAATTCCAAATGGAATATGTAAAGTGATTTGATACAAACCTCATGGGAAGTTTGTGATGAAAAAGCCCTTAGAACTTAACAAAGGTAGAATAGGTTGATGGGAAGGAAGAGGGAAGTTTAGGAAATTGTCATTTCTTTGTCCTTAGGAAAGTGTTTATTCCAAGTTTAAAATCAGAATCGATAGACCTTCTATAGAAGGAAGCTTACAAGACTTTGAGTGCGAGTCACAACTTTATAATGCTTTTACCTTGTGAGAAATTTATTGGTATGACCGTCACACTCTTCTGTGATGTTGTGTTGTGGCTGAAAACAGCCATGTACAAGTGAGGTGGTGTGGCCATCATAAAGACCACATAACTCATTCCCCTTAACAAAGAGCTCCAGCTTCTTTTCAGTTGCACATAAGTGTCGGAGTTGCATCAAGAACATGCACTTGCAGGTCAAGCCTTTTAGTTTTACTTTTGTGCACAATTGCGTAACATCTGAGTTAACAAGTGGAAGGTGAGGTATTCGTTATGGCACATGCAATTTGGTATACAGAGCTTTTGAAAGATTAGACTTTAACCCAATTTTGCATGCTTCATCAAGTTTTCAATTGTAAATACCTTCAAGGTCATGTCAAACACTCACCAGTTTACAACATCTAAAACCCTGAAGATGGAAGCTCTTTCTTGTGCTCTGAAAAAACCGTAGCATTGCTAGCTGTTATGGCCCGGATCTCCAGAGTTTTGTTTTATTTACCAACTGATATGACGATGTTTCATTTTTTATCCCACTCAAAACCCCAATTATCAATTCTGTCACTGTACTGCCACATAAACACATGGAGTATGGGAACTGGGATGCACCAGAGGGATTTAACCCAGATAGATTCTTGGGGGAAGGCAATTGATGTGAAGCGACATGAATTTGAGCTGCTACCATTTGGGTCAGGAAGGAGGATATGCTTGCCTATAGCCTTGGACTCAAGATGTTAACATCTAGCTTGGCTAACTTGTTACATGGATTTAACTGGAAATTACATGACAATATGAAGCCTAAAGATTTGAACATGGTGGAAGTTTTTGGGTTGGCTACACGCCTGAAGTTCCCGCTTGTTGCAGTTGCAGTGCATTTTCACATGTTAAGAAAAGTTTTCTTTCCAAGAATAAAAACCTTAAGAAACTAATAACATGTATAATATGTCTCTTTCAAAGTTTCAAGACTTATTAGGCATGCAATTCATCAATTATATGTGAATCTGTAATGTCGTTACTACGATATATACTTTGTGTTTGAAAATGTGAAAACTATATTCTTTTAGTTCATTTCAAGAAATTGATGATACTGATAGAAATAAATCTCCTTTAAAGTCAACTGCAGAAAATAAGCCAAACGGATGTAATATCTTGGATATCATCTAAGGCATTCATAAGCATTCATCAGGCTTTATTGTCAGAATACATTTTCAATCTCTTCCAATTTCTTTGTAGATAAACCCACTGAGCCAGATTGTATAGCCAAATTGGGCCTTACTTGTAGTGTGGTTTCATCATAATTTGCCGCCAAAAATTGATTAGTTATCATCATGCTTTAGCCTATGCCAATATTCAACCACTGAATTCTTAAAGCAAACTACTTTATAAACAAAACTTCTGTGTGAAACAGATTTCTAGCAAACAGTTACAAGTATTTGGCGCCCTACATTAGACTGACGAATGGTGCATGAATTATATATCTTGGCCGCGTATGTGATCCAGTAGAACATTACTTTCACCAGGAGAAACAGTTTGGAAAATGGAATCTTCACTATGTTTTGTTTGGGTATCGAATACCAATATGTTGTACACTGTTGATATTTGGTCCCTTGTAGCCTACGCTTTCATATATATGGACTTCATTCTTGCCGTTGCTTTAGTAGAAGTTCATCCTCTCCATCATGCTTCTAACGTTTCTTTCGTTGTCTTCGCGTTTTTGTTCTCAACTACTAAGGGGCCGTCTGGTAACGTTTTTGCAGGCCATTTCCGCAGTTTGTAACTATAGAAGGAAAATGACTAAAATATTTTTCCATTTTAAGGATACAAGAATGCGTTCGGTAGGATTAAAACAAAACAAATTTTTTTGATCAACAAAAAGCTTCCACTCCAAAACCCAGAAATCAGCAGATCTGGGTGCCTTGGGTTTGGTCGCCGTGGGTCATGGGTCGCCGTGGGTTATGGGTCACAGATTTGTCGTCGTGGGTGGGATGCGGGCGGGTCGTGCAGATTTGTCGTCGTGGGTCGAGGTAACGGGTTCGTTGCCGTCGTGGGTGGGATGCGGGCGGGTCGTGCAGGTTTGTCGTCATGGGTCGCGGTAGAGATGCACGCGGGTTTGTCGCCGTCGCTGGTCGGACGGGAGTCGAGGCTGGTCGGCGGAGGTCGCGGGTGGTCGGAGTCATCATGGGTCATCGTCGTCGTCACGGGTGGGATGCGGGTTCGCCGCCTTCGTCATCGTAGGTGTGTCGCCGTAGTCGCGGGTGACGCCGGTTTGTTGCAGTTCGGCGGAGGTCGCAGGTGGTCGCGGAGGTCGTGGGTGGTCGGCGAAGGTCGCGGGTGGTCGGAGAGGGCTCGCGGCAGATTCTTCTAGTCGGATGGAAGTCGCGAACTGAAATTGCTGAAAACATCAAAATGATGTTTTCAGCATTTTAGTTCAATTTGGCTGCTTGTTTTCATTTAGGTGTTTTTGGCATTTTCGTATGCATTTTCGTATGCGATTTCGCATACATCTGCCGAACGCGTTTTTGCCGTTTTTACCGGCTGAAAAATGAAAATAGGCGTGAAAATAGGGGGGAAAACGTTACCGAACGCCACCTAAGTGTTTTGTACCATTCGAATCATTTGAGTATTAATTTCTTTAACTCTTTCATTCTTAAGGAAAGAATCAAGTTGTTCATCCGATCAAAGTAGTGCAAGTGTATGCATATGGTTGTTGAATCCTAGAGAGTAGGGCGACATAAACCTAGCTACACCAAGACATTGTCTCCGTAGCGGAGAAATCTACTTTTAAGGATAATGTCTTTGACACGCCTCGACTAAAATATTTCCAACACAATTGTTAATTATCTTGCGCAATTGTTCGTAAAAAGAATGACATCCATAACCTAATTTTCCAACACATTGTGCTTCAAACTGATAAGCACTATAGGAACCATCATTCATCTTGGTTGACAACTCTTCCATTATTGTAGAAATTCAACCCAACTAAGAAAGTGAACACCATTTAATTTACCTGACGTTCAACCACATTGGGGCCCTATACTCTTTTTGGGACAAAACAATGGGGCCAATATATACAGCTCAATTCCAACTTCAGTAAAAAAGGAATAAAACATGAAAGCTAACTACAAGTGGTTAAGAAGAGTAAAAAAAAAACTACAAATACCTCCAACATCAGCTCTCACCAAATTACACCAACCAAATCCCAGAAATGGATGCTCTTTCAACTATAGCAATCTTAGCAATTCTGGCCCTGCTCTCAAAACTGTTCTTTCCCCAAATTCACAAACAAAAGTTCAAATTTCCACCCGGTCCCAAACCATGGCCAATAATTGGCAACCTCAACCTCATTGGTCCTCTACCTCACCAATCCATTCATAAATTGTCTCAAACTTATGGAGCAATTATGCAACTCAAGTTTGGCTCTTGCCCTGTTGTAATTGCTTCATCTCCAGAAATGGCACAACAGTTTTTAAAAACACATGATCACATCTTTGCCTCTAGGCCTCAAACTGTAGCAGGAAAGTACCTCACCTACGACCACATCAATGTCGTTTGGGCGCCTTATGGTCCATATTGGCGTCTTGGGCGGAAGATCTTCCTCACGGAGTTGTTTAGCTCGAAAAGACTAGAGTCTTTTGAGTACATTCGAGCTGAGGAACATCGCGCTTTTATATCACGGCTCTATGGCATGTCAGGGAAGCCAGTTGTGCTTAAAGAGCATCTTTCACGCCTAATTCTTACCATTATGAGCAGAATTGTGTTGGGGATGGAGTATTTTAGCATCTCCAAATTTGAGAGTTCGATTATGGGATTCAAAGAATTTCAGGAAATGCTAGAAGAGTTGTTCTTGCTTAGTGGGGTAATAAACATAGGGGATTGGATACCGTGGCTTAACTATTTCGACTTGCAGGGTTATGTAAAGAGAACGAAGGTCTTGGCGAAGAAGCTGGACTGGTTTTATGAGTTTGTGCTCAACGAGCACAAGGCCAGGAAGGAAGGAATGAAGGAATTTGTACCAAAGGACATGGTGGATATACTAATCCAGCTGGTTGATGATCCTAATGACCCTGAAGTTAAGCTCACTTATGACAGTGTCAAGGCATTCACTCAGGTACTTAGCTTCTTCCCTTATCAAATATTAGCTTAGGAAACTTATATTGTTTGTCAAACTGTGAACTTGATCAATTTCTCAGATTCATAGTTTGGCGATATGTTAAAAGAATATTTTCTTCACTAAATAACCGAACATAAACCTTATGTTTGCTATATACGTTCATTAAAATTGAAATCAGGACTTAATAGCTGGAGGAACTGATACGTCTTCAACCACATTAGAGTGGGCAATGTCTGAACTCATGAAACAACCAAACCTCATCACCATGGCAACCGAAGAGCTCGACAGAGTAATCGGAAGAGACAGGTGGGTAGAAGAGAAAGACATCCCACAACTTCCTTACATAGATGCAATCGTGAAAGAGACGATGAGGAAGCACCCTCCGGTTGCAATGCTGGCACCACATCTAGCCACGGAAAATTGCAATGTGGGGGGTTATGATATTTGCAAAGGGACTATAGTGTTTGTGAACACATGGAGCATGGGGAGAGACCCTAAACTGTGGGATGCACCGAACGAGTTTCGCCCGGAGAGGTTCTTAGGGAATACAATTGATGTGAAGGGACAGAGCTTTGAGTTCTTGCCATTTGGTTCGGGAAGGAGGATATGCCCTGGTTATAGCCTTGGATTGAAGATGATTAGGTGTTGCTTGGCTAATATGTTACATGGGTTCAACTGGAAATTGCCTCAAAATGTGAAGATGGAGGATTTGGGGATGGAGGAAGAGTCTGGATTGGTCACACATCGGAAGTTCCCATTTGTTGCAGTCTTGGAACCTCGCCTTCCAGTCCATTTGTATTAGTCCATGTGTATGGCTCCCATTCAATAAATTGTGTCTGTATTAGTCATACTCAATAAATTGTGTGCGGCTCCCACTTTGTTTTGTAATGGACGTTCTTCTGTTCAAGTATTTCTTAAATCATGTTGCATGTTCAGACTTGAAAGTGACAAGACACAATTATCAATGTCTGAGCAACAAGCAATATTAGCACAGCTCATAATAGGGTCCACAGGGCGGGGGAGAAAAATCACAACCATATGATTTTGGGCTTCATGATATGTGTTAAATTTTTACTTGTAATGTTTAATTTTTTATTGTAATATATTAGAAATATTGTGGTATTTATAGGAAAAAATAAAATTTAGGGTATTTTTCTGAAATTCTTTTAAAAATAATTACAAAGTAACCCCAAAAAATAATGAGAATATTACCAAATAGTCCTATTTTAAAATGTTAATTGCCAAAAATCCTATTACAATTTAGTCATTACCAAAACATCCCAAATTCCACATGGCATTTTTTGACTGGATGAGACTATTTACAAAGCATGCGCGCGTCTCCGCTCCTCCTCTTTCTCTCCTCTGTACGCTGACTTCGATAGTGCCCTTACTGACCTCTCTCTCTCTCTCTCTCTCTCTCTCTCTCTCTCTCTCTCTCTCTCTCTCTCTCTCTCTCTCTCATCGTGGTGGTTATCTTCACTGCCCTTTCCGTCATTAGCATAGCGCCAGGACTACAAAAGCGGTGTGGACGAGATCGGACAGATGGCGAAAGGAGAAGGGGTGGTGAGCAGTGGCGAAGCTAGGATTGGAACTTCACCCGGGCTAAAATTCAAGCTTCAAATTTTTTCTTGTACTCAAATTTATTATGCTTGCATAAACTGACTAAATTTATAATTTTTTCTTGAAGCAACTAATCAGGGGGAATGTAGTGAGTCTTACCCCAAAATATGCATAGTTATGCATTACAAAATAACAAGTTAACAAAATCCAAACACGAATTACAAATGCAATACAAAATTAAACTGTTTAAATGATACCATACTTAAATTATTCAAATGATACCCTACGATTCTTCACAGCTATAAAATCATCAACTATCGAATCTGAATCATTACCATCAACAAATTCCTATGTGAAACAGATAATAGCAAAAGTACACGAATATTTTCATGATGAGAGTCACTAAGTAGAAGGTCTATGTAAATAATCAAGGTCTACAGTGTAGGTTGCTGTGGTGGCATGTAGGACTTATGGGCTTCCTAGAGGAGGGTTGAGTCGGGAATAATGAGTCGGAGGAGAATTTTTCAGGATTGTTGCTATCGGGTGTAGTGAAAAAATGAGAATCATTAAGAATTATTCTGTTATCTTGGTTGCGTTTACTAATCCACTTAGAAAACAAAATTTAATGGATCCTACTCTTCGATTTTCGATTCTCATCCCCGATTCATGTTTCTAATTAGATGTATTTCAACTGGAGTATGTTCCAGATGGTGAGAAGACCAACCTAATTCTAGTGTGAAATTCCTGCTGTTCTCCAATTTTGAATTTTGTTCCCATGGGTACACGAATCTGATATTAATCTTAGTACATTTCAGTCTCTATAAAGAAAATATAACTAGTTTTAATAATTATGTTTATAATCAAAGAAGAAGCAAGGGAGCTGTTTTTTTTTTTTTGCCAAGAAGTGAGCCGTTTTAGTTAGATGAAGGGTGTATTGAATACTGTGCATTGATTCTAGGTATCCCTTTAATATTTTTCTAGTGCGTGTACAGTTGTCTTACCTTTCCTTTCGTCTTCCAAGTAAAAAACAATTCATTAAATAGAATATTAATTTGGGCGGTGGGATTGTCCTCACCATTAACCTCCATCAACCTTACCTTTTCAAAGTTTCAACAACAATGAACACAGTGCGCGGCCATGGCCTTCGTCGATCCAGAAGACAATTCATGCCTCCAAGCTTTAATTTTCAATTTGAAACCATCACCAAACTAGCATTGCTTTAACCCCATGATATTTCTTTCTTCAATTTCTTGTTTCGTCCAAATTCACCGACTGGCCACTACTAATAATTTTTTCGGAGTTCAAATTTTAACCCGGGCTGCCCTCATGTAGCTCCGCCCCTGAGTGGTGAGCCTTTGGTGCGGACCGTGCGGGTCGTCGGTGACAATCAACCGGGCGATGCTCGTGACGGTATCGCAGCTAGCCTCGTACAACCAGATCAAGCGATTATGCGCGATGGGATCGGAACCCACATGGCGTCATACGCGACGGGGTTGGGACCCACGTGGCAGCGAGCTTCGCGGGGGGCTGCTTGGCGAGGAAGTCCCTGGACTTGCCGGCGTCGTTGAGCCATGGGCGTCGCGGTCGATTGAGATCGGCAGAGATCTCTCTGTTGGATTGTACTCGCAGAGATCTCTCTGTTGGATTGTGTCCATCTTGTCGCGGTCGATCGACATTTTTTTTTTATATTTTTATTTTTGTTTTGGTGTACTCGCAGTTTGTGGTTTCTTTCTGTAGGTTTTAGGACAACATAGGCTTATTGCCTTAATCTTGCAGGTTTAACTCACCTTGCTCTCTGTTCATATGCAAAAAAATTGTTAATTTTTTTTTGCAAATTCGTACTGTTTTGCCACTGCTTGCATTTTCTTCTTCTTCTTTTCTCGTTTTTGTTTGAGGCTGTTCTCCTTTGTTTTTCTGGAACAGCAGCAAGCAACCGGGCACAATCCAAAGGTATATATATGCATTAGATTTACTTGGGGGCTACTCGAACATGTATTTCAATTTAAGTAAGTTTGTAGTTTGCCAAAAAGAAGAGAACCAAAACAGAAGACAAGATGGACACAAAGTAATGGGGAAGGGTCTCTGTTCAAATCCTTGCATGTGCGTGAATTAAATGGTTTTTTTGTCTATTTAATAGTATGCGCGTGGGTCCCACGTGCCTATAGTGAATTTGAGGGTACATGCATGACTAGTGGTTCCTCATGCCACCTAATAAGACTAAATTGTAAGATTATGACTTTTTAGTAAGAAAAAAAGTGAAGTAGATTTTTTGGTAAAACTTTATTTTTTTTTTAGGATTTTTTGATAAAAACCCTTAAAATAATTACAGAACAGCCCCAAAAATTATAAAATGACCCCCAAATCAGAATTACAAAATAAACCCAAAATAAAGAAAAATTACAAAATAACCCCCAAATCAACGGCTCATATCAGTGTGCTCCTTTAATCTGACGGTCCAGATTAACCTAATCAAAATAAATAAATAAAAAAGGATGACATTAGGAATGGGCATTTTACCCAATGGGGAAAACCCGCGGGTATTTTACCCACCCCACGAATTCAGAATACCCACGGGTATTTTACCCGTGTAACTCAATACCCGCATACTCGTGAATTAAATGGGTATACCCATACCCGTTAAATTACCCGTCAGATTAAAGATCCCATCTTCCGTTTTTTATCTCAAAACGTGACCAATGCACATGCGACGCGTGGGCGCGCAACACAATGGCGGGCCCCACCACTCCCAGCTAGAAATTCCCCAGGCGCCAGAAATTCAAACAATAAGGAAAGAAAATCTAAATGTTTGTTTGTTTTGTTTGTTCTCAAATGCGCCCCAAAATCGAACGGAAATAAATAGGAATGGGCATTTTACCCAATGGGGAAAACCCGCGGGTATTTTACCCACCCCATGAATTCAAAATACCCGCAGGTATTTTACCCGTGTAACCCCATACCCGCATATACCCATACCCACATACCCGTAAATTAAATGGGTATACCCATACCCGTTAAATTACCCGTCAGATTTTTTTTAATAAAAAATTTATGTAATTTTAAGAATTTTTTACTGAATTCTTAGTAAACTGTAGGGTTAAATCATTGCATTCCAAACAAGCAAATGCATCATTAAATTGCCAAACCAAATCGAACCCACCAAGCACAAACCAAAAAACCATAAAAGCTGCGAACTTGAAAGAGATAGAGGACGAGAATTGTCCTTAGAGTAAGGCACTATGTGAAAGCGGTCCGGATCGCGGCCCTTGATCTTCTCCGACTTGTCCCAGCACTGCTGCTTCACGTTGTACGAAAAGCTTCTGGAATTATTAGCATCCGAAGAAGTCGCGAGGTCTTCGAAGCCGGTGAGGTCTCAGTCGAAAAGAGGCGGTGGGGACGCGAGGCTGGAGGCGCGGGGCTTGGGCGGCGAAGTGGTTCGGTCGAAGACGGACGGCGGAATGGAGACGAGTTCTATTCGATTCGATTGGGAGGTTTGGCGTTTTTGAGTGGGTAAAATGTGGGTATATGGGTACCCGAGGGTATACTCATACCCAACCCATATAAAATTTCAATAAATGGGTATCTCCATACCCACCCTAATTAATTAAATGGTTACCCATACCATACCCATACTCATATATATTTAAATGGGTAATACCCGTGGGTAACCTTACCCGTGTAATGGGAGGATATCAGAGAATTCCAACCGAGCCAACAGAGCCAACCGAAACAGCCGAGCCAACCGAAACAACGGAGTTGATGATAATGTTGATGACCTACCCCACGACATCCTCCTCGACGTACTCACAAAGCTACCGGTGGTATGGGTGCCAAGTAGAGTTTGTTTTTGGCAACTTAATTTTCATTGGACTGCTTGGACCTCGCCCATATCAATGCTACTTGGTCAATCCTCTAAGGGGAGAATGTCTAGAGCTCCCAATTATCAATGACAGGGTTCTAGGCGACCGAAGAAATTGGTTTGGCATGGGATTCGACAACACGACTAGCACTTACAAGATTGTTTGTATTTCCGAAAATCGGAACATCCTGATGGCCTATGTTTATACGTTGGAGGGAGCAAGATCATCATCACCGACGTCTTGGAGACAAATACAATCAGTCCCCCCTTATGAGCTAAGCACCAATAACGTCTCAGCATATGGAGACATGCATTGGTTGGCTGATGATCGTGGAGATTATCGAATTGTTTCTTTCGATTTCAAGAAAGAGGAGTTCTTCTTGACTCCTGCTCCTATCCACGATTATTTTCATGCAGGATGCTTGCTTAACTTTAAAGGATGTTTATCCCTTCTGTCATCTCAGTCCTTCGCACTTCAGTTATGGGTGTTAAAGGATTATGAAAACAACGAGTGGGAGTTAGCGTGCCAAATTCCCTCGAAATTGTTTTCAGGAATCTCGCGATCTCACAGATCACTTGTGGCTTGTGGGGAATGGGAGCATGGCCTATTTTTCAAGGAAACAGGTTTTCTCACATTTCATATTTGGGATGCAAGAGATAACTCTATGATATTCTTGGAGGATGCTGGACCAGTACATATCAGCTTCTTTAGCTATACCCATAGCCCGACCTCCTTAAAGAACTATGGCAATTTGGTTGAACGCAAAGTATTGAAGTCTGCAGTTTGTGATAGAGATGTAGAAACAAGTACATGGTATTTTGAGTGAATAGGGGATGTAACTTTGTTTGAGGATCAATGATTTTGAACTGTTTTTTCCTTATTATTTTGTGGTTACTAAATGATTAACAGTTTAGAGCAGCAACTAAACCTTATTGGTTTTGTGCACAATAAGCATTGTCATTCATGAACTTCCCTTGTGTAATATTATGATTGACTTTATACTTCTACATCCACGAATTAATTTGGAGAACCAGTTTTTCAGAAGTATAACAGTTTAGAGCAGCAACTAAACCTTATTTGGTTTTGTGCACAATAAGCATTGTCGTTCATGAACTTCCCTTGTGTAATATTATGATTGACTTTATACTTCTACATCCACGAATCCATTTGGAGAACCCAGTTTTTCAGAAGTATGTTCAATTTTCAGTTCTTGATACGAGCGATAACTAAACTAATCGATGTCTCCGGTTTCTTTACAGGGTATTCAGTATCATTGCCATGGTCAACAAGGATGATCATCGCGCTCGGCGCTACAAAGAGACTTTCCTTCCTCCATGAAGTAGAGAAACTGGTTATATATGGTGATTTCAAAGCTTCACACATCTTGTTAGATTCTGTAAGTATTAAGATGTAGAACATATCGATACAAACTGGAAACTACAAACACGCAAGTATCTCAATGTCACAAATTCAGAAACATTACACCACAAAAGCAGATAAAGACCATACCTAAAATTGTATTCCACTCGGACTTCATGCCCTGAGATAAGAGGGCAAACATAAGAACAAAGCAATGGATCACCACAAAATTCTATGATCTCATGCAAATGGTTACAATTTGCAATTACACAGAGGACTTTACCTCTGGAGTCCTGGGAAGACCATGTCCATGAGGAGCTCAAGTCTGATGAGACAAGTACTTTTCTTGCATTGCAAGAAAGTTGATATGCTGCAATTCTGCAGAAAAGTATAAATGTGTAATTAGTAATTACTAGTTAACTGGTTATGTAAATGTTTAACAGTTTTACTAACTGATATATATTTACGCCATGTTGGATGTTGGATGTGATCTTATCTAGGCAAAGTCGATTTAGAGTTAGATCTTTTGTGAGCAGAAATCTGCCTTACTAACATAAATCTGATTTACTAACTGATATTTTCCAGGAAAGCGGGATCATGCTGCCTACTTAATCTTCTACAGTCTGTTGCAGAAGATCATCAGAACATTTTTGCAGCTTAAGAAACTGCGTGTTATAAGCTTGAGTCTAAAGAACATTTAGATCGAATTGTTGTTTTTGCTATTTTACCTCTGTTCTAAATTTCTAGTTATGTACTTGAACAATAGAAAGTTGTTTTTTTTTTTTTGGGAAGAAATAGAAAGTTGTTTTAAGTACAAGTGAATTAGTTCAATAAATACAAATCTCAACAAAGTCCACCCTAGTAATCTGAGTGGCCGTTTATAACATAAGGCCTCGTTTGGCACCCCTCACTGGCTAGGACTGGACTGGACTAATTTTTATTAGTCCAGTGTCCTATGTTTGGTGCGGCCGGGACTAAATAAATGGTGCTATTTAGCACCCGTGTTTCCATTTTGAGGGGCTTATCTAGCGAGCTGCAAAAGCAGCTCATTAATTAGCACGGTGTGCTCGCTCGTTTGACCTCGTCGCTGACGCCCATCTCGCCCACAACGAACGACGAACACCGAACGCCCATCTCTCCTTCGTTGATGTTCTGCGTCGTTCCCGCCGCCATCGCCCACAACAAACACCGAACTCCCACACCGAACGCCGACGCCCATCTCGCCTTCGTCGCCGTTCCGCTCGCCCAAGGTCGCTGATGGTCTGCGTCGTTCTCGCCGCTATCGCCCAAAGCCGCCAATACCCAACGCCGCCATCGCCCATCGCCCAACCCCCGACGCCAGCGCACGACGCCCAAAGCCGAACGCCCTCAATACCCATTATTGATTCTTGAATTCTGCCATTGTTCTTGTGTTAGATTCATCTCCTTCTGATCGGAATCGGTTCCCAGAGCAAAATCAACTTCTGGGTTCCCTGGATTTGGCTGACCGTTGTTTTGGGTTTTTGGTTTTGATGTTGGATTGAGCGTTATAGTTTTTGGTTTTTGGTTTTGATTTTGGATTGAGCTTGGTTTTGATGTTTGGGTTTTTTATTTTGATTTGGTTTGGGTTTGATTTTTTCAGAGCAAAATCATGTCGTTGTCGGAGGTTAGGATTTAGTCCGGTGTGCTTCACCAAATGTAGGTCAGGTTTTAGACCGACCTAAGGCAGTCCAGTCCAGTCCGAGCTAATCCCAGGATTTAGTCATGTCCAGTCTTGTCCTGCGTGCCAAATGAGCCCTAAGAGACCGGATTAGGAACTAACTCACTAACTTCGGAAAGGGCATCTATACAAAGGACAAAAATGGTTTAATTCCCAACCAAATGGAGATGAGCTTAACGAGAATCAAACTAGGAGACAATACCAAAAGTCCCTAGTGCATTTCATATCAAAATCAAGGGAAGGCAGAACATAATCAGTCTTTATCAGATTCACATATTGTGGATAGCATTCACTTGGTGCGGATAGACAAATGCCCTACGATTGTTGCAAATTGCAATTACTAAAAGAGCCAAAGGAAATGTACAGGTACCTGCTAGTACTTGGAACGCTATAAAATTATATTCATACTAGGTTTAAATTTATATTTATGCCCATCATTTTGAAACGCTTGGCTTATCTTCATAAGAAGACCTAGTTTTGTAGGGCTTAACTTATTTTTAAAGTTGATTCAAAAATAAGCTGCTTATACTTTAAGAATAAGCTGCTGTGAAAAAAAGTAGTGAGGTGTTTGGTAAATTAATTTTGTAAAAGTGTTTTAATATGAAAAAGTGTTGGACCTTCAATTGGGTCTTTGATTTCCCTCTTATCCTCCTCATTCCGGAAAGCCAAGGGTCTAATTTAAATACAGATGTCTTAGTCAGTGATTTTATCTTGGACCATAGCTGGAACCATCCAAAGCTACTATCTGTGCTGGATTCATCCGCAGTCAATAAAATATGTAACATATACATTCCCATGTATACGACTGCTGATGAGTTTGTTTGGGGTTTTACAGCAAATGGTAAATTCTCTGTTAAGTCAGCAACATGGTGCCAATCGACTGCCCCTGAGCATCCGAAATGTAAGCCCATTCGCAAAATGTGGAGTTTAAATATCCCTCAAAAAGTCAAAATTTTTAGTTGGCTACTGCTTCGTAACCGTTTACAAACCAAATACAGGCTCAGTAGGTTTTATCCTAACACTGATCCCACTTGTCAATTGTGTTGTTCTGATGTTGAGACAATTGATCACCTTTTCCTTGATTGTACCTTTGCTAAGAATATTTGGGCATCAATGACTGATGTCCAGCTTCCTGATCCCACAGATACTCTCATGTTTAAAGATTGGATAGCTAAAGTTTTCACTGATCCATCCTCCTCTACAGATTTATTGTCCAGACTCCTCCTTACTTGCTGGCAGATCTGGGATGCAAGAAATAACCTAGTTTTTCGTCAGAAAATGCCCCATGTTTCCCATGTTATTCACCTCGCCATGGCTGTTGGTAAGGAGTTCCAGTCAACGAACTCTCACCTTCATCCACTTAGGGCCCTGCTGATTCCGACTATCAAATGGCACCCTCCCGACCCAGCATGTCTCAAGATTAACTTTGATGGTTCGGTTAAGGATACTAATGCGGCTTCAGGTTTTATTATCAAGAATGAGTTCGGGGCACCTCTCCTTGCTGGTTCTCGTTCCGTGGGGCATGCTACTGTCCCTATGGCTGAAGCTCTCGCCCTCAGAGACGCTTTTCTATTTGCATATCAGCATGGTTTATCCCGTTTACAAGTGGAAGGTGACTCGAAGCTTATCATAGACTGCGTAAAAAATGTTTGCACTACTCCCTGGTCTCTCAAGGCTATTATCCGTGATATTCGTCAGTTAGCTGCTCAGTGTGGTATTGTTTCATGGAACCACATTTTCAGAGAAGCTAATTTTGTTGTAGATGCTATTGTCACCCATGGTCATAACTTAACCAATATGAATGTTTGGCAGAATGCGGTGCCTCCTGCTGCCCGCGCTGCCCTTATGTATGACTCTGCAGGCTCTGGTTGTACTAGAGGTTTAACCATTTAATGCATTATTTTCTTAGCAAAAAAATAAGAAGCTTCAAAAGTGAAGCTTCTTAGTTTCTTTTGTTTTTGGTACTTTTAAAAAAAAGTCAATTAAAAATTGGTTATGAAACACATTTTTTCCATTTAACTTAAAGTTTAAGGCTTTTTTGTCAACTTTAAGCCATACCAAACGTAGCCGAAGTCAATGACATGACAACGATCTTTAATAATTTGGGTGGGTTCTTTCCACCTGAATGCCTAGCTCCAGCAAACAGAAGACTCAACAGTTGACGTTCGATTCCCTTTGCACATTAATTTCATAATAATTGATGTCCAGATGATAACCCCTTTAGTAGCTTAGGATTGGACCAATTGTGTAGATGCACGAAACAAAAATCTTGAAGATTTCTCATGTTTGGTTGGCAAGGAAGCTGCAGAGCTGGATTTAGCATCCAATGTTTCCTTCAACACAACCAGACGTCCTGCTTATGCCATGTTCTGTTTTCACGGTAGCCATCTTAATCTTAAAATAAAGAAAAGGGAGATTATATTCCCACCAATTATTTATCTCAACTCACCCAATTCTCTCAAAACACCTATCATTTATTTTAGTTAGTATGAATTTTCTCCTTGCACCCATTTTATGTTCCAAAAATACCCTTAATATAATATTGAATTTTCTCATTGTACCCATCACTATTCTAACTTATAAAAATCAAATTAACAAGAAAATAAATACGAAAATGAATGTATTTTCGTTAATTCATGAACATGACACGAAAAATCCATCAAGCTCATGAAACTCACGAGGTATGAAGCCACCACATTTATGCAAGTTTCGGTATAATGGTGGTTCCCAAAAATCAAAAGTTCAATCTTTCCCAAACCAAAATTTGCATCAACGGACATAAACCCTAAAACTCTAAAACTTTCACCAAAATTTTGCATATGAACCGTAAACTTGGGAAAAAAAAAAAACCTCAACTCTCATACCTCAATTGAAGGATCGTTGATTTCACGTTCCATTCGTCAAGAGAGTTTTGATTTCCCTTCAAGTAAGCTTCTCCATTGAAAGGCGTTGTGGGAGATTTTTTTTTTTTTTTTTTTTTTTCTGTTTGAGAATACGTTCTATCAAAAGTTGAAGGGTTGTGTTTGAGATTGGGTATGTTGAGAAAACTTATTTTTTTTTATTTGTATCTTTTGGTTTAAAGTGTAATTTTACACATGGATATAAAAATAATTTAATAATTCATATGAATGATGGATGTGGAGAGAAAATTATTGGGTGGAGATATAAATTACCTAAAGAAAAAACAAAGAATGTTATTAGGCTCACTAGTGACACCCCATGTCGGTAATTAGGAACAAAGAATTATTAAAACTAGAAATTGGTGGTTCTGACACCTGGACCTTTGGTTCGGAGTTGTTTTTGGATCAGGCCCAATGATAGGCGGCCCTAACATGTCGTTATCTAGCATAGGTCTTTAATGGTGTTTTCTATGACAGTTTATTTATAAATTTGGAGAATAATACTACATACTAACAAGTAAAACATGTGATGTATTACGATCATATTAAAAAATTTCTCGTGTTTTTGACAATACTGTCATACGATCAAATCAAATGTACATGAAGATTCAAGACACATGGTTTAAATTTAATTATATACTATACCACTAGAAGAATTTTGAAGTTTATACAGAGGTCTCCTTTCAGAGCTACTCATCGTCATCAAGCGTTGTTTTACTTTAAAGGACCATCTTGAATTTGTGGGAACAGAAGCATACAGAAGCATACAACTTATGTGGCCAGTCCAACCTATGACTTTACACTCCTATTTAGGTTCCTTTTAGGGGTCAACTTATTTAGGTCACTACAGTAAAACGACCGCCACCTTAAGTCTCTAGACACCTTATGAACTGGATCCCATCCCATACAAAAACCGCAGATGTTTTATCCGTTCAGATTGGAGTTTGGCTTAGGAACACATTATTTTCTGGATTACAGTAGCCTTTTCTGGATTACAAGTGGTTAAGAAGAGCAAAAAAAAAAACTACAAATACCTCCAACATCAGCTCTCACCAAATTACACCAACCAAATCCCAGAAATGGATGCTCTTTCAACCATAGCATTCTTAGCAATTCTTGCCCTGCTCTCAAAACTGTTCTTTCCCCAAATTCACAAACAAAAGTTCAAATTTCCACCCGGTCCCAAACCATGGCCAATAATTGGCAACCTCAACCTGATTGGTCCTCTACCTCACCAATCCATTCATAAATTGTCCCAAACTTATGGACCAATTATGCAACTCAAGTTTGGCTCTTGACCTGTTGTAATTGCTTCATCTCCAGAAATGGCACAACAGTTTTTAAAAACACATGATCACATCTTTGCCTCTAGGCCTCAAACTGTAGCAGGAAAGTACCTCACCTACGACCACATCAATGTCGTTTGGGCGCCTTATGGTCCATATTGGCGTCTTGGGCGGAAGATCTTCCTCACGAAGTTGTTTAGCACGAAAAGACTAGAGTCTTTTGAGTACATTCGAGCTGAGGAACATCGCGCTTTTTTATCACCGCTCTATGGCATGTCAGGGAAGCCAATTGTGCTGAAAGAGCATCTTTCACGCCTACCTCTTACCATTATGAGCAGAATTGTGTTGGGGATGGAGTATTTTAGCATCTCCAAATTTGAGAGTTCGATTATGGGACTCAAAGAATTTCAGGAAATGCTAGAAGAGTTGTTCTTGCTTAGTGGGGTAATGAACATAGGGGATTGGATACAGTGGCTTAACTATTTGGACTTGCAGGGTTATGTAAAGAGAACGAAGGTCTTAGCGAAGAAGTTGGACCGGTTTTATGAGTTTGTGCTCAACGAGCACAAGGCCAAGAAGGAAGGAGTGAAGGAATTTGTACCAAAGGACGTGGTGGATATACTAATCCAGCTGGTTGATGATCCTAATGACCCTGAAGTTAAGCTCACTTATGACAGTGTCAAGGCATTCACTCAGGTACTTAGCTTCTTCCCTTATCAAGTATTAGCTTACGAAACTTATATTGTTTGTCAAACTGTGAACTTGATCAATTTCTCAGATTCATAGTTTGGCAATATGTTAAAAGAATATTTTCTTCACTAAATAACCAAACATAAACCTTATGTTTGCTATATACGTTCATTGAAACCAGGACTTAATAGCTGGAGGAACTGATACGTCTTCAACTACATTAGAGTGGGCAATGTCTGAACCCATGAAACAACCAAACCTCATCACCATGGCAACCGAAGAGCTCGACAGAGTAATCGGAAGAGACAGGTAGGTAGAAGAGAAAGACATCCCACAACTTCCTTACATAGATGTAATCATGAAAGAGACGATGAGGAAGCTGTTGAAATGATATCTTGTCCCACATCTGGAATTTCAACAAATATCATACAGTTAATAATAAAGTAATTATCTCTTCATATCACAGAGGCCTTTTAATAAAACCCCACACCTGAGGTTGATAGGTGGTTAAGTTGGGGACAATATCGGTGATGCTCGGCCCACTGTTGTGCTACTCTGAAATTCAACAGAAGCACCCTGCGGTTGTAATGCTGGCACCACATCTAACCACGAAAAATTGCAATGTGGGAGGTTATGATATTTGTAAAGGGACTATAGTGTTTGTGAACACATGGAGCATGGGGAGAGACCCTAAACTGTGGGATGCACCGGACGAGTTTCGCCCCGAGAGGTTCTTAGGGAATACAATTGATGTGAAGGGACAGAGCTTTGAGTTCTTGCCATTTGGTTCGGGAAGGAGGATATGCCATGGTTATAGCCTTGGATTGAAAATGATTAGGTGTTGCTTGGCTAACATGTTATATGGGTTCAACTGGAAATTGCCTCAAAATGTGAAGTTGGAGGATTTGGGGATGGAGGAAGAGTCTGGATTGGTCACACATCGGAAGTTCTCATTTGTTGCAGCCTTGGAACCTCGCCTTCCACTCTATCTGTATTAGTCAATGTGTATGGCTCCCATTCAATAAACTGTTTGTATTAGTCATATTCAATAAATTGTGTGCGGCTCCCACTTTGTTTTGTAATGCACGTTCTTCTGTTCAAGTATTTCTTAAATCATGTTGCATGTTCAGACTTGAAAGTGACAAGAAACAATTATCAATGTCTAAGAAAAATGCAATATTAGCACAGCTCATAATAGGGTCCACAGGGAGGAGAAGAAAAATCACAACCACGTGATTTTGGGCCCTCATGATCTAGCTCCTAAAGATTTCTCCTAAAAAATCAAAGGCCCAGATCTGTTCGGCAGATCAATCCAACGGCCCACAACAACCCCCGGTGAGTGCGCTGACGTCAGCAGCGCACTCACAATTTTTTTTTAAAAAAAACCCTCCCCCGTTAGCTTTCGCAGGCGTTTGTCGGAGGCCGAGTCCGAGTTCGAGATCTCGTCTGAGTGCGGCGATCGACATCAGCCGCGACTGCGAGTCCGATTTGCAGTCCGATTTGGCACCGGTGGAGGCCGTCTCTCGCGCGCTCGTCCGATTCCGCGGGCAATCCGTCGATTGCCCGTCCGATTTTGCAGCCGGTGGAGATGCTCTAAAGTGAACATCCTTTCATTTACCTGATGCTCAACCAAAATTGGGGCCCTATACTCTTCTTGGGACAAAACAATGGGGCCAATATATAAAGCTCAATTCCAACTTAAGAAAAAAACGAATGAAACATGAAAGCTAACTACTACAAGTGGTTCAGAAGAGTAAAAAAAAAAAAAAAAACTACAAATACCTCCAACATCATCTCAAACCCTCACCAATTTACACCAACCAAAATCCCAAAAATGGATGCTCTTTCAACCATAGCATTCTTAGCAATTCTTGCCCTGCTCTCAAAACTGTTCTTTCCCCAAATTCACAAACAAAAGTTCAAATTTCCACCAGGTCCCAAACCATGGCCAATAATTGGCAACCTTAACCTCATTGGTCCTCTACCTCACCAATCCATTCATAAATTATCTCAAACGTATGGACCAATTATGCAGCTCAAGTTTGGCTCGTGCCCTGTTGTAATTGCTTCATCTCCAGAAATGGCAAAACAGTTTTTAAAAACACATGATCACATATTTGCCTCTAGGCCTCCAACTTTAGCAGGAAAGTACCTCACCTACGACCACCTCAATGTCACTTGGGCTCCTTCCGGTTCATATTGGCGTCAAGGGCGGAAGATCTTCCTCACGGAGCTGTTTAGCTCAAAAAGACTAGAGTCTTTTGAGTACATTCGGACTGAGGAACATCACGCTTTTATATCACGGCTCTATGGCATGTCAGGGAAGCCAGTTGTGCTCAAAGAGCATCTGTCACACCTAACTCTTACCATTATGAGCAGAATTGTGTTGGGGATGGAGTATTTTAGCATCTCCAAATTTGAGAGTTCGATTATGGGACTCAAAGAATTTCAAGAAATGCTAGAAGAGTTGTTCTTGCTTAGTGGGGTAAGAAACATAGGGGATTGGATACCATGGCTTAAATTTTTGGACTTGCAGGGTTATGTAAAGAGAGCGAAGGTCTTGGCAAAGAAGTTGGACCGGTTTTATGAGTTTGTGCTCAACGAGCACATGGCCAGGAAGGAAGGAGTGAAGGAATTCGTACCAATGGACATGGTGGATATACTAATCCAGCTGGTTGATGATCCTAATGACCCTGCAGTTAAGCTCACTTATGACAGTGTCAAGGCATTCACTCAGGTACTTAGCTTCTTCCCTTATCAAATATTATCTTACGAAACTTATATTGTTGTTTGTCAAACTGTGAACTTGATCAATTATTCAGATTCATAATTTGGCAATATGCTAAAAGAATATTTTTTTTCACTAAATAACCGAAATTAATTGTTATGTTTGTTATATATTTATACATTAATTAAAATTGAAATCAGGACTTAATAGCTGGAGGAACTGATACGTCTTCAACCATATTAGAGTGGGCAATGTCTGAACTCATGAAACAACCAAACCTCATCACCATGGCAACCGACGAGCTCGATAGAGTAATCGGAAGAGACAGGTGGGTAGAAGAGAAAGACATGCCACAACTTTCTTACATAGATGCAATTATGAAAGAGACGATGAGGAAGCACCCTGTGGTTGTAATGCTGGCACCACATCTAGCCACGGAAAATTGCAATGTGGGGGGTTATGATATTTGCAAAGGGACTGTAGTGTTTGTGAACACATGGAGTATGGGGAGAGACCCTAAACTGTGGGATGCACCGGACGAGTTTCGCCCGGAGAGGTTCTTAGGGAATACAATTGATGTGAAGGGACAGAACTTTGAGTTCTTGCCATTTGGTTCGGGAAGGAGGATATGCCCTGGTTATAGCCTTGGATTGAAGATGATTAGGTGTTGCTTGGCTAACATGTTACATGGGTTCAACTGGAAATTGCCTCAAAATGTGAAGATGGAGGATTTGGGGATGGAGGAAGTTTATGGATTGGTCACACATCGGAAATTCCCAGTTGTTGTAGTCTTGGAACCTCGGCTTCCAGTTCATCTGTATTAGTCAATGTGTACGGCTCCCATTCAATAAACTGTGTCTATAATTATATTAGTCATACTCAATGTTACACCTCATCCCCAGAAAGTGGGCTCGGGATGTACGGCCATCACCCAGAGTGAAACACCCCAAGAAAAAAATTCTAACTTTGGGGCGTCACGACTGTAAAACTTAACACCATTCAAAGACTCAAAATTGATTTTGAGAAAGCTTTGAACCACTTTTATTAATGTGAAACAACTTCAATCAAACACTAATTTTTAACATCTTTAGAAAGAGGTTGTTCGGCCAAAATTTATTACAATGAAAAGTTAAATAACAAATAAATGATTTGAAACGACTCGTTGACTTGAGTGGGGGGCTGTTATAGCTTGTCCAATGCCTGTTGTAATCGCCTACTCTTCATTCTTGTCTGAAACTCACAAACAGGACTACGTGAGCAAAGCTCAGTAAGTGACTATCGAGCAAGCACAAGACAACCAAGAAAGCATTCAACTAACTATCATGATGATGCAACTGTGCATATGCCATGCAATGTACTAATGTATGCCTTTTAGAAGTCCCTTTTTCCAAGAAATCTGTCTTCCTTTCTTTTCCCTTCGGGTACATACATGGGAGGCATCTTCATGGCTAATAGGGGGCGCCTTCCCTAAAAGCAAAACATTTCAATAAACCCCACCTCTCGAGTCTATTCCTTTTATTGTAACCTTTTAATAAACCTCACCTCTCGAGTCAATTAAAAGGCTCCCTTTTATAGACCCCACCTCTCGAGTCTATTAAAAGGATCCAGTCTTTAACTTTCATCACTACCTCCCTAGGTGTTTCCCCTTCGAAAACCTTTCTTCCATTTAAACCTTTTCTTCAAAACATTTTCCCTTTCGAAACCCTTTTAAACCATTTTGTTCCAAACATTTGCAGATGATAACATGCCACCATGCAATATGCTTAACAACTCAATAAGTGACCAATCATAACATCAACATATACATGAGCATCAATTCTTTCATCACAACAATGGGCCAATCAATGAAACCAATCATACGTACAAAACATGAAGCAATCAACAACAACAAAACAAGCCAAACCATCCCGTTTGCCGTTTCAGTCAAACAAGCAATCACATAGTCACTTACCTTGAGTCTCTTGGGTTGCACCCACCACTTCAACACCTAAAAGATCAAGGAATAGACTCCGATCACACACCGTAGCTATACACGAAATAAAGGCTCAAACAAACAATTAAAACGCCTCTCGTTGCCGTTTCCATCTTAGTACTTAACCAACTTGTAACAACCGTAACTTATTCTAGGTTTTATGGAAAAATATATTATGAATACTCTTAGAACCACACGATGTAACTCTACAACTTTTGTTCAATAATCAAAGGAAAATAAGGAGTTTAAATAGACCTAAAACTCGTTACAAGCCAGTCCCTCTGTTTCTGCCCGGGTACATCCAATTATGTATTTCTCAGTCTCGAATAGGGAATAAATGATGTCCGTTCCTTCTAAAATTTCTATACTAGGTTCATGCACATGTTAACTAATGTCTGTCAAAATTTCATAACGAAAGGACACCCCTAGGTTTGCTTTTCTGTTCTTACAATATAGTCCTTCTGAATCTGTCCTGGAAACATACAGTCCTTTTTCTCAGTTTCAATGGGGTATCAATCCATGTCCATTTTCTATAAAATTTCTACAGTAGGTCTATGAACATGTTATCTAGTTCCTATCAAAATTTCATATCAAAATGACGCCCCTAGGTTTGGTTTTCTGTCTTTATCATTTAAGCCGACGAATCTGTCCGTGAAGCAGAAAACAGACATGTTCACTAAGTTTCTTGTGAGAAATATGAGACAACGTCCTTACCTCTGAAATTCTTACAGAAGAAACTCCTCTTCTCGCTCCAAATGTGCAGGTATTTCCAAGGATCCCTCTTCGTCCAGTAACATTCTCTTTCTCTCCCTCTTTCTCTCCCAAAATCCTTGTATATTTAGGGGCTGTAAAGTGTGACTGTTTTATCAGCCATACCCCATAGAAATACTCCCAGGTAAGCCCCTCTCACTCCTCCCAAACGTCCCCATACAGAACCCCCACCTCCCCCCCCCCCCCTCCCCCCTCTTAAATATGGTTTAATTCCCTCATTTACCACAAATTCTAGAAGTATCACCACCATTCCTAAACTCTTCATCTTCCCAATCCGTCCACATTCACCTCAACTTAAAGTAATGATGTAATTCTCATTCATTACATTCATACCACTAGCCCATTATGTCCATATTCACTCCCCCCTTCTTAAAGTGATTTAAAACTCCACTTGACCACCATAACAACGTTGACAGCCAAATGGCGTCCACCTCTTTCTTTAATACTAATGTAACCTATACTGATTGGACAGAACTCTAAACAAACCACAATCCAATTTGGGCTCTTTCTTTAGTCCAAACATATTAACTCACTTGTAGCATAACACTGTAGGCCCAAATATTGTATATTAACTATTAGCGACTACTATAATATTTTAGTGAACTTGGGGTATTACACAGAGGGGTGACGAAGCCTAAATTCGCACACACATACAACAAAACCAAGGAAATAAAATCACAAAAGGCACAACTGGGCCCATAACAATCATACAACTATATCATAGCAACTACAACAGAAGAATACAACTGAATAGAAAAAGTTCCTACACTCTCAGGACGGATGCAGAGCCATCAAACTGCCTCTCCTAGCGTCTCTGGTCGACTCAGCTACTATTCCCTTAAGGGGCAAAAAACCAAAAGGGTGAGTGGATGGAAAAATAAGTAAACTTTCGAAAACATTTCTGAAAACATAATATATATATATATATATATATATATATATATGAGTTCGGTTAAGGGACACACTATTTTGACACACCATTTGAAACATCCTTTCTTGTCCATTGGATTGGATCCATTATTAATGGGTCCCACAAAAAATTGCAAAATCAATGGACAAGAAGGGATGTTTCAAATGGTGTGTCAAAATTGTGTGTTCCATGATCCTAACCCTATATATATATATATATATATATATATATATATATATATATATAATCCTATGCTGTAAAAACATATAATTGTACTGAAAATAATGATACTGTACTGTCCTCTGGGACCACGCAAAGGAGATGCATACCTGGCCTTAGGATCGTGCAGGGCGTGTGCACATAGTAGATACGCTGGGACCGCGCAGACGTATTGTAATATAAACCCCCTGTACCCACCTTCACGTGTCACCCTCGCTGCCTTGGGGCCGTGTAGAGGCAATGGCACCGAAAATGCTAGCTAAAAGGGAGGGGTCTTCGGTGCTGGTGACAAGCGTGAAAACTGTATCCTACGGCCTAGTCCGAGTACTAACTGTGTAGGAGTGATTCTAGGTGCACTAAGGTACTAAACTGTTGAGAAACTGATATTTATAACCATACTTACTATATAACTGTATAATACTGCTATATATTGAACTTCAATGAAACCCAAGACTTAATGAAAACAAAACTCATCCACTCACAGAGATACTGGCGATCATCATCGTCGTTTGACGGGTCGGTTTGATGTCGTGAATATCTATGAGAGTCTATTCACCAAAAAATTCCAGTAACAATCGTTAGAAAACCAAACGTTTAATCGGAAACCCCTATTTCCCCTTGTTTTGCTCAATCGGGGTTTAACTATATCTCGGATGGTGAAACAGAGCTCGCCATTGGATCCGGAACGTCGAAAAACCTAGAAATAGTCGCCAGTCAATGGTTGCTGATGTCAGCACGCCGGTGCTAACATGGCACTGACTGGGTGATGACTGTCCGCTGACTGTGCACTGACGTGGAGCTGATTGGGCGCTTACTTTGCGCTGATGTCAGCACTCCGGTGCTGATGTCATCTCCGTCGCGCCGACGTTGGCGGAGCCGTGCCTTGGCCAGAATCTGGAAATTTTCTGGTGAAACATTTCCAGTTTTCCGGCGAGCTCACAAATCTTCAAAACTCAACCATTTTCAACGATCCATATGTCAAAATTCATCTACGAAATGCAAGGAATCCAAAAATGAAGATTTTGAAGCTTACCAAGGTCGGACGTGGCCGAAATTTGCTTCGGAAAATCAGGTTTCCGATCCGAGCTCACCATCGCCAATTCGCTTCGTTTCTCGAGTTGAAAATTTGTGGGGATGCTCTCGGGGATGTGGGGAACCGATTGGTGGCGTCGGAATTCTCGATCCATGGCCGGAGCGCAACGATCGCCGGCAGAGGAGGCGTCGGGGTTCGAAGTTTCCTGAAAAGGAAACTGTGGGCTGTTCGGGTTTTAAGCCTGATCCCACCGCCTTCCACAAATACCATGTGGCAGCCAATCATGGCTTGCCACGTGGCACAACCATCCAACACCACAAATCTGTATTTCCTTCGTAACGCCTCCAATACAACCCCAAATTCGATTCCGTCTTCGTGGATGTGTTCATATCGTCGAGCTCTTCGCTTAGAGTCCAATATTGAATATTAAATTTATCACTGTTCAAAAGTCAATAGTTGACCTGCAAGGGCATTTTCGTCATTTCACAAGAAATCCCGGAACGGGTCGTAACACTGAATAAATTGTGTGCGGCTCCCACTTTGTTTTGTAATGGGCATGATGGAGCGACTCTTGGGGGCTAGAAAAAAATTCAGCGATCTTGTATTAGCTGTGATACGGAATCGTACAATACTTTTGACAACTGCTGGTATGTATTGTTGATATTTTGTTACAATTTTATTTACTCCAACATGTAACTCATCAAAGTGTTTCAGTTGTTCCCTCTCGAGTTGCCTAGCCACCATAGTTATCGTCGGCGGGAATTCCACCATCCCCTCTACCCATTTGCACCAATCTTGGGGTCTTCGCTGCGATCCCAATCGCCTTGGACCCGCGGACTTGGTTGTCGTGCTTTTGACCCAGGGAAACGTGGACGTCCCAAAGACAAACTAGGAGGCTGTCGCAAACTAGGAGACTCTTGCTAAAGAATAGTTGTGGTACTAAAAACCTAAAATAAAAGCTAAATATAAGGGACTCATTGTTAAATACAAATTAACAGTGAAATTGAGCTATCTGAGAGTGGTGATTGATCGTGAAAAGTGTATCATGTGTAAACGACCCCAAATCATGGCCTCTTCGGTCTTTGTTGGATAACTGAACACAAAAATAGGCAAAGATGAAACTTCTGAGTTCAATCGTCTGACAAAGAATAAGAGACCTTGATTTGGGGTTGTTTACACGTAATACACTCTCCAAAATCGATTACCACCATCAAATCGCTCTGTTTCACAATTAATTTGTATTTAATGGTGAATCATTTACGTTTATCCCTTATTTTAGGCAATTACTACAGTTTTCCAGCGCAAAGTCTTGTTGGACCGAAATTGGTGCTAGCTAGGTGTCCTGTTTGTTCTAGGTGCTAGGAGCATCCGCCGCTTCATTGTTTTGTTTGTTCTGTTGGCCGCTAGTTCGATAGAGGTTAGCAGGGGCAGTTTAAATCTTTTCCACCGGTTCTATGTATATGTATTTAGTTGGATTCTAGATGCGTATTTAGATGTCTATGTATTTAGTTGGATTCTAATTGCGTATTGTGTTTCCCGACGTTTACTTTTTTAATAATACAATCTCTATCGTTACCTTAAAAAAAAATATCAAAGTGTTTCTATTTTCAATACGATCCACACACACACACATATATATATATATATATATATATATATATATATATATATATATAAGGGTTAGGGTAATAAACACACTATTTTGACATCCTATTTGAAACATCTTTTCTTGTTCATTAATTTTGCAATTTTTTGTGGCAGATTATATATATATAGAGAGAGAGAGTTTGGTAGTTAAGATTCTAATTAACTTTGTATTGAACTAATATTTGTTGAATGGGTAGGATATCAGAGAATTCCAACCGAGCCAACAGAGCCAACCGAAATAACGGAGTTGATGATAATGTTGATGGACCAACCCCACGACATCCTCCTCGACGCACTCGCAAAGCTACCGTCATCAACACTTTGTTGCATCCGGGGAGTATCTATGACCCTTCTGAACATCATTGACAATCCATCTTTTGCTACGCTGTACGCTCCCCGATTGCTTAATTCTGCTGCCACATATGCTGCCGCAGTTGGAAGTACCTCCACTAATCCTTCTTTCCAACTATTAGACGTGGTTCCGTCCGGCTTAACAGAGTTATACCGCTCAACAACTTTGCAATTAGTGAAATACGATGTTGCCAGGGGCAGCTTGAGAAGAAGCAGAGCTTGTAATGCAAAGATTTTCTCCTCCTATCGGTGGTATGGATGCCAAGTAGAGTTTGTTTTTGGCAACTTGATTTTCATTGGACTGCTTGGACCTCGCCCATATCAATGCTACTTGGTCAATCCTCTAAGGGGAGAATGTCTAGAGCTCCCAATTATCCATGACAGGGTTCTAGGCGACCGCAGAAATTGGTTTGGCATGGGATTCGACAACAGGACTAGCACTTACAAGATTGTTTGTATTTCCGAAAATCGGAACATCCTGATGGCCTATGTTTATACGTTGGAGGGAGCAAGATCATCATCACCGACGTCTTGGAGACAAATACAATCAGTCCCCCCTTATGAGCTAAGCACCAATAACGTCTCAGTATATGGAGACATGCATTGGTTGGCTGATGATCGTGGAGATTATCGAATTGTTTCTTTCGATTTCAAGAAAGAGGAGTTCTTCTTGACTCCTGCTCCTATCCACGATTATTTTCATGCAGGATGCTTGCTTAACTTTAAAGGATGCTTATCCCTTCTGTCATCTCAATCCTTCGCACTTCAGTTATGGGTGTTATGAAATCAACGAGTGGGAGTTAGCGTGCCAAATTCCCTCGAAATTGTTTTCAGGAATCTCGCGATCTCACAGATCACTTGTGGCTTGTAGGGAATGGGAGCATGGCCTATTTTTCAAGGAAACAGGTTTTCTCACATTCCATTTTTGGGATGCAAGAGAACTCTATGATATTCTTCGAGGATGCTGGACCAGTACATATCAGCTTCTTTAGCTATACCCATAGCCCGATCTCCTATGGCAATTTGGTTGAACGCAAAGTATTGAAGTCTGCAGTTTGTGATAGAGATGTAGAAACAAGTACATGGTATTTTGAGTGAAAATGGGATGTAACTTTGTTTGAGGATCAATGATTTTGAACTGTTTTTTCCTTATTATTTTGCGGTTACTAAATGATTAACAGTTTAGAGCAGCAACTAAACCTTATTGGTTTTGTGCACAATAAGCATTGTCATTCATGAACTTCCCTTGTGTAATATTATGATTGACTTTATACTTCTACATCCACGAATCAATTTGGAGAACCAGTTTTTCAGAAGTATGTTCAATTTTCAGTTCTTGATACGAGCGATAACTAAACTAATCGATGTCTCCGGTTTCTTTACAGGGTATTCAGTATCATTGCCATGTGCCATGGTCAACAAGGATGATCATCGCGCTCGGCGCTACAAAGAGACTTTCCTTCCTCCATGAAGTAGAGAAACTGGTTATATATGGTGATTTCAAAGCTTCACACATCTTGTTAGATTCTGTAAGTATTAAGATGTAGAAAATATCGATACAAACTGGAAACTACAAACACGCAAGTATCTCAACGTCACAAATTCAGAAACATTACACCACAAAAGCAGATAAAGACCATACCTAAAATTGTATTCCACTCGGACTTCATGCCCTGAGATAAGAAGGCAAACATAAGAACAAAGCAATGGATCACCACAAAATTCTATGATCTCATGCAAATGGTTACAATTTGCAATTACACAGAGGACTTTACCTCTGGAGTCCTGGGAAGACCATGTCCATGAGGAGCTCAAGTCTGATGAGACAAGTACTTTTCTTGCATTGCAAGAAAGTTGATATGCTGCAATTCTGCAGAAAAGTACAAATGTGTAATTAGTAATTACTAGTTAACTGGTTATGTAAATTATGTTTAACAGTTTTACTAACTGATATATATATTTACGCCATGTTGGATGTTGGATGTGATCTTATCTAGGCAAAGTCGATTTAGAGTTAGATCTTTTGTGAGCAGAAATCTGCCTTACTAACATAAATCTGATTTACTAACTGATATTTTCCAGGAAAGCGGGATCTTGCTGCCTACTTAATCTTCTACAGTCTGTTGCAGAAGATCATCAGAACATTTTTGCAGCTTAAGAAACTGCGTGTTATAAGCTTGAGTCTAAAGAACATTTAGATCGAATTGTTGTGTTTGCTATTTTACCTCTGTTCTAAATTTCTAGTTATGTACTTGAACAATAGAAAGTTGTTTTAAGTACAAGTGAATTAGTTCAATAAATACAAATCTCAACAAAGTCCACCCTAGTAATTTGAGTGGCCGTTTATAACATTAGAGACCGGATTAGGAACTAACTCACTAATTTCGGAAAGGGCATCTATACAAAGGACAAAAATGGTTTAATTCCCAACCAAATGGAGATGAGCTTAACGAGAATCAAACTAGGAGACAATACCAAAAGTCCCTAGTGCATTTCATATCAAAATCAAGGGAAGGCAGAACATAATCAGTCTTTATCAGATTCACATATTGTGGATAGCATTCACTTGGTACGGATAGACAAATGCCCTACAATTGTTGCAAATTGCAATTACTAAAAGAGACAAAGGAAATATACAGGTACCTGCTAGTACTTGGAACGCTATAAAATTATGTTCATACTAAGTTTAAATTTATATTTGTTCCCATCATTTTGAAACGCTTGGCTTATTTTTATAAGAAGACCTAGTTTTGTAGGGCTTGACTTATTTTTAAAGTTGATTTGGAAAAAATAGCTGCTTATACTTTAAAAATAAGCTGCTGTGAAAAAAAATAGTGAGGTGTTTGGTAAATTAATTTTGTAAAAGTGTTTTAGTATGAAAAAGTGTTGGAAATAAGCATAAATAAGAAGCTTCAAAAGTGAAGCTTCTTAGCTTCCTTTGTTTTTTGTACTTTTAAAAAAAAAAAAAGTTAACTAAAAATTGGTTATCAAACACATTTTTCCCATTTGATTTAAAGTTTAAGCCTTTTTTGTCAACTTTAAACCATACCAAACATAGCCGAAGTTAATGACATGACAACGATCTTTAATAATTTGGGTGGGTTCTTTCCACCTGAATGCCTAGCTCCAGCAAACAGAAGACTCAACAGTTGACGTTCGATTCCCTTTGCAGATTAATTTCATAATAATTGATGTCCAGATGATAACCCCTTTAGTGGCTTAGGATTGGACCAATTGTGTAGATGCACGAAACAAAAATCTTGAAGATTTCTCATGTTTGGTTGGCAAGGAAGCTGCAGAGCTGGATTTAGCATCCAATGTTTCCTTCAACACAACCAGACGTCCTGCTTATGCCATGTTCTGTTTTCATGGTAGCCATCTTAATCTTAAAATAAAGAAAAAACAAAGATGGTAATTAGGTTTACTAGTGACACCCCATGTCGGTAATTAGGAACAAAGAATTATTAAAACTAGAAATTGGTGGTTCTGACACCTGGACCTTTGGTTCGGAGTTGTTTTTGGATCAGGCCCAATGATAGGCGGCCCTAACATGTCGTTATCTAGCATAGGTCTTTAATGGTGTTTTCTATGACAGTTTATTTATAAATTTGGAGAATAATACTACATACTAACAAGTAAAACATGTGATGTATTACGATCATATTAAAAAATTTCTCGTGTTTTTGACAATACTGTCATACGATCAAATCAAATGTACATGAAGATTCAAGACACATGGTTTAAATTTAATTATATACCATACCAGTAGAAGATAGAAGAATTTTAAAGTTTATACAGAGGTCTCCTTTCAGAGCTACTCATCATCATCAAGCGTTGTTTTTCTTTAAAGGACCATCTTGAATTTGTGGGAAAAGAAGCATACAACGTATGTGGCCAGTCCAACCTATGACTTTACACTCCTAAAAATAGGTTCCTTTTAGGGGTCAGCTTATTTAGGTCACTATAGTAAAACGACCGCCACCTTAAGTCTCTAGACACCTTATGAACTGGATCCCATCCCATACAAAAACCGCAGATGTTTTATCCGTTCAGATTGGAGTTTGGCTTAGGAACACATTATTTTCTGGATTACAGTGGCCTGCAGCCTGCGGGTAATGGCAAAGGATGGACGTTTAACTTGAGGTATCCCGATGATATGTTACTAGGGCTGCTTCTGTCCTTGTATATATATACTCGATTAAAATAGATTATCGCTTAAATTTTGAATCTCAGTGACCAGATTGATCTTCAATTATTGAGAGGCTGCTACTGCCCCCATGGATTACTTTTTTTTTTTTTTTAATGATTCGTGAAAACTGGATTCGTAGTTTAGTAGGTTTTATTTGGCCCTGCATACATGAAGTAGCATTGTTTGTTTGTTTCCTAGCTCATATAATTGGACGTAAGCCTCCAATCTAGATAATGTGCATACAGCCGGCTACCTTGTGTTTCTCATTTTTAGCCAAACAAACATCAGATCAGATTTGATTGAATTCTATATTTAAACAAAGAATGTGACAAAATTGTCACAACTGAACGAATCTTCCGTATATTTCTTCCACGCGTTTTGTTAATATATTCACACTTTGCTAGTTTGCTTAGCTGTATGTTGGACACAACACAACGGTTGCAAGTGGTATATTTGGTTCTATATGCTTTAGTTTGTCTCAATGTAGATGATTGGTCGATTTATGATGGTGATTTCTCACTTTTCTGAATTGGGGTGTTTTGATTCATTGAAATAGGGAAACCCAAATGCATATACAAATCAAAGTGAGAAAAACATCTGAATTCGAAGGATTTAAACTCAGAAAGAGGGCGAATTCAAGCACATCACAGTATGCAAAGTGCAGATGTAAATGGTTTTAACTTTTAACTAGCTATTTGATCGTATACAAACCATCGCTTGAAAAAACTAACATGGTTGGCCAAAAAGTTTGTAAACTAACACGCTCTCTCATTACACTTGATCAAACTTTGTGCAGCTTTGAAAAATTCTTATGTACATCTTTGAAGTTGAATGTATGATTAATTACATGTATTACTAGTACTACTCTATACACCCCTGCCTCTGTAGTTCAAAGGAGATTTTAAGCCATTGTTTCTATTGTTCTGGTGCAGCATGTTATCTGAGTAAGAATGTGGAGACTTTGGCTGCATGGAACCTGGAGACCTTGGTGATTTTAGCGGATGTGGCCTATGGCCTTGATGATGAACTTGATTTCGTTGATGATTCCTGTTGTTGTTCTTCTTCAATTCCTTTTCTGCCTCCCCATCTTTTATGTCTTTAATCGAATTGTCGGATTCAGAAGGAACTGTGTACACAAAGGCAATTTGAATGTCATCAAAATCCTTGAGTGGCTCTAAGGTCTTAACCACATCACTGATTTTCGGCCTTTGTTTTGGCCGGTGGCTGAGGCATTGGAAAGCCAATGCAGCAGCCTTTCTGGCTCCTACTTCCGAGTACTGCCCTTCGAGCCTCGGGTCCATGATCCGGCTGAGTTTTCGGGGTTCAGCCAACATAGGCCTTGCCCACTCTACTAGGTTCTGCTCTCTGTGAGGCCGGTTTTTGTCTACAGACCTCCTTCCCGTCAGAAGCTCCAAAAGTACCACTCCAAAGCTATACACATCACTCATTGCTGTCAAGTGACCTGAAAACAATTCAATTTCACAAAACATGTTTAGGAAACTAGTCCAAAGTTGATCAATCAAAGCCATTCAGAGATCGATTAAAATGAAATTTCAAACTGCGTTGAATTGGAACTTGGAGTAATTAGTACCTGTCATGATGTATTCAGGAGCAGCATAGCCTTGTGTGCCCATGACTCTTGTAGAAACATGGGTATCATCTCCTTCTGGACCATCTTTCGCTAGTCCGAAATCTGAGAGCTTAGCAGTGTAATCCTGGAAGTTTAAAGAACATATGCATTAGTACCAACCAACAAAAAGAACAAAATGTTTTGAACTTCTGGCAATAATAAAGCAGACACATTCACTACTTACAGAATCTAACAAGATGTTTGAAGCTTTGAAATCACGATATATGACCGGTTTCTCTGCTTCATGGAGGTAGGCAAGTCCCTTTGCAGCGCCGAGAGCGATTTTCATCCTTGTTGACCATGGCAATGATACTGAATACCCTGTAAAGAAACCAGAGACATTGATTAATTTAGATTATCGCTTGTATCAAAAACCGAAAAATTGATTCGTTGAGAAAATTGAACATACTTCTAAAAAGCTGGTTCTCCAAGCTGCCTCTTGGCATGTACTCATAGACCAAAAGCCTATGTTCATCTTCCCAGCAATATCCAATCAGCTTCACAAGGTGTGGATGCCTCAATTGCCCAAGAAAGATCACCTCAGTCTGCATGACAATCACCAATTAGAAAGATAGAATTATCAAAACAGAGGATTTATGGAAACCCCAAGTGATTAAATTGACAAAAAGCTGTTGAACAAGTCCTCACCAGCCATTCCCTATGTCCTTGTGATCCATCCAAGTCCAAGAGCTTAACAGCCACAGGCTGAGCACTCAAACCAGGCCTGAGCTTGTCATCAATGAACCCTTTGTGGACCGGGCCGAACCCTCCTTCCCCGAGAAAATTGCTTGATGAGAAGCTCTGTGTGATCACCTTCAGCTCCGCGAGTGTAAAAATATGAAGATTAGACCCTGCTAGAGAAATCGAAAGGTCCTCCGAGAACACTGTGCTCGGATTGCTCAAATCCGAAAGTGAAAGCCTCTGGAATGAGCTCTGTTTTGCCACCACTTTCTTTGGTTTTGATGGTGGTGTCTCACATTTGTAGCAACTTGGCATAACAGACCTCCATGACAGCGTTTTCTTCACTGCCATAATTCTTGATCAAAATTGGCTCCAAACTTGAAAGGATCAAATGTGCTAGTTTTGTTGGTTTTTGATGAGAGGGTTTTGGTTGGGTGGTTTTTGCTTGTTTTGGAAGAATGAAAAAATGTGATGGTGGAAACTAGGAATGATATGGAAGACTTTAAAGGAGAAAACAAAGGCCTACTATTTTGAAAATCACCAACTGCCCTCCAAACCAAACCAAGACATGAAGAAAGAGGCTTGCAACTTCTTTCTATCAATCCCTTTTGAAGTTTTCTAATATTTCTAGTGACATTCTTTGCATCACTCTATACAAAATGGAAATTCCTCACCTTATATATATATATATATAGATTGTAGATTTAATTAGGTGTGTTGCTTTATTAGGTGATTATAAAATGAGGTGCTGAGTCCTTAGTCCACATAGTTGGTTTCATGCATTGAAAGGACACGGTTACCCCCTCCTTGACCTTGACTTTCAAAAGCATAGATGAAAACAAATGAGCAACGGAACATAGGTTTTACCGTAAATTACTTCGGTTCATGTAACGATGCTTTTCTTTTTAACTATTATATTAAAGTTTGAAAAATGTGTATAACTTTTTTTGCAAGTTTGTTAATTATATATATATGTATCAGATTGTAATTGACAATATAAATAGCGACGACTCGTTTCAAATAGGGACCAAACAACGTCTAGTGTTATATGTGCTTGGAAGGTTTGTTTTCAAATTGGGATTTATTAGTGAAGAGTGATTTGTTTTGACATTTGGTTGGGTCATTGGTTGTAAAAGCATTAGCAACTTATTAGAAGTTTACCGGAGCGGCTGAAGAAGAAAGGTCCTAATAGAACAAACGCAATCCAGCTATGAAGATTGAAAAATTCCCAATAGAATGAAAATCCAGCTATTTCACACTAGTGAGGTCTAAAAATGGAATTTCCTCGTAGTTTAAAGTTTAGACTTGGTGTAGAGGAAGATGGTAGGTATATACTTGCATTAGATATTAGCTTCTAGAACATTTGCCACTCAAGAAAAAGGAAAATTTCCCAGAGCCCCCTCATCATTGCGTCATGTAACTCATCCTAAATCTCTAGGTGAGCACACAATTGACAGATGACCATGCTCAGTGGCGCTGTAATGAGTCATTCTCCTTTACTGTTATACCAACTTCATATATTCAGAATGATAATTCTTCAGAAGAACAAAAAAAAAACAAAGTAAATTTTTAAAAAAATACATCAAATTGTATTTCATCGTAGTATAGTCCTATTATAGATGAACCATGTTTCATTCGGGTAGATCAGATGGTCACATAGGGTTCTTTACATCGGTGAGTTGACCTTGTCGAGATCGAAGACGAGGTCCCCTTTGTAGGGTGGTTAAGGTGTCATGTGTAACATTATGCTAATGAAATTGATTAATGCTTGTCTTAAACAAGTGTTTCAAACAGATTAGTAGGGATATTATTGGCAAAGAACTTGGGCATGTGGTTGTGTGAAAGAAGCTTCCGCAGGAAAAGTATGTCACGAGGAGCAAGGGACAACGTTTCTGTCGTCACTTGATGAAAGTCAATGGGCAATTTTGTCATTTGGGACCAGAAAACAAGGACTCTGTCTTTGCCAAATGTACAGACAAATTTGGCAAAAAGTATTTCTTAATTGATTGGAAACTTGCAAAGCAAGAATATTAGATAGAACGAAGATTCAAATGACTGAAAATTTACATGATTGTTAAAAACTGTTTTGAGTTTTTATCAAAAGGTCATCTTCTTTGACTTTAGCAACCAGTAAAATTAGAAAAAGCAGAACCCTCATGAACAATGCGTTGCATAATTAAGTTGATAAAAGTAGCTCAACTGAAGTCAACACGTACAAAAATATGCTTTCTTTTTGTGCTTGGGGGATGCAACTTTTGCCTAAATTTGTATATCATCCTATTTTACGCATGATTTTATATATTTTCATGAATTCGAAGATCTAGTTTATAAACCGATGATAGTTTTCTTGTAACTATTGACTTTGGTTAAGTCTCTGTAAGTTTTGAATTGGACTGATGTCATTGATGTCCTAGAACAGTTATGAAATAACTTGATTTATGAACTAACACCAATGACTTCATCACAAGTACAGCTAGCTTGTTAGCATTTAGCAACTAGCAGAAAATTATAACACTAATCTTAATTAGTAGTATATATAGACTGTTTGCCCAAATTTGTATATCAACCTATTTTACCATGATTTTATATATTCTCATAAATTGAGTTTATAAACCAGTGATAGTTTTCTTGTAACTGTTTATTTTAGTTAAGATTTTATAAGTTTTAAATTGGACTGATGTCGATGATGACCACGAATAGTTATTAAAGAACATGGTTTTATAAAACCAGTGACTTCATCACAAGTACAGCTAGCTTGTTAGCATTTAGCAACTAGCAGAAAATTATAACGCTAATCTCAATTCGTAGTATATATATAGAATGTTGGGCTGCTAGCTAGCTTAAGATCAAGAAACATTTGTCTTGTTTGTGGCAAGCCTCCTAAGGAAACATCATCAACTCCCTCTCACGAGATTGAAGGCTGCTCTCGTACTATATATGATAATTACTACCAACTTGATCCTTAGTTTTATCATTGAGGAATATTCATGCTCCAGATCTTTTTGGTTGGTAGTATATGTTTTTTTATGTATGGAGTTCGAATTCACTTCTCGTAAAATACATTGAGCTATTGTTTCCATCAAAAAGTAATATTTGTACTTTGCCGCCGGCATGCACAAAGGTAAATAGTTAGTTACTTTTATTGCTTTAATTAGTCTTTGTAATGGTGCTCATTATTGTTTCTGCTGATACATAGCATCCACACAAGACAAACTGCATATACATAAATAAAATCACGTGGTAAATTTTTTATAATCTTTTATATCTTTGATCAAATGGGTCAAGAGTTAGACAAAACATTTCAATCAAAGATAACTACCCCTATACCTTCTCCTTTGGAAATGAAATTTTACCAAACAACCAAACGCTGGATACAAAATCAAAGCTCTTGAAAATCGTATGCAGTGATGTATTTCATTGACCTCACATCATTAACAAATACAGAGAACAAAGAAACTATTTATTTGGGTGTACATATATATATGTGTGTGTGTGTGCGCGCGCGTTATGAACAACAAAACGAAATATTTCATTTCTTGTTTAATTATATTGACAAAGTGACGGAAAAATTAAGGATGGACGGTCGTGTACATCAAGGCATGAAATGTAACTATATGTCACAATGAGTCGCTTTCTATTTGTAAAAAGCCAAGTAATTTTTTTACGGATAATTTTTTTTTATCCTATAATTTAATGACATAAACAAAATTATTCATTTGTAGATCACTCAGTAATTTGAGGAAAGTGTTATTCTTATATGAAAACGACCTAACAGGATATTTCGGGATGGATGGTCGGTAAATATGATCTCATCAAAAGCACTGTGGAATGATGGTAAGTATGATGCAACTAAAGCGTGCTATATATCTAATCTCAGTTCAACCACCACAGACTTCGGCAAATTGGAAAAACAACGACGTTTCATTTTCAATCAATCAAAACCGAGTACACAAACTTATTTTGGATTAACAAACTTATTTTGGATTAAGTTAGGCAAGAAAATCTTAAAATACGTATTTAAACACGGAACATAAAGAGGCATGATGAGTGCTTCAAAAGAAGTAGACGAAGACACGCAGTGAGATGAGAGTTTTCATTGGTCAAAAGTCAACCCCCCGGTGGCCTATTTTTTTTGAAGAAATATTATTTGAAAAGGATTTTGATTTGGTCTGTGAAATTTGTTCTAAGCGTGTGAGGTGTCTGGACATTAATATAGTCAGCAATGTCTTGTATGTAACATTGTGTGCAAGAACAGTCCGATGGTTACCTTTTTGTCCAAGATAAGGAGGGAAGAGTTTGTGCTTTTGAATTTGGAGTACAAGTGATGTGACATTCAAAAATGATACCCAGAGGGGGGCTGTTGTTTTGTATGCGTGACATCAACTATCTGGTTTTAGAGGTTATGAGTATGAACTTACTTTGCATAAAATGTTCCGCAATGCATTAAGGACTTACAATTATTTATGAGAATATAATCTAATATAGTTTGGAATTAACAAATGCGTCGACAATTTAAAATTACTCACATGTGCCCTCATTGCATATGCATCGATCTATGGTTTGCAGTCAGTGGCACATGTAGAGGTGGGGGTTTTTACGAATCAACAACTCACAATCAACTGCACACACCTCACAATCAAGGAACAAAATTTCCATCGAAATTTCGGAGGTTCTAAACTATCGAAATTTATCAAAATATACCAAAATTTCCATAATTTTGACTATTGAAATTTCTATCGGAACCGAAATTTTAATTTTTGCATATGATGCATCAACCGACCAACCTCCCAAGCTCGTGAGTGATTGGGCCGAGCATAAACTTAGGATGATGATATGGCCAACAAGTGGGTGATGGAAAAATTCGGGGGTCCTAAAGCACAGTTGGGCTCATTCAAAAGTCAATATTGTGGGCTCATATAGTAAATATATATATATATATATATATATATATATATATATATATATATATATATATATGGGTTAGGGTACACATGGACACTATTTGACACACGCAATCCAAACATCCTTTCTTGTCCGTTGATTTTGCAATATGAATCCGATCCAAAGGACAAGAAAGGATGTTTGGGTTGGTGTGTCAAAATAGTGTGTCCCATGATCCTAACCCTATATATATATAGGGTTCGGTTCAAGGGGCATTCTTTTTTCTATGACATCTTTTCTCATTTGTTGGATTGGACCCATTATCAATTAAGATCATGCCCATACATATCTTTCATTCCCACACAAAGCTATTGACCCTTCCGAACCCCAATGATCTGTTCAGGTCTTGAATCCATTGTGAATGTAAATTGTTTAGTCCAATTAGTACTCATCCCATAACCTTCTTCATTAGACATCACCACCCCAAACTCATAGTACTATCTGCATGATTATTAGCTTCCAATACAAGTACAACGTCTATAATTGCCAGTGAGTTTTTCCATGAAAACATTTATCGGCATAAAGAGTCCGCCCGGTTGATGGTAATGGTATTGGACGGAAGACCTCATCGTTCAAATCAAATGACAAAACATAGTTGCGCGAAGACAAGGCGTCATAGTCCAGGAGATGTTTCCGGTAATTTTTGAAAGAATTCCTAGTACAAGGTCTTGAGCTGCATAATGTCTTGTCGCTTGGCCGTTTACTTCCATTCTTCTGGAAGAAACAAGGACTACAAACGGATGTCTTGTGCTTTTATAGCTGTATTGCCCAACTCGACGAGGAGCACCCCAAAATCACGTTTCCTAGTGCAACTTGTATATGTTCAATAATCCTCTTGCACTTTGGTAAAAAGTAAAGATGGTAATAGGAGTGATTCACTTGCCCCAATTCCTCGACTTCCCTATTTCAAACTATTCTCATTCCTTACTTCTCCTATTCCCATTTACGAAACGATCCTTAATAGTGAGAGGAATTTCGATATCTACTAGATCAAGAATCTTGATCAGTTGTTCTATAATGTCTGACTGCAGGCGGTGATGATGTCTCAGAAAGCCCATCTGATATCGATGACGTTGAGATTGCTGGGTACCTTAACAGCAAGAAGGCGGCGCTGTTTAAACGGCTGATTTGGGAAGCAATGAACAAGGACTATGATGAGGGGAAGAGAAGGAAACGAGCCAAAAAAGCGGATAAAGCTGTTCCTGCAAAAAAAAGCTATCAAAGTTTCTGCTACCTTGAATGACAAGAAGTGGTATTCACCTGAACTTGATGAGGGGAAGAGAAGGAAACAAGCCAGAAAATTGTATAAAGCTGCTCCTGAAAACAAAGCTGTCAAAATTTCTGCTAGCTTGAATGATAAGAAGTGTTATTCACCCGGACGTGAACAAGAGAGAGAGTCTAATAATGGTGGTGACATACACCAGCCAAATGAGAGGAAAAGTTTTGGAGGCAGTCCTGATGATGAGTTTGAACATGAAGATCCATACAGCGGATGTGAGGAATACGATAGATACGATGGATACAATTACGATGAGGAATATGAATTTGACGAATTTTGACTAAGATAGTCAACTTTTTTTTCTTTCCAAATGTACCATTTTACAATCTAAAGCAATTATTCCCAGATGGATTCAACTTTTATATATGTATGCATCTAAATTGAATCTCGTATTCCAATAAGAATTACATTAGACCGGAACTAGGCTCTCCACATAATCGAGGACTACACCATAATCAGCGGCTTCTACTCTACGCTGTCTAGTTTTCCTAATGGTAATGGTATCGTCGTACCAAAGACCTCTTTGCTCGAATTGAATGGCAAAACGTAGCACCGTTCAGATTGGTCCCATTCCAAAGAAAACAGCACCCCATTCAAGGTGATTGGACGACGTCTTCCGACTCCAAACACATGATGATTAAATATCTACGTAAATTAGTATAATATCTCATGACGGTCGCCAAGAGTTTCTACTTCGGGTGAAGACTTGGGCATGAAAAGAAACTTGGTGATTCTTCGTTTCATCGTTGAGCTTGAAACTTCAGACAATCCTCACCACCTTAAAGTCGCTACTGTCGTGAGCGTCGCACCCAACCAATTAGCATATGGTCTTTATGTCGAACCTCATGATCCCAATTAAATAAATGCAAGACGGTCATCATACTTCAAAATAGGTATAAGGAACAATTCTATTGGTCATCCCGAAAATTCGAATGCACACTATGAAAAAAAAAAAAAAAAATGAGACTGGACATTAGGCTCTTCGCATAATCTAATGCTACATCATTCTTGAAACACATGTTTCTACGTTGTGAAGCTTTTCTATTTTCCCCACTTGTATGATCGTAGGCAAACAGATCTATTCCAGTCATATCTTTCTCTTACGTCATTAGGAATTTGATCCTTCCAAACCCCGAACATCATTACCCATGGCCCAAAAATGTCGTGAATGATTGCAAATAGTTTAGTCCAAGCAAGTGTCCCACATTTTTCACTACTGATCATCACCCAAAAGTCATAGCACTTTATTCTTATAAGATTCTTTTGATTTCTGATTTCCTACGTTACAAACTAGTAAATATGTCTTTGAGTTATAGTATTGACATACTCATGAAAAAAAAACCCCTATTACGAAGTACGGTCTAGAACCTATATTAATTTGCAAAGACTTGAGTATTCTAATTGTTGCATTATACATTAAAGTACGGCTGCACATTTGTTTTGTTTCAAAATCTTGACGTTTTCATTGAGTAAAAAGTCCTGAGTTTGAATCCCGCCTTTCAAAATAGAAATAAAAATTAATCCAACAGGAATTAAGCTCTATACGTAATCTAATGCTACAGCAAAATCAAACACCACAACTACCGGAGAATTTTTCCATGAAAGGAGTCCATGAAAAGACGGAAAAAATTCCGGCGATGGTAACAGTAATGATAATATTCACATTCTGCAGAATACATCACCCCCATTCAAGGTGATTGGACGACGTCCACAGCGATCATCATGAAGAGGGTAAATAAGTACTTTCACATGGTAATGAAATGCCTTCCAAAGCTCGCCAAAAAGTCGGGGGGTGAAAAAAAGACTCGGGGAGAATTAAATTTGATCATTTTTTGCCTTGTCTCAAGGCAGTGTTGTTTCGTTTTGTTTCTCCCCGTGATTGATAGGCAGTGGATCTTCATTTTTAAGATCCTACTTTAGTTCCTAACTTCACATTTGGGTTTTGGTTGGTTACTATGACCTTCCATATAATTTGTACTGTATCCTGGATTGTCTTTATTAATAAAGAACTTTCATAACAAAAAAAAAAAAAAAAACTTCCGAGAATTTTGAATATTCTAATTGTGACATATTTCCAACTTGTACTACTACGAATTGATTGATGAAGATTCTCTTGTCACCATGAACATGTGGTATTTCCAATTACCACATAAATTATTAATGGACAAATATCCCAACGAATCTGGACTGAAGAAATGGTTGAACATAAATTTTTCTCATGAGTTTTGTTTTGAGTAAATGAAAATAATTATCCACAAGATGTTTACATACAGATTACGACTTAATTGCAAAGCTTGACCGTTTCGTCAAGTTGCCTAATAGATCATATATACTAATTATTATCGGAATCTCAAATATACATGTAAATGCTAAATCTGATTGAATTACAAATCAATTGTAATGAATTTTTACTTTGAAGAATCTCATAGATTGAGAGGTTGTTTGATCCCTTTTGGTGGACCAAAACTCTCAAGATTCCATTGCCAAACTTAATTCATTGACATAGACATGTGGTATAGCGATATATTCTAGCACAACAAGTATCCATCTTCCCGGTTGTTTGTTTGTTTTATCTTCCAACATCATTTTCATGATGCCCAATATCTCTCTCTATCTTCTGCTTTTTTCCCAATTGATAATAGACTATTTTCTTTCTATGAATAAATAATTTTCATACACAGACTTTTTTTTGAAGATGGACAAAAGAGTGCTGGTGGTTGAGTACATCAATGACTATACAACCAAAGTTTCAATAATTGAGGGTAGAGTGAGCAGACAATATTCCTCCATTGTAAATGTGAATATCTTCAAATGAATCCATGACATTGGTGATTTAGATTCCAAATCGAGTCTTGATTTTTTGTCATATTTCTCGATCTATAATTGAACCGCTCATTCAATTGCATCTTGTGTAACTACACACTCTGTTCACACAATCACTAAAAACCTTGTTCAATGTATGTAACGATTTGGTTTTAAACCTTAATACATTTGCTATCTTTCGGAAAATGAAAAATAGGAACAAGAAAAGAAAATGCTTTACAACAGCCATGCAAACGGGTATTTTTCCGGTTTCGTCACATGTCACGCCATACGTCATACAAAAATACTGTCTCGTATAAAATTAGACAATCTACGCAGCCACGTCAACGTGGCAACTGCTGATTCGGCAGCCCCGTCCAATAAGAAGCCTAATCAGTGAACCAGAGGAGCTGCAGAGCCAGAGCCTCCACAACACTTTGGGAGAACACAACACTTTCTGTCGCGCCACCGCACCGAACAAACATGGCTCGCACTCCGCTGGTCTTGTCCGCCGCCTTGATCCTGGCGGCGATCGTCTGCGTCGCGTCCGCATCGAGCTTCGATGAGACCAACCCAATCCGATTGGTCTCCGACGGCCTCCGCGACTTGGAGGAGCAAGTCTCCAAAGTCCTCGGAAACTCCCGCCGCGTCCTCTCCTTCGCCAGATTTGCACACAGGTCGGTGAATGAATCTCCAGCCGTCCGATCATCTCAACCGATCGAAACGGATTAAGGTTGTTCGCTTACGTTTTGACTGAGTTGTTTCGCCGGCGTTCTGTTTTTTCAGGTACGAGAAGAAGTACGAGACGGCGGAGGAGATGAAGGCCCGGTACGAGATTTTCTCCGAGAATTTGAAGGTGATTCGATCCCACAACAAGAAGAACTTGCCCTACACTCTTGCTGTTAATCGTAAGTCAACCTTTTTCATTTGTTGTCTCTTTTATGCAACTAAAATTTGTTTTTTTTGGGTGATTGATTGGGTTGATTGTAATTTGTGACAGGGTTTGCTGATTGGAGCTGGGCAGAGTTCACAAGGCATAGGTTGGGAGCTGCTCAGAACTGCTCTGCCACCGCCAAGGGCAACCACAAGCTAACCGATGCCGTTCTGCCAGACTCTGTAAGCATTTTACTCCGAGAGTGTAAATTAGAAATTCTCTGTATAGAACGTCCGGTCTTTTGTTAAAATAAATTTTTTGTAGTGATATTGACATGTGTAACAATAAGTTGTTAGTACCATTTGTTACTAAGTCGATATCTATCTATCAACAAACAACATATGAAGGAATGTCATGTTTAGAGAAGAAAGAACTATACTTTAAAACACACCAGAAAATAGTCAGGTTTCGAATTGGTGCATTAATATTGGCTAATTCGTGCCTCTGTGTATACAGAAAAACTGGAGGGAAGAAGGCATAGTCACCCCAGTTAAAGACCAAGGTCACTGTGGATCTTGCTGGACATTCAGGTTAATTCAGTTAGCTTGAGTAATTAAGATCAGAACTAGTTTAAATGAGCGAATTAAGGCGTCGATTCGATTATCATGCTTCTGATAAGCATATATGGTTGCTGCAGTACCACTGGGGCTCTTGAGGCAGCTTATGTGCAGGCTTTTGGAAAGCAAATCTCCCTCTCTGAACAGCAACTTGTGGACTGTGCTGGAGCTTTCAATAACAATGGCTGCAGCGGAGGATTGCCGTCTCAAGCCTTCGAGTACATCAAATACAATGGTGGACTTGACACTGAGTCCGCATATCCCTATGTCGGGGAAGACGGTACCTGCAAATATTCATCTGAAAATGTTGGTGTCCAAGTCCTAGACTCTGTCAACATCACCCAGGTAAGGCCTACCAGGATTGAAAGTTGAAACTCACTTTACACTTCAACTTGTTAATCTGACCAAAATCAGCTATCAGAGTACTTTTGGGTGCTTTAAGTTCTAATTGTTGTGACAAAATTATGCAGGGTGCTGAAGAAGAACTAAAGCATGCAGTTGCATTTGTGCGGCCGGTTAGCGTGGCGTTTCAGGTGGTCCAAGCTTTCCGATTTTACAAGTCCGGAGTTTACACCAGTGACACTTGTGGCAGCACTCCGATGGTGAGTAATGATTTCGGATTATGTTAAAAAAGAGGATAGTAGGCCTAATCTATGTTTATTGCTACCATGCTATGTAAGATCCTGTCCCTAATTGCCTACATTTTGTTTGGCAGGATGTGAACCATGCTGTTCTTGCTGTCGGGTATGGGGTCGAAAATGGTGTCCCCTTCTGGCTCATCAAGAATTCATGGGGAGCAAGCTGGGGCGACAACGGTTACTTCAAGATGGAGTATGGAAAGAACATGTGTGGTAAGCTTTCTGGTTTTAACTTTTGGGATAGCTAAATGGGTGAAAACAACTCGAATAAAGAACAATGCTGCAATACTCCAATGCGAATTATGGTTTCTTATGGTAACTGAGTTGTAATCAATCATGATTGTGCAGGTGTTGCAACATGCGCTTCATACCCGATTGTCGCTTAAGACAGTATTTGGGAACAAAGAATGGCCTTGTGGATATGTAAAACAGAATTTTATCTTGTGTCAAGTCTGGGATGTTGTAGCAGATTTCCCAAGTCGAAGGTGAAGAAGGGTTATTGTTCAGTGGAATTATATTGTTTCAGTCTTAATGCACAGAATAAGATTTTAGACTACTTATTTGTAATGTAAGCAACAAGAACCTCTATTTCAATTCTCTGTAAAATGGTCGGAAGAGGAATCTTGCTATTACACCAAAGAATATCATAATATCAAGATGATGGTGTTCAATGTTTGATAGTACTTCCTTGCCCGTCATGTCTACAGTAGGGGATTCATTCTTCTTTTGAGCACAATTCAATGAAGTAACATTGATTTATAGTTCTATATCCTACTAGGCTACTGCTAAAGGGTAAACGCATCACTTTTATTGTGAACTACCATTGTTTCGTAACTCAAAGCATGCCAAAAGCAATGGTACGGAGTGATACAAATGTTTGGGGAGTTTCATTATTGAAAATCATTTTGCTTTTCAAATTCTGCGGAGTTTCACTATTGAAATGTTTTGGTTAAGCCAATCAAATTCTGCGGAGTGATACAAATGTTTGGGAATTTCATTCTTTCGAAAACGTTTGAACATGTGAGCTCCAGATACCTATCTGGATTATCACAAAGGGTCTTTTTACGTATATATTCATTTTAATATAAAGGGTTAGCAAATGATTTTCCGCAAACTTATGAAGGTATGGCTTAGGTTCCCTTCATTCACTAGTACCACTTTATGCATTAGCATGATGCTCATATCCACTTGCAACAACTCACATAACTACGCCTTCAAACCAAAGATAGAGGCAACAAGAAAAGAATACACTGGGTATATTTTGTAAAGTATTAGCATCAACGGATTGGAATTCGTATAACTTCTCGGCAAATGCAGTATAGCAACCATTGCGGTAACGACTTTCATAATTCAGAAGAATCAATGTGGTACTGACTTATGTGATTCACAAGCAAATCACTTATAGCATGAACAACTATGCACAAAATCCGTTCTATGTGAAGTGATTTTACGAGTTTATGAAGCTCAGTAATTTCTCCCTCCCACCTCCCTCTGCCTTGCCGTGTTACTCTATGCATAGTGGATGAAAAAGTCGGAGCATGAACTAGTATAACCATGAGGAGTGCAGAGCCGGCCTATTGAAGAATGATATCATTGAGCAATAGTTGTATGGCAAGGCTAATATACAGTCTCAACGAAAAATGAACATGGGCAAGGTACTTACTCGTTTCTAACTCATCTGTCACAAACTGAGCATGCTTCATTTGGTACTTGATGTACCACTATGGAATGACCTTCTCCAGCCACTGCAAGCAGTTTCCAATTCCAGTTTCATGGTAGACCTTCAATTAAACAGCCACCGGACTTGCGGGCATTCACTTGTCCATCTTCAATCAAACAGCCACGGGAATTTCTGCATTGCCTCTCAAAGGATCGGTTCTTCCTGAAGGTGATCTACCCAAATTCAGGTCTTTATATGCGAGTTTCTTGATGTGATAGGCCTCATTAGGCATCCCAGCCTTCAACAGGCAAGATATCAAAGAATTAACAGTGATGTTGTCTGGTGCACAACCAATTGCCAACATCTTATTAAAATTGCTAATTGCCTCGGACATTCTCCCTTTCATACAATTACCGAGTATGAGAATGGTAAATGTAAATTTATCAGGGCTACATTGCCTTTCCTCCATCTCTGCCACAATTCGATTTGCCTCGTCAAGGTTGCCAGCCTTACAAAATCCATCTATCACAGGATTATATATAAACGGTTTAGGCACCGCATTACTCCAATTCAATTGTTTCAGAAAATGACGAGCTTCATGCAGTCTATTCTCCTTGCACAACGCATTAATAAGGATGGAGAAAGTATACGCACTTGGAGACACCTTGTTTGCATTCATCTCATGCCAAAGATTCAATCCCTGGCTCACATGCCCAGCTCGACAATAACCATCAATCAGGGATGTGAAAGTGAAAACATCTGGACGATAACCATTAGAAAGCATTTTCTCATAAATAGTATGTGCAGAACTGATCTTTCCAGCTTTACCAAATCCATCAATCAATGCATTGAAAGTAACAGCACTTGGTCTAACCCCGGAATGAGTCATCTCCTCCAAAATCACAGAGGCCTCTTCCATCTTACGCAACTTGCAGTAGCCTGATATGACTGACGTAAAAGTTATAACATCCGCTGAAAGTTCAATTTTCGACTGAACCTCCTTGAGTAACTCACACCCTCTATCTACCTCATTAGCCCTACAAAGTCCACTAATTAGTGTGTTATACGTAACGATATCAGGGGAACAACCAAAACTCCCCATATCACTGAACAACTCAAAAGCCTTATCAATCTCTCCGACTCTACATAAACCTCGAATCAGAATATTAAAAGTCCAACTATCCGGACGACAATGTGACCCCATATGCTTTCTAAACAAGCAAACAGCTTCATCTACTTTATTCTGCCTAACCAGCACATTGAACAAATTATTGAACACGAAAGGAGACAATCCAACCTCACCACACTGCACCTCATCAAGAAACTTTTCAGCACAATCTAGCTTCCCCATTTGCGCATAAGACGATACGAAAAGCTCCACAACCGAATCATCCGGCGTATGCCCATCAATCCTCATGCAATCAAACACCAACTTAGCTGAGTCCTGAAGCCCCATATGACACAAAGACCTCAACAGAAAGTTGTAAGTCCACACACTATGCTCAACACTCAAACTATCCCTACTGAGCTCAAAGAACTTCAACCCCAATTTCGGGTCTTTGTTCAGCCTTCGGATAACCTCGTACGCAATCGAGGGGGTCAAGTTCTTACTGAGGTAACCAAAGTAGGAATCCAAACAATGCGAGCGGACAAAGAGAGTGCAAACAACTTTGACAAACCAAGCCTCTGGGTTTGATGAGATTACCTCGAGCTGCGGCCGAGCTCCGCCGCCGTGGGCGAGGCCGTGGAAATGCGCGGCGGCGATCTTGGAGGCTCGGACCCAGAAGTTTGGGCGGGCTGTGAAGAACAACAGGGTCATCTGCACCGCCGCGCCATCACTCGGCTCGGCTCTGCCCTCGTAGATGTTCTCAATCACAATCCTTTTCTGGGTTTGGTTCTTTTGACCCGGTTTTCTAATGGGTCGCCCGGAAATCGAGTTGGGTTTCGGATTCGGATCCTGGGTCTTCATGGAAACGACGATAAACCCAGTAATGGCAGCATAGCAAAGAATCTAACTTTCATTGAAACGGGACCAAAGCTCAGATTTTTGGACTTGGGTTTTGATGAAACTAATCAGAGGACGATGAAATGAACGGAAAAATCAGAGAACGGAAATGGAAGATGGAGATGAAAGCCAGAAATTTGGCTCATTTTTCACTGAAGCTGTGATGGTTTCTGGGTTAGGGTTTATCAACTGTGGTTTTTCACTTGGAGCCAGCCTCACCGGGCCGTTAAGATAATAGAGTTCCCAATCTTAATACTTGGGCTGTGACTCCTTAGGCCCAATATTTGTGCCAGTTTTGGTCGCATTAGTTTGAGCGAAGTTTCCGATTCTCCTTTGTAGTTTACTAAGGACATATCTACATACATGTGATGTGAATGGAATGAATGAAAATTGTTAAGTCTTTCACAGTTATTCAAGTGAGCTTGATGTCTATAAATAGAACTTAGGTAACCTGAATTTGATGTCTATAATAATTTTTTTGCAGTAGAACTCATGGGTTCGAACATCATACTCATGATGTCCAAAAATGGACATCACAAATAGAACTCATGGGTTTAAACATCATATCTTCCGGCCAAGTGTGGAAGAGTGATGTTCAAAAATGGATTTGAACATCACATTTTCTGGCTTACTGTGGAAGACCTTAGGAATCATTTCATTTCATTGGTTACCCAATGAATGAGAATCAGATACTTAAGTCCCTCTTGAGTATCTAATTCTCATTCTCGAATTTTGTTTCTAATTCCCTCTTCTAAGTAAACAATAATTGTTGCGATTCACATGCAGAACTATTCAAGTTTGATGTTAAGTATCCTTCTTACAAATGAAGAGAACCAAAGAAGAATGACGGCTAGAGTAACGCAAACATTTGATGAGAGCCTAGGACCTAAACGAATAAGCAAGTGAAAGACATTTGTGCGGTGATTTTACACCTCACATAGAGATCAAATTACAAAGATCATGAAACTACTGTTCTTGAATTCCAACAATTAGCAAACTATAAGGAGAAAAGTAGAATGAATTTAATCTACATGGCCCAAAAAAGGAACATAGATCAAAATACAGCGATTAAGATGGTAATTAGGCTCAAATCTTAATAGCAATAACCAAGTACTATTGAGCCAGCACCGCGGCGGAGAGTCTTTCACTGAGCTTCATTCAAAGGCCCAACCTTGACGAAGAGATCGTAATACGAACACAGAAATAGAAATCCAGAAAAATCAGCGTTGCAAAAATGTCAACAGAGAGAGAAAGGCACGCTTCGTTGCCCTCAACAGCTCTAGAAGACAACGCACTGTAAGTCTTTCTTGTTCAATCTGCAAATATGGGGTTTTTTTTTTCGCCACCCGATTGAAAAATCACTGACTTTGCATACATGGGTTCGTTCAGATTTCTGGATATAATGCACGAAGCTCCGCTGTTCGGCCACCGGAAGTCGAGAAGCATTTTGGGTAGTGTTTTTTACTTGATCATACTCGTGGGCTACACTGTCGTGGCCGTCGCTGCTCCGTGGATATTTCAGGCCATTGCCGATTTGATCCCGCAGTTGCTTTGCAGCTGCAACGTTTTGCTTCTGATAGTTACAGGTCATTTGTGATTTTGTGATGTGGGCATTTGTTCAATTGTGAAAATTTTGATGATTTTTGTATCAAAATGTGATCTTTGGTGCATTTAGAGGTTGTGCTTTGTTTAACTCTTGTAGGGATATTTCAGCAGTATTTGGTTTACCAAGTTCAGAAGATACGATTACAGGTAACGTTTTCGGTTACTTGGATTCTTATGTTTTAGGATGGAACCCGCATTTTGATTTTGGTTTTGTTGGTGTAAAGTTGTCATTAGCACCACAAATTCATGTATGGCAGATTATTGCATAGTCACAGGAGGAGTGAATGAATGATGAACTTGTAAATGGATCGATCTGCTAACATTTGCGCCTGTTGCTATTCTTGTTCACTAGCATTTTTCCTGTTGGATTAACGTGCTGAATTGTGTTGTTCGATAAGTGACATGTTAGTTTAGTTGTTAACCATGAAATGCAATGGTTTCGTAGGGTTATTATAGTTTCAGCCAGAAGTTGAAGCATATTGTTCGTCTACCTTTTGCTGCCACTGCATATGGTATGTTGCATTTCTATTTCAATTGTTTCTTTGTTTCTGTTTTTACCCTTGTTCCAAACGCTAAGCACCAGTATGTATTTTCTTCAATTTTCTTAGACTACTCTGCTGTTAGTTTTCCCGGAAAATACAATTACCATCATCATTATGTGTAATGCAGTTTCTGATATCTTGCTTGAATCTTAGGAACTGCTGCCATGTTACTTGTCATGGTCTGGAGACCCAATATCAGTTTTCTTACTCTCCCATCAATATTGAGGTATAAGAATCGCCCTTCATGGTGCCAAGCATTGTCGTTTTCTCATTTGAATCCATACCGGTTATCCCTTTTACAATTTTCTGCACTTTTTCAGATCCATGAATTCGAGTTTTCAAATAGTTAACATTTCCAATCAATTTTGCAGGACTATTATGGTAGTTGAAGCAATCTGTGCCGCATCTTTTATGAGCTTCTATATTGGTGAGTTGGAGTTTTATAACAGTTATTTTAGTTACCAATCTGAAATATTTATCAATTCACTTGCTTGCTTATTTGGCCAACTTTATTGGTGTCATGTTGGAGAGTGAAGGCTTAAAATGTTTAATAGATTCTGCTCTAGTCATTGGAAAAGTCCCTTTATCCCTGTTTTAATTCTCAAGGGCATACTTATGTTTCATGCTGATTATGTGAAAAAGTTATTCCTTGTACTCGGCCAATTTGCTTCATCCTGAATGTTTCAACTTTATTTATTATGCAAAGTATAGTTTCATATCTTCTATGCTTCCAGGATATGTTCACCAGTACAACTCATTAAATTCCCAGCCAGATGTCCTAAAGTCATTGTATTCTCCTCTTCAACCCTCTAGTTCTTTGGAAGGTTTGAGGTAATCATACAATTTTTATCTTCATTAATATCACTTTATTAGATGATGGAGGAGAGATCCATCACTAGAAATTCTTGTCTGAAGGATTTCTAATAGTACTTGATAACAGAAGATGTCTCTTAGTTGATGTGTGAAAACTGCTATATTCCATGCGTCCTTATTGAACAACTTTCTTTTTGTTCATCCACATCAAACAGGTATATGCTTTAACGATTCAATTGAAACTGACGCACTAAGTGTTGTGACAGGTATCACGATGCTGGTCGACTCTCTGATCAGCAAATGGCTTTGTTGCAATATCAGCGTGAAAACCTGCACTTTTTGAGTGAAGAGGTATCTCATTGTCTTAATCTTGAGATTACTGGTTATATTGTACTTAAATTAGAATATCCAGTTCCTTCATATTTTCAGCTAAAGCTTTTGGTCAGTGTGGCATGAAGACTTAGGTGTTCCTTGTAGCATATTAAGTTTCTTGTGATTGATAATTTTATTGGTATATTATTTACTATAAGCCTGTGTTATTTACAGATCCTTCGGTTGCAAGAGTGCTTAAGTAAATACGAACGGACTAATGATGGGAGCACACCTCAGGTAATATATTTCTTTATTATTTTCCTTCATAGGATATGCAAAGCTCTTGAACTTACTTTAACATGGGCATACATATTGCAAGCATGCATGTTAACCTTTTTTATCTGTCATTCCAGTTTAAGCAGACGTCTTTCTTCATGTTCTTTGGTATATGAGAAATGCTCAGAACAATGCTTACCAATGTCTTTTTTGCAGGTTGACCTTGCCCATCTGTTGGCTGCTCGGGATCAGGAATTACGGACCCTTTCCGCTGAGGTAACACCTAATTAGAAAGGCCAAGGCTGTTAGTTTAATGCATTTACCTCATCCATGTAGCTTGTATCTTCTGAATGAATCTTTTCAATGTTTCATTTGCCACATAACCAACCTTACAAGGTGACTGAAAGATAGATTTATTTCAGATGGATCAATTGCAGTCGGAGCTGAGGCTTGCTCGGTCTTTGATAGCTGAAAGGGATTCTGAAATCCAGCAAGTCCGGCACACCAACAATCAGGTTTCCTACTAGATCACATGTTGTTTTGCACATTAGATATTTGTTTCTTTTCTTTTTCGCCTGCAACCAGAACACATTTTTTGGTCGCTCCAATACCTGTCTTTTTATTGTACTTATTGAACAGTACGTAGAAGAGAACGAAAGACTGAGAGCTATTTTAGGAGAATGGAGTACCCGAGCGGCAAAGGTATTAGCATCTCCACTCATCATTTGTGCATTCTCTATCAACTCCTTGTTGGAGCTTCACTTTCCTTGCTGTAAGGTGTTTTATCTAACATGAGTCGTGCAATTTGGATAATTAAAGCTTGAAAGAGCACTGGAAGCTGAGCGGATTTCCAATCTTGAACTACAAAAGAAGATTCCAATTCTAAGAACACAATCACAAGCGTCAGCTGAACAACCCAAGTAGCTTGGAGCTTTAGTCATTTTTTTGTAGCTTGTGCATACTTGTATGAAAACCTTCTATCATTTACTTTAGTTTGCACAAAGAAAATTTAGGAAGAAACCCGTCACACTTACATGTATATGACATTTGTGAAGAAATTTTCAAACTAAAGCTGTAACTCTTCTCCGAAGTAAACTTTTTCTACCCAATTTTTGTGCAAATGGATGGGGCTTGGCATTCCATACACAAGCTAAACAAGAGAAAGTTCATCAGTCTTTGTCGCCAAAAAAGGCAGCTAACACAACTCCTCCGTAGTACAATACATTATTAGGGCATAACTTATAGCTCAATCTCCCAAAATTGCAGTACGTATAATATATTTGTTACAACAGTGGTACAGAACTCCTACAGCTCAATTACAGTGGACTAACATGAGTGGTTTCGTTCAAGAAGAGACAACCGAAGACATAATTGTAAAAGTCACGAGCTCTAACTAATTTCCTTTCTCCAACTACAGCCTCCATATCATACTTGCATGCTCTTCCGCAGTCAGGACAGTAGGTCACCTACAAACCGAGCAAATCACATTAGTTTCACATAAAAGAGATATCATGTTTGTGAAGTTCTCACTGATACTAAAAGTGGAAAATCAGAAAAGAAGATGTTAGTTCCAACACAAACCTCAAGTAACTTTGGTTGGAAAGAAGCATCAAGCATAACATCCACCCCATAGATGGCCCTCGATGTTGGATTATGCATCTCTGGTTGTACTTGTGCAGCTGCCTCAAAGACTGATCGGATCATCTTTTTAACTTTTGAATGAATGTCCAACCAATTAACTATAAAATGCACAAGAGTTAGTAAAGTAAGCTTGGAGCTGAAAACTGAAAACCTTTTTCTCTTGAGGGGGAACCCAGCAAATGGATACAAATTGCACACAGGCCCATACCTTGGTGCTCCTGTTCAAATTCCCGCACAAATTCAGTTGTGTTCTTGTGATTCATTGTCCCCCGGTAGTTCTGGAAGCCATAACCAAGTGATTCATCATGATAATGTCCAGAAACATACACAAGTCTGTTGAATACATCAAAAGCTAATATACAATGAATGGTGTCCACAACTTACCATAACAGTAAAGTGAGTCTCATATTCGAAAAAACTGTGCTTGTCTAACGAATATTGGTTGTTTGCCAATCTAACCTGGAAACGAGATGAAAATAACTAGTAAGAAAGAGAAAACCTACAGATAATAATCCAAATAATAAAAAATCTGACGAGATGTTCTTCAATAACATAAAAATATCACATCCGTAGGATTGGTATTCAAAAAGAATCTACACAACAGAGATAATGTGCATACCCAGAAAGTGTCTGCAAGAAATATTTCCAAGGGGTTCATACTCCGAACTAACACTATGTAGCGGATATCAAATTTCTTCCCTTGGAACAAGGCAGGGTGCTCAATATACTTCTGGCATATCTTTGGTCCAGTCTCCATGGTCCGGATGATAGCAGATATGTTACCAGTGACAGTTGTATCTATAGTTCGTGCCATGTTCCAAGGTTTTAAGATCCATAGATTGTTAAGTCCGTCTCTTTTACGCACACAATAGTCACCAATGAGTTGAGTTAGATGTCTTTCGAGATTATATGTAGGCTGCATCCATTCAGGAGATCCATGTGCCTGTTAACAGGGGAAAGACATCGATATAACTAACCTCATACAAGGGTGAAAAGAATCAGTTATCCGACTCTGTAAATAATTGTAATAATAAGCAAGATGATGAACTTGATCGGGAAGAACTTTAGATATGTTCAAATGATGAGACAAAGGTGAATCATTTGAACAAGTGACACTAGAATTCACATGCAATATGAATCTGCATACTTTACCTTTTGGATAGTCTCTGCCAAATGATGTTTCATCACAATACAAGCCTCAAAAGGAAACTGGTTTATGTACTGATTGTCTGTTATTCCTGTAGCCTTCTTCATATCCTCATCGACCTGGGTACCTGTCCATATGATATCTGCATCCTTCATATCACTGGCTGTAAGCACCAACGCAGTCGGAGAGAATGGGGGAGAAAGAGAAGAAATCTGTCAGGTCCTGGCAATATTTAACTCATACAGTCGAAATAAAAAATTCACCAAAAAAGTTCTTGAAGAAGCACACAACCATAGAGTTCAAATATATTGAGAGTATCAGCAGACATGGTGAATAAAATGTAAAAGATAATTAAACATGTACAATGGTTCATAACATGTGAAAGAACTAACAAGAAGGAGAACAATTCATCAACAAGTACTTAAGTCTAGTAAGTAAAGCAAAATAGAACTGCAATACATACTGATTACAAACTCAGGACGTGTCAAAAGTTCTTCCACTTGAGGTATATCAGTATACACATGTAGAGCTGACTTTTCACTAGGACAAAGGCTTCTCGTTGGACATGACTCCAATGAAGGAGAGGTTATATTTTTTGACTTCACAGTCCGCCAGTGCTTTTCATATTCCTGCATAAATGAATGTGAACTGAGAATTGATAACAAAAGTTTGAACAAGCAACAGAATAGATTAGAGCTTAAAGCCTAAAGCCAAAAAATAATGTTTTGATAGGTAACAATACCCGAATGAAATAGTTCTCTGGTGTATGAAACCAAGCTGTAAGTCTGGCAGAACGTTGCTTGTCCTCTCCAATACCAAAAAGATAATCACGAGTGCACTCATATCCTTTTTGAACATTCTGGACTGGCCATAATATAGAGAAGCTGAAAATAACAAAAGCTATAATTTAACTTACTAATTATTCATGTGTATAGCTCTACCTCTCATATTTCCAACTTTCCCACATCATTACCAAGAATGAAATTTCCGGAGTTCCAAATAGAGTAGATAGAAGTTCATCTACTGAGGAAAAAAGCAGAAAGCAAAGAGAAAGAGATAAAATGACGACCTCACAGCTGATGCAAGTGTCCCCTCTGGCATGAAGAGAAAAGGAGCCACTCTGAAGTTTGGCTCATCACTGTGCCGCAAAGCTGAACCTAGCTCATCCATTACATACCTGCAAAGAACTCCAAAACAAAGCACCATCAGTTCAAAGTAACAATTGGTTACTTGTTTGCGCATCTGCAATCCATATTCAATCTGAAGAGTGATCTCAATTATTGAAGAAATACAACCTGATTGATAATACCCAATCAAGCGGGATGAAACATATGCAATGGTCCACTAAGATATACATTTCTACTTGAAAATACTTAAAATAATCATCTACCGCTGAAGTGCATGGATATTATGAAATAAATCATCCAGAACGAAATTTTCTTTGGTACTGGAATGGATCCAAGAAACCAACAGAGGAAATAATGACTCAAATACACAAACAAAATAAGCCCTCGAAATTTGAAAGCATACCATACAGACGTCTCATCTATCTTCTCCTCGTCTGCAAGCCGATATGACATCAAATATAGCCACATTGCATTCAAAACACGGTCAGCAAGAGGCTCATGCTCAGTCCACTCAGGAAGGCGGGGCTGAAGCACTGAGTCAACCACATCCTTTTCAGTTTCAAATATTTCTGATGCATCAACACCATTCAATACTGAAAGATTAGGAAGAGATTCAAGTATCTCAACAGCACTTTCTCCAAGAGGTCCAGGAATATCCACCTGCAAGATGAGTTCACAATCAATTTCCCCTAGATCCTATAATCAAAGTGTTTGGTCAAAGAAGGAAACTTGATAGATGAAACAATTTATGTAAGTATTACCTCCAGAGACTGTAAGGAAGGAAAATTCTGGAGTAATTGTAACAAGTCACCAACTGAGGTCTCCTCTAATGGATTTCCTCGAAGATTCAAGTGTGAAAGACATGGAAGTTGAAATGGTGCAAATGCCTAATAGAAAGGTAACCATGTCAGTGAATGCTGCAAGATTTTCATTCATCTAAGTATGTTCATCCAATCTAAATCATAGCTCTAAAGAATGTCAGTCAGAAAAACTAGTAAAATGGTCACTATACGAAAGCAGACATGCCTGATTCTTGTTGAATAAATTGCGAATACATCTATTTGAAAGATCAAGATCTGTCACTTGCAGTAATCTGCTATCAGGATGATCAATGCTGCCTGGATTTTCCTTGTCATATACTCCTCCACAGAACCCCAATGCCCACTGCCCAAAGTTGGACGTAAACTTTGAGTTATAAATTTCAAGATTCGGCAACTCTCGAAGAACTTTCTGTGCTAGCTCCTCCCCGCTGACAGTAAAAAACACAAAACAAACCTCTCAGCATAGAAGTTCCGAGCTAAAGCATAAAACTTAACAACTTTCCACATGTACTAATAAGTAATAACACGCCTACCAGTTTTCTATAACTGGGTTGTTGTTCAGCCACAACGCTCTCAGATGTTTGAATTTTTTAACTTCCTCAACAACAACTTCCACATTCTCAAGCTTATTTTCGCACAACGATAAAGCAACCAAACCCTGAAGAACAAGTAAACATTCTAAACATTTAGAAACTAGCCAATCAACAAATTTTCTTAAAAACACTAATTGGGTTGATAAAACTTCAGAATTTACATACAGGGCACTTATCAGACAAGCCTAAAGCCGAAAGCTTCTCGTCATCAATGTCAAGTTCGTCAAGCTCCAACCACCTCACATTCTCTTCACCTTCACCAATTTCATCCTCCAGTACCTCCAAAACGCTGCGTTTCCCATTGCTCTTCTCTTCAAAATCAATGTCTACACACATTATCGCCGCCATTCTCTCCGCCAAACCCGGAACTTCCGTCAACTACGCAAACCCAACAATCCAAATTCAATAAAGCTTCAGTCTTTACTCAAAATTTTCTCAAAAAAAAAGAGAAATTAGTCACAGAACGGACCTGCCTATAAGCGTCGGAGAGCCGGAAAGTCCACGCGTGGTCAACGAGGAAGACGTCGGAGTTGGCCGGCATGGAGTCGGCGGTCAAGACGAGGCGGCGCTGACGGCCGTCGTCGGTCGGCTCAATTTGGAATTTGGAGCCGCCGTCGAAGCTCTCCGATAAGAGCTTCTGGAAGAGCTGGCGGTGAAGCGACTGGGGTAAGCCCGAGGCGGCCAATAGGATTCCGTGAACTTTCACGAAGTCCTCGTAGGTTTCGATTCTCGTCATTGTCACGACGGTGGACAGCGTACGACGAGGTTGCTTTGCTTCACTGATGAGGCTGTTTGTCGCTGTTTTTTGGCGGCTGAGTAGAAGAAAGAGGAAGGAACATTCTGGTTCCAGAAGATTTTCGATTGGGCTGGGCTTTGTTTTGTGGCTGGGCCCCTTATTGGACTAAATGGACTCAATGACGGATCCACTACGATTATTTGTCCTTTCAATTGTCACCGATTTTAATCCTGTAATCTATCATTTCTTGCAATTCAAACAAAACTTTTAACTAAATTTACAGGTGAAAAAGCTTGTGGAGTATGTTACAATTCCTAAATGCCCAATCTAGCTCATTAGGCCGAAGAAATTCACAAAATTGTACAATTAACCTTAAATAGTAACAATTAATAAGTAGATGAACTCTTGTTTCATAAAAAAAAGAAAAAGAAAAAGAAGATGAACTATCTAACCAAAAAGGCATATATTAGAATGTGGTTTTGGTCAAATTTCAATATGATATATGTAAGGATTTTAAAGTACAAGGTACTAAAATGCAAAAAAATAAAGTACATGTATCATATTGAAACTTGATCTAAACCACAATACACGTAATTGTAATTTGCTAAGAAAAAAATATGAATGCAAATTGCAATTGTGAAACTTCGTCATATTATTGCATTTTTTATAAGGCAAATTACAATTACGTACCATGTGATTTGAGTCAAAATTCAAAATGATACATATACCTTTTTTCTTGCATTTTAGTACCATGTACTTTCAAATTCTTGCAATTGTGTTCTACCGCTCGTAGAATTGTCAATTAATTCAATTTTGAGTAAGAGATATTTTTGGAATATAAAATAGGTGTAGTGATAAAATTCAAACTAGCCCAAATTGATGATGGGTTTTAAAATAAAATTGGGTGTAAAGATCATATTGATGGGTGTAGATAAAATCACCCTTGAGTAAATGGATTGTGTATCTGCAGTAAAAATTATGGTGCCAAAACTACTAAAGGCCGCATTCTCCAATTACTCGAAGCTACTTGATATACTTGTACCACCGATGTAGACCACAGATGATACGGAAGACTGAATATGTGGGCTCCACGACATCCACGTCATTTCTGAATAGTTGAAAATTAACGATTTTACAAACAGTGCAATATAATTGTAAAGATTTGAAAGTACAGAATATTAAATGCAAAAATATATATATTATTTTGAAATTTAATCCAAATCAAGTAGTACGTAATTATAATTAATTTTCTTTTGTTTATAATCATGATTTGGGTAGGGGACTAGTTTGACTTGAATCTGGTCAAAGCCAAAAATCAGTGGAAAGGAACAAAAATCATGTGGTTGGGGAGTGATGGGGCTCATTTCATCACAAGGTATCTTTTAAAATCTATTTTTGTTAAAACTTTTAAAGTGGCATCATCTCCCACGTCCTCTGATTCCTCCTCATTCGATGGAGACATGCGATGCGATGCACCTTGGTAGTTGCTTATTCCATTATTCGGTTACTATAAATGTTGCGCTTGAAAGTTTTGATGTTTCTCCAATTGTGAATTATCGATTACTTTAATGTTTGTTGTGTTTTTAACTCCATTTTCTAGTGCATGTTGCTTTTCAAAAGAACAAAAGTCGCACAAAAGTTTTTGCACCATTAGCTTGATTTTGAGTGCACGACCTAGCTACTCTCTCATCCAATACAACATCTTGAAGCTATTGATCTATAATCACTTCGTAAACTACGTGTTTTCTCAACTACATTTAGGTGCATTAGCCTTTACCATGGTAATACATCTAGTTTCATAACTCATTCCGGATTCATCCCTCTGTAACTTTTACATTAAAAAAATATTCAAATCAACGTATATAATATAACGACTAATAAGTATTATATATTAATATCATATGTAGATGATAACTTATTCGTAAACACTAAATGTCATGCATCTAAGCAAACTAGTCAGCCAAATCCTTGTACACTCTAAAGTATACCATGAAGTCCAACACACAAAGTTCCCCAAGAAATAAACTAATTCACAAAAATTAGATTAAAAAAATGAATTAATAGTCTGGTTTACTGTTCTTATATCCATAAGCCCCCTTTTTTTTTAACTCAATGGTCACCCCACAGCATGTAATAAGCACATAGCATATGCTTAAATTTTGGCCCGGTTTGGCTTGGGCCAAAAGCTTCAGTCTTCGGACTCTTCTAGTCTGATTTTACTTCGCCATTAGCATTCTCATATGTCCAATTTCATAGCTAATTGTGGATTCATTCTTCTATTATAGTTTTTATATTTGAAGAGCATTCAAACAACCATATATAATATAATAAAAATGATCATATGTGTATCAGTATATAATCACATGTTTTATGGAGAAAATATATTCCAACATATACACTTTTGATTCTCTCTATCATATTTAGTAAAATACGGAACGGTTATAGTACGTTAAATATACGTACATGTATTATTTGGTAACAAATTTCAAATAATAATGTCAAAAATTCGGCCATTTATAATATATTAATTATTTATAATTATAATTCTTATTTTTCAATAATACGGAAAAAAATGGAAAAAATAAGGATAAAATACGTGAATAATATTAGTATGTGCATTTTTATAATAATAATATTAATAAAATATATAAAAAAAAAATATATATAAAATAATATAATTATATATATATAGTATATGTAATTAAAAAAAAAGAAAAATAAATATAGTTAAGTAATTGTTTATATTAAAAAGGATAAAAAAAGGGGGGGGGGGGGGGGGGGGGGGGGGGGGGGGGGGTGTGTGGTTGGGTGGAGTAAGGAGGGGGAAGAAGAAGAAAGATAAGGTAGATAGAGGTAAAAAGTGGGTATATTGTAATAATAGATAAAAATAAGTAAAATTTATATAGTATATGAAGATATAGTTATAGTGAATTATGTAATGTAGAGAGTATATAGTATTAATATAATGTAATTAATAATAAAAAAAAAAAAAAAAAAGGGGGGGGGGGTGGGTGTTGGGGGAGTGGAAAAGAAAAAGGTGGGGGAGGGGGGGGGGGTGGTTAAGTAGGAATAGGAGAGGGAAGAAAGGTGGGGGAGTGTTATTTGTTAGGAAGGTTGGAATAAAATAAATTTTTAAAAAAAAAAAAAAAAAAAAAAAAAAAAATAAAAATATGGGTGAGATTATAAAATTTATAAATAGAAAAGGAAAAAAAAAGGAAGGGGAGAGAGGAAAAGAAAGAGAAAATAATAAAAAAGAAAAAGATAGTGAAGAGAATTTAATGAGTGTTTATTATAAGTAAATATAATAAAGAGAGGTAAAATAAATATAAAGAAGATATATATAAATAGCAAGCATATATAAAAGAAGTGAAAAAAGAAAAAAAAAATAAATAAAAAAAAAAAATAAAATAGAAGAAAGGAAAAAAGGTAGGAAAAAGAGGGAAAATTTTTTAATATTTAAGTGTAAGATAGATAAAATTTTATAATAATTATATTGAAAATTGCTCAAAAATTTTTTGACTAACATTGTTAAACTTCTAAAATGTACGCATATAATTCGTCAAAAATACGTCAATATATAATTCGTGTATAATACGTTAAACGTCTAAAATACGTATAAAAAAAATAGAAAATAATCGTGTATAATACGTTAAAGGTCAAAATACGTATTATTTACTGTATCTTTAAAATAATTCAAATATAAATTGTATTTTTAAAAAATTTATACATACACGTATAATACATGTATAAGCACGAATTAACTAACTAGCCTCTCCATCTCTATTTACATTACACATAAGTGAGCATACACATGTAGCTTATATTAATCATATAGAAAAAGTAACTTAAGATTCTGCCCTCGTTAGGAAAACAAGTTAGAAATTTTATTTGTCTAAGACATATATAATGGTGGGTCCATCTACAAGAGAAGGGTGATCCACAAGAGAAACTATAAAAGATTGTAGACAGTATGGCATGGGAAATCATGTTCTAGTGAAACCCGCAATTAAGCATAGAACAACCAATGTGCTAGACTACAATCCTAGAATATACTTTTATGATAAGCTAAAGTGCGACTCCTTGACCTTTTGGGTCCATTTTGGAAGTAAGACGAAGGGCAAAATTCCTCATTAAATTATCAGAATCAAAGTGGAGCCATCCACCATCCAATTTATGTGATCAAACAATCGAATTATGCCTATAACATTCAATCTTCGATAAGAATACGATGTTATTTGTTAACTATGGTTCTATTGACACCAATCACCTACATCAAATAATTAATCCGTAACGTCAAGCACCTAGCAAATTGGTCAACCAAATCCTTGCACACCCTCAAAATATCACAACCAAAGTATACCATTGAAGTCCACCACACAAAATTCCCCAAAGAAACTAACAAAGATTCACAAAAATTTGGATAAACAAAATGAACAGATAATCTAGTTTACTGTTCCCCACCGGCCACCATGCCTCCATATATTCCCCTATTTTAAAGCTCTCCACTTCAAATCAAAATCAGGATAAGCCTAGTCTTCACTCCATTTATTCCCCTGCTTTTGTCATCCCATTTTTCCGAATTTATCCACCATTTTCAATTCAGGTAAAAACTTTCTTCAGAGCTCGTATAAAAATAAAATAAAAACATAAAAATGGCGAAAATATCGCCACCCCATGTGGTCTTCACCACCTATTAAAACCCCACCTCAGTCTTCTCACTTCTGTCTGTTTTATTTTATCCCAATCCAAAATCCACACTTTCGATTTTTATCGCGTCCCAATTCTTTCGGCTTTCAAACGACATGTCGATTGCTCTAAACAGAAATCGTGGCGGCGGCGCCGGCGGGAGTATGATCCGACGGTCGGGGTTCATCCACGGCTGCCGCTCGATGTACGACTCGTCGGAGACCAAAGGGGTTGACCAAGGTCCTGGCTTTGAGCAGGACGACTTGGACTCTTGTAGCTCTTCGTCTTCGGTTGGTCGGAATAGTGATTCGTCTGCTGGGTCATCGGACGGCGAGGATGACTCCGGCGAAGCTGAGGTTCAGAGCTCGATCAGAGGACCTTTGGACACCATGGACCAGCTCGAGGAGGTTTTGCCAATCAAGTATGCTAATTTTGTACCTTTTGCTTTGTTGGGTTTTGATTGAAATTGGATTTTGATTGGTTGGCTTTGTTGTTTGATTGGATTAGCAAATTGGGTTTTGGTTGTTTTAGCTTAAAGTTTGATGCTTGATTGGTTTCTGATCACATAATTGCTTTTCATTGGTTAAAGACTTGAGCTTTGTTGGTTAATGATTCAATCATAATTTATGGAAAGCCAACCAGGTTTGTGATAGTTTTGGATTTGCTTGTTGTGGTGAAACTAGAGGAAATGGGAAAAATATTGAATGTTTGAGCCTGTGGATAATTGAATATGGAAGTTAATCAAGGCATGGTGTTGGTTCTAGGATTTGGTTTGTGCTTCTTTGTTGTTACTTCAATGTTTTCTTTCGGTCTTTACGTCAATCCAGTGATGAAGCATGTTCCAGCAGAGTATATAGAAAGAAACAAATTTAGGCGATGCAATCATGGTACGGCTATTATACTCCTACTGTTAACACTTTTTGTGTTGTAACTTGTAAGCTTCAATGTCATCAATATATTCTCTAGAAGTTTGTTCAAAGAGAAGTAAATAAGTGCGTTTCGATCTTTTGGTGTATTAGATTCAGATGAGTTCTTGGCACTGTCAAATATTACACGTAAATTTCCTTTCGAGAGCTTAAGCTGAATGGAGTTAGTTAAAGTGAAAGAAGAAACAGGTTTTCCTTGTCAAATGAGATAAAAAAAAAATTAACGATTATAAGCATTGCTTGAGAACGCTGAAAAGAAGCTACTTCAGACTCCTTTCATGATGTGTGCAAGTTTTACTGATTTGTTCTTTGTTCTGTGTGATGCATGAATCAAATTTGATTCTGTGATGATATTTTGCCATCATTGTCACCTACAATTTCCTCATGGTTTAGATGAATCTTTTTCAGATCATTAAGGGCAAACTGTAAGGTCCGCAAGCATATGAACAATAAATCTGTTTTCTTTGCTTCTCTCGTTCATGCATTTGAGTGTCAATACTCACAGCATTTTATGTGTCATTTCAGGAAGGGCATATCTAAGTTTTACAGTGGCAAATCAAAGTCCTTCACAAGCCTTGCAGATGTCTCGTCTGTTTCTTCTGTCAAGGACCTTGCCAAACCGAAAAATCCTTACACCAAGAAGCGCAAGAACTTATTAGCCCATAGTCATTTCCAGGCCAGGAATTCCACTAACTCTTTGAACACTACTGGTGTTGAGATATCAAAGAGATCGGATGGTAGCCCTACTCGAGCTACATTTCTTCTCGGGGAGAGTTCTCGCAGCTCAATTTCTCCACCGCCTTCTTCCTGTCTCCCGCCTCGACATCCACCTCTGCATCCACATAGTAAGAGATCAGCTGGAAATGAATCTTCGCCACCTGTTCCTCGACGGAGTTCTCCTTGGCGATCATTCTCTCTATCTGATCTACAGTCTGTAGCTGCAGCAGCGCCTAACATAACTGGCTAGGGAATTTCAAAGCTGGAAAGGACGGCAGTCCACTTCGACATCATTGCTTTACGCGCCATCTTCAGGATTCGGGAAGGCCGTGGGTAGTGTTGAAGTTTCAATTCCATGGGCATTTCCGCTGTACTCGTAGAATTTGCATACTATGTCCGAGCGTTTTGGAGTTTGAATGGAAGCTTCAGTGTTTTCCACTTATAGGGTTTTAGTTTTGGTGTGATGACTGTTATGCGTCATTTGTATCATACAAGCATCAAATTCATTTTCCTTTTTCCGAATTCGGAAATGTGGACCATCTTTTACTAAATAGACACAAATACATTGACGTAATTGAAAATGCAGCAACTCATATCAGTTTAAACTGCAGATTGATGCTGACGGGGAGTTTCAACTTTTGCAATATTTACAAACGCAGCTCTTGACAACGTTCGATCAGAAGAGTTAAAAAAGTGATTCGATATGTTCGTACATAATTGCTTTTGCTGAAAGTGCTTATAGACAAAAGATTTGAAATAAATGTTGCAGGATTTTGGCTAAACACCATTTGAATTTATTTAAAAGAAACAAGAATCCTCTAACAACCTAATTAATTCTGCTGCTGGAGGAAGCAGAAAATGCATGACCAGAGAACAGAGCCATTGCAAAGTGTTCAGAATTAGGTGCATGCAATGCCGTTTTACGGAGAAAAGCCAAAAAAGCTGCAGCAACGAGCCAGTTAGCAGAGTAATGGAACCAAAATGATAAGGTTGCTTTGCCCACCAGTGGGCGTTTTAGGGCCAAATATACAATTCCCAGAAGGGAAAAAAGAAAAGTTAATGACACCAGGAAAAAATGCCCTAAAATAAGGGGTTGTAACTTGTAAGAAACATTAATTTCTTTTTCCTTTGCCATATACGATTTCTTGCTTAAAGTGATGTCCCAAACACCAAAAATCTCTAAAAACAGACATCATATTGGTAAGAACCCTATGTTGACAGCAGCTGTACATCAGTTTGAATTTCTGGACTTCCACACCAGTGCCTTTATATCACCTCTAGAGAGTTGGACCAAACCAAACTCACCGTTTGGTCACATTAGAAAACCTTGCGCTGGTCCCCAAAGACCTCGTTTTGAAAAAACCTCCAGGTTTCATCTTTTTTGGGGCTTTTCTTCTTCTTTTCCTTCAACTGAGTTTTGAAATCTGTGTTTTCATGTGACCAAAAAACGTTACAGGCCATCAAAGATGGAATCTTTTTCATACTTTTCGTCTCCCCAACTGGTTTCACAAAATGGGTTCAAGCTGTTTCACTCCATGGACAGAGATTTGTACGCAATCTTGGCAATCAGCCTCTGCAGAAACCCTCTGGAGTCAATGCAAGTCATGGCCTTGTGGCTCTGGCTTGAAAGAGTTGGGTTCCAAAATGTGGTTAAAAAGATGCTATCTTTACCCCCGATTTTGATCAATGAGCTTGCAGCTATGTTGCATGGATACGGGTGCGGGTGCGGGGATACGATACTGCAAGATACGGGGATACGGCAAATCTCAAAAAATTAGGATACGATACGGCTAGGATACGGCAATTAATAATTATATTAAAAATAATAATAATAACATAATTAATTAAAAATTTCAAATTATCAATACTAAAAATCACTTAAAATTCAAATTATGAAAAGCAAAAAACATCCAAATCCAAATTATCAAAAGTAAATGCATCCAAATCCAAATTACTTAATAGAAAACAAATATGAAAACCAACTATCAATGTTTATTAATTGAAAACAAAACGGAAAATCGTTCTTGTGCCTTTTTTAAAAATATATATTTATAATATAATTTTTTAAGATTAGATGTAAATATTTGACTGTAATATATATACTGTTTTTTGCTAAGATTTAATTAATATTGTTATAATATATATAAAATATAAAATTAGAATTAGAATAAAACAAACTGTCCAAATGAAACGGTGCGTTGCACCTTTCATCTTCTTCGCGCGACCCTGCGAAACTGTCAACCAAGAGCCGACTATCTTCCGACCCATAAAAGCAAGATCCGAACCCGATCAAAACCCACAAAATGGATTTGCCCTAAACCCGAAAACTGGCCCTCAACCTCCCCATCGGAATGTCCTCGCCGTCGCTCGGCCTCGACTCCTCTTCCAGGCTATATTGAACCTCTCGTCGCCGTCGTCGAAGTCGTCGACTTGCAGCGACCGGTTCATCACTTGCAGATCGTCGTCTAGGCTCCCCACGTTTGGGCTCAACAAGAAGAGCTCGTCGGGCAAATAAGGCGGCAACGAGGCCTATCCTAATCGTATCCAAAACAAATTGCAATTGTATGTGATCCGTATCCCAATCGTATCCAAGCATTTATGGATTCTCTAGTCAACGGATACGCTGGGATACGCGTATCCGAGCGTATCCGGCCGTATCTCATCGTATCCCCGTGTCGGATACGGGATTCGGCAGTTTTCCGCCGTATCCATGCAACATAGGCTTGCAGATGAAGCAGTAACTCACCTCAACATCATCAATGGTGCAAATCTTTCGGGTTTCGCAACCGAATCAATCGACATTCCCATCCTCCAGAGCCTCATGGAGAAAGAAGTCTCGCTTCAATTCTTCCAAGAAAACCAAAATGCTGCTGCCATTGGTGTCACCAAAGCCGCCAACAACATCTGCCTCCCTGCATTTGATGACCTCATGAAGCAAGCCATTGAAAAGACTTCCCAACCAAACTTCATTCCTTCGTCTTGGTCTTTATCTTCATCGGCAACATCAATCCAGCAACAACAGAAGCTCCGAAACGAGGTTGTTCCGCCGCACGACAGGACCATGTTTGTGACATTCTCAAAAGGGTATCCAGTTCACGAATTCGAGGTCCAGCAGTTCTTCCAGACAGCATACGGAGACTGCATTGAGTCCTTGCAGACGCAAGATGTGCAGCCGTATGAACAATTTCTGTTTGCTCGGGTGGTTTTCCACTCTGCCTCCACCATTGAGTCCATAGTGAATGGTGTTGAAATGATATTTTGTCACACATTTGGAATTTCAACAAATATTATACAGTTAATAATAAACTAATTATCTATTAATATCACCGATGCCTTTTAAAAAATCCTACGTCTAAAATTGCCAGATAAGGATGCTGAGAGAAATGGGAAAGAACAAGACATATAAATAGTTTTTTTGATAGACCCAACTGGTCCACAGGATCTAATGCTAAGTTCAGACATGAGTTTCCATGAAATAAACAGGAGTTGTAGATTTCACAATGTTTTCTTAATGGCAATGATGATTTCGGAAAGGATAATGTTAACTTTTTGATACAATATGTTAATATCAATTTTAAAAACAAATACAATATGTTAACTTTTGGATGCATTTTTTCTTCCTTGTTTGGAAATAAATATCTGCATCTACGACCGTAAAATTGTTTTAATGCCTTTTCTTTTTTGAAGCATTTGTAAAGCTGAGACCTCTTGTTTACTAATGTTTGCACATGCCAAACAGAAAAACTTTCTTTGGTGCAACAAATTCTGTATAGAGCTTCTCATATTACCTCTTATGTGTCTAATCAATCTATCCATGCTTACTCATTCACTGTCCTTAAGGATTAAAATAAGCAAATGATGTGACATGTTACTGACTCAAGTATGCAGTTTTCAATAGAGATATCAAGTTACCAGTCCTCTTGAAAGCAAAGCATAGATAAGGAACATCAATGCCCCCATACAACTTTGGAAAAGAGGAAGTACTTCTTGGAGCCTTCGAAATGCACTTTCATGTGTTGTGGATGTATTAACTCTTAGCACTTTATGCGAGTCAGTGGCAGAATATTAAGGGAACAAGTTAGCTATGAATTGAAAAATTATAAAGTCTTGATATGTCATTCACAAATTGATAAGTAAGAAAAATACGACAAAGCATATAGTGTGTTTTGCACTATAATGGTGTAGGGAGAAAAGCTAGTTGTAGGAAATAATTTTTCTTCCTTGCTTGGAAATAAATATCTGCATCTACGACATTAAAATTGTTTTAATGCCTTCTCTTTTTTGAAGCATTTGTAAAGCTCAGACCTCTTCTTACTAATGTTTTCGTTGGTGCAACGGTCTCTGTATAAAGCTTCTCACATTACTTTTTATGTGTCTAATCAATTTATCCATGCTTACTCATTCACTGGCCTTATGGATTAAAATAAGCAAACGATGTGACATGTTACTGACTTAAGTACGCAGTTTTCAAGAGAGATATCAAGTTACCAGTCCTCTTGAAAGCAAAGCAGAGATAAGGAACAACAATGCCCCCATACGACTTTGGAAAAGAGGAAGTACTTCTTGGAGCCTTCGAAATGCACTTTCCTGTGTTGTGGATGTATTGACGCTTGGAACTTTATGCAAGTCAGTAGCAGAACATTAAGGGAACAAGTTAGATATGAATTGAAAAATTATAAAGTTTTGATATGTCATTCATATATTGAAGTAAGTTGGCTATGATAAAGCATGTAGATTGTCTTGCACTATAATGGTGTATGGAGAAAGACTAGTTGTAGGATAGCCCAATATTTACTCTTCACCTCACATAGAGGGTGTAGTGCAACTTCAAGTCTTGTAGAGTATTGACTGACAATGAACAAGTTAGCAATGAATTCCAAAATTATAAAGTCTTGATATGTCATTCACAAATTGACAAGTAGATTGGCTATGAGAAAGACCTAACATCCAGTAACAAACTTAACATCCAGCAAAACATACCCTCATAAAACAGAACACTTGATCACACAAACCAAACTTCAATAAGACGACATACACCCCTCAAAAAAATAGCGCCCAAAATAGAAATGAAGCTAACAAGAACAGTTTTGCATCCACAACTACATAGGCAACTATAAACTTGCTTCAATCAATACTGATACAGCAACTCACCTGATGTTCCATTTGTCAGCTCTGCAATACTCTTAGAATCAGAACTCGCATCACCGGAAGTGGCACCTTTTCTGGCCCAATACAGCGGATCTGTCTGCTTCCGAGCCACTTTCCTGAGATGTCCACTTAACACAGTTAGAGAGCTAACAAACCCAATCCTCCTTAATAATATATTTGTACCAATTTGTAATATGTAGCTATTAGGCTACCAAATAACCTTCACCCAGAGAAAGGAAAATTATCTTACCAGTTAAGTCATTTATCGCAATTTGGGCTTCCTGAACCAAAAAACAAACAATCAAACGATCATGTAATGAAAAAACCGGCAAACAACTACAGGTACATAAATTATAGAAGGATTTGTTGAACAATTTAAGTACCTGCTGACTTCTAAAAGAAACAAACCCAAAACCACTCGACTGCCCAGTTTTTTGATCCCACATAACCCTGGCATCTCTGTGATAGAAATCAAGGTCAAAATATCTTACAACAGCGAAGTAAACAGAAGAACTAATATTATCCAACAGACAAAGGGAAATAAGCTTACGAGCAACTAGAATAAAGAGAAAAGCATGCAAATAGTGTTGCATCGGTAACCTCAGGACTAAGATTACCAATGAAAATATTAAAATGACCTACATCCCAAAATAACATAGCATAAGAAGTTAAATATTTGATAACAGCAAATCACCATATGAAATTGAACCTTATGCAAACCTGATGTATCCTCTCTCTGGCTACTTGCATATGCCCAATTCACTTTGATTGCCTGCCCAAACCTGAATAACACAAACAAATTGTGAGACAAATTATGCACTAAGAAAGGCAGCCAACCATACGAATATGTTGAGATTTATACTTATAGATGCCTTCCATTTAGAGATATAATTGCAAGAGCAGATGACCTACGATCAAAGTAGTTAACAAATCCATATGATGACTGCATAGAGAAGCCATTGGAGCCAGGACGTAAATATAAAGCTAAGATCCAAAGGTCGATTTCATGGCTCTAACAAGACTGTATCATCTAATGTAGCGTACCTATCCTAAAGGAAAACAAACAAAATACATGAAAGTAAGCCCACCTTATCTTTCCTTATCAGCTTGCATCCTTCAAGTGGACCAATACTAGAGAAAACCTCTTGAAGAAGGGGTTCAGTAACCTGTGGGTGAATATTTCCGACATACCTGCATTTTCATATAAACCATGCAATTTGAACATACCTGAATTTCAACATCCATTCATACAAATCGACAGCATGACTGATAAATATAGTCTAGTGCATACTAAATGTTTCCAAAATGCAAGGACTCATACATTACATAATAAATGTGAAAATAACTAATTTTCAGTCAGTCTAAAGAAACCTAAATGTGAAAATAAAACAACAAATTCAAAACTAAAAAGAAAAATATCTACAAACCTAGGAGGCAGATTCCCACTCAAGCAAAATAAAAAATTTATAAAAAAAAAAAAAAAGCAAAAAGGAAAGAAAAGAAAACATGCCCTAGAGCAAAGAATTTGCACCCCTCACAAAAACTTAAAAGGGATCCATAAGCAAACACACTATTTGAAGAAAAAATGACAACCACTGACTGGAAGACAAACTTTCATTTCTTATACCTACAAAATTTACAGAAAGAGGGTAATCTATGATATCCCCGAAACACCAGTCACCTTCGACCGATTCCAACCGACTTAACATAAGCTTTAAAGCGTCTTTGACACTCATCTAAAGAATAAGTACAATCCTTATGAGTAATAGTAACATAAGTTTTATGCTAAAGGATGAATGGCTATCAATCACTAGCTGGTTCTGATCATTATACACAATTACATGCGAAAATGGTAACAAGCAAGACAAACATTGATCCTTGATAGTACAATACTGAAAATTCCAGTTGAACCCCACATCAAATTCACAACCTACTAATACAAAACCATACAAAGATCAATCCTTTCAATGAAATTTGGCCAACATTTTCCTAAACAACAAATACCCATATCTTATAAACAGTCAAAGATCAATCTTTTCAACAACCAAAGTCTTCCCAACAGAACTGAATCAGAAACTTATTACAGAAAGATAAGAACCCCAGGGACGGCCAGAAGGGGAGCCTTACCTCGACGAACCCAGAAAACCAAAAACTATTGTACAATAACAGACACACATCCAGCGAAAAAATCATGAAAATTTTCAACGAAAAATAGATATTAAAGTTGGGTTTCATGTTGAAGCTCAGCGACGCAACCCCCTCCAAACCCCCCATCCAAAGACACGGCAAGTGAATACCAAATTTAAACCCTAGATAGCCCTCAATCAGTCCTAACAACGAATTCGATGATTATATATGCATTCTAAGTCATAAGTGCCGAATACGTAGAAAACCCAACCCTCAATTTAAACAATTTCACCAACCGTTGAACCAACTGCCCTTCTCGCCGTCAAATCACGCCGTCCGGCCGCCGATCAAGCTCAAAACCGTCGGAATCGTCATCTCCTCACTCTCACGATCTCGGAGCACCAAGATTCAACGACTGCAACCACCGTAAACGCCGGCGAAGAGACCGAACAGAAATGAGGATTTCCAATCGTGAATCGAGCCAAATCCGATCGAAGTAAGTTTCCAAACCTTGATTTTTGAGTTCCTTGGATTGAGTAGATGAATTTTGACATATGGATTGTTGAAAATGGTTGAGAATTGAAAAGTTAGAGGTTTTGGGGTTCGGCCGGAATAGTCGCAGGAAACTAGGGATTTTCTGGCGACCGAGCGGCTGCGCTGAAGAACACGCCGGAATCTGGAATCCAGATTCTGATGAGTTTCCCAGTGCCGGCGTGGCGGCTCCGGCGAAGGTGCGACGACGATGATGTCAGCGACAGTGTGCTGACATCAGCGCCCAGTCAGTGCCGCATCAGCGCACAGTCAGCGCTACTTGTGCACCATGTCAGCATTGTGTCAGTACCACGTCAGCACTGTTGACCGGCGTTGACCAAGGTCAACCGTCCACTTTTCCGAGTGGAAACGATGTTGCGGACTCGATGGCGAACTCCGTTTCGCCATCCGAGATACAATTAAACCCCGAATGAGCAAGACATGGGGAGTTAGGGTTTTCTGATTAAACGTTCGGTTTTCTAACGCTTGTTACTGGAACTGTTTGTTGAACAGACTTTCAGGGATCATCGGTACCAAGCCGACCCGTTTGATGACGACGACGTTCGCCAGTATCACTGTGAGTGGATGAGTTTGTTTTTGTTAAAGTTATTGTTTTTGAATGGATGTTTCAGCATACAGTAGTATATATGTTTATGAGTACGAGTAGTACCTAATACACCTAGTCGCACACAGTACTTTACATATTTTAGTACCCGGACTACGGCCTTAGGACACAACTTTCACGATATTGTGCACCAGCACCGAAGACCCCACTTGCTAGCTATCATTTCCGGTGCACACCATGCCGTGATGCCTATCCAGGGTATTATAGGTGCCACCATTCAGCTTTCACGTGATCGTAGGTACTTGGGGTATTTTATGTATATGTACACAGCTTCACCCTGCGGATTACTGAGGGTGTCGTATGTGCTTGACCAAAGGTATACATGATATACAGGTTTGCTTATGTTCTTTATTACAGATTTTACAGCAGGGGGTTAAGTATTATATTTTCAAAAATGTTTTCGAAAGCTTATTTGTTTTTCCATCCACTCACCCTTTTGGTTTTGCGCTCCCTCAGGAAATAGTGGCTGAGTTGACTAGAGACGCGAGGAGAGGCAGTTCGAAGGCTCTGCATCCGTCCCGAGAATGTAGGGACATCTCCTGTTCAGTTCAGGTTGTCTGTAGTTTCCGCTGTTTCTTTTCTCTTGCCGTAGATGCTTTGATGCTATTGTGTTTATTTTGTGTGATTATTATGGGCCCAGTTGTGTCTTTTGTGATTTTAATTCAATGGTTTTTATCGTCTGTGTGTGCGGGTATAGGCTTCGTCACCCTTTGTGTGATTATTATGGGCCCAGTTGTGTCTTTTGTGATTTTAATTCAGTGGTTTTTATCATCCGTGTGTGCGGGTATAGGCTTCGTCACCCTCCAGGTGATGGCCGTACATCCCGGGCCCACTTTTTGGGGACAGGGTATATCAATCTACATTGACTGCATTTGGATATCAGCAGGAATTTGAGGCATAAAAAATTTTGGTGAGATTTTCGTAGATCTTAAGGGTAGGAAACGAATCGTTGGAGAGCTCGGGGGGAGAATTCAGCAGAGTTCGTCTTTTGCCGCAGAGGGAGGCTTTTTTTTTTTTTTTTTTGCAGGGGGAAGGATAACTGGCTTTTGCAGTTTGTTAGAGCATCTCCAAGAGCCTAGCCATCCTCCCAATTTTGGCTATTTTAACCCAAAAGTTCCATTTTTGTTGTTGTAACAGCCTAGGTGTACAAGAAGTTAAAATGGTTTTGTGAATAATTGCTAGATAAATATAGCCAAGTGTGGAGAAAAATTTAGTAAATGTTAAAACATTAAAAACAATAAAAATTCTCTCACCTCTCTCTTTCTCGCTCTCTGCTATGTGAATATAGGTGGAAAATATACAAAAGATGGGGTCAAATGAAAAAATAAATATTAAAATATTTTAACTTAGGTTAAAATAGATAGTGTTGTTGAACTTGTCCATGTAAAAGTGACTAGTTAAATTAGTTTTTAGCTCATTTTTGGGTTAAAATAGCCAAATTTTGGCTAGTGTTGTTCGAGATGCTCTTAGAGGTGTTAGTTTGTTTAGTAATCACATACACCCAATTTCATTTTATTGAATGTTTTCAACCGTTAGATGCTAAGTGCACTGTTTAGTTCACCATATAGCACTACTCATCAATCAATGTGACAATTAAACTACAAGAGAAGCCCACATTTTCTTAACAGCCCCCGTCAACATACAGTACACCAGCAAAAGCCCAAAATAGGCTTGATTACGGGCTAAGCGAAGATAGCCCATCAGCAAAAACCCTAGGGCGCTGCTCTCACTTATAAAATCTTCTCCACTCTTTTGCAGCCCCATTTCTCCGAAAAGCTTCTGCTGCCTCCGCCTCCTCTGCAGAAACCCTCACCACAAACACACACAGCAATGGTAACCTCCTCCTACTCCACCGCCGCCGCCGGCTACTTCAACTTTCGAGTTTCTACTTGTCTTTTGCTTATTTTGCTCGTAATTACTAACTGCATGTTAAAAATCTGATGTGGAAATTCAGGCGTCGGAGAAGAAGCTGGCGAACCCGATGAGGGAAATCAAGGTCCAGAAGCTCGTCCTCAACATCTCCGTCGGCGAGAGCGGCGATCGTCTCACCAGAGCCGCGAAGGTTCCTCCGCTTCCTTTTTCAACGGCAAAGTTAAACCCTTGACAATAATTTCGTAAAAATCGTACTGATTATTTGTATTTCCGATGTGACCCTTTTGCCCTAGGTCTTGGAACAACTCAGCGGCCAGACCCCTGTCTTTTCCAAGGGTGAGTTTTACCGATTCAATTCGATTCGATTCTACATCTGTTTGTGTTTTTTTTTCGGTTGGTGGTTGTTTTTTTGTTTTGTTTTATGTGGTTATTGATTTGTGAGGGTTCTGATTGTGTGCAGCTCGGTACACCGTGCGATCTTTCGGGATCAGGCGTAACGAGAAAATTGCTTGCTATGTGACTGTCCGTGGAGACAAGGCAATGCAGCTTCTGGAGAGTGGACTCAAGGTCAAGGAGTATGAGCTTCTGCGCAGGAACTTCAGTGAGACCGGATGCTTCGGTTTCGGTATCCAGGAGCATATCGATCTTGGAATCAAGTCAGTGCTCCTTCATTTTTTGTTTATAGGCATTATACTCTCATGATAATTGTCTTTGTGGATTGGTTGTGGTCAATGAATTTGTGGATTTGACATGAAGTACATGTTTGGGTTTTGTGGTTTATTTATGCATAGCTTTGATTGTATGTTAGATAGTTAAGTTTCTTGGTGTTAGTTCAAGATTAGTTCTAGCCAGAGTAATTGTTTGTCGCCTAGAATAGTAATGGAGCTATGTCCTAGGGTTTTGTATGATTTTAGCGTTGAAGTGTGGAACTACAGAATCAGCTAATGCTTGGTGTATTTCGGAATTTGCTCACTAGTGAAACCTGCCCTGCTGTTTTCCCCGAACAACTAGTTCATACTATGTCTAGTGATGCCTCAATTTAACCTAATCCAAATGGATTTGCATGAGCTGAGATGCCCACTCCTCCTTTCCTGTGGTTATTTCAGCTTTTCTTTTCTTTCTCTTGTTTTGCTTCACATGTAATGTGCAATGTTATGTTGGAACATAAGAGTATGGTTTTGAAAATAACGGGAAATGTAATGTTCTTAAGCTGTTTCTAACCATTTTCTTCTTTCATCAGGTATGACCCTTCCACTGGTATCTATGGTATGGACTTCTTTGTTGTCCTAGAGCGCCCAGGGTACCGTGTTGGCCGTCGTCGCAGATGCAAGGCCCGTGTTGGTATTCAGCACAGAGTTACCAAGGATGATGCAATGAAGTGGTTCCAGGTCCGATACGAAGGAGTCATCCTAAATAAGTCTCAACAGATTACCAACTAGGTAGACCTGCTGCAATATTTGATATTGTGTTTTAGTTTTGGGAAAGCTGTTGTTACTTTCTACCAGAATATGTATCAGGAATCAGTAATTCCTTTAAGGAGATTCGAGAGTAATTTTGATCCTTGAAACTTGATGACGCACTGTGTGTTTTGACTCTTGTTATTTATATGCAGTTAAGTTGTTTTTTTTTGCTGCTTGTTATTGGTGAATTTTTACATGTTCTGCGCCCATTCTATCCATGCGTTTGCGCGTTTTTTATGATCAAATTGTTGTCTAGAAATGTGGTTTACTTCAACGAGGAGGCACTAATGTTTGAAGAAAAGTGAAATTCCTGTTGGCACTTAACATAACACTCGGGTACAAACATTGGGTTTCAACAAGGTTTTTACAATGCTTCAGGACTTCAGCAGTTGAACAAGCTCGCTTGTTTTAAGTTTCGAGTAACCTTTAATTCCTCTGGACGTCGCCAGCTCTTTCAGCTCTGGAAGTTTCATAGCTTCCACTCTAACCAAATTCAACTCTTCGGTTCCGAGCGCAGAAGGTGATGCTTCACTATTCAGCACAATAACCTTCGCTGCAGGGATTGATGGAGATGGAATTGGGGATCTTTTCACAAAATTAGACGGTGGTCGAGTTAACTTGAACTCTTGCTGCTCTTCAGCATCTACTCCCCTCGTGAAGACCTTTTCTGCTTCCTTGTCTGTAGCTTTGGCTGCAGTAGACATGAAAATCTGAATGCTAGTTACAAAAGTGGTAACTCTGTTGTGATTGGAAGTTCACATGAACATTGCGGATGGCCTATGCAAACTGATAATGAAATCAAACATGACATTCATCTGCATTACTACTTCGCGTCCTTGATCGGCGAAGAGCTCCAAGAATTGAAGCAGAAGATGATGGCCTATCTTCAGAGGGATTGGAGTTTATCTTCTCATCATTGACAGACTCTTCTGTCGATATCGAAGTCTGTATCCGCCTGAATAGACAAATGATCTCTTCCTGGTTAGATGATCTAGATCTTCTACCACCCGATCCACGCTTCTTAGTCCCATCGATTCTTGCTCCGTCTCCGCGGAGGTTGGTTTCCTCCATCTTCTTCAGATCCAATGCAGGAGACAGTTAACTGAAGGCCCTTTCGCTCAAAGGGTGAAGGCGGCACATCTGCAATTTCAGCCAAATTTAACAAGCTGCATCAACAAATAGTCCCCCAGTCTATAGCCACCAGACAACAAATCCAACATTGCTGATATCAACATCCAAACTTCAGTTCAAGCAAATCAAACAAATGAATGATAAGTCAACATAGCTCCTTGACATTCATGTTTTATCTCCACCATATCAAACAATGATATCGACACAGTATCGATGACAAAACTAACTCAGCATACAAAACAAAATGATATTGACAGACAACAATTGCGCCCATGCTTTTCCCGGAAAATCTTTGCTTCTTGAATAGTCTCCCGATTGTAAAATTGGTTTGAATTCTGACAGGTCCTTTTATCAAACTTTCTGGTCCACAACATCTCAATCCATGTGTACACCACGCGCTTTAACTTTTTTAATATATTAAACTCTGGGTTTCTCTCTAAATTGAAATTTTTCGCGGGGGTTTATTTTGATTTTGCAGAAACAGAAGCGATGTTGATTCTGCTGAATGCGACCTCACCGAACTTGTTGTGCGTCTCTCCTCAATCAAATTCTTCGAAACCCACCAATGGCGCCGTCTTCTTCAAACCCTCTTCTTCATCAAATTCGGGTCATTTTTCAGCCCATTTTCTTGCTTCGGCGAAACCCGATACCCGAGAAGTTACAGACAAAAATGCCGAGATCAGCAAGTACTGCGAAATGGGTAATCTGAAACCCGCCATGGAAATGGTCTGCGGAGCTCAAAAATCGGACCTTGATTTGGAATCCTACTGCGCGGGGCTCAAGTCGCTGCCGGACGGGAAAAGGGTCCACTCCGTTATCGGCTTCAACGGCGTCGACGTCGACGGCCTTTTGGGTGCAAAGCTCGTCTTTATGTTCGTAAAGTGCGGGGATTTACGAGAAGCGAAGGTGTTTCTTTGGAATCTGATGATCAACGAGTACGCAAAGGTGAGGAATTTCAGAGAGGGCGGGTGCTTGTTTGGGAAGATGCAGGAGCTTGGGGTGCAAGCAAACTCTTACACATTTTCTTGCATTTTGAAGTGCTTTTCGGGTTTGGGTTGTGTTCGTGGAGGCGAGTGGGTTCATGGGTATTTGCTGAAATTGGGGTTTGGTGATGATAACACTGTTGTGAATTCGCTGATGGCGTTTTATTTTAAGAACGGGAGGATTGATAGTGCACGCAAGGTGTTCGATGAATTGACTGACCGAGATGTTATATTGTGGAATTCGATGATTAGTGCGTATGTGTCTAATGGTCTTGCGGAGAAGGGGGTTGAGATTTTCAGGCAGATGGTTTCTTTGGGGGTTGATGTGGATTTGGCTACGATTATCAATGTTATGATGGCGTGTGTAGACAGTGGGAACCTTGCGTTGTGTAGACGGTGGGAACCTTGCGTTGGGGAGGGCGCTGCACGGTTATGCGATTAAAGGTTCTTTTGAGAGGGATGTCATGTTCTGTAATAATGTTCTAGACATGTACTCAAAATGTGGCGATCTGAGTAGTGCAGTTCGAGTTTTTCAGAAGATGGATGAGAAAAGTGTTGTGTCATGGACTTCGATGATTGCAGGGTATGCTCGAGAAGGCCTTTCCGATGAGGCCATTGGATTGTTCTCTGAAATGGAAAAGAATGGTGTCAGCCCAGATGTTTATACAATCACAAGCATTCTTCATGCATGTGCTACTCTTATGGATGTGCATGCGAAATGTGGAAGCATGGATGATGCTCACTTGGTTTTCTCTCATATGCCTGTGAAGGATGTTGTATCGTGGAATACCATGATCGGAGGTTACTCAAGAAACTGTCTACCCAATGAAGCTCTTAAACTCTTTTCCGAGATGCAACAGAAATCAAAACCAGATAGCATGACAATTGCAAGTGTCCTTCCAGCTTGTGCCAGCCTAGCAGCTCTAAACAGAGGTCAAGAGATCCATGGTCATATATTGAGAAATGGATACTTTTCGGATCAGTATGTTGTCAATGCACTTGTTGACATGTATGTCAAGTGTGGGGTACTAGTTCTTGCACGATTACATTTTGATGTGATTCCTAAGAAGGATCTAATCTCATGGACTGTGATAGTCGCTGGATATGGCATGCATGGATTTGGAAGGGAAGCTATTGCTGCGTTCAAGGAGATGAGAAAAGCAGGAATAGAACCTGACAGCATTTCCTTCGTTTCTATACTTTACGCTTGCAGTCATTCGGGATTAGTTGTTGAAGCATGGAGATTCTTTGATACTATGAGAAATGATTACAGCATTGTTCCCCAGTTAGAGCACTATGCTTGTATGGTGGATCTTCTGTCGCGCACTGGCAATCTAACCAAGGCGTATAAGTTTATCAACACGATGCCCATTGAGCCAGATGCAACAATCTGGGGTTCTCTGCTCTGTGGTTGTAGGATCCACCATGATGTGAAGCTAGCCGAGAAAATTGCAGAACGTCTTTTTGAGCTAAAGCCAGAAAACACGGGGTACTATGTGCTTCTAGCAAATATTTACGCAGAGGCAGAAAAGTGGGAAGAAGTGAAAAAGTTGAGGGAGAGGATTGGTCGGCGAGGTTTGAAAAAGAATTCCGGCTGTAGTTGGGTAGAGATCAAGGGCAGAGTTAAAATCTTTGTTGCGGAAATAGTTCACACCCACAAGCTGCAAAGATAGAGTCCCTATTGAATAGATTAAGATTGAAGATGAAGGAAGAAGGGTCTTATCCTAAAATGCAGTATGCCTTGATCGATGCAGATGAGGCGGAAAAAGAAGTGGCTCTCTGTGGACATAGTGAGAAGTTAGCTATAGCATTTGGGATGCTGAACTTGCCACCGGGGAAAACCATAAAGGTGACTAAGAATCTTCGAGTTTGCGGTGACTGCCATGAGATGGCCAAGTTCATCTCCAAGACGTCTGGTAGGGAAATTGTTTTAAGAGATTCTAACCGCTTTCACCATATGAAGGATGGGAATTGTTCTTGTAGGGGTTTCTGGTAAACTTAAAGTTGGAATTGAGTGTTTAAAGGTGACGGCCAAAATTCAAGAAATTATTATATACAAATCGCTTTTCGACCAACATAATAAGGCACTCTTGACTGACACTCATTCAAGTTGATCTTATTGGGGTCCGCAGTTTTGATCTGGCTGCTAATTAAAGGATAGTTAAGCCTGCTGAGTGTGAGGAGCCACCATCTCCTAAGCCTGCTGAGGGTGAGGAGCCATCTGTCAAGGAGGACGTCGTGCCATTATCTAAGAATGAGGCTACTTCAGGCAAGGTTTGCGATATTCTCATGAATTTTGGGGTGTAACCTGATGGCGCAATTGACATGAGCAATGTTTTTGATAGTATTCTGGACTGGAGCTGTATGACTTGATTGATGTTGGCCTGCATGTTGGCAAGCCTGTGAGCAGTGCTGATAAACATATGGAGTCCAGTACTGACTTGAATGAATTTCGTGCTATCTCTTTTGAGGATCAGAAGATCAAAGCGTTGTCTACGCTTTGGAAAGGTGTGACTTTTGTTGGTGAGCTTTTGAAAAAAATCATATGTGCCTCCTCCTGCCCGTAGAAGGCTCAGACAAAACCTCAACATCTATCACATTAAGCGCCACTGGAGATAGAGGACGCTCGAGAGCTTCGCAGCCATTTGACATATGCCTAAGAGGGCTTTTTTTTTTCCTTTTTTTCAAGTGATATGCAACATCACGGACATTTTGCATCACATTGTTTTATCTTTTCTGTTTTTCTAAATAAAAATCTTTAATAAAAATACAAATTTAACTGCAAGTGCACTTCAGATTTTCCTTTATCAATGGAGACTCCTTTGAAGAGGCTCTACTATAACTTTGGGATGCATTTTTCATACGTCTCTCTCAGTGTTTCATTTCTTTGAGAATGTTCCTCAGTGTGTCATTAACGTGTGTAATCAAAACAAAACATAAGGTAAGGTAAATTTGACATCCACAAAACTTGTTGGGCCTAATGGATCCTCCCATCCATTGACCATGGACCATATCTGTTGTTCACTTGGAAACTCCATTTCCATCAAACACCGTCCGCTTTTCCTCCCTCTCAGAAACCAGAGACCAACTATCCCAACAAAGCTCCATTCTTTACAGTCTTCTTCTTCACTGCACTCAGCTGGTTGTAAAGTTTCGATCTTTCGACCAACCAATGCTTAATGCTCTGTGTGCTGTATTGATAATTTGATATGACGATTGCTGTATTGATAATTGCAAGATTACTAAATAAATAGAAATGCAGATTTTTGGCTAGTAAAAGTGTTCAAAAAAGACGCTACCATGATTGGGATGTGACAGAAAGATTAGTCTTTTGTTGAATTTAGGTAACCAATCACACTGCAATATGGCTTTCTCTTGAAGTTTGGAAGTGTTTCTGCAATATTTACAAACGCAGCTCTTGACAACGTTCGAACAGAAAAGTTAAAATGCTTCGATATGTTCGTACATAATTGCTTTTGCTGGAAGTGCTTATAGACAAAAGATTTGAAATAAATGTTGCAGGATTTTGGCTAAACACCATTTGACTTTAATTAAGAGAAACAAGAATCTTCTAACAACCTAATTAATTCTGCTGCTAGAGAAAGCAGAAAATGCATGACCAGAGAGAACAGAGTCATTGCAAAGTGTTTAGAATTAGGTGCATGCAGTGCCGTTTTACGGAGAAAAGCAAAAAAAGCTGCAGCAACAAGCCAATTAGCAGAGTAATGGAACCAAAATGATAAGGTTGCTTTGCCCACCACTGAGCGTTTTAGGGCATCTGTAACATTTTCTTAGGGCCAAATATACAATTCCCAGAAGGGAAAAATGAAAAGTTAATGACACCAGGCAAAAATGCCCTAAAATAAGGGGTTGTGAGAAACATTAATTTCTTTTTCCTTTGCCATATACGATTTCTTGCTTAAAGTGATGTCCCAAACACCAAAAATCTCTAAAAACAGACATCAAATTGGTAAGAACCCTATTTTGACAGCAGCTGTACATCAGTTTGAATTTCTGGACTTTCACACCAGTGCCTTTATATCACCTCTAGAGAGTTGGACCAAACCAAACTCATCGTTTGGTCACATTAGAAAACCTTGCGCTGGTCCCCAAAGACCTCGTTTTGAGAAAACCTCCAGGTTTGTTTCTGCTGCCCTCAACTGATCAAAATCCTTCATCTTTTTTGGGGCTTTTCTTCTTCTTTTCCTTCAACTGAGTTTTGAAATCTGTGTTTTCATGTGACCAAAAAACGTTACAGGCCATCAAAGATGGAATCTTTTTCATACTTTTCGTCTCCCCAACTGGTTTCACAAAATGGGTTCAAGCTGTTTCACTCCATGGACAGAGATTTGTACGCAATCTTGGCAATCAGCCTCTGCAGAGACCCTCTGGAGTCAATGCAAGTCGTGGCCTTGTGGCTCTGGCTTGAAAGAGTTGGGTTCCAAAATGTGGTTAAAAAGATGCTATCTTTACCCCTGATTTTGATCAATGAGCTTGCAGATGAAGCAGTAACTTGCCTCAACATCATCAATGGTGCAAATCTTTCGGGCTTCGCAACAGAATCAATCGACATCCCCATCCTCCAGAGCCTCATGGAGAAAGAAGTCTCGGTCCAATTCTTCCAAGAAAACCAAAATGCTGCTGCCATTGGTGTCACCAAAGCCGCCAACAACATCTGCCTCCCTGCATTTGATGACCTCATGAAGCAAGCCATTGACAAGAACTCCCAACCAAACTTCAGTCCTTCGTCTTGGTCTTTATCTTCATCGGCGACATCAATCCAGCAACAACAGCAGCTCCGAAACGAGGTTGTTCCGCCGCACGACAGGACCATGTTTGTGACATTCTCAAAAGGGTATCCAGTTCACGAATTCGAGGTCCGGCAGTTCTTCCAGACAGCATACGGAGACTGCATTGAGTCCTTGCAGATGCAAGATGTGCAGCCGTATGAACAATCTCTGTTTGCTCGGGTGGTTTTGCACTCTGCCTCCACCATTGAGTCTATACTGAATGGGATGAGCAGGGCCAAGTTCACCATCAATGGAAAACATGTTTGGGTGAGGAAATACGTGCCCAAACGGCCCAAATGCTTGGTTCCGCCATTGCCATGGCAACCAATTGTCCCATATGGGGAGTGATTTGTTGAGAAAGTGGTGGTTTTTGTATGGTGAAAGTTGTGCTATAAATAAAATGAGAGAGCTTGGAATGCGCATTACATGCTTGCGTTGTCGTCTCTACCAACAAACAAGTTATCAAAACTGCAGGACACTGCTAGTTGTGTACAGTGGTAAAAGTAGATACTTTTGTAATTACAATTGGGATAGTTTTCAATCATATTTGATAGTTGAATCAGTTGAGGTTAAGTTCGGATCATGTCACGTTTTTAATTTCGTTCAACACAGATTATTTTAATCACTTGTTGACGTCAACGACATAAAAATGCTACGTTGTTGCGTGCACACAACACAATAGTAAGAGCTTCAAATTCACAAGATTGGTTCTTGTCTCGATGGATAAAAAGTCTAGAGTATCGTTATTGGCGCCAGTGTAAAATTGTTTTGTTCAAACTATCTAGAGCAAGGACAATTTGTCACTTTGTCCATTACTTTTGTGGTCAAGCTTATAGTTATTCCATTTGAAGTGTATATCTAACCCTGTAAGCAGAAGGCAACAAACTAATGTCTCTTTACACTTAATCGTCTTCATTATTTTTTTTTTTCCAACTACTAATTCATGTGTCATAAGATGATGAATTGAGTTTATTGTCTTCTTGTTTTGAACTCCAACAAAACATAATAAAAGGACTTACATCCCTATTTTGTTAGGAGACTAGGAACACAACATAGTTCAATCGAATTGGTAGAAATACCATATTGGAGTCAAAGCTGTGATCCCACTCTTTTCGAAAGTTTAAGAAATTAACTATCTTCAAGTTTACTTTATGAGTTTGTGGTCATTAATATGTAGTGTAAACCAAGAACAATCATAGTTTAAGTATTCATTTTTAGTTTCTATTCAGAATTGAGAAGGGATTCTGTCCAAAAAATTATATATAAAATAAAGTGTTATCAAAATACCTATTTCAATTTTTTCTTTACTAAACTATCATAATCTTCACATTCAGTCCCACTAGCTAGCATATGGGACCACCATCAGCTCACGCATGCCCAAATTCAACCACATGCATGTGTTTTACACACCCAACTTTTCTTGCAAATTTCACAACTATTCATGTACTTTTCACAATTGTTCTTGCATTTTTCACATATGTTCATGAATTTTTCATGATTTTCACAACTGTTCCCGCATTCTATGTTCTTGCATTTTCACAACTGTTCCAACATTTGTTCTTGCATTTTTGTAGGAACATTTTACGGTTTTACAGGATTATTACTTGGCATATTTACAGGTTTTACATGATGCTTAAGTCAGCAAGAATGACAGTGGCTTTAGAGTTGTATAATTATTAGTGAGTGATAGTTTGAACAGTAGAGATTCGTTACCCTTGACCCTTGGGGTGGACTTCCGTTTTATAGAGGTGGTGAGAGTGTGACATTCTCCTTTTATCCGATGTGGGATAGCGAGCATTCGGAGGGTGTTTTCTTGTAACTTTGGGCCTTCGTGTAGGGCCCACTGCTTATCGCACGGGGAGGATTAGTGGCTCTACACAGAGACCGCCACGAGGTGGTTCTTCGAGGTGTATTTGATCGATCGTGTGACGTTTCGTGTGGGGGCCTGAACCTCGTGAAGTGTGCCTATGGGACTTGCGTGATTATCCATATGGTATTGGGTAGCACCTGCCATGTGGCGCTTAGTTGTATGTGCCATGTGTTATGGTGGGGCATGGTATAAACACTTTTATTAATAGTGACTCCTTTAAAGAAAACATAAGGGAAATTATCTGTTTTGGCACTTTTCCACGGGTTGCATTCCATTTTGTCCACGGGCAGTGGGCAATTCTGAGAGTAGCCAAATCACTATACAAATTTTGCAAAGATGCCCTTAGTATATAAAGGCATGAGGACAGCCGTAGTACCCTCATAGTGCCCTCATAGGACAATTTTATTTTTCTCTCTTCTTCTTCCTCTCTCTTCTGCAAACCCTCTATCTCTCTCTCAAAACACCAAATCGAAATCTCAATAGACCAAATCAAATCGTGATTTCTATTTGCCCAGTTTCCAATATTTGATGCTAGAGTGATTAACCATCAAACCCCTCTTATTCTCCATAAAAAATTGAGGAAAACAACCCTAAAATTCCAATCCCTAGAATTTTCAAAGTTGGGTTTTGATGAATTTGATTCAATTAACATAAAAAGTTATTGTTTTGTGATGAATTGATTCATTGCATATGTAAAACTCTCTAAATCCGTCGTTTTCATGGTAAATTGAAGAGGGATTATGATGGTTTGGGTGGTAATGGCGGTGGTGGTGGTGGTGGTGGAAGCCATCGATCTTGAAATTTTCGTGCAGAGTACTATGAAGGCACTATCATGGTACCATGATGAGAAATACTATAATATGACTATAAGGTAACTATAGTTCTGTACACGCAGAAACCTTTACAGTTCTGTAATGCAATTATAGTGTACATATAGTGTAGTCATAGTCAAGTTGAGCGTTTCATAGAATTACGATAGTGTAATTATAGTGTAGATATAGAGTAGTCATAGTCAATTTGGGGAATTCATTGAACAACTATAGTGTTAACTCCCACGTCCTTCATAGTATGTTGATGCAAAAAATGGTATCAACGTCAAGGGTCCAGGTCGGACAGGTGTGTGTCAGGGAGCTAGGAGACTAGCTCCGGATGCTGGTTTCCGGGTGGGCCCGGAAGGTGATTCCAGGGACGGAGGTACCTGCACAGGAAGGAAAGCACAGCTCAGGGCACCGGTAGGGTGTCGGCCTAAGACCCTCCGAAGCTTAAGTCAGCTGAGAGAGAAAAGGGAGAGTCTTGGAGGCAAGTAAGTGTTTTGTGGGAGAGAATGAACTTACTTTCACTTGTGGAAGTGAGGTATTTATAGTGAGGGGAAACTTAGGGTTCCAAGTGGCTTAGGTTGTCCCCTAGGTAGCCCCTAGTGGGCCTCTTGGAGGCCTAGTCGGGCCTCTGGGAGCCTAGTTGGGCCTCTGGGGGCCTTGTCGGCGTTGTCTGGGGGCTAGTCACCCATGTTGCTTAGGCCCAAGTTGCCTCTGTTTGGGGCTAGGTGGCCTTTTTCTGGGCCCAGGTGACCATTGTCTGGGCCCAGATGGGCTTCGTACTCGGTTTCTGGAGGATGTAGCACGGTGGCCCTGGAAGTGCACTCCCGGGGATGCGTTCCCGGAAGGTATGGCTTCCGGGAGGTGTGCTTCCGGAAGGGGGGAGTGGTCCCAGTAGCTTCTTCCTCTGGATGACATGTGGCCGATTCGGGTATGGTATGAACATAGTACACACAGAAACCCTTTATAGTTTTGTGGTGCAATTATAGTGTACATATAGTGTAGTCATAGTCAATTTGGGAAATTCATAGAAATACCATAGTGCAATTATAGTGTAGACATAGAGTAGTCATAGTGCAATTATAGTGTACATATAGTGTAGTCATAGTAGATTTGGGCGATTCACAGAACTACCATAGTGCAATTATAGTGTAGACGTAGAGTAGTCATAGTGCAATTATAGTGTACATATAGTGTAGTCATAGTCAATTTGGGCGATTCATAGAAATACCATAGTGCAATTATAGTGTAGACATAGAGTAGTCATAGTGCAGTTATAGTGTACATATAGTGTAGTCATAGTCGATTTGGGCGATTCATAGAACTACCATAGTGAAATTATAGTGTAAACATAGAGTAGTCATTGTGCAGTTATAGTGTATATATAGTGTAGTCATAGTTAATTTGGGCGATTCATAGAAATACCATAGTGCAATTATAGTGTAGACATAGAGTAGTTATAGTGCAATTATAGTGTACATATAATGCACTCATAGTCAATTTGGACAATTTATAGAACTACCATAGTGCAATTATAATGTAGACATAGAGTAGCCATAGTGCAATTATAGTATACATATAGTGTAGTCATAGTCAATTTAGACGATTCGTAGAACTACCATAGTGCAATTATAGTGTAGACGTAGAGTAGTCATAGTCAATTTGGGCGATTCAACATTGTATTCATAATCACAAGAAGTAGAAAAACAGCTTGTATTCTTCGAATAGAATATGTTGAACATGTGGCTTTTAAGTACCAAGTGTCTTTCATCAGATGCCCATACACTTTTGTGTAATATACAATAAATTCAATAACCAAATGATACATAATTCCAAAGAAGCTCTCATGAACTGATGATTGTCCTTGCAAAATCTAACCATAGCAGTTACTTGGATTTCTCTTCTACAGTAACTCTGGCTCCCATGATCTTACAAACAGGCTCATAGCTTAAGATCTGGATGAACCTTGAGGTCTCCCATTAGCAGCTTCTGGCCAACATCCAATTCACTCAAATCCACATCAATATATGGAGGAATCACATCTGCAGGACATAGGAACTTTACCGTCCTCTTAATTGTATTTAAATAAGCACCTGCCAAGTGGTGAAGAGTTGCAGATTCACTCAGTAACATCATAAGAAACTATCTTGACAACAAAGCAAACTAAAAAACATAGAAATGAAACCAACTCACAAGATTTCGAGCAGAAAAACTACATTGTATTCATTAAACAACCCACAAAACACTAACAACCCACAAAGTCCTTCAATTTCGATCATTTTCTGCATATATACCGCACCACCTATTCGAAAATGGCATTCACAGATATCAGATGAAACCAAACATTCCAATTTACATCACTGTGGAACAATCCCTAATATTTTCAATTCAAACATAAAACGGCACTATCAACCAACAATTAAGAGAAGGAATTGGGTGAGCAAAATCCCTAAAATTGTAGAATACTCGTCAATCAATTACGCGATTTTTCAGTACCTGTGGGTTACCACCAACCGTCTTGGAGAAGAAGAGGAGGATCACGCGGCTCTGATGGCGAATTTACTCCGGCCGAAAAGATCGCGAGGTGGGGAGAGAAAAGTCGCCGTTGGTGGTCGTTCGGAGATAAGAGAGGGAGACGCGATGACACACCCCACCCCGAAAAGTGGGGCCTGGGAGTGCGGCCATCACCCGGACGGGTGACGAAGCCTGGACTAACACGTAACGACAACCCAAACAAGGTAAAACCAACTAAAAGCAAGATTTGGGTCAAAGCCCAATAGAATAAATAACAACAATGTATCAGAGCATCTACAACGGAAGCAAACTACACAACTGTACTGCCCGAAGGCGAAATAAAACACAATACAGCTACGTACGCCAACTACAGTCAAAAGACGGGTAGCAAAGAGTCTCCCACTCTTTGTGACCAAGAACAGAGCTATACTGACTTCTGCCGCTCCTCTCGGTGGTGCTCAACAGTCTCAAGTCCTGAGGGGGGCGCAAAACAAAGGTGAGTGGACAGGGAAAATAAACATCAGTGAAAACCGTTATAAAACATAGTAGTAATAATAACCCCCACAGTTGAAAACCAGTAATAATAGTATACGACTATACTATAATAAGCATACAACAACAACCAAAAACACAGCACGAGATAAGGGACAATAAACCATCACACATAAACAGAATATATGGCCATGATCGAAGGGTGAGGGGACTTCGCCCCAACACCGATGGGTGGCAAGGGGACTTCACCCCAATACCAATGGCAAGGGGACTTCACCCCAATACCAATAAATAGGGTAAGGGGACTTCACCCCAAACCATCACAGAAAGGGCAAGGGGACTTCACCCCAATACCGATATAAAGGGGTAAGGGGACTTCACCCCAAACCGACCTGCACCTGCACATGACAATACCGAGCAATCCACAAACAACCCATCATAACCAGCGTAGAATCAACATAACCAGCACATACATATCTCCCAAGCTCCATAACAGTCAACACCAACAAATATCCCACGATCACATCATCATATCATATATGTGTATAAACATAAACATGCTCGAACGATACTCAAAACCATACACCAACAACCAACCAACATATCACCAAAGCATACAGATACGTAAACATAATATAAAGCATACTCAAAGAATACTTTAAAACCAAACCCGTCCACTCACAGATATGCCGGGTGATCGTCGTCGTCCTCCTCGTCTGTCTGAATGGTTCGGTTATAGTGGTACCTCAGGAACCGGTCACCTAACAATCCCAAAGAATAACGATTAATAAACGAACCAAACGAAACCCGTAAAACCCTAATTCCCCACGTTTCACTCAATTAGGGTACAACCGTATCTCGGATGGCAAAACGAAGTTCTCCATTGGATCCGGAACGTCGTTTCCACTCGGAAAAGTGGTCGGTCAAACTTGGTCAACGCTGGTCAACGCTGTTGACCAACTGGTCAACGTTTGCTGACATCAGCACTCCGGCGCTGACGTGGCACTGACACAGTGCTGCCGTGGCGCCGACTCAGCACTGAGGTGGCAGCTGACGTCAACTTCGGTGATGACGTCATCACCGCCGTGCCGGCCGCCGCTACAGTCGCTGGAAACTAGGAATTTCCCGGCGACTATTCATCCGATTTCAAAACCCTCTATCTTCCTCAATTCTCAACCAAAATCAACGATCCTTATATGAAAATTCATCTACAGAACAAGAGGAATCCAAAAATCATACTTTCAAGACTCACCTCCAACTGTGCTGGCCGGAATCTCGCCGGAAAGCCCGCGGATTCCGTGCGTCTCTTTCCCGGGCGATTCCGTGGGTTTCCGTCGACGATGTGGGGTGCTCCGGCTTCGTCTCGGCGAGGGGAAGATGAATCCAAGTTTCTTTTCTCCGATCTGTGGCCGGACAGTGGTCGGTGGTGGCAGTTTGCGTAGGCGGTTTGGGTTTCCGTTTTGGGAAACCCACACAGGTTTGGTTCGGGTTTTATAACCCCAAAACAGTAACCGCCAATAATGGGCTGACACTGTGGCATTGGCCAATCCTGGCCTGCCACGTGTCATAACCCACTACTTCGCATAATCGTTTTTCGGCCGTAACTTGTTCGTTACTACTCGGATTCCAATTCCGTCTTCGTGGATGTGTTCGTAACATCGAGCTCTTCGCATAGAGTCTAACATTGGTCAGGGGGTTTTCGTACTATTCCAAGTCAACCATTTGACCCGTAAGGGTATTTTGGTCAATTCACTCTATTTGGGAAATTTTTCAGAACGGGTCGTATCACGCGAGAGAGCGAGGCATACGTTTTTCTTTTTGCAAAATCGGGCTTTTCATGCCTTTAAATACTAGGGATATCTTTGCAAAAACTGAACAGTTTTGGCTAGTTTAGAATGCCCAGCTGCCCGCTGACAATTTGGAACAGACCCCCTCCTATTCGGCTAGTTTGGATAATTTCCCAAAACATAAGGTACAGGTAAATTTGATCATCCAGAAAACTTGTTGGGCCTAATGGATCCCCCATCCATTGACAACACCATGGGCCATTGACCATGTACCATATCTGTTGTTAACTTGGAAACTCCATTTCCAGCAAACACCGTCCGCTTCTCCTCCCTCTCAGAAACCAGAGACCGACTATCCCAACAAAGCTCCATTCTTTACAGTCTTCTTCTTCACTGCGCTCAGTTCGTCGAGAAAATGGATTGGGGCTCGAGCGGTGAAGAACCCGCTTCGTGGGAAGACCTCTACAGCGTCAATCTGATACCTTCGGAGTTATTCTTCAAGTTCCGGAAACAAGTTCAGGGTTTAAGGGTCGGTCTCAATTTTGAGGTAACTTGTTTTTATTTCTATCTGCTTTAACGTTTCTTATCAACGTTAGCATTTCGTGCCCACTTCAGCTGGTCGTAAAGTTTCGATCTTTCGACCAACCAATGCTTAATGCTCTGTGTGCTGTATTGATAATTTGATATGATGATTGCTGTATTGATAATTGCAAGATTACTAAATAAATAGTAATGCAGATTTTTGGCTAGTAAAAGTTTTAAAGATGCTACCTTGATTGGGATGTGACAGAAAGATTAGTCTTTTGTTGAAATTTTTCGATAATCTAGTGTGCTCTCTGAGGTCTGATGTTGTGTATATGTTGCGATACGCGTAGTCTGCCAATTGTATGTGTGCAAGAGAGGGTGGTTCACGCATTTCAAGTGTGTTCGATATGGAAAATAGAAGATTCCGATGTATATAGACTATAGGTTCTAAGATTGGTTTTTCTTTCCTGGTTATTTTTTCTGTGCTGTATACGGTACACTTATATAAGCTGCTGTGCAAAGAGTCTTAGCTTCAACTGTTAGAACCTATTGAGTGCTTTTGATCTGTTGAGATCATCGTTTTGGTTCAGTTCTATAATGCTCCAGTCAATGAGTTTCAAGGAAAGCTTGTATTGAAGCCCTTAGCTCCTGAACGGATGTGGAAGTTTATCTACGAGCCTATCCATTCGGATGTTCGCATTCTTTCGAAAAAGATTCCTCTAACTGGATTTTTGAATCTCCAGGTTTGATGCTCTTAATGCCTCGCATTTCCTATATAACCATAGTATATTGCGGATCCTTTGCACCGTATCAATAACACTTGGTTTAATGTATACTTGTTTGATATTTTTTGTTTGATAGTTTTTTAGCTAAAACAATCATATAGTCTGCATGGCCACCACCTTGCCTGGACTGAGCCTATATTATATTTGTTCAAGTATAATACTCACACTATTACCTGTTGGAAAATTAGGTTGGCATAGGCCATAATTTTCAAGTGAATGCAACCGGATGGAAATGGAAACTGACTACATGTTTTGGTGGAGATGGCATATCTCGGGTCCGGAATAAGACATCAGTGGGCTTGTTCCCTGGTGTGGATTTTCGCTTTGGTTGGAGGGCCGATTATGTACTTCCAGAAGTTACAGGGCAAGTTCCTTAGTCTTGTATGCATTGAATGATGTAAAAATGTGTGACCTTATGAAATTTAACTTCAAAGTACTCTCTCTAGTAGTGTGCTTTCAAGATAGATCATTACTTGTATTTCATTTTTTCTGAGTGTTGTGCTGTCTTTTATGGGTTAAATTATCATTTTCCGGATTACATGCAGTTGTATTCTTGTTTCTGATTCAACTAGTTCTTTGTTATTAATAGTGGCTCACGTTTGAAACTTGAATTGATTAGGGCTTTGGGTACTGGTGAACCATGGTTCAACATGAACTCTGGAAAGTTGCAAGCTTCACTAGACAGAGTTGAGGCCATTATAAACTATTCTGATCTCCACAATGTAAACAAGCCTAAAGACCAGGTATGACTGTTGTTGAGTTGAAGCACTTAATCGATGATAGCTGAAATCATTTTCCTATCACTTCTGGTGATTTTGTTTGTTTTTATTTTCTTAGTTCAGATCCATGTACACCATGGGCGTCCTGGGCTTTGTAATTTCTTGAACATGCTAATCCTTATGAATTATAATTTTTTTTTTCTCGCTATGTCTTTCTTATTGGATTATCACCTGGATTCCATGCTGAAACTTCTGAACTTACCTTGTGTTTATCAGGATCAGAAAATAACTGAAACAGATGTAACTACTTACTCAAATCCTTATCATTCATCGAATGGAATCTCATGAAAAGGGCTTGTGAGATTGAAACGATCAGGCTGCTGCAGATTTACACAAACAATTGTCTCATGAGGCCCTAAATCATGTGGTTCAAGTGGTTTATCATAAACCGTTTATGTAGCCTTAATCATATAGTTGTGATTTTTTCTCCTCCTCCCTGTGGACCCGACCCTATTATGAGCTGTGCTAACGTTGTTTCATTTCATTTGCTCAGACATTGATAATTGTTTCTTGTCATTTTCAAGTCTGTATATGCAAGGGTATAACCAGAAGAACGTCCATTACAAAACAAAGTGGGAGCCGCGCACAATTTATTGAGTATGACTAATACAGGCACAGTTTATTGAATGGGAGCCATACACATTGACTAATACAGATGGACTGGAAGCCGAGGTTCTAAGACTGCAACAACTGGGGATTTCCGATATGTGACCAATCCATAAACTTCCTCCATCCCCAAATCCTCCATCTTCACATTTTGAGGCAATTTCCAATTGAACCCATGTAACATGTTAGCCAAGCAACACCTAATCATCTTCAATCCAAGGCTATAACCAGGGCATATCCTCCTTCCCGAACCAAATGGCAAGAACTCAAAGCTCTGTCCCTTCACATCAATTGTATTCCCTAAGAACCTCTCCGGGCGAAACTCGTCCGGTGCATCCCACAGTTTAGGGTCTCTCCCCATGCTCCATGTGTTCACAAACACTACAGTCCCTTTGCAAATATCATAACCCCCCACATTGCAATTTTCCGTGGCTAGATGTGGTACCAGCATTACAACTGCAGGGTGCTTCCTCATCGTCTCTTTCATGATTGCATCTATGTAAGGAAGTTGTGGCATATCTTTCTCTTCTACCCATCTATCTCTTCCGATTACTTTGTCGAGCTCTTCGGTTGCCATGGTGATGATGTTTGGTTGTTTCATGAGTTCAGACATTGCCCACTCTAATGTGGTTGAAGACGTATCAGTTCCTCCAGCTATTAAGTCCTGATTTCAATTTTAATGAACGTTTATAACAAACATAACATTTATGTTCGGTTATTTAGTGAAGAAAATATTCTTTCAGCATATTGCCAAACTATGAATCTAAATACTTGGTCAAGTTCACAGTTTGACAAACAACAATATAAGTTTCGTAAGCTAATATTTGATAAGGGGAGAAGCTAAGTACCTGAGTGAATGCCTTGACACTTTCGTAAGTGAGCTTAACTTCAGGGTCATTAGGATCATTAACCAACTGGATTAGTATATCCATCATGTCCTTTGGTACGAATTCCTTAACTCCTTCCTTCCTGGCCTTGTGCTCGTTGAGCACAAACTCATAAAACCGGTCCAACTTCTTTGCCAAGACCTTCGATCTCTTTACATAACCCTGCAAGTCCAAAAAGTTAAGCCATGGTATCCAATCCCCTATGTTTCTTACCCCACTAAGCAAGAACAATTCTTCTAGCATTTCTTGAAATTCTTTGAGTCCCATAATCGAACTCTCAAATTTGGAGATGCTAAAATACTCCATCCCCAACACAATTCTGCTCATAATGGTAAGAGTTAGGCGTGACAGATGCTCTTTGAGCACAACTGGCTTCCCTGACATTCCATAGAGCCGTGATATAAAAGCGCGATGTTCCTCAGTTCGAATGTACTCAAAAGACTCTAGTCTTTTCGAGCTAAACAGCTCCGTGAGGAAGAGCTTCCGCCCTTGACGCCAATATGAACCGAAAGGTGCCCAAGTGACATTGAGGTGGTCGTAGGTGAGGTACTTTCCTGCTAATGTTTGAGGCCTAGAGGCAAATATGTGATCATGTGTTTTTAAAAACTGTTTTGCCATTTCTGGAGATGAAACAATTACAACAGGGCAGGAGCCAAACTTGAGCTGCATAATTGGTCCATAAGTTTGAGACAATTTATGAATGGATTGGTGAGGTAGAGGACCAATGAGGTTGAGGTTGCCAATTATTGGCCATGGTTTGGGACCTGGTGGAAATTTGAACTTTTGTTTGTGAATTTGGGGTAAGAACAGTTTTGAGAGCAAGGCAAGAATTGCTAAGAATGCTATGGTTGAAAGAGCATCCATATCTGGGATTTTGGTTGGTGTAAAGTGGTGAGGGTTTGAGATGATGTAGGTGGTATTTGTAGTTTTTTTTTTCACCTCACCTTTCCAAGGTATAAGCTCTGAGAGAGAACTTCTAACGGGAGTTCCAATCTAAAAGGTAAAAACATTTCCAAGGGTAATCCAACCTACACTCAAGGGTAAAAAACATTTCCAACATCGCTTTCAATTGAAACAGTTTTGCAAATGTTTTACATGTGTTGGAGAGCACAGCGTGGGAAGGCTGCCAATGAAGAATTGTAAATATTCAAAATTACATAATGTTCACTCCCCGAAATTGACTTGAAATGGAATGACTCATAATATAAATGTGGAACGACTCATAAAGGGAGTTCCAATCTAAAGGGTAAAAAAAAACATTTCCAAGAGTAATACAACCTACACTCAAGGGTAAAAAAACATTTCCAACATGGCTTTCAGTAGAAACATTTTTGCAAATGTTTTACATGTATTGGAGCACATCATGGGAAGGCTGCCAATGAAGAATTATAAATATTCAAAATTACATAATGTTCACTCACGAAATTGACTTGAAATGGAATGACTCATAATATAAATGTGGAACGACTCATAAAGGGAGTTCTAAAGGGTAAAAAAAATTTCCAAGAGTAAACCAACCTACACTCAAGGGAAAAAAAAATTTCCGACATGGCTTTCAGTCGAAACAGTTTTGCAAACGTTTTACATGTGTTGGAGCACAACATGGGAAGGCTGCCAATGAAGAATTGTAAATATTCAAAATTACATAATGTTCACTCGCGAAATTGATTTGAAATGGAATGACTCATAATATAAACGTGGAATGACTCATAAAGGGAGTAGGGTAAAAAACATTTCCAAGAGTAATCCAACATACATTCAAGGGTAAAAAAACGTTTCCAACATGGCTTTCAGTCAAAACAGTTTTGCAAACGTTTTACATGTGCTGGAGCACAGCATGGAAAGGTTGCCAATGACGAATTGTAAATATTCAAAATTACATAATGTTCACTCGCGAAGTTGACATGAAATGGAATGACTCATAATATAAACGTGGAATGACTTATAAAGGGAGTTCCAATCTAAAGGGTAAAAAACATTTCCAAGAGTAATCCAACCTACACTCAAGGGTAAAAGAACATTTCCAACATGGCTTTCAATCGAAATAGTTTTCCAAACATTTTACATGTGTTGGAGCAGCACAGCATGGGAAGGCTGCCAATGAAGAAATGTACATATTCAAATTTACACAATGTTCACTCACGAAATTGACTTGAAATAGAATGACTCTTAATATAAAGTGGAATGAGTCATTGTTGCGAAAATAATGTTCTCTTAGTTTTACGCACTCGCAAGTGTACGAATCGTGAAATAGTATAGCTTTGCAAGCACGTATTATCGATCCCACAGAGATTAAACGTTTTACTTATCTATTAATTAATTTAATGCTAATGCATACACCTAAGTGTAGGACTAGCGGGAATAGATTTTGAGGTTTTGTAAAGGGGTTTTTTGATATAAACCCATCTGACAACATAATTTTTACAGTTAGCCCACCCCAATATATTATAACTATAAATCCACATAAGCATTTTAAGAAAATAAAAATTACTCATGCAAATACAATAAAGTCCACTACTTTTTCAAAAAATTACAGCAATTGCCATAGATTAATAACTGAAACGTTTTCAAAATTAAACAAGTTTCAATTCTATTAATTATACCAGTTGTTTTCAAAATTCGAATGGATCTATGGAGAAAATTGTTTGTGTATAAATAGCGTGCTATCTCGTGGGGGTGGGAGGTGGGGTTGTTTTGGAAAGATGTCTTGACAAGTAGTTTTCATAGATTGCCAACTTTTCATACCTGCTCAGCAGGTATCAATTGTGGCGGTGACCATATGGTACTGTGCTATGAGGGTTGAAGAGAAAAGATGAAAAAAGGGAGAAGGGGGGGTGTGTACATGGAGGAACAAAAAAGGAGGGTGGGTGGGAACTGCACCTACTTTGAAGGAACATAAAAGATGGGAGGGGGCCAACGGAGGAACAAAAAATGGAGGCAATTATGCCCTTGAATCACCAAAACTAATGACCTGGTATGTATGTCTAAAATATAATACCTAAATTTAGCATATGTAGGTTAAGAAATCACCAAAATTTATCTTAGCTATTTGATATCTAATGTATAGGTAAGAAAATAGAGCGAGACCCAGGTGAAACATTTAGGTGGGGCTGCGCATCTGCTTTGGAGGTACCAAAAAAAAAGGGCAGGGGCGGTGCACCTGTTTTGGAGGTAGAAGGGGAGGGGGCGGTGCACCTGCGATATAGATTAGCTATTTTGTATACCTGTGCAATAGATTAGCTATCAAGTTGTGTCAAAAGGTGAACAAATGGATGATCAGTGAGTTCACTCACATGTACTCGGATACCCTGCCTAAAGCTTAGCTAAGTATGTTAAGGTTTAGGTAATTCAAAGGGCAAAAAAGGGTTTGTCAATAAATATAAAATTAATCAAAACAACTAATTTGTGACTCATCAATACTAATATGGAAAAAATGCACATGTGGATTAAAAATTCTAATGAAATATATGAAAAACATTAAATTTAGGACTAATATTAAAATTTAGTGGGTTATTGTTAAAAGTTAGTGATTTGGTGGGCTAAACCCACATTTTCTTTTTTGTAAACTAAAACAATAATTGAAGACAAGAAATAAACAATCAAAATAAAATAGCAATTTAAGGAAACAAGGCAAGATTAGATTAAATCAAGAATAAGAAAACCAAGGGCAAAGACTTCACCACAATCAATCCTACTTGTCTTTAGATTTAGGTACCAAACTTATTGTTCCATGTTAATGATTAAGGATCTCAATTGTATAAAGCATCCATGTTGTCTGGCTTACTTCGTATCTTCTTATATGTTAACAATGTATGTTGTCTACCTCAGTTAAACATGTAAAAAGTCATTAAGTTCTTGGTCCTTTTCGTTAACCACATAAACCCAAGTGCATGTTGTCTACCTCATGGAATTTATGCTATCAAATTGCAAGAAGCTATACTCCAGTTAAGCATGGTGTCTACTCTAACTAGCATCACGTTAATTCAAAATAAGATGGTGATCAAACATCTAATTCGAATTATCAATAAACACAGCAATTTGATAATCAACACAAAGCAAAAGTATGATAAAACTAACTAAAATCTAAATCCAAGTATTCATGATCGGGCTACATCTAGCCCTAGCAAAAGATTTAGCTACACATAGTCATAATAGAAATCACAAAATAAAACATGAAGTAAAGAAATATCCCAAGTTGCCGACTCCTCAAACGTAGCGCTTCGCCTTCGGCTTCGGTCTTGAAAATTGCGTTAAAGTTCAATGTATATGGGTCCGGATGAACAGTGCCGCCCCTTATATATGGACTCAATGAAAACCTTTATAAAATAGAAAACCTTAATCCTAATCACAAAGGTAATTAATCACAACCACAATTTCTAATGGACTGGGGAGAACTTGGCAGGAGATTCAATGACTGATTTGGGCTTCCAAATGGGCATGCGAAAATCCACAAAAAAGAGAGCTGCTATGTACACCCAAGTTTTATCTTTGGACACCCTTATTATTTTGTACACCCTTTTTAAAATTACAATATTCTTTGCACACCCAAATTTGATATTAAACTACCACATATATCCTTTATATTTTAATAAAACCATCAAATGCTACTACGCCACCAAACTTCTTCCAAATACGCTGACAAAGAAAACCCAATCTGCAATTTTGATGGCTTCGTCTTCGAAATCAATTCATTTGAGCAAAAGCTTTTTGGGTTTCTTTCTTCGGATTCAATCTGCTCGCCTTCATCCTGCCCAGTATCATGAATCTTCAACATGGACCAAACACCAAGTTGACATCATGCTTTTCTCTTTGACTAGAGAAGAAAACAAAGACGGCTTGTTCTGGAACATCATGCCTCTTTCTCTTGACTAAGGCTAGCGAACAAGAGGAATTAAATATATTTTCTAGAAATTTTCCACGGAAATCAATGCAAAACTTGATCCTTTCAATAAGCTTTCTTTAGCTTTGGTGGGTGACTTGGTTTCCACTGGATATTCTGAAAAAGCTTCGTTGGGTTTATCTATCAGATTCTGGCATTTTTGTAAGAATAGCAAATAGAATTGAAAACCTTTTTTTGTGAATTCGGAGTTCTTTGAAAATCAATCAGAAGAATCAAAACTCATAGATAAGTACTTTTATGTCATTTTGTATAAGGGTATAAATGAAATTTTACTTTAAAAAAAATTAAAGGGTGTCCAAAGAAGAAATTTGGGTGTATATAACAGCTCTCACAAAAAATTAGACTTATAGATCTTTGTCTCATCTTCAATTTAAGTACTCGCGGGCTTCTAGCGAAAATCGGTAAAGGCTTCAACGATCCTATCCTTCGCAGCTGCGCAAATCTGTCAAAATTCGCAATTGGGCCAACTTGTAAATTCAATATCAAATAAATGGCCCAAGAGAAAAATTTGAAACTTTGGGGAATCGATCTTCAACGTCTCAGCTGTCACCAATAATATTTCCATATGCAAATTCGTCCAAATAAGCCATCTTTTGACTAGAAACACGCTAGCTGTACTTGTAGACAGATTATGTACAAAATAAAGCAATAATTTCTTTTTATACTAAATTCATGACATAAAGACAATTAATTAATTGGTGAAATATAGAATAAATAAGCACCTAACAGTCATAATATAAACGTTTCCACCACAATACACCCGTACCCGCCAATTAAAGGGGAAATGAAAAAGCCAACTGCCATCATCAGCGGATGATACACGATCCAAGACGATCCAACGGCTCAGATTTGATCTTAAGCCGCTATGGCCCACAAAAAAATCTTTATTCCTTTTTAAAAACGTATAGCGGCAGAGCGATCCTGCTGTAAATTCGCCATCGCAATCGCCTTCAAAACAACCCCTTTCATGCCTGAAAGCCCAAACTCGCCGTAAAGGTACGCGGCGGCGCCGCCGCAACAACCGGCGATTTACGACCCATATGCGCAGCCGCCGCGGGTGAGCTAAAGCCGCCGCCTTTACGCACTTTAGTCGTCGGAAAAGTTCATCTCCAAGCTTGGTTTCTTCACCAAACAATCGGGTAAGCTTCGTTTGCTACTTTGATTGTTTAATTCCTAAATTTTCCTGCGGAATTTAGTGTTTTTGGATTCGAAAAGCTTGGAATTTGTGAAGAAATGTGGGTGGGATAACTCGGTCGAGTTGACTCAGTGGGTTAACTCAACAGTGCAGTAGACGAAGAAGACTGTTTGTTTGGCTTTTCTCTTTTCTTTATCCAAAGAAGAATATAAAATGTTTATCTTGTTATTACACTACGGATAATTGGTTGGTGACGTGGGCGTAATTATTGGGAGGCTAATCTTAATTTCTTCTTTGATATTTCAATAGAAAATTCAGCTGCATGTGGTGATTACATGTGGCCATGTTTGCTAAAAAGTTTCTAAAATTGTGAATCCTGTTGTCTCAAATTGCGAAAATTTTGACCGGATAAGATTCAATCCATTAGTTATTTGGTAAATTTGTAATCTTTTTGAGTAAATTTGTAGTCTTGTTGGGTATAAAAGAGGTAAAGAAGAGGGGAATTATTAATCATTTGATAGTTTTTTAGGTGAAAAGAAGGCAAGGGAGAAGAGACTTTGGCAAGAAAGTGTGGGGCTGAATGCTCTCTACAATTGGAGCTAGAAGCCCCCACATTTGGTAAATTATTATTTTGGTCCCCAATGATTGGTCCTCCGTGATTATTTAAGTCCCACCATTAAGTACATGTTTTGTGTTAACCATCCATTCAAACCCAAAAAGCGTTTGGCCAAAATTTGGATTTCCATTTGTGTTTTTCTCTATTTCAAATATAATGGGTACTGATAGGAAAAATGGAGATGAAAACATAAAATGTTGGGCAAAAGAAGAAAAAAAAGTTATGAGGAGAGTTGGCTGCCAGGCATTTATCACTTGCTTCCTGGAAAATGATATGCATAAACTTTACAGCAGCTGCCCCAGGTTTTCTCCACAAACCCTGTTTGCTGCATAGCCACTTGTTTTGGCTAACACCAGACAAACTGGTTATGGCCTTCGCCAGACCTGTTATGGCCTTCTCTGTTAGGAGGCAATATAAAGGCCCACAATCATTGGATTTTCGATAGGAAAATCTTTGGAGCTTGAGTCCCCCTTCTATGTTGGAGGTTTAGAACCGAACCTACATCTTGCCGCATAACCATCATGGGCCACCAAGTTTAGAACCCAACCTTCATCTGCTGTGGTAAGAATATCAGGATGCCACAAAGAATGGGATTTTAAGCAATGCTGTTCTGCAGCTGCAAGGTAAATTGTCTTTTTCATGAATATCTCAATAAACTGAAGGCTGCATATTATCTTGACTTATCCACTATTCATGCCTCCACTTGACATCTTGGTAGTAATAACTGCTATTATATTCACGATCATATTTCCTGATTTTTTATTTTTTTCAAGCAGAAAGGTACTCTTCCAGCAGGGATTGAAGGAGTGTTCCACATGGTGGTTATTGTCACCATCTTTGTGACATAAGATAGAGCTCTAAGAAACAATCCTTCTTCTATCAAAGTTAAGCCTGGAGGAAGAATTGCTCTGATGTTGACCATTTCAACTTACAAGCCAGTGCTATTGAGATTTTCCCATGGAAGAATTAGAAGTCATCGAAAGTTCTGCAGGATTGATGTGGCTTGCTCTGTGTGAGTTACAATTTATTTCACACATACTTTCATCTTAGGTTTCTTCATTTACTACATTCAGTTTGATTCTTATATTACTGTATGATGGATTTCTGATTTCCTGTATGGAAGTTATGTTTTAAATTTGATCAAGCCGATTCCTTTTGTTTCATATGTTCCTTTTTAAGAAAAGAATTATCTGAAGATTTATTTGAAATTTTGTAAATTTGCAATGGTAGAATCAGTTTTTCACATCTTTACCAAATGAGCAGGAAAATGGAGGCAAAGCCTTCCCATACAAGAAAGATGGAAGAACTGTCAGTAAAGCTTCCAACACCACGTATTCCTCAATCCGATCTGCAATTTGACCGGTTGCAATCATCAGATCAAGATTTACCTCAAGAAAAAAAGCTTGAATTTGGACAGTTTGTTGCACGAGAGGCCACACTTGACGAAGAGTACTGGGTAAGTAATCATTTTCTTGATGATTACATCTCGGCGGTGAAATTTTTGATGTGCATGTTATTTTTGTCCCATGAGTAATATCTGGCTGTTGCATGTTTTTGGGTTTGTGATAGACAGCAGCATGGTTACGTGCAGAAAGTCACTGGGAGGATCGGGCAACAGACAGGTGTGTACTGTAGTTCTTCATAACTTTATGAATTACCTCTATATCTCTCCTTCTCTGTCTGCGTCTCTCTCTTTGGTCTTTGTTAATCAGAGCAGTAAAACAACATAACGTTCCTATCATAGGTAGGCCTACTATATGGCTTATAACTTTATACTATCTGAAGTCATAGTATAAAGATACATGGAGAGGAATTGTCCTGCCATTGGCCAATCAAGCTGATAGATAAGGTAGGCCTACTAGATGGCTTATAACTTTATACTATCTGAAGTCATAGTATAAAGATACATGGAGAGGAATTGTCCTGCCATTTTAACCAAAGCTGGCCAATCCAGCTGATAGATAAGAGAAAGGGAATAAGGACTAATTCAGATTAAGGATTTCCACTTATGAATCAATCTAGATTTCCAGAGAATACTGGCAGGATCCTGCCAATTGTAGGCCACCCTCTGCATGTATGTGGTCTTTTGTGGGCTCCAAGCCTCCTATAAGTGTATTTATCAATCAAATCGAGGGTTTGACTCTGCTGATTCTAGCTATGCTTGATGAACACAGGTATACTGAAAGCTACAAAATGAAGTTTGCAGAGCAGGTAGGAATGACCCATTCACTCTGCATTGTCCTAAGTGTATGTGGAATATATGTTGCGGGATGGAATTCTGAGTTGTATTTTTTATTTTTAGGAATTTCATGCTATAAAAAAGAGAAGAACTAGCCAAAATGGGCAGAGATCCACGTGCATTGTCACGGTATGATATGTTTGCAATGATGGGATTAGGGTATATAATACATTCAGGTAGAGCCCCCAATCATTAAAAATTCCATTTTTGATGAGTGTTTGCTTTTGAATTTTTCAGGTGAAGAAGGAAACAAAGAACGTGAAACGCACTGTTTTGAAAAGTGTAGTTGGAACACTTGATTTGAGCATCCGGTACTTGTTGGAAGGAGAGACCTTTCCAGGGGTACAAGCATTGTCTTAAAATACTAAACACCTACTACATTTGTATCTACCAGTCTGTCCAATTGATGACTTTGCTAAGCTGGCCATGAAATTGGTTTCTATTGCAGGAGCGGGTAAAAGCGCCTCTCTTTTGCAGCATCAACAAGTCACGATCAAACAGGTACGGTTATATTTCAAACTTATGTGTTGCCAAAGCTGCACGTCGCCTGGGTATTGCAAGCAATATGTTGCAGTTTGCAGTCAGATCAGCAATGTTAGATGGTAAAGATGAAACTGTAGCTTGAAATCTTCTCTATGATTATAAAAATGTCTGATACGCAGGTGAAAGGCCATACAAATTCTTCTACTTATTCTTGTGGTATGCTTTTTATTTAATGTAGCCGGTGTAGAACAGGTATATGTGCATGTGCATCGAAAGAACAAACCTGCGCAGGAGCTCTACCAAATGATGGGCTTTGAGGTAAATTACTATCAGGTTTCTTCATTTGTAGATTGTTCTCCTAACTTTACTCTGTCTTCTCTAATTTAAGCCAGAAGGCTGATGCATCTTTACATTCTTGGCAGATCATTGAACAGGCGAGCGCTCAATTATTAGAAGTGCAGATGTATTTACTTCGTTTCTAGTCTTAAAAGCTGATTCAACACATATTCATGAATTTGATTTTCTAGGAGTCACACAAATACTTTAGAATACCTGTCGACATGTACCATGGAAGTTAGGCCAAAACCCGAAATCTCACTCTGTACAAAAGTCATGTAGTCAAAGAGACCTTGCAAAGCTGTTCCTATCACTTCTGGTGATTTTGTTTGTTCTTATTTTCTTAGTTCAGATCCATTCACACCATGGGCATCCTGGGCTTTGTAATTTCTTGAACATGCTTTTCCCGATGAATTATAATTTTTCCTTGCTATGCCTTTCTTATTGAATTATCACCTGGATTCCATGCTGAAATTGTGAACTTGCCTTGTGTTTGTCAGGATCATCGGCAGATAACTGAAACAGATGTAACTACTTACTCAGATCCTTATCATTCCTCGAATGGAAGGACTTCTCATGAAAAGGGCTTGTGAGATCGAAACTATCAGGCTGCTGCAGATTTACACAAGTAATTGTATATGCTGCTACTTCTTGAGCGTAATGCTCTTGCTCATCAAATGATTGTTTTATACCTTGGTTGTTTTAAATCATGTAAATGATATCTTAGTTTCAATCATGTTTTTAATTTTAGTTTCAATCCTTTACATCTTCATTTGGTCCTCCATTCTCTTCCTGTTTGCTACCATTGCTTTTGCATTGTGTGTTTTTTACGAGAAAGCCAGTTTTGGTAGTGTTCAAATTGATCATACATAATTTGAATATAGATTAAAACAGACTGTGGAGTTAAGTACTGATTTTCTTCTAAGTTTCTTTTTCTTTTTTGGTTGAGATTGGCTGGTGTGTGGGATGGTATTTTGGTGGGTTCACTAACGATGCAGACAGAGAGACCTTTAAAATTTGAAACACTGAGGAGGGAATATAACGTAATTCGAGGATAGAAAGGGGTCACAATCACACCAAACCAAACTTAGCCGTTGTAACTCAACGGCCGAAAATGCCCACCTCCTATATAAATTCAAAATCTTCTTCCTAGCCACACTGCAAATCCAAACCAATACGAACCTAGATTCCAGAAAATGGCAGCCTCGAAATCCAATCTTCGGAGCTCTTGTTCCTTTCCAAATCTTCTCCTTTCATGTCTGAATTTCACTCTTTTCATACTGTCAGTCACCTCTCTAGTCCCCACCATCCTCCTAAGGATTCCCCCAACCTCCATGGGAATGGCATTCCTAATGATTTCCGCCATCTCAATTCTCTCCTCCTTTGTAGGGTTCTACTCCCAGCTCACCCACCTCTGCTTCATAACCCACATTTCACTCCTCCTCGCTTCACTGATCGGCCAGCTTCTCGGCATACTGGCCTTGTTCACTAAAGAACGGTCCACCCTTTCGCTGATCAAGTCACCCCGGGACCCGAAAGAGAGCAAACTCTTGGTGAGGTTGGAATGTGGGGTTCTGATGGCAATGCTGATGATGCAGATGGTGGTGTTGGTAATGAGCTGCGTGGTGCAGAGTTGCTGGGTGCGAGAGTATGAAGGGTTGGAAGCCGAAAGAGAGGCCATGACGAAGAAGAGGAGCCGGCGGGTTGCTCAAGTTCAGGAGGAATCCATGGCAAATGTTGCTAAAATAGCTGAGGTTAAGAACAAGGAGTTCGATGAGAAGATGAAGAACAAGTATAGTGCGGCATAAGTCATAACTAAGCATGCATTTGAATGGTTGAAGTTCCTTTTTTTTTTTTTGGTGCATTCTCTTTTTGGGTCACTTTTGATGTAAAGCTTATGACTTGTGAGTATTATTTTCATGTACTTTTTTGCTATTAGTTATTTTCACCTCACCTTTCCAAGGTATAAGCTTTGAGAGAGAACTTCTAAAGGGAGTTCCAATCTAAAAGGTAAAAAACATTTTCAAGAGTAATCCAACCTACACTAAAGGGTAAAAACATTTCCAACATGGCTTTGACTCGAAACAGTTGTGCTAACGTTTTACATGTGTCGGAGAACATGGGAAGGCTGCCAATGAAGAATTGTAAATATTCAAAGTTACATAATGTCACTCGAGAAATTGACAGAAAATGGATTGACTCCTAATGTAAACGTTGCAATTCGTATTTAATTAGTGCCAGTTGAAGAAGTATAGTAAAAATGAAGTATTTCAACAGAAAGTGATCCGTACAATGACTTGCGAGCCATCACAGCACATCACATCCCTACCCGCCAATTAAAGGGAAAGTGAAAAAGCCAACTGCCATCATCAACGGCCGATACACGATCCAAAACGATCCAACGGCTCAGATTTGATCTTAAGCCACCAGGGCCCACACAAAAAACTTTATTTCTTTTTAAAAACGTATAGCGGCAGAGCGCCCCTGTTGTAAATTCGCCATCGCCTTCAAAACAACCCCTTCCACGCCTGAAAGCCCAAAATCGCCGTAAAGGTACGTGGCGGCGGCGCCGCAAAAACCGGCGATTTACGACCCATATGCGCAGCCGCCGCCGGTGAGCTAAAGCAGGCGCCTTTACGCACTTTCGTCGCCGGAAAAGTTCATCTCCAAGCTTGGTTTCTTCACCAAACAATCGGGTAAGCTTTGTTTGCTAATTTGATTGTTTAATTCCTAAATTTTCCTGCGGAATTTAGTGTTTTTGGATTCGAAAAGATTGGAATTTGTGAAGAAATGTGGGTGGGACAACTCGGTCGAGTTGACTCAGTGGGTTAACTCAGCAGTACAGTAGACGAAGAAGACTGCTTGTTTGGCTTTTCTCTTTTCTTTATCCAAAGAAGAATATAAAATGTTTATCTTGTTCTTACATTACGGATAATTGGTTGGTGACGTGGGCGTAATTATTGGGAGGCTAATCTTAATTTCTTCTTTGATATTTCAATAGAAAATTCAGCTGCATGTGGTGATTACATGTGGCCATGTTTGCTAAAAAGTTTCTAAAATTGTGATTTCTGTTGTCTCAAATTGCGAAAATTTTGACCGGATAAGATTCAATCCATTAGTTATTTGGTAAATTTGTAGTCTTGTTGGGTATAAAAGAGGTAAAGAAGAGGGGGATTATTAATCATTTGATAGTTTTTTTGAGTGAAAATAAGGCAAGGGAGAAGACTCTGGCAAGAAGATGTGGGGTTGAATGCTCTCTACAATTGGAGCTAGAAGCCCCCACATTTGGTAAATTATTATTTTGGTCCCCAATGACTGGTCCTCAGTGATTATTTAAGTCCCACCATTAAGTACATGTTTTGTGTTAACCATCCATTCAAACCCAAAAAGCGTTTGGCCAAAATTTGGATTTCCATTTGTGTTTTTCTCTATTTCAAGTATAATGGGTACGGATGGGAAAAATGGAGATGAAAACATACAATGTTGGGCAAAAGAAGAAAAAAAGTCATGAGGAGAGTTGGCTGCCAGGCATTATCACTTGCTTCCTGGAAAATGATATACATAAACTTTACAGCTGCTGCCCCTGGTTTTCTCCACAAACACTGTTTGCTGCATAGCCACTTGTTTTGGCTAACACCAGACAAACTGGTTATGGCCTTCTCTGTTAGGAGGCAATATAAGTACCCACAATCAAGTGGATTTTCGATAGGAAAATCTTTGGAGCTTGAGTCCCCCTTCTATGTTGGAGGTTTAGAACCGAACCTACATCTTGCCGCATAACCATCATGGGCCACCAAGTTTAGAACCCAACCTTCATCTGCTGTGGTAAGAATATCAGGATGCCACAAAGAATGGGATTTTAAGCAACGCTGTTCTGCAGCTGCAAGATAAATTGTCTTTTTCATGAATATCTCAATAAACTGAAGGCTGCATATTATCTTGACTTATCCACTATTCATGCCTCCACTTGACATCTTGGTAGTAATAACTGCTATTATATTCACGATCATATTTCCTGATTTTTTATTTTTTTTCAAGCAGAAAGGTACTCTTCCAGCAGGGATTGAAGGAGTGTTCCACATGGTGGTTATTGTCACCATCTTTGAGACATAAGATAGAGCTCTAAGAAACAATCCTTCTTCTATCAAAGTTAAGCCTGGAGGAAGAATTGCTCTGATGTTGACCATTTCAACTTACAAGCCAGTGCTATTGAGATTTTCCCATGGAAGAATTAGAAGTCATCAAAAGTTCTGCAGGATTGATGTGGCTTGCTCTGTGTGAGTTACAATTTATTTCACACATACTAGGTTTCTTCATTTACTACATTCAGTTTGATTCTTATATTACTGTATGATGGATTTCTGATTTCCTGTATGGAAGTTATGTTTTAAATTTGACCAAGCCGATTCCTTTTGTTTCATATGTTCCTTTTTAAGAAAAGAATTATCTGAAGATTTATTTGAAATTTTGTAAATTTGCAATGGTAGAATCAGTTTTTCACATCTTTACCAAATGAGCAGGAAAATGGAGGCAAAGCCTTCCCATACAAGAAAGATGGAAGAACTGTCAGTAAAGCTTCCAACACCACGTATTCCTCAATCCGATCTGCAATTTGACCGGCTGCAATCATCAGATCAAGATTTACCTCAAGAAAAAAAGCTTGAATTTGGACAGTTTGTTGCACGAGAGGCCACACTTGACGAAGAGTACTGGGTAAGCAATCATTTTCTTGATGATTACATCTCGGCGGTGAAATTTTTGATGCGCATGTTATTTTTTTCCCATGAGTAATATCTGGTTGTTGCATGTTTTTGGGTTTGTGGTAGACAGCAGCATGGTTACGTGCAGAAAGTCACTGGGAGGATCGGGCAACAGACAGGTGTGTACTGTAGTTCTTCATAACTTTATGAATTACCTCTATATCTCTCCTTCTCTGTCTGCGTCTCTCTCTTTGGTCTTTGTTAATCAGAGCAGTAAAACGACATAACGTTCCTATCATAGGTAGGCCTACTAGATGGCTTATAACTTTATACTATCTGAAGTCATAGTATAAAGATACATGGAGGGGAATTGTCCTGCCATGGGCCAATCAAGCTGATAGATAAGGTAGGCCTACTAGATGGCTTATAACTTTATACTATCTGAAGTCATAGTATAAAGATACATGGAGAGGAATTGTCCTGCCATTTTAACCAAAGCTGGCCAATCAAGCTGATAGATAAGAGAAAGGGAATAAGGACTAATTCGGATTAAGAATTTCCACTTCTGAATCAATCTAGATTTCCAGAGAATACTGGCAGGATCCTGCCAATTGTAGGCCACCCTCTGCATGTATGTGGTCTTTTGTGGGGTCCAAGCCTCCTGTTAGTGTATTTATCAATCAAATCGAGGGTTTGACTCTGCTGATTCTAGCTATGCTTGATGAACACAGGTATACTGAAAGCTACAAAATGAAGTTTGCAGAGCAGGTAGGAATGACCCATTCACTCTGCATTGTCCTAAGTGTATGTGGAATATATGTTGCGGGATGGAATTCTGAGTTGTATTTTTTATTTTTAGGAATTTCATGCTATAAAAAAGAGAAGAACTAGCCAAAATGGGCAGAGATCCACGTGCATTGTCACGGTATGATATGTTTGCAATGATGGGATTAGGGTATATAATACATTCAGGTAGAGCCCCCAATCATTAAAAATTCCATTTTTGATGAGTGTTTGCTTTTGAATTTTTCAGGTGAAGAAGGAAACAAAGAACGTGAAACGCACTGTTTTGAAAAGTGTAGTTGGAACACTTGATTTGAGCATCCGGTACTTGTTGGAAGGAGAGACCTTTCCAGGGGTACAAGCATTGTCTTAAAATACTAAACACCTACTACATTTGTATCTACCAGTCTGTCCAATTGATGACTTTGCTAAGCTGGCCATGAAATTGGTTTCTATGGCAGGAGCGGGTAAAAGCGCCTCTCTTTTGCAGCATCAACAAGTCACGATCAAACAGATACGGTTATATTTCAAACTTATGTGTTGCCAAAGCTGCACGTCGCCTGGGTATTGCAAGCAATATGTTGCAGTTTGCAGTCAGATCAGCAATGTTAGATGGTAAAGATGAAACTGTAGCTTGAAATCTTCTCTATGATTATAAAAATGTCTGATACGCAGGTGAAAGGCTTCTACTTATTCTTGTGGTATGCTTTTTATTTACTGTAGCCGGTGTAGAACAGGTATATGTGCATGTGCATCGAAAGAACAAACCTGCGCAGGAACTCTACCAAATGATGGGCTTTGAGGTAAATTACTATCAGGTTTCTTCATTGGTAGATTGTTCTCCTAACTTTACTCTGTCTTCTCTAATTTAAACCAGAAGGCTGATGCATCTTTACATTCTTGGCAGATCATTGAACAGGCGAGTGCTCAATTATTAGAAGAGCAGATGTATTTACTTCGTTTCTAGTCTTAAAAGCTGATTCAACACATATTCATGAATTTGATTTTCTAGGAATCACACAAATACTTTAGAATACCTGTCGACATGTACCATGGAAGTTAGGCCAAAACCAGACATCTCACTCTGTACAAAAGTCATGTAGTGAAAGAGACCTTGCAAAGGTTCTTCTCATAGAGTGTGCTCGTGGCTTCGTCCTTTTTGAACCAAAATATTGTGAAATGAAAAATGTTACTCGGTCCAACCATCTTCTCTTCTCTCTGTTGCTTTTTTATTCTGTCATGCGGATGGAATTGCTCAAAGTATTTTTATACATTTTTAAGTTATAGCAGCACGGACCAACATCCAATCCGTAAGTTGAATGGATATGAAATACTGGTATGGAGCAGGCACGGAGCCAGCATACAACCAGGGAGAGATTGGGCCCCCACTGGTTTTTTTAAAATTAAAAATTAACCCTTAAATTTTTTAAAATTTTACTATATGTTGTCCTTAAATTACAAATTGACCCCCAATTTCTTACAAACTGACCCCTAAAATTTCTACCAATAAAAATGTAACCTCCTTTTCAATTTCACTCTTAAAATTTCACCCACAAAATATAACCCCCTTCTCAATTTCACCTCAAAATTCTACCCACAAAATATAACTTCCTTTTCAATTTCACCCCTAAAATTTCTACCCCAAAACGTAACCCCCCAAAAAAAATTCCTAGCTACGTCACTGGTATAGAGTAATCGAAGTAACTAATACTAATCCATCGCGAAGCACTATTATCGTGTTGGACCATTCGCAGAAACACTGTGACATCCTGAAATTTTAGAAGTTACTGGATGATAGATTTATAATCTATTTTGTGTAGTTAAATTACATATTGGAGTTTCACAATCAAAGGACGGTGAAAGTGCAAATAATTTCAAATGTGGCCTGTTGTGTTGATAAAATGCACATTTTTAGGCCTCTGTTACTTACCAAATTGTTATGACTTTAATGTTAGAAAAAGGGTGGGTCAAGTTGATCAACATGATACCTATCCAATTGGGAATTTAATTGGGAATTTAAGCTCATTGGATATTGGGAATTTAAGCTATCTAATTGTAGACACATTAAATTGGGAATTTAAGCTCATTGGATATTGACCGGCCAAAACACGAGGAGTCTTGCGCTTTCATTAGCAATAATCCATCAAAATGTGGTGAACCTAGGATTATAGCTCGGTCATTTGGTAGAAAACTAATAAACAAAGAAAGGGAGGCAGGGGTGTGGGCGGAATATAAAATGGAGAGGCACCTTTCCTCTGAGGGGGCGGCTGGTGACCACCAGTCCGAAACCCGAAAAGAAAAAAAAAAGAAAGAAAAAGGAAAAAGAACTAATTTGTTGGGGTTTTCCAGTCAGATTTCCGGAGGAGAGGCACCAGTGGCGGAACCAGGATTTGAAACTCACCCGGGCTAAAATTTAATCTTAATTTTTTTCCTTTCGTCAACGAAGATAAGTCATTCAATTTCCCAACTTTCTAAATTTCAAATATATTGTGCTCATATAAACTAATTAAATTTATAAATTTTTAAGCAAAATCCGATGGTGCGAGTGAAATTCATTGACAAATAAAAAAGATACACCGAATTAGGAGGGACGTAGTGAGCCTCTCCAATAGGTAGTATAGAGTACACACAAAAAAACAAAAATACAAACATGAATGACAAATGCAATACAAAATTAAACAAGTTTAAACGCTACCCTACGATTCTTCACAGTAAAATCATCAATTATAGAATCTGAATACCATCAATCAAAATTAACTTCGAAACCCCAGAAGATTACATAAAGTTCGACAATAAAGATCAAAATTTCATGCCCATTACATATTCGCTAAATATCCTGAAAGAGGGATTGCAAAGAAAACATAGAACCATAAAGATCAGACAAAGATTTCTCCAAAACCGAACAAAACCCAACAAAGAGAAACGAAAATCAAATCAGAATTCGATAATCAGAATTCTTGAATGAGAACATTACCGAAAAACTCGCTGAGGTTAAAAGGTAAAATTATTAAACTCAAACAACTAAACTTAAATATAACATAAAATACAATAAAATATAATAAATGAGGAGGGAACTTTTGAGCGGTTTGATTTTTTGGAGGGTGCCACGAGCATGCTCTTGATGGTTGACACGTTGTGCTGGGAAGTGAAGGTGTGCGGTTGGATTCACAAAACCTGGTAGGTGGGGTTGGTGACGTTGACGGTGGTAGGCCGCTACCGGCCGCCGACAACGGAGGAAGGTTTGGAAGTAACAAATGGACTCGGTGAGTCGTGAGAAAAAAAAAAAATAAGAAGAGGGGAGAAGAGGAGGGTGCGCGGGGGGGCCGGCGCGGGGTGGTGTGGGTTATTGGGTTTTTATGTTTTTTTTGGGGTCCGGGGGGGAGCGGGGGAGCCCTCTAGTAGTTCCGCCAGTGAGAGGCACCCAAAAGGAGTTCTCAGATGGAGACAATTCCTTCTACGAATATGTTCATAATAGTGTTTTGTACAACATATCAAAACTTCAGCTTAATCCAACGGTCGTAGCTTCTGAAATCTGGTTCAAACTGATGCAGTTCGTGGGAATCCGAGGTGGTGCCGATTTCAGTTTAAGCGACTTGCATGTCTGTTTATGGTGCTCGTATGAAGACAGTTTCTTCATGAAAGTTGATCAAGGATCTGTCGTCTATAACATATCCGAAATTCAGCTCAATCCAACTGTTGTAGCTCTGGGTAATCCCTTTCCAAGTTTAGGCAGTTCAGAAGCATCTGAAGTTCTGTTGGTTTCAGTTCAGGAGATTGCAAGTCGGGTTACAGTGGTCGCATGATCATAGTGTCTTCATCAAAGATAATTAGAAATCTGTCCTCTACACTATATCCAAAACCCAGCTCAATCCAACCTTTGTAACTCCTGATAATCTTGTCCAAGCTTCGGCAATACAGGAGAATCTGGAGTTCTACTGGTTGCTGTTTAGGGGATTGCATGTCAGTCTACAGCCGTCGGATGAAGATGGTGTCTTCATCAAAGATGATTACGAATTTGTTCTCTACAACATATCCAATTTTCGTAGCAATCGGGTAAACCAAACCTCCGAAATTTGGGTGAGCGTTGGAGAGACGAGGAGCCGAAAAGAAAAGACAAAGAAAGAAGCGGAGGAAGAAAACTGGGGAAAACAAGTATCCTGTTGATGGCCCTAAACGGCCAATTTCCGATGTCCGAATAGAAAAGTTGTCTTCATGAAAGTTGTTCGTGAGCTCGATGTCTATAACATATCAAACATTCAGACTGATCAGAACACTGTACCTTCTACAGTTCAGGTAAAACGGAGGTAAGGTCATTGCTGTTTTGATGATCGGTATGTTGTCTTGATCATAAACTCAATTCGCATACCAAGGGTTCTTGATTTACTTCTAGGTCTAAATCTGGGCTGAATTGGTTGGGACTTTGAAGGAGATAGGATGATGCTTTGAGATTTGTTTTGAGTAAACAAGTTGAATTCAAAGTATGTTCTTGTTAATTCGCTTAAAGAATTGTTGGGCACTTTGCATGTTAAGATAATGCGTGATTTAAGCTTGAATTTTGTAATTTTGCTGCTATATTGAGTCATACGGATTATTGGAGGTTTAGTGTTGTATAATGAGGTAATCTCTTGTCCAATATTGTGTTATAAGTGAATGATTTGGTTGATTGAGAATTTAGTTGCGACTTCTTGTTGGGTTAGCTAGACGAAGTTGATTGTGGGTGTATATTGGAGTTGAAGAACACCTGAATTCTGGAAAATAAGGCTCATGCTTGCTGGGTTCGTAGCAGGAACCAAAGTGAAAGGATTTTTCCATTTTGGGGTCAACTCATAATTACCTAAAAGTTTGGGATCAAAGTGTAAATACTAGAAAGTTAATTCGGAAAGTGTGTGTGAACTACGAGTGGCTTGATTCCGTTGAACAGATACGTAGGCAACTCGAGGACATTTCTCAAGTGCAACCGCAACACTACCTAGTAACACTTCGGGCCCGTTTTTAGTTACCCCGGGGGTCCAGGGCATTACAAACACAGGAACCAAAGCGAGCATAACAACATGCAGTGGCGGACCCAAGATTACATCTTAGTGGGGGCTTCACAAAATTAACAAAGTTTCCAAAAAATTTTGATAACATATATAGTCAATACATTTACGCATGCCCCTTACTGGATGTCATGCTTTGAAATCGTTTTACAATAAGATCATTATCAATAGTATTGAAAGTGTCCTTCTCTAGATATACAACCAAGTTGTCATTCATTAATTGATCACTCATTCGATTACGCAACCGATTCTTCACAAAGTTCATGCTCGAGAAAACTCTTTCTACAGAAGCGGTAGCAACCGAAAGTATCAATGTCAATGTTATGAGCAAATAAACTAGTGGATAGACTTATGCTTTCCTGTCTCAACTAATTTCTTGGGAGAGTGAGTGAAGGAAGAATGAAGAGCAGGGAAACTCCAATTAACAACCAGGGCTCTTCTGCCGTTCTCTTCCTATTATATTTTAGGGGCATACTTGCAAAACACAATATGTAAATGCTAGAAAATAAAATTTGTAGGGGCTTGACATCAATATAAGGATAATATGTAAAGGAAAACAAAATTGCAATGGGGTCTTGAGCCCCCACTCGTCCCACATAGGTCCGCCACTGACAACAGGAATGACAATCCATCTATATGTCTCCATCTACAATGGAAAGAGGAACGAAAAGCTATCATCATAGTTGTTATAGCAATGAAGAGATAAACGAGGCCGTTTATCATCCTCTGGGAGTTCCATTGATGATTTTGCTGGTCTTTCTGGTAAAACTTTTGCTTCTGGTCTTCCGACGAATGGCATAAATAGCAGCCAAAAGGATGCTGCCTTGTTCCCTTAAAGTAAATCAAGTCATTGATTCAGCATGCTGAATGTATTATTTATTCTAGAAAGCTAAGGAAAGTACAAGGAAGGAGCATTTCACTTGACAGTTGACTGATATGAATTGCTTAGAAATATTCATCTTTGGATGATGTTTCAAGCTTGACTATGCATGCAGGAAAAACGCAGCCAAACACACGAATGTGCAAAAGCATTTTCCCAGAGGTCTTTTGAATTACCGAAGGTTTTGGATACTAAAGACCCTCTTTCCAAACGTTGATCGGACCATTTGGATGAACAGGGGAAGCTGCAGCAGCGCAAAAAGAGTCACCGGGAAAGTCGCCAGCAAGGTGAGTGGGATAGAAACCCAATGATATTTTTTACCAAGCACGATCCCAAGAGTTGCACCAAAAGCTACCATCGTGCTGGCTATTGCAAAGAAGAGAGAAGCCAAGCCTATTATCAACCTCTTCGGTAATGACTCAAGGAAATCTTCTTCGGCGTAGCGTGCAGTTAGAATTGATAAGAACATCAAAAGCGACGTTAAAGACGAGAACAGAGCTACGGTATCTGAAACAGCAAACACCATGAATACGGCTGAGTTGTTGTTCAAGGCATTTGGAGATCCATCACTGTCATTACCTCCAGGTAATTGAAAAGCAGCAGCAAACACAACCGTTGCGATCAGAGTTGCAACCAGCATACAAGAATTCGATGTATCCTTCAGCCATTTCTCTCCACTCTCAGCTAGCTTTTCGTGTGCCGTGGTGAATACCTCCCTAGCAGTTTGCTTTTCTGCATTCTGGTAATCCTTATAGTAAGGGTGAATAAGTTTCTCCACCACCTAATATACAAAGTAAAAGAGTCCACATTGTCAAGTACCTCACATGCATGTGTATATATATACATATATAGCAACTGAAATTCTTCAGATATATACCTTGAACCACTGCAACTCTCTCTGCATTTGTAAAGCTGCACCAGATATAGCTGAACGTTGGTGAGCAGGAGCCAACTTTGCAGCCAAATGCAAAATGGTCCCAGATTCAAGTAATGTAGAAGCCATTAACTTACTCCTTGCAGTCTTCTCACACAGCATACGGAACAGACTTTCATGCCGAAGTTCAATAGCCAAAGGAAGTAATAGAAACTGGTTGTTGCTATGACGACGAACCCAGATAAGATCAGGAAAATCTTCAACGAGCGCCCTTATAATTTCGACTATCCCATTATAGGCCGCTATGTGCAGGATGTCTAAATTCAAAAGATAATTCATACGCCACGAAACATCTTTCTTCGAAAGTTGTTCGCAAATTCTTTTCACTAGTTCAACTGCACAATGGTGTCTAAATTTGACATCTTGGAGTCTGGTAAAACAAGTTGGTGCTGCAAGTTAAAAATATAAGTGAGCCTAAATCATCCAACATTATTGCATCTGGTAGCGCAAGGTTCCAATTCATACCTATTGCTTTAATAGCTCCATAGAGTATTCTTCTCAATCCATGAAGAACTGCAACAGAGAATCAAACAACACAAGAAATGTCATTGCTAATCTCGAATACAATAGCTGATCATCCTTCAGCAAAAAATGAATACAGAATTTGGAGAATCAAACCTCCATATTGTTCGGATGTTGCCATTTTTGGAAGATTTTGGGTGCTTTCATGGCGAGCCACATAGGCTCTGATCGAGTGTGGTGGTCTGTAGTTCACTTCAATTGGGAGAACTGAAACCAAAGCGGAAAATGATATTCCAATTCTTATAATTTAGCAGGAAAGCAAAATGGCATTAAAGAAGTTTAGGGGGGAAATTACATGAGTAGATGAAGTTTTTCCAAAATCCAAGCATACTTCCACTAAGGAAGCTTTCCTGATTCCTTGCCAAAACATACAAAGGAGTACAATCTTCTTGATCGGTTTCAATGGCCAACTCAGGATATTTATCAAGTACATATAGTGCAATATCTGGCGCAGAAATTGGAAAGCAAATCAGTTAGCATGATAGCAGTTCATCAAGAGAATTACAATAAACATAATTCCGCATGGTTTTTAGACTCTTTACCATGAAAGCGTGATGCAATAAGCACATTGACAAGGTTGGCAGCCCAAGGACCAGTGAAGGGATGATCAGGCTCGTCATTTGTAGTCACCAACAGAAAGTACCACACCAAATCCTTACTCTCGGATGCAAAAGTTGCGGCTAGGAGTAGCGGAGTTCTTCCTTTGCTATCCACACATTGCGCCAGCTTCGGATTTTTCTTCAGCAATGCCTTGGCAGACCTCATGTTCCCACCTATAGCAGCATAGTGGAGGGGTGTGAAGCCCATATCATCCTGCATTACCAGCACCTCTGCAGGCACAATATCTACAAGTTTCTCCACAATCTCCGAGTGCCCTTCGCTAGCAGCAACGTGTAGCGCAGTCATCGAGAAATTCGAGATCCTAGCGTCTTTGGCATTCAAATCATCGTCCAGAAACTTTTTAGCGTCTTCCCAACTGCCTCTGGATGCGGCACAGTAGAGTGGTAGGTAGTGTTCCAATTTCTCTTCGCACCACATTTGCAATGAACCATTTATTGAATTCAGTTAAAAACGCTCACCCCACAAACCAGAAAGCAAAAGGCTTTGATCTTTAACTATGATTTGAGTATCATAGATTCATATTCAGAATAAATGTAATCCAAGTGAACTTCTACCATATTTGCATTAACCATCAATCGAATTCAGTTGAAAACGCTCACCCCACACACCAAACACCGAAAATCTTTGATCTTTAAGTATGATTTGAGTATCATATATTCATACTCACAGTAAACTTGAAATAGACAACATGAGTAACTGAGGTGCTTACCTTCTTCATCAGCACTGCTATGTTGTGAAGGGATATTAGTACTCGTTGCGGAAGACCGGTTTCCGCCAGTTCTTAGATAAAGGGTAGTGGTGGTTGGTTGCATAGAGCCATCAGCGTCGACGTCGATTGATAAATGTGGATAATGGGTAGTGGTGTTTGGGTCCGCCATTGATTGTATGTTGTTTTGTGTGTTTTTTTTGGCTACCAATGAACACAAACCAGATGTATGTCTGTCTTGACGAGTAAACCATGCTTTTTATCGAGGACAAAAAGCAAAAAAGATGCTTCCTCCACCTTTCGGTACAAAGTGGCGTGCAGTGAAATATCAGTAAGGCCCCGTGAACGAGAAATTTTAAGGTAACCCCCGTGTGTTGGAAATCAAAACGGCACCGTTTGGTTATTAAAATACCCACTTCTGTTTGCTTTACTCCCAATAACTGCCCAAAATTTGAAAATAGCCCCACCCACCCACTTTCTCTTCTTTATGAGAAAAGTTTTCCCTTCTCTCTTCTCTCTTCTCTCACTCATTATTTTATTTTTCCCAACTTTCATGTCTACTTTATTCGGCAGCTTCTTCTCTTCAACTTCCATCCTCTAAATAAATTTCCAGATTACGTACTTATCCGTTTTTTTCTTCAAAATAACAAAGAAAACAAACAGAATTGGATATAAAAAGAAATAAAAGATTGGAGGAAGCATCCGGCGCCCTCTAATTTTGGCAAAACAAAAGGCTCTATTTTTTCAATGAAATTTGAGTAAGCACACACAATTTTTTTAAGGGTTAACTATATAATAATATCCAAACTATAGATTCAATTTCAAGTTCATATCTATTGTATTGATTCTCTACAAACATGTACCAAAACTCTTGAAAATCATTCGAGTTGCTCCCTCCGTCAACAAAATAGTTAAGTTTTCCGTTAAGTGCTGACTAGATCATTTTAATAATGTTATATGGACAATTATAAATAATAAAATATTATTAAGGAGTTAAAAATAACTTTAAATAAAAACTCCTCTCTCCTCTGCAGCTTCATTTAATCTTTCTCTTGCATTCACTCTCTTCAAATTTCATCAACATTTGCTATTAGGTTCGTGAACAGTCCAAGCATTGATGCGTAGAACATCCACAAGAGAAAGAACAGCGGAGATGCAGAGAAGGATTGTATTTACTTAATTGGTTTTTAAAGTTATTGCTTAACTTAGTAATGTTTTATTATTTATAACATTATTAAAATAGTTTTTTTTTTTTTTTTTTTTTTTTTTTTTTTTTTTTTTTTTTTTTTTTTTTTTTTTTTTTTTTTTTTTTTTTTTTTTTTTTTTTTTTTTTTTTTTTTTTTTTTTTTTTTTTTTTTTTTTTTTTTTTTTTTTTTTTTTTTTTTTTTTTTTTTTTTTTTTCTAAATCAAAATCCAGATCCCCTTGAAATCAAATTCAAAATAAATCCAAAGCAGAAACTTAACTATTTTGTTGACAGAGGGAGCAATTCGTATGATTTTCAAGAGTTAATGTACCTGTTTGTAGAGAATCAATACATTGGGTATGAACTTGAAATTGACCTGATAGTTTGGGTATTATTATGTAGTTAACCCTTTTTTTAATGATCTGTTTCGGAACAATAACGTTAACAGAAAGTACAATTCCGGTGTTTTATATGGACAAGAGGAAAGCCCGAAAACCAAGCAGAGCCTCGTCGTCGGAGGAGAGGCAGAAGGCGGTGCCGGTGGTGCGGGTGCCAACGACGATCGTGCCGTAGAAGAGCAGAAGAAGATGAAGCTGTTGTTGTTAGAGTTGGTTTGGGATGTGATTTGGGTTTTGATTCCGAAACTTGATTGAGCTGCTTCCCAGGCATCACGTCTGCACTAGTTATGTGAAGGTTAAATGCATAGCATGTAGCGTCTTAGGGGCAGGTAGTTTTTCTTTCCATAAAACACAGTCTCTGATGCGAGGTTGTAGGCCCCTTTAAACTCTTCATTGAGGACAAAAGAAAAAGTTGCTTTCCTTCATCTTTCCAGAAAGGCAAGGGCAAGGAAATTGCCCAAAAACATATACCATTCATGTAGAACCCACTCAACTAATAATTATATTTTAGTTTTGGCTCCACCTCATAAGGGTAAGAGCGATCACTATTTACTAATAAATATTAACAATATGATTTTGAACCGTTGTTATTTGTGACACTTGTCAATCTAATTGAGTATTTATAAAAATAAAAATAAAAATAAAAATTCGGAATTTTTTTTCACATTTTTTCATATTTTTTGGGTATGTTTTTCACCTACAAATAATCCTAAATTTTGATGCTTAGGTACTAAAATTAATACAACAACTTTTATTTAAAAGCTTAAGCAAAAATTACATAATTTTTCGGAATTTTTTTTTCATAATGTTTAGAATTTTTTTTTGCATTTTCCTATTTTTTGAAATTTTTCACAATTTTTCTAAAAAATACTTGGTCATTCGATGTGGAGATCGATGGCCCAAAACGAACCACGTGTCACGCACACAAAAAAAGCCGCTTCTCCCGTGGGCTAAAGCGCCTTTCTGGTGCGTATATTGCACGTGCCGAATTAAAAAAAAATATATAAGAGTGCTGGTTGGAGAATGACGTCAGCAAGACAACAAAATTATTCCATAACAACAAAATTAGCAAACGCTTAAAAACTAAAATGCAGAAGAAATCTTTCCTCGGATAGATACAAATAGTAAAAGCTAGCGTGTTAGCACATTCCGTATATGACATAGTGTTAAGTTACTTTATTTATTCTATTAGAAGTTGGTTCAATTCAAGTAATATAAAATAAAGTTATTTTTCCTTTGTCCTAGTGGGTTTAGGAGTTCTGTTATTATAAGGGATGTAACCTACTAACATGTCGCTATAAATAGCGTGATGGGAAATTATTTGTGTAACACACATTATTAAAAAGATATTAGAGTGATAAGAGTTTATTGAGTTAGCCTATTATCTGTTTCAACTTATACTTGACTGTAAAATGTCGACTTTAGATATTGAAACTCGAGATGTTATCAAGATTATGCTTAGCTTTGTAAAGAGAATTCGTTGCATTAGAAGTTCTAGTCGTTACAAAGCGAGCGCCAGGAGGTTTCGTTGAACACGGTTGATAGAGTGGAGACATTTGTTGGTGATATAAATAGTGGAAGGTACGATGCAACAAACTAAAAGATACTTAAGACTTGAGCATCTTTTGGTCAGGAATACTTTGATCCAAATCAGGCTTATCAAGGGTCAACAAAAGAGAAGCGGCGTTCACAAATTGCTCAAGCACTTCCTGCAGAAGTTACTGTGGAGCCACCATCAAGATTAATGGCTTTGAATGGCCAGGCTCTAAAGTGGCAAGAGCACCAAGGATTGCTTCCTTTTGGAACACGTCGTTTGACTTGTTTTGGGGATCGTCTGCTACGAAACAACTTGTAGACGATCATGATCTGTATCCAACAACTCTTTTACATACAATCAAGTTTGGGACAAGTAGTAGTCATCCAGAATGTGTTTAGTGATGAAGGTGGTTGAAGTTCCACCCCAAAACCAATTGGAAATGGGGGGAGTAGCCCAACTCCTTATAAGCATTTGCAAGGTCCTTTACTTTTCCAATGTTCTCAACATGCCCCCTCACGCGTGCCGACTCTCAAGTCAACACTTGAACAACACACGCAAGGGATTTGGAGCACGTGCGGCCGTTACGCCAACACGTGAGCAACATGGCTCTGATACCATGAAGGAAATTGAGGTTCCACCCCAAAACTAATTGGCTATGGGGAGAGTAGCTCAAACCTTTATGAATACCACCAAAGTGTTTGAAAATGTGGATGTTTATCCCACATTGGAAAAGTAAGGAACCTTACAAGTGCTTGTAAGGAGTTGGGCTACTCCCTCCCTTGCCAATTGGTTTTGGGGTGGAACCTCAATCACCTTCATGATGGTATCAGAGCAGGTTCGACCACGTGTGGAGCTCGAAGGCCCACACGTGCTCCACATCACCCCTAAAAGGCCGAAGCCAAATTCTTAACTGTAGGACGCCCAAGCGCCACACTTGAGGGGGGCGTGTTGAGAATGTGGATGTTTAGAGCATTTGCACCCCAAGAGGCAGGGGCAAGATGGCAAGGGGCAAGGGGCAAGGGGCAAGGGTTTTGCCCCAAAGCAAGGTTCAAAGTTTCGGTTTCGGTTGAAATTTCGGTCGCCAAAATTTATGGAAATTTCGGAAAAAGTTTCGATTTCGATGGAAATTTCGGTAAAAAAAAATAAAAAAGACGAAAAACATGCTAGAACACCTATAAATTGATATCTCTACTTTCTATAGGCTCTAAAATCAACAAATAATGCAATTTAACACTTAAGCTATGCAACATTATCCATATGGATTAACTTTTATGTACATAAGAGAGAAGAATGCGTGTTTTGCATTCCACTAAGCTGTTAATTAACATAATATCTTAAATGTTATTGTGGAATACTTAAGGTGAGTCTCATGAAACATACAATAATCATTACATTAACATTACAATATATCATAAGAGTTTTAAGGAATATAATACATCAGAATTACACACACATACTATTCTAATAATTGAAGAATCTATCAGCATACCTATTGTTTTGTTAGAAATAATTGAAGGTAACAAATGATTCTCCATGTAAGAAAGTCAAAAAGACTATCTACGTTTAGCACACCTATTGCATTGAGCTTGATAATTGGCGGAGGAGTGGAGGTGGTAGGGAATCATAAAGTAAGAAGAAGCTTAGTGTTTGTTTGTATGATAGATGATGAAGGTAGAGAGAAGTAAAACATAATGTAAGAAGCCTATTGTTTGTTTGTTAGCTTGATAATTGATGATGGAGGTGGTAGAGAGAAGCTATGTAAATAAAACATCTTTACCAAAGCCTACATCAAAGTTTCACTGAAATTTACCGAAATTTCCAACAGATTTCCGAAATTTCACCGAAATCGAAACCGAAATTACCGAAATTTCGCCGAAATTTCGGTTTTTTCTGATGATATTGAGATATACCCCGATTCAAATTTCGGTGCTCAAAAATTACCGAAATTTCGGTATTTCGGCCGAAATTTTGAACCTTGCCCCAAAGGTGGGCACTATTCACATTGGCCCCACCCGAATGACCCCTACCTTTCAGTTTTCGTTCCACCTCAATAAGGGTAGGGGCAAGGGTAATCACTATTTACCAACAAATATCAATAAAATTTCAACCGATATGATTTTGAACAATTATTATTTGTGATACGCGTTGATCTAATTGGGTATTTATTAAAAAAAATTCAGAATTTTTTCACATTTTTTGGGTATGTTTTTCACCCCAAATAGTCCTAAATTTTGTTATCCGGTACTAATATTAATACAACAAATTTTATTTAAAAGCTCACGCAAAATATTACATAATTTTTTTTACATTTTTTTCATAAGTTTTTGAATTTTTTTTTCGCATGTTCCTATTTTTCATAATTTTTTTTTGCATTTTTTTTCATAATTCTTTGAATTTGTTTTATAATTTTTTTTAAAAAACTTGGGCCGTTGGATGTGAAGATCTAAGGGCCCAAACCAAGCCATGAGGCCAGCACTCAAAAGATACCCTGGCTTCACGAGCGCCCTTGGTGCTTGAGATGCACGTGCCGCAATAAAAATAAAAATAAACGGCTGTGAGTGGGGCGCTGATGTCACCTGTATCTCCGCCCACCCAGATCAGTGCAGGGGCGAAAAGCAGCCCCTCAGCCCCGCCTCTTGCCCCGCTCGCCCCTCTGCAGTGGAAACCCTTTTTTTGCAAAGAGGGGCGACACCTCATCAAGCCGGCCCTTTGCCCCTGCCTTTTCCACATGCGGTGCAAATGCTCTTATCCCACATTGGAAAAGTAAGGGACCTTGCAATTGCTTATAAGGAGTTGTGTTACTCCCCCCCATTGCTATTGAAGATTTGGAAAATATCAGAGGCAATAAGTTTTGATTGATTGTACCTATATTAGTTGGTCAACTCCTTTGATTTAGGTTCTGTACATCTAAACTTTAGGAAGTAAATTACTTACCGTAGATAGTATTTCCCTTCCTTATAAATTGTATCATCTTGTATTGTGATATTCATATTCATGAAATACAGAAATACCTTTCTTTACATGGTACTAGAGCCTACACCGATCCATTAAAACCTCTTTCTTTTCTTCAAACTTTTCCAACCATGGGTGATGTTAGCCCCACCGTTTCTTCCAAAGCTGATAAGAATAAACCAATCAATGAGAAGACACCACCAACAGAATATGTGGGCTCTTCTCCCTTTTACCTTCATCATTCTGATAATCCAGGTATGGCACTTGTTTCACAACCGCTCCTTGGCGACAACTATCCTACGTGGTCTCGTGCCATGAGAATGGCCCTTGACGCCAAGAACAAACTCGGGTTCATTGACGGCACTATCGCCCAACCTGAAGAAACTTCTCCCGACTTTCATCAATGGACCAGATGCAATAGCTTGGTCCAGTCATGGGTAGTTAACGCTATCTCCCCTGAGATATCCAACAGCGTTATCTACACGGCTACAGCACGTGAAGTTTGGTTGGAACTGCGCGAACGTTTTTCTCAGAAAAATGCACCTAGGATTTTTGAGATTCGTCGTGCTATTGCCAATCATACACAAGGTAACTCATCCATAGCCTCTTATTATACTATTTTGAAAGGTTATTGGGATGAGATATCCTCCTATGTTTCTTTAACCCCTTGCACTTGTGGAGCATCAAAATCTCACATTAATCATACACAAGAAGAGCGCCTTATGCAATTTTTGGCCGGCCTGAACGAGTCCTATGTTGGGGTTTGTAGCAATCTGCTTCTCATGGACCCTTTGCCAACTATCAACCGTGCTTATTCCTTGCTCTTACAAGATGAACGACGACGTTCCCTTCAACCGGCAGTGACATCATCTCTTGATCAGTCCGCCATGGCAGCCAATCGGCCCCAATCTCAGAAACCATTTTACCACTGCAAATTTTGTGACGCTGATGGTCACTCGGAATCCCGCTGTAGAAAAAACCCTTCTAGCAAATCTTATATGTTTTGCAACCATTGTAATACAGCCGGGCATACAGATTCTCATTGTAAGAAGAAGAATGGCTCTACCAAGTCCAACCCATCTTCTTCTCGCAACACTTCAAGTGGCTCATTTGTTGCGGCAACAACTAGTGCTCCTCCTGCAATGACCCTCACTCCTGAACAATACAATCAATTGCTTGCCTTGATACCGTCTAGTACAAGTAATTCCATGGCTAATTATGCAGGTAACCGTTCCTGTTTTCATTCTTCTTTTGATATTGGTTCTTGGATCATTGATTCCGGTGCCACCGACCATATGGTTTCTAATCCCAATTTATTGGACAATATGACACCCGTAACTACTACTCCTATTTCATTACCAACTGGTCAAACAGCTAATATCACTCATATTGGTTCCACCAAACCCTTACCATCATTACCTCTGCAAAATGTCTTATTAGTACCTCTTTTTCGCTTCAATCTTTTATCTGTTAGCAAAATCACTAAAGCTCTTCATTGTTTCGTCACATTTTATGCTGAGTTTTGTCTTTTTCAGGACCGGAGTTCGAAGAGGGTGATTGGTAGGGGAACGGAACGCGGTGGTCTTTACTATCTCCAACCCGATCTGCCTTCTATTGCTAATTCCGCCGTAACTTCTCCAAGCTTTGATCTATGGCATTGGCGCTTAGGCCACCCATCCAAACTTATACTTCCTAGCTTACAAAAGTTAAATTCTGAATTTTCCATTTCTAATAATCATGTCTGCACTATTTGCCCTTTGGCCAAACATTGTAGACTTTCTTTTCCTACCAGTACAATTTCAACAACTGCTTGTTTTGATTTAATTCATTGTGACGTTTGGGGTCCGTATTCCGTTGCTTCTCATTCTGGTGCTAAATACTTTTTAACCATAGTTGATGACTATTCTCGTAATACTTGGATTTATTTGATGCAGCATAAATTTGAAGTAAATACATATCTACCTCATTTTTTTGCTATGGTTAAAACACAGTTCAATCGTACCATACGTCAAGTTCGTACTGATAATGGAACTGAATTCTTTAACCACACCATCAATCAATTTTTCTCTTCACTTGGTGTTATTCATCAACATAGTTGTGTGGCCACCCCACAACAAAATGGTGTTGTTGAGCGTAAACATCGTCATCTTTTAAATGTTGCTCGTGCTCTCCGTTTTCAATCAAACTTACCACTCACTTTTTGGGGAGATTGTGTTCTTACTGCTGCATATCTAATCAATCGTTTGCCCACAAAAATCTTAAAAGGCCAGACACCTTATGATATTCTTTTTGGAAAAACTCCTTCTTATGCACATCTGCGTATATTTGGTTGCCTTTGTTATGGGCATAATCTTTCCCCTCATTCCCATAAGTTTGATAAACGAGCCAAACCAGGGATTTTTATTGGCTATCCACCTTCTCAAAAGGCCTACAAAATATATGATCTTGATACTAAGAAAGTCTACACTTCCCGTGATGTCACTTTCTATGAAACTATCTTTCCTTACTCTTTATCACCAATGAATCCTGCCATGCCAAATAATGTATTACCTCTTCCTGTAGAAGATTTTGAGTCCTCCACCACACCACCTTCTCACCCCACTACTGCTTCCGCACCTACTCTCTCTCATCCACCTCTAGACACTTCCCTTCCATCCTTTCCTACACCATCATCCCCTATATCATCACCACCTGCATCCTCTCCACCATCATCACCTACACCACCATCTACACCACTAGACTCTTCCCTTTCATCATCTCCATCACCACACTCTACTCCATCTCTCCCTCTCGTCCCTTCTCCTTCTTTACCCGAAGCACCCCCTGACTCACTTGGCTCACCTCCAATTCTTCCTCCCCGCCTACGACGTCCGCCACAACATCTTAGTGACTACCACTGCTACCAATCTCAAGCTGATCTCCCCTCTTCTGCTCCGGCTCCGCAGAGCACCAGGTATCCCCTTTCAAACTACTTATCTTATGACAAATTCTCCATTAAACATCAAAGTTTTCTTGCTTCTATTTCTACCATTGTTGAGCCTAACACTTTTGCTGAAGCCAATAAATATCCTGAATGGCGTAAAGCTATGCAATCTGAACTTGCTGCCTTGGAAGCTAATCGTACTTGGACTCTCACATCCTTACCAAGTCAAAAGCAAGCAATTGGTTGTAAATGGGTCTATAAAATCAAGCGGCATTCCAATGGTACGATTGAACGGTACAAAGCTCGTTTAGTCGCCAAAGGATATACCCAAATGGAGGGGATTGATTATCATGAAACTTTCTCTCCTGTTGCAAAGCATACTACTGTTCGTGTCCTCTTATCATTGGCCGCTGCCAAAGGTTGGCCTCTTCAACAATTGGATGTCAATAATGCATTTCTTCATGGTGATTTACATGAAGAAGTCTACATGCAGCTCCCTCCCGGTTATGACGGCAAGGGGGAACATTTAGTATGCCGTCTGAACAAATCCCTTTACGGATTAAAGCAAGCTTCTCGATGTTGGTTCGCAAAGTTTTCTAATGCTATGTTCAATGCTGGTTTTTCACAATCTAAAGCAGACTACTCCCTTTTCTATCGTCACAAAGGCAAGTCATCACTTTTCTTACTTGTATACGTTGACGATATAATTATTACAGGGAATGATGCTGCTAGTATATCCACTATCAAGCAGTTTTTGCACCAAAGTTTTCACTTGAAGGATCTTGGAAATTTGAAATACTTTCTTGGCATAGAAGTCTCTCGTTCTTCAAAGGGGCTGTATCTAAGCCAACGAAAGTATGCACTTGACATTCTCAAAGACTCGGGTCTTACAGGTGCCCGTCCGACTTTGTTTCCCATGGAACAAAATCTCAAGTTAAATGATGAAGATGGTGAACCATTACAGAATCCGGAAACTTATCGAAGATTGGTGGGTCGATTGATATATCTCACTATTACTAGGCCGGACATTGTTCATACGGTTAATATTTTGAGCCAATTCATGCAAAGCCCACGTACACCTCATAAAGAAGCTGCACACAGGTTATTGCACTATCTAAAAGGAAGTCCAGGACAAGGGATTTTATTATCAGCTTCGAATAATTTCCAATTGAAGGCTTATTGTGATTCTAATTGGGCTAATTGTAAGAAGACAAGGAGATCGACTACAGGTTACTTCATACTTCTTGGACAAAGCCCTATATCGTGGAAAACAAAGAAGCAAGATACTGTCTCACGCTCATCAGCCGAAGCAGAGTACAGAGCGATGGCTGTGGCAACTTGCGAGCTTCAATGGTTACGGTATTTACTCCATGACCTTGGTTTATCACACTCCACACCAAGCTTACTTTATTGTGATAACCAAGCTGCTTTATACATAGCCGCTAATCCCGTATATCACGAGCGCACCAAACACATTGAGATTGATTGTCATGTAGTTCGAGAGAAGATTCAAAATGGTTCTTTGCGTACTGCCTATATACGTTCGGAGGACCAAGTTGCAGATTTGTTTACAAAGTCTTTAGGCCAAGACCAATTTCAACGACTTAAAGGCAAGCTGGGAATTCTTGACCTCCACAGTCCAGCTTGAGGGGGAATATTGAAGATTTGGAAAATATCAGAGGCAATAAGTTTTGATTGATTGTACCTATATTAGTTGGTCAACTCCTTTGATTTAGGTTCTGTACATCTAAACTTTAGGAAGTAAATTACTTACCGTAGATAGTATTTCCCTTCCTTATAAATTGTATCATCTTGTATTGTGATATTCATATTCATGAAATACAGAAATACCTTTCTTTACAATTGCCAATTGGTTTTGGGGTGGAACCTCAACCACCTTCTTCATGGTATCAGAGTAAGGTTGCTTACGTGTTGGCGTAATGGCCACACGTGCTCCACATCCCCTGTGTGTGTTGTTCACCCGTTGGTTTGAGAGTCGCCGCACGTGAGGGGGCGTGTTGAGAATGTGGTGTGATAAATGCCCCACATTGGCTAGTGAAGAGACTTTGGTGATATTTATAAAGAATTGAGCTACTCCCCCCATAGCCAATTGGTTTTGGGGTGAAACCTCAATTTCCTTTACTCAGTTTTGGGGCGAATCGAACTTTCATGATGCATGATGAACCTGTCCTCTGTGTTGATTTCAGCAAAGACTCAAAGATGCTTGCATCTGGTTCACAAGATGGAAACAATAAAATCTGGTCTATTACTCCTGGTTTGTGCTTGAACCGTTTTGAACGTGCATATCCAGTGTTTCCTTCTCTCGGGATTGAACCCAGTTGCTTAGTACATGATTTCACTGCACTGCATGAATCCATGGCCTAAATTCTGGGAACTTATTAAAAGAATTTCGTGGCCATTCATCATATGTAAATCATGCGATCCTTAAGAGTGATCAAGCCCGTGTAGTTACTGCATCTAGTGATTGCACAGTGAAGACAATTAAACCACCATCTCCTCTGAGGGGAGGTGATGCTGCAGTGGTTTCTGTGCATCTTCACCCAAAAAATACAGATCACATTATTGTATGCAATAAGACATCGTCAATATATGTCATGACACTTTCAAGGACAGATCGTGAAGAGCTTTTCTTCTGGTAAAAAACAAGGTGGAGATTTTTTGACAGCTTGTGTGTCACCAAGAGGGGAATGGATTTATTGCCTTGGTGAAGACAGGAATATGTACTGTTTCGGTCACCAATCTGGTAATCTAGAGCATCTAATGAAGGTCCACGGTATCGCTCATCACCTTCACATGATCTTCTTGCCACATCTAGTGAAGACTGCACAGTGAAGTTATGGAAGTCCCGAATCACCGTTGTGCTCGCTGTATGTAAGCTTGTTTCTTGGTGAATTTGGATCTCAACTAGTCTGGAGATTGTATATATAACATTTGCTCACCCAACAGCTTTTTACTAAGCAGATTCTTATTTTGGATCAAAAGAAAAGATTACCGACATTGATCTTGCAATTCCGCATCTAACTTTACGGCAGATATAGACAGGCTACATAGGCAGAATGCCTGAAAGGGTATGTTTCTAATGACAAGAACTTGTAACTCAAATATGTGTCGAGCATTCGAACATCTTAACGGCGGACTGAACTATCTATACTAAGAATTCCCGTCCACTGTATCTAAACTGTAGCTTTGCAGTTACAAAAAACCCCTCGGTCGTTTTGCTGCGCTTTGGGGGCGGGGGGTTGGGTGGACGAAAATGCCCCCCGGCTAATTTACTTCGTTGCGGCGTGGTCGTCGTCGTGGCTGCGCGCGGAGCAATTTGCAGAGGTTTTGGTCGGGGGTTGTGGGTGGCAGGCGATTTCGTCGAGGTTGTGGGTGGTGGGTTTGTACGTGCTGACATTCGGTGTGTGCTGGGATCTCTGGGCCGGGAGTTTAGTAGAATTTGATTTGAGCATGGTTGTTTCCGGGTTGATGATTGATGCAGTTTTTTGGTGTTTGTTTGAAGCGTTGATGAGCTGGCCCTGCAGAAACCCGTGCTCTCAAATCAGAGCTTTCTGCTTCCTCAATGAAACCAAACCAGTAAGCCGTTTTTCCCAAATTCTGAAAGTTTTCAATCTTCAGCTTGAAGAACGGAATTTGACTTTGGGTGTTCACTGGATTGTCTTTTACTGTTGGTGATTGAAAGTGGTTATGAAGTTTTTATGGAAATTGACTTTGGGTTTGCATGCATATTTCAGGGGAGGAGGTTGGAGTGAAGAAGCTGCTGCTTTGGCTAGGAAAGGAATTTGGTATGTTAACACGCTTTCAGAACCAGTACAGTCCAAATATTGCTTGAGTTTTTATATATTGTAGTGATTTACTTTCATGAATTCCATATGAATTCTTTCGTATAATCGTTGAAATGCATTATTGTCATCTTGTATTGGAGTTGATTGATCTTTTGCATATGTGCATTATTCCTTTGAAGTTTATCTCTGGGCTGTTTAGTTTCTGATAGAGAGTCTGCTGCCAATGGTTATTTGGAAGAATCATTTGTAGAGCTGTGCTAGCTTTACTTGGTTGTGCAATCCCATTGAAAACGTCAGAGGCAGCAACTTATTTCATTTATTTTAGTCACCCAATTTGGTGTAAATTTACATGGTTATTACTATGTTTAGCATTTGTTTAGACTCAGGGCAATACTGGTATAGTATACAGTAATCCAAGTAACTAATACTATTATTGTGTTGGACGAATCACTAAATATTCCGAGGAGGAATTTCTTGCCGTATGACCAAAGCGAGCACAACAACAGGAATGACAATCCATCTGTATGTCTCCAACTACGATGGAAAGAGTTGAACGAAAGGTTATCATCATAGTTGTTATAGCAATGAAGAGAGAAACGAGGCCGTTTATCATCCTCTGGGAATTCCATTGATAATTCTGCAGGTATGTCTTTCTGCTAAACCTTTTGCTTCTGCGCATTCCGACGAATGGCATAAATAGCTGCCAAAAGGATTCTTCCTTCTTCAAGTCATTGATTCAGCATGCAGAATGTATTATTCCATTCCCATTGACATCACAAGACATTCCCAGAAGCTATTTAATTTTATTTATTTCACACTTTCTAGAAAGCTAATGAAAGTCAAAGGAAAGAGCATTTCACTTGACAGTTGACTGCTTAGAAATATTCATCTTTGGATGATGTTTCATGCTTGACTATCCATTCAGGAAAAACGCAGCATTCATATTACATAACAAGAATTTCCCACTTAATGATTAGTATGTATAGATGAAACGCAGCCAAACACACGAATGTGCAAAAGCTTTTTCCCAGAGGTCTTTTGAATTACCGAAGGTTTTGGGGACTAAAGACACTCTTTCCAAACGTTGATCGGACCATTTGGATAAACAGGGGAAGCTGCAGCAGCGCAAAAAGAGTCACCGGGAAAGTCGCTAGCAAGGTGATTGGGATTGAAACCCAATGATATTTTTTACCAAGCACTATCCCAAGAGTTGCACCAAAAGCTACCATCGTGCTGGCTATTGCAAAGAAGAGAGAAGCCAAACCTATTATCAACCTCTTCGGTAATGACTCAAGGAAATCTTCTTCAGCGTAGCGTGCAGTTAGAATTGATAAGAACATCAGAAGCGATGTTAAAGAAGAGAACAGAGCGATTGTATCTGAAACAGCAAACACCATGAATACGGCTGAGTTATTCTTCAAGGCATTTGGAGATCCATCACTGTCATTACCCCCAGGTAATCGAAAAGCAGCAGCAAACACAACCATTGCTATCAGAGTTGCAACCAGCATACAATACTTTGAAGTATCCTTCAGCCATTTCTTTCCACTCTCAGTTAGCTTTTCATGTTCCGTGGTGAATAACTCCCTAGCAGTTTGCTTTTCTGCATTCCGGGTGTCCTTATAGTAAGGGTGAATAAGTTTCTCCACCACCTAATATACAAAGTAAAAGAGTCCACATTGTCAAGTACCTCACATGCATGTGTGTGTATATATAGTAACTGAAATTCTTCAGATATATACCTTGTGTTGAAGGTTGAAGCTTCTGAATTGGCTGCTAAAGAATGAAGAATGAAGAATAAAGATTGATGCATGAAGCTGAGCTGGAAAAATGATGCACTCACTGTCCACGTGACTAGTGTAGGACTTAATTATGTAATGGACTGCAATACAGCAGATCCAATGCGCTTGTGAAATGTAGAATGCGTGAATCAAAACGCATAGTATAGTTGAAAGAGTATAATAGCTGTACTGAACCATTTTGCAAGCAATGAGAAAATATCTTCTTCATTCAATACCAAAAAGTTTACATCTTTGCTTATTTTTTCTCTCTCTATTCGTACAACATTCAAACCTCCATTGTTATCCTCTACAATACATCAAAGCTCAATACATACTATACAAAACCTATACAACCTAAGCCTATACAGAAACTATTTCTTCATCTGCTAAAACCTTGTTGCGTTCCGCACAAGCAAACCTGCAAGCAAACAATACAGAGACATTAACATGGCCTCAGAGCTTGGTTTGTTCTAAAACTGGGCGTACAACTGTGAAAGTTGGTTGATAGGTCGCGTGTAAGCTCAGGAGTAAAACCCCGTTTGAAAAATCGTCATCGGAGTTCTACCGGAAAAGTTGCAGAACTCGTGATTTTTCCAGAATCCGGCGAGAAACCCAGAATTCGGCGAAGAATTCCAGATTCCGGCGACGATGACGAGCTCAAGTGGCTCTGAGATAAAAGGACCAGTGTTCGCTGGCGAGAACTATGAGTTCTGGCGAATAAAGATGGTCACCATCTTTAAGTCTCATGGTCTCTGGAAGTTTGTGGAGAAGGGTGTTCCTACCATCAAGAAGAGGGAGACGAACATCTTCGCTGAACCGGAAACTGAGGAAGACGATGACGAAGACGAGAAGCAGACTTTGATGTTCATGAGAGATGCGAAGGCATTGGCCATAATCCAAAACGCGGTTACTGACCAGATTTTCCCCAGAATAGCCAATGCAGAGTCATCAAAGGAGGCGTGGGAGCTGTTGTACAGAGAATATCATGGAGGAGATCAAGTAAGATCTGTGAAACTTCAGAGTTTAAGAAAGGAGTTTGAGTACGCACGTATGAAGGATGATGAAAGCCTCACTGTGTATCTCACTAGGCTTACTGAAATCATAAACCAAATGAAAACGTTTGGTGAAATTCTGTCAAATGAAAGAATGGTGCAGAAAGTGTTGATTTCTCTTACAAAAGCCTATGACCCTATATGTTTGGTGATTGAAAACACCAAGGATCTGAAGGAAGTAGACTTACAAGAAGTTGTAGCCGTACTGAAGAGCCAAGAACAAAGACTGGACTCACACTCAGAGAATGTCACAGAGAGAGCATTCTCCTCTTTGTCCTTGAATCAAAAGAACCAGTCCAAGAGTTCTGGTCAAGCATCAAGCTCAAAGAAGAATGGAAAAGGAAAGAAATGGGAGTCTAAGCCTAAGTTTAATCAGCCAAGAACTGATAGCTCGAGTGGTCAGAACACAAGTCAGAATGAGGGAAAACCTCAATGCAAGGTGTGCTCTAAGTATCACTATGGTGAGTGCAGGTTTAAAGGCCAAACCAAATGTCACAATTGTGAGAGATTTGGTCACTGGGCCAGGGACTGCACAAGCAACAAAGCTAAGGCTAACAATGTAAATCAGGTGGAGACAACAGGAAATCTGTTCTATGTCAGCAATGCAGTCACAGAAAAGAAACAAATGAATGATGAGTGGTATATAGATAGTGGATGTAGTAATCATATGACTGGAAATGTTGGTTTACTAGTTGATGTGAACACCAATGTGACTGGACAAGTACAGATGCCTAATGGAGTCATTGATAAAGTTGCTGGAATGGGTTCATTAGCAATTGACACCAATAGGGGAAGAAAATACATAAGACAAGTTATGTATTTGCCATCACTGAGGGAGAATCTTTTAAGTGTGGGACAGATGGATGAGCATGGATATTATCTGTTGTTTGGAGGTGGCAGATGTAGTGTATTCGATGGCCCTACTTTAGACAATCTGGTAGTTAGTGTTAAGGTCAAGGAAAACAGGTGTTACCCCTTAACATTGACTGCAGAGAAAATCAGTTAGCTATGCGTGCAAGTATAGTACATTGTACAAAGACTTGGCACAGGAGACTGGGCATCTGAATTATGAAGGACTGGAGAAGCTGAGAAACAAGGAGATGGTTCATGGCTTGCCACAGTTGGAGGATCCCAAAGTGATATGTGAGGGATGTCAGTGAGGAAAGCAGCATAGGGAATGGTTTCCTAAAGGACAAGCCTGGAGAGCAAGAAATCCTCTAGAATTGGTGTACACTCTACTGTGTGGTCCTATGCAGACACAATCTCTAGCAGGAAACAGGTATTTCATGTTATTGATTGATGACTTCAGCAGAATGACTTGGGTTTATTTCCTGAGAAACAAGTCAGAAGCCTTTAGCTGTTTCAAGAAGTTCAAAGCAATGGTGGAGTTGCAGAGTGGATTCAAGATTAAGTGTTTGAGAAGTGATAGAGGAGGAGAGTTTCTATCTACGAGTTCTGAATCTGTGTGAAACAGAAGGCATTCAGAGGCAGCTAAGTGTGGCCTACACACCTCAGCAGAATGGGGTTGTGGAGAGAAAGAACAGAACAGTTGTAGAAATGGCAAAAGCCATGCTACACGATAAGGAAATCCCTTATTTTCTCTGGGCAGAAGCAGTTCACACTGCTGTGTATCTACTCAACAGGTGTCCTACTAATGCACTCACTGATATAACACCATTTGAAGCCTTCAGTGGAAGAAAGCCAGGCATTGCACATCTCAGAGTCTTTGGATCTATATGTTATGTGCATATTCCTAGTGAACAAAGGCAGAAGTTAGATGCTAAGAGTTGCAGAAGGATTTTTGTAGGTTATGGTACCTGTGAGAAGGGTTACAGAGTATTTGATCCTACTACCAATGCACTGACTCTATCTCGAGATGTGGTGTTTGATGAGGAAGGTAAATGGGATTGGAAGATTAGCTCTGAGCAGCAGCATTTTCAGGAGTATGTAGAAGTTTTGGAAGCTGGAAATGATCCAAAACCTGCTACACCAGCTGCATCAGAAGCTGATACTCCTAATACTGGTTCTAGAAGTTTGGAGAGGGCTACCAGACATCTGGTAAGTGAGCATACACCAGGTTCAAGCAGTTCAGGAGGCATAAGGCTCTCTGAGACCTATGATGACACCCCACTGAGATGGGGAAACATAAATGAGATCATAGCAAAATGCAATCTCTGTGTCATCGAGCCTGAGAAATTTGTAGATGGAGCTCAGGATAAATCTTGGATAAAAGCTATGGAGGATGAGTTGAGTATGATAGAGAAGAATAACACCTGGAAATTGGTGAATAGACCAACTGATAAACCAGTTATTGGAGTGAAGTGGGTTTACAAGACTAAACTCAACTTAGATGGGTCTATTCAGAAGAACAAAGCTAGGTTGGTGGCTAAGGGTTATGCTCAAAAGCCTGGAGTGGACTACAATGAGACTTTTGCCCCTGTGGCTAGGTTAGACACTATAAGAACCCTGATAGCCCTTGCTGCACAGAAAAGATGGAAATTATACCAGCTAGATGTAAAATCAGCATTTCTCAATGGAGTGCTTGAAGAGGAGGTCTATGTTGAGCAGCCTGAGGGATTTGAGGTGAAGAACAATGAGGATAAGGTATACAAGCTTCACAAAGCTCTCTATGGGTTGAAACAGGCTCCAAGAGCCTGGTATGGAGAAATCGAAGGTTATTTCAGCAAATGTGGCTTTCAGAGGAGTCAAAGTGAGGCCACTTTGTATACAAAGGCAAGGTGATGGGGATGGGGTATCACGAACACGGATCAACAAGAATCAAACAAGACACCAGAACTAGGATCTAGCAAACTCATAGTGTTTGTAGCAAATCACAAGCCACAATAACATAAACTTTAATAATTCATCATAAACTAACTATTACAATGATAATAAGCCTTATTTATAGGCTACGCATAACTTGGGCACCAAGAATACTTGGGCGTAAAGAAAGCTAATTAAAGCTAAATCTTACCTAAAAGACAATATAATTCTAATTACCCTAAACTGATGACATAAGACTAAATAGGCAAATAGTTAACTTAATAGAGTCCATATTGTCCTGCATCAAACTCCTCTGGTTGGAAAGAATTCGTCCTCGAATTCGAAGCATTGCATAAATAGGATCTAAACCAAATATTTGATTGCTTCAAACTCGCTCTTGATATGTTGGCCTGCGATTGAAGTCTTCCTTTCCAAACAAGTAAATATTTGGAATATCTGCTTGATCTTGACTTAGCACCTTGGTTGGCCATGATTTTCTCTGACTCAAAATTTTGCTCCTCACTTTTCATCTTATTTCCCATATCAAAGAATTCCCATGGAATCTTCCAACTAAAGGTAGCGGCACAAAGAAGATCAATTTGTTTTGGGCATTGAGAATTAATAACGTGCAGTGCATATCCTTCCACCTCTGCCACATCAATATAGGGCCATGAACTCCTCTTATTGGTTTCCACGAAATCAATAGAAGTTTCCAAAATAGTCCCTTTATAATCAATACTAAAAATTGCCTCGGCTTCAACCATAAGAGTTGACATGATTGCCACCGACTGACCAACTTTTTTGTCACAACTCGTCATCTCATCCATCACATGTGCCTTGAAATTATGTAAAGAATTGATGGACTTACTTGTGATGAATGAATAGTCTTCTTGAGTCTCCTCCACCGAAACGAAATTATCATCAGGAATGTCGATATTGTCATCAACAAGATCTTCCACAAGCTTGCTGTCAGAAGTGTTCTCAAACTCCCAATAAACATCACGAACCAATTCACATTTATCCTCCAAATAAGAATCAAATTTCGGAGGCATATCAAAATCGAAGGAACTATTTTTTTTGCTTTTCCCAATAAAACTTTCTTCAACAGACAAAGTAAAGATAGATGAATTAGAACCTGAGCTGATTCTAACCGTTTGGTCCTTTTCCTCCGACTCACCCAGAGGAGCGTAGGTACGAAAAGGTTCAACGTCTCTCTCGTCATCGGGACGCTCACCATCACCATCTTGGCATGAGGTCTTGATGCGATCGACACGTTGATGATAGTTGGTAACGTTTCTCTCCCCGTCGAAACTACGACGACCTCGTCGTTGAGCTTCAATGCGATCGAGACGTACCGCAAGCTGCATTAACATCCATTGGATTTCCGCCATGTCGTTGCTTCTGTCACAACCCGCCACCATTCGAGAACCACCCCTTCGTCGCCTGATCTGAGCCATGGACTCCGCCATGTACAAGCCTGACTACTGATACCACTTGATGGGGATGGGGTATCACGAACACGGATCAACAAGAATCAAACAAGACACCAGAACTAGGATCTAGCAAACTCATAGTGTTTGTAGCAAATCACAAGCCACAATAACATAAACTTTAATAATTCATCATAAACTAACTATTACAATGATAATAAGCCTTATTTATAGGCTACGCATAACTTGGGCACCAAGAATACTTGGGCGTAAAGAAAGCTAATTAAAGCTAAATCTTACCTAAAAGACAATATAATTCTAATTACCCTAAACTGATGACATAAGACTAAATAGGCAAATAGTTAACTTAATAGAGTCCATATTGTCCTGCATCACAAGGGGAGAAGGTTCGTTAATTGTATCCATCTATGTGGATGATATTATCTACACAGGAAGTGATGAAGGTCTGATTGAGGAGTTCAAGTCAGACATGATGCAGAAATATGAAATGACTGACCTAGGTTTGCTCTACCATTTTCTGGGAATGAGAATTATTCAAACTGAAACCAGCATATTTATTCACCAGAAGAAATATGCAGAAACTCTACTGCAGAAGTTTGGTTTGAGGGAATGCAAACCTGCAGTGACACCTTTGGCAGCTACTGAGAAACTCAGCAAAGAAGATGGGAGTGGTGCTGCAAAGGAAGAGGAATATAGGAAGATTGTGGGAAGTCTTCTATTCTTACTGCTACCAGACCTGATATAATGCATGCTTCGAGCCTATTGGCTAGGTTCATGCATGGACCAACTCAGAAACACCTTGGTACAGCTAGAAGGGTTCTGAGATATATCAAGGGGACTCTGGATTTTGGTCTGGAATATGTAAAAGGCAAGGGCAATGTACTCATTGGCTGGTGTGATAGTGACTGGAGTGGCTCACAAGATGACATGAAGAGCATATCTGGTTATGCTTTCACATTTGGCAGTGGGATCTTTTCTTGGGCTTCAGTGAAGCAGCAATGTGTTGCCTTGTCTACTGCTGAGGCTGAGTATATCAGTGCCTCAGAAGCTACTGCACAAGCAATTTGGTTGAGATTTGTGCTGGAGGATTTTGGGGAGATGCAAGCTGAGGCAACACCAACGCAGGTTGATAATACCTCAGCTATAGCAATCACAAAGAATCCTGTCTTCCACCAGAAGACAAAACATATCAATAGGAGGTACCATTTTATTAAAGAAGCTCTGCAAGATGGAATAGTTGATTTGGTATACTGTCCTACTGATGAGCAAATAACTGACATCTTTACTAAGCCATTAAGTAAAGAGAGGTTTAGTTATTTGAGAGAGAAGCTAGGAGTTAAACCAATTCAGCATCTTAAGGGGAGTGTTGAAGGTTGAAGCTTCTGAATTGGCTGGTAAAGAATGAAGAATGAAGAATAAAGATTGAAGCATGAAGCTGAGCTGGAAAAATGATGCACTCACTGTCCACGTGACTAGTGTAGGACTTAATTATGTAATGGACTGCAATACAGCAGATCCAATGCGCTTGTGAAATGTAGAATGCGTGAATCAAAACGCATAGTATAGTTGAAAGAGTATAATAGCTGTACTGAACCATTTTGCAAGCAATGAGAAAATATCTTCTTCATTCAATACCAAAAAGTTTACATCTTTGCTTATTTTTTCTCTCTCTATTCGTACAACATTCAAACCTCCATTGTTATCCTCTACAATACATCAAAGCTCAATACATACTATACAAAACCTATACAACCTAAGCCTATACAGAAACTATTTCTTCATCTGCTAAAACCTTGTTGCGTTCCGCACAAGCAAACCTGCAAGCAAACAATACAGAGACATTAACACCTTGAACCACTGCAACTCTCTCTGCATTTGTAGAGCTGCACCAGATATAGCTGAACGTTGGTGAGCAGGAGCCAACTTTGCAGCCAAATGCAAAATGGTCCCAGATTCAAGTAATGTAGAAGCCATTAACTTACTCCTTGCAGTCTTCTCACACAGCATACGGAACAGACTTTCATGCCGAAGTTCAATAGCCAAAGGAAGTAATAGATACTGGTTGTTGCTATGACGAACCCAGATAAGATCAGGAAAATCTTCAACGAGTGCCCTTATAATTTCAACTATCCCATTATAGGCCGCCATGTGCAGGATCTCTGTATTCAAAAGATAATTCAAACGCCACGAAACATGTTTCTTTGAAAGTTGGTCACGAATTCTTTTTACTAGTTCAACTGCACAATGGTGTCTAAATTTGACATCTTGGAGTCTGGTGAAACAAGTTGGTGCTGCAAGTTAAAAATATAAGTGAGCGGAAATCATCCAACATTATTGCATCTGGTAGCGGAAGGTTCCAATTCATACCTACTGCTTTAATAGCTCCAAAGAGTATTCTTCTCAATCCATGAAGAACTGCAACAGAGAATCAAACCACTCAAGAAATGTCATTTCTGGCAAGCATACCATTACTGATCTCGATTACAATAGCTGATCATCCTTAAGCAAAAAATGAATACAGTATTTTGAGAATCAAACCTCCATATTCTTCGGATGTTGCCATTTTTGGAAGATTTTGGGTCCTTCCATGGCGAGCCACAGATGCTCTGACCGACTGTGGTGGTCTGTAGTTCACTTCAATTGGGAGAACTGAAACAAAAGTGGAAAACGATATTCCAATTATTATAATTCAGCAGGAAAGCAAAATGGCATTAAAGAAGTTTAGGGGGAAAATACATTTCTGAAACTCAGAAAGGAGGCTTACATGCGTACATGAAATTTTCCCCAAATCCAAACGTACTTCCACTAAGGAAGCTTTCCTGATTCCTTGCCAAAACATATAAAGGAGTACAATCTTCTTGATCGATTTGAATGGCCAATGTAGGATATTTATCAAGTACATATAGTGCAATATCTGGCGCAGAAATTGGAAAGCAAATCAGTTAGTATGATAGCAGTTCATCAAGAGAATTACAATAAACATAATTCCGCATGGTTTTTAGACTCTTTACCATGAAAACCTGATGCAATAAGCACATTGACAAGGTTGGCAGCCCAAGGACCAGTGAAGGGATGACCAGGCTCCTCACTTGTAGTCACCGACAGAAAGTACCACACCAAATCCTTACTCTCGGATGCAAAAGTTGCGGCTAGGAGTAGCGGAGTTCTTCCTATGCTATCCACACATTGCGCCAGCTTCGGATTTTTCTTCAGCAATGCCTTGGCAGACCTCATGTTCCCACCTATAGCAGCATAGTGGAGGGGTGTGAAGCCCATATCATCCTGCATTGCCAACACCTCTGCAGGCACAATATCTACAAGTCTCTCCACAAACTCCGAGTGCCCTTCGCTAGCAGCAACGTGTAGCGCAGTCATCGAGAAATTCGAGATCCTAGCCTCTTTGGCATTCAAATTATTGTCCAGAAACTGTTTAGCTTCTTCCCAATTGCCTCTGGATGCGGTACAGTAGAGTGGTAGGTAGTAATGCAAGTTCACTTCCCACCACATTTGCATTGAACCATTTATTGAATTCAGTTAAAAACGCTCACCCCGCAAACCAGAAAGCAAAAGGCTTTGATCTTTAACTATGATTTGAGTATCATAGATTCATATTCAGAATAAATGTAATCCAAGTGAACTTCTACCATATTTGCATTAACCATCAATCGAATTCAGTTAAAAACGCTCACCCCCACAAACCAAACACTGAAAATCTTTGATCTTTAACTATGATCTGAGTATCATATATTCATACTCACAGTAAACTTGAAATAGACAACATGAGTAACTTAGGTGCTTACCTTCTTCATCAGCACTGCTATGTTGTGAAGGGATATTAGTACTAGTTGCCGAAGACCGGTTTCCGCCAGTTCTTTGATAATGGTTAGTGGTGGTTGGTTGCATAGAGCAACCAGCGTCGACGTCGATTGATAACTGGGGAATATTAGTGTTTGGGTCCGCCATTGATTGTATGTTGTTTTGTGTGTTTTTTTTGGCTACCAAATGAACAAAAACCAGATGTGTTGTCATGCTTTTATTGAGGATAAAAGGAAAAAAAAAAAGATGCTTCCTTGACTTTTCGGTACCCATGTTTGGATCATTAACGTGAAAATTTTAAAATGACATAAAATGTCATTATTTGGATATCTCATGTTGCTTGAAAACTAACTCGGCGCATTGATAGCACACATGCCACCACATGCCACCACCAGCGTCGTTTTTTATTTTTTATTTTTATTTTTTTTAATGTTAAATTTTTTTTTTTTTAGAATGTTGTAGTTTTATTAGAATAATGATAATTAATACAGAAATCATAAACCCAAAAGGAGTAAGGTATCTGTCATATAAAAGCTGATCTTACTAAAGAACCGCGACATGATGATAATCATGGGCATGATATCATATTGAAGCTACAAAGGTCTACAAAAGACCAAAGTCTAAAACTAATAATCATCATATGATCCAATTATCGGTAATCATCATGCACCACGCCTAAGAAGTTCGGTCCGCTGCTCTAGGAACTTTGATATTAAAACCTTCACCTACACAACAGAAGAAATAGTAAGTCTAAAGAAATAATAAATTATAGCTAAGAGAAATAATTTACTAAAAAATGGAAAGCAAACTCAAAATGAAAGACCTAACTAGAAAAATACTGACGATATATTCTATAACCAAACAACATATCCGAAAAATCAAATAAATTAAATTAGTGTCAAGGTAATTGAAATTGAAATTTATCTATATCAATAAAAGATAATATAAAATTTAAGATAAAGTGAAATAAAGTTAAATAACGTAACTCAGCAAAAAGGAAGAAAAATTATAATTGTTAGCAAAATGAAAAAATAAACTTATCTATGTACCAAAAAAAAAAAAAAAAACCTTATGTGTTATGAAATTGTTAGCAAAGCCCATGTACAGCCCAAAGAAAGAAACATGATGTAGTTTGACATTATTTTAAAAACACGTGGCCTCAATTAAAGAAAGCTTATCCAAAAAGGATGCAACCACCAAACTACCCCAAACCGCGTCGACCAAACCGCGATCCAACTGCCTCCGCAACATTACCAACCTTCTCCGCCGCACCCATCTCCGTCTCCATCGCCTTGAAATTAAAGAACGATATCTAATCCTGTGACTAAGAATCAAAATAACACCAAGAGAAGCATAAAATATTCTAAAAAACGCCTTCGACAGAAAACTGTGAAGGGAAACTCAAACACAAATAACACCTTCGACGGAAATTGCGAAGGGAAATAACTCCTCCTAATGTGAAGGGAAAAAACAGATTATTTGGGCTTCATAACAAACTGTATAAGACTCAGGAAAGGAAATCGAAGCAAAAAAGAAGAAGAAACCAAAACAAAGACGGTGACAAAGAATCCGAGAATAGAGACGACGGCAGAGAATCCGAAAACAAGATGAGCATAGACAGAAATTTGACTAGAAAGCTTGAAAATCAAATCAAATAGAAATTGAGTAGACAAAAGATAAAAGAAAAGAGAAAGAGATCAAATTAGGCACAAAGCATTGAACCCAATAAACTGGATATCGGCTTTCCGTATGCTAATGGTGACGGGACCTCAAAGATCAAGGGATTCCCGACTTGAAAATGCCCGGAGTTGGACTTCGAGGAAATTGTACTTGAAATTTGGGTGAGTGAGGAAAGGGCGCTGAGTTTGGTTTATCAGATTCCAGAATTGAAAAATGGGAAAATGGCTCAGGGAGTTAAGATTTACTCAAAACCGCATTCAAAAACTTACAAATAAATCCCAATTGTCAACGGGGGGGAACTTTTTTTTGGTTTTTTTTTTTTGTTTTTTCTCCTCCTTGTGGGGCTGTTCGGGGGCGAGGATGTTTTGAAGGAAATTTAACAATAAAGTAACCTATTTATTAAGGTAAGCACCTGAATGCATTTCGACAAAACTTTTATGTCTGCATTGTGCGGCAACCATTTGCAAGATACACTAAAGTAGAATCTGTCAACTTGTACAAGTTTACGAGGTCAAGTGCACATAACCCCGAACAGGTTTCAGCTATGGCTTTCACAGAAGAATCTGTGAGCTTTCTGCACCAAATTAACAACCATCATAAGTATAAACACAACAATAAATCAATGGAACTAATGAAATAAGACAAACACGTAAATTTCGAAAGTTGCATGTATTAATGTGTTTAAGAAAACTAACCCCCAGTCAGTCAGAACAAGCTCCTTCAGCCGGTGACCACAAGCAGTACTAAATTCTCTAATAAAATCATCGCAAACATTTTCAACGCCTGGTAGTGACAAAACCTCCAATTGTTCAAGCCTCTTCAATGATGGCAGAATAAGCATAGCATCTACCCCTTGGCAATCATTTAGTATAGTTCCTTCAGAACTGATCCAAGGGAGTTAGCTAACGTATCCATACTTGAGGAAGAGAGAAGGGCGCACTGGCTGAGATTCAGAGATCTTAGTTCAGGGGCAGAAGAAAAAATTGCACTTAGACCAACATCCGAAAGTCGGCATGCACCACGTAGTGATAATTTGATTAGAGCAGGCAAGGACTTAGATGACCTTGCCAAGGTAGAATGTACTCTATAATCTGGCATACAGCTCCCACACTGGTCAAATTGTAGCACCTGATCTCACCAAAGAATAAAAGCCCACGTTATCCAAAATGTTTAAGTTACCAGACAAGAAGCTGAAAGTCTACACTCACTGAACAAAGTAACTCCAGAAAACAACAGAAATGGCTTCCAACAAGAAACTAATCCCTGTTTAAAACATAATATACAGTGATAAGCTGTGTTTTCAAAGCCATAAGAGCATGGTATTCTCATCAACTTCCTAGAGCCAAAACAGCATTCATGGATAGCAATTAGCAAGCTTGGCTATTGAATAAGGAACTATAATCCAAAGCCACAGATGATAAGCACATCAAGTTCAATGACATACGGATACAAATGAATATAATATGCAAAACTGACACAACGAAAATAAGAGAACATACTGTTAAATTGTTGGGGTCACACAGATTAAAAGACTCTGTAAACTGCTCCTCTGTCATCCAAGAACAATCCCTTAGACGAACCTCCGTGGGCGATCCTTGCTTAAGAAGTTCGAACATATGACTGTTCATTTTTCGGGAATCACACAGCATCTGGCATAGCCGGTGAAGCAATTGCATCGGAATTCTTAGCAAGAACTGACAAACACAGATCTTGAAGTGAGGGGATCAAATGCTTTGAGAAGGGACGATCTTCATTCCTAGGAACCCATGTCACCAATGGTGGTTTGGTATTGTCTTTAAAGGGCACTAGCCGACTTTTTGCTTCTCGCCTGGCTATTTCGCGAAACCGATCCATGTATATGTTCCCATCTGCTGCATTCTCTCCTGCATTACTCTTATCTACCTGCCTCTCATTCTGCAATGCTACATCATCTTCTATACGAACAGAACTCGGAACCGCATTATCCACTGAACTCAAAACTTCTGATTCCACACCAAATTCTACCTTACCATTGCCTAGTACTAACACCGGTTCTTCAACCAATACCCCCTTCCCTTCTTCGCTGCTGCTGTGTCTCCTCCTGCCCTTACCTGTACCATTCTCACTCGAAATCGCGTCATCCTTGATATCTTAACACTAGCATTCTCATCCGCATCCAAATCAATCGCCAACATTTCCCCATTACTCCCACCACCATCAACTCCTGGCTCAAAAACCCTTTACTGCTTCCTCCATCTTCCCCTTCGAATTCCGAAGACGGAAAATTGTTGGGGGCCTTGTCGTCGTGGGTCTGGGCCCCAATTCACCCAAACCGTCTTCCCAAACAGATCAAACCCTATCTCCAGCTTCCTCTTGGGGAGTGTTGGGGGCCTTGTCGTCGTGCGTCTGGGCCGGCCCGGACGAGGATGAGTTGGATTTGATGATCTTCGACTTGGGATTAGGCGGCGTCGTTTTGGGGGCGACAATTTCGCGGTTGGAAATGGCGCCAAAATGACGGTTACGGTTTATAGGCCGTCATCGTGGGCCGAGAAATCGAAGAAACTTTTTTTTTTCTTTTTTGAGGGGAAGAAACCGAAGAAACTAAAAAGGGAACAAGACGGGAGTGAAGTTACCGTACGGCGTAACTCGGTCGCTTGTAAATATACCCCATGTAACCAAGTTTTCTTGTTTTCAATTTTGTTTGGCTAGCGCATAATAAAATCTCTTTTTATTATTCCATTCCCATTGAAAGTGCAAGGAAAAACACAGCATTCACATTACATCCTGAATTTTCCACTTAGTGATTAGAAAGTACAGAAGAAACGCAGCCAAACACACGAATGTTTTGAATTACCGAAGGTTTTGGGGACTAAAGACCCTCTTTCCAAACGTTGATCGGACCATTTGGATGAACAGGGGAAGCTGCAGCAGCGCAAAAAGAGTCACCGGGAAAGTCGCCAGCAAGGTGAGTGGGATAGAAACCCAATGATAGTTTTTACCAAGCACGATCCCAAGAGTTGCACCAAAAGCTACCATCGTGCTGGCTATTGCAAAGAAGAGAGAAGCCAAGCCTATTATCAACCTCTTCGGTAATGACTCAAGGAAATCTTCTTCGGCGTAGCGCGCAGTTAGAATTGATAAGAACATCAGAAGCGACGTTAAAGACGAGAACAGAGCTATTGTATCTGAAACAGCAAACACCATGAATACGGCTGTGTTTTTTTTCAAGGCATTTGGAGATCCATCACCGTCATTACCTCCAGGTAATTGAAAAGCAGCAGCAAACACAACCGTTGCGATCAGAGTTGCAACCAGCATACAAGAATTCGAAGTATCCTTCAGCCATTTCTCTCCACTCTCAGCTAGCTTTTCGTGTGCCTTGGTGAATACCTCCCTAGCAGTTTGATTTTCTGCATTCGGCATATCCTTATAGTAAGGGTGAATAAGTTTCTCCACCACCTAAATATACAAAGTAGAAGAGTCTAAATTGTCAAGTACCTCACATGCATGTATATATATATATATATACATATATAGTAACTGAAATTCTTCATATATATACCTTGAACCACTGCAACTCTCTCTGCATTTGTAGAGCTGCACCAGATATAGCTGAACGTTGGTGAGAAGGAGCCAACTTTGCAGCCAAATGCAAAATGGTCCCAGATTCAGGTAATGCAGAAGCCATTAACTTACTCCTTGCAGTCTTCTCACACAGCGTACGGAACAGACTTTCATGCCGAAGTTCAATAGCCAAAGGGAGTAATAGAAAGTGGTTTTTGCTATCACGAACCCAGATAAGATCAGGAAAATCTTCAACGAGTGCCCTTATAATTTCAACAATCCCATTATAGGCCGCGAAGAACAGGATCTCTGAATTCAAAAAATTATTCAAACGCCACGAAACATTTTTCTTCGAAATTTGTTCGCAAATTCTTTTTACTAGTTCAACTGCACAATGGTGTCTAAATTTGACATCTTGGAGTCTGGTGAAACTAGTTGGTGCTGCAAGTTAAAAATATAAGTGAGCAGAAATCATCCAACATTATTGCATCAGGTAGCGCAAGGTTCCAATTCATACCTATTGCTTTAATAGCTCCATAGAGTATTCTTCTCAATCCATGAAGAACTGCAACAGAGAAACAAACCACTCAAGAAATGTCATTTCTGGCAAGCACACCGTTTACTAATCCCGAATTCAATAGCTGATCATCCTTAAGCAAAAAATGAATACAGAATTTGGAGAATCAAACCTCCATACTGTTCGGATGTTGCCATTGTTGGAAGATTTTGGGTCCTTCCATGGCGAGCCACAGAGGCTCTGACCGACTGTGGTGGTCTGTAGTTCACTTCAATTGGGAGAACTGAAACCAAAGTGGAAAATGACATTCCAATTCTTATAATTCAGCAGGAAAGCAAAATGGCATTAAAGAAGTTTAGGGGGAAAATACATTTCTGAAACTCAGAAAGGAGGCTTACATGCGTACATGAAGTTTTCCCAAAATCCAAACGTACTTCCACTAAGGAAGCTTTCCTTATTCCTTGCCAAAACATATAAAGGAGTACAATCTTCTTGATCGGTTTCAATGGCCAACTTAGGATATTTCTCAAGTACATATAGTGCAATATCTGGCGCAGAAATTTGAAAGCAAATCAGTTAATATGATCGCAGTTCATCAAGAGAATTACAATAAACATAATTCCGCATGGTTTTTAGACTATTTACCATGAAAACCTGATGCAATAAGCACATTGACAAGGTTGACAGCCCAAGGACCAGTGAAGGGATGACCAGGCTCCTCATTTGTAGTCACCAGCAGAAAGTACCACACCAAATCCTTACTCTCGGATGCAAAAGTTGCGGCTAGGAGTAGCGGAGTTCTTCCTTTGCTATCCACACATTGCGCCAGCTTCGGATTTTTCTTCAGCAATGCCTTGGCAGACCTCATGTTCCCACCTATAGCAGCATAGTGGAGGGGTGTGAAGCCCATATCATCCTGCATTACCAGAACCTCTGCAGGCACAATATCTACAAGTTTCTCCACAAACTCCGAGTGCCCTTCGCTAGCAGCAACGTGTAGCGCAGTCATCGACAAATTCGAGATCCTAGCCTCTTTGGCCTTCAAATCATTGTCCAGAAACTTTTTAGCTTCTTTCCAATCGCCACTGGATGCAGCACAGTAGAGTGGTAGGTAGTAATCCAAGTTCACTTCCCACCACATTTGCATTGAACCATTTATTGAATTCAGTTAGAAGCGCTCACCCCACAAACCAGAAAGCAAAAGGCTTTGATCTTTAACTATGACTTGAGTATCATAGATTTATATTCATAGTAAATGTAATCCAAGTTAACTTCTACCATATTTGCATTAACCATAAATCGAATTCAGTTAAAAACGCTCACCCCACAAACCAAACACCGAAAATATTTGATCTTTTAACTATGATTTGAGTATCGTAAATTCATATTCATAGTAAACTTGAAATAGACAACACGAGTAACTTAGGTGCTTACCTTCATCATCAGCACTAATATGTAGCGAAGGGATATTAGTACAAGTTCTGAGATAATAGGTAGTGGTGGTTGGTTGCCTAGAGCCATCAGCGTCGACGTCGATTGATAACTGTGGAATATTAGTGTTTGGGTCCGCCATCGATTGTATGTTGTTTTTGTGTGGTTTTTTTTTGCTACCAAATGAACAAAAACCATATGTGTTTCTTTTGACGTGTAAACAATGCTATTTTATCGTGGGAAAAAGCAAAAAAAGATGCTTCCTTCGTATTCCCGCAAAGAAAAATGACTCGTAAAGATGAACTCGGAATCTGTTTCTCTGCTTTTTGTTCCTTGTCTCTGTTCTGACTGTGTAAGCATCTCCAACAGCCTCGCTAAAGGAGGCTGCTGGGCTACTTTAACAGAAAATGCATGCGTTTGTTCTTGCAAACAGACTCGCCAACCAGCTCGCCAAAACAATTTCTTGTACAGTACCTAGCTAAACTTGGCGAGCATGGGAGAGAAAACAGCAAGCTAGCTAAACATAAAATAATATAAACCTTACTGCACGATATTGTGAATGGGTGATTCTACAACAATACAGCCGCAATTAGACGAATTTTCTTCTCAATTGAGTGGTTCGTGTGATGAATTTGGTGATTTGTGTGGAAGTTTGACTGAATATGGTGGGCGGCGGCCTTTTGCTTTAGGTAAGGAAGAAGCTGCTGTGAGAGATTGAAGAGAAAAGAGAATGTAGGAAAGGGGGTTCGGGTGGTAGTGGAGAGGAGCCCACATAATTTTTTTTAGAAAGAAAAATTTTAAAAAAATTATAACTAATGTTAAAATAGCTAATCTGCTAAAGTTGTGTATGTTAAAACGACTAACTTGTTGTAGAAGCTTCTTGGATGGATGCTTCACTCATCCATGAAGTCACCTTCATCATGCTTCACTCATCCATGAAGTCACCTTCATCAACCCTTTGCCTATATAAAGAGGAGTCCTCTCCTTCATTCAATACACCAGAACACAACCGAATAGAAGTGTGTTCAGACCAGGGGGAGAGAAATAGTGAGGATACTCTGTATTGCATATATTTCCAGTATTTCCATATAATGACAGAAACTAGTACTACCGCCTCGAGGACTAGGCACACTTGCCGAACCTCGTTAAATTCTGTGTCTCATTTACTTTCCGCCATTTACACTTTCATACCCGTTCTGCAACACGTTATCAGCACGATGACTCTCGTGTAAGTGTTAGTGGTGGATGTGGAAAATAATAATATGAGATGTTTTGCTTTACCTACCGCAAACCACTCTCTATTATTCTTACTGGAAAAGAGCAATACACATTGAATGAGAACCTGAAGATTCTCAACTGTGTGCTCTGAGAGAGCAATACACATTGAATGAGAACCTGAAGATTCTCAGCTGTGTACTCCGATAAAGAACTTGCAGTTCTTTATGTTTGAAGAATTGATATTGCTTTGCTTACCTACCGCAAAGCAGTCCCATTCTTTTCTAATGAAATTGGATGCTGCACAGAGAAGCACTAGCTTCTGCTCACCAAAAACAGTGCGGTGATCAAATACGCACTCCAAGCTCTGGCCAAAACTCACCTAACTTCTCTCTCACAAGTTGTTTCCCACACCTAACCAGATCAGAAGTTGTCTCTCTCACAAGTTATTTCACTCGGTTTTGCAAGTGAGATTCGTCGCCTCATCACCAACCAGATCAGAGTCCAGTTTGACTCCGCCGCTCCAAAACAAGCTCAGGGGATTGAAAGGTAGTAAGGTGGCTGTGATATTTGGAGGTGTTGTCGAACACCTTCATCTCCGATCCAAGGCGACCCACGGCAATCCGTCCTAGAGCCTGCAGCTCGGACGTTGAGGTCGCCACCACACGACGACGACGACCAGAAGTCGCCGTCCACGTCGCCGGTTTTCTCCCGCAGAGAAACCAGGTGGTTCCCACCGGAAGCGGTGAAAACCGAATCGGCTTAGCACCGGGTTTTATTAAACTCGTACCCCCAAGTTCTCGCCGGACCCCGTTGATCCACCACCGGTGCCGGCGCCGTGAAGTCGAGTCCGACACTTCACAGCGAGATAACCCCGAGAACTCTCCATGAATCAAGAAATCCGAACGGATTCTTGCCGGATTTTGCGAGCTTTTTCGCTCCGGCCGATCCCCTCGTCAATCCGGCTCCGATGATGACGGCACGACGTAAATTCTGTGGCTCTGCCACCGTGACAGCCCCCAGGCCGCCGGAAGCCGGCCACCGCTGCAAAACGTCCCAGTTTTTCGTTCGGATCTCCAGGCCGAACACTCTGAAATTGGGTCAGTGGGTTGTTCGGAACCCCTGACCGAACGCGCTAAACCTGGGCTGTCCCCTTGTTCGGAAACCCCCACCGAACAAACGCGCGCACCTTGTTATTTGTTCGGAACTCCAATCCGAACGTGCTCCTGGGCTGTTTGGGCCAGTTCTTGTTTTGGGCTGGATTTTGGGCCCTCTGGATTTTGTACCAGATTTTTGTCTTTGGGCCATTGGTTTTCAAACCTATACGAGTCCAGCAGACTCGAGACATTTTATTTAGTCCATTTTCGGGCATATACTCGTATATGTTGGACTATGCAATTTCGATTGAACCGGAAGTTCATCACATATATTGAACCCGAAGTTTCAAGCTTAATTAAACTTAGAAACCCGAAGTTTCTAACTTTGAATTTTATTTCAATTAAATGCAATGTGAACCCGAAGTTCACAATAGACCTCGAATCCGAAGTTTCGAGCATACCCAAAACTTTTGTTTGGACTGTGCGCTTTTTAACCACAGTATTATTTCAAGTGAAATTATAATCGAACCTGAAGATTTGAATGAAACCCGAAGTTTAAAAAATATAAGTTACTAATATTGTACTGGCACGCATAGTGAACCCGAAGTTCACAATAAATCTCAAACCTGAAGTTTCGAATGAAACCCGAAGTTTCAAAAGAAGTTACTAATATTGATCTAACATCTAACATCTAACTTCTAACTATTTACTTTCTGCAATTTAAATTTCGCCATTTACTTTCTGCAATTTAAATTCTGCAACTGTGGGATGTTGGACGGTTGTACCGCCTCCCCATATTTACTTTCTGCAATTTAAATTATGCAAATGTGGGATGTTGGACGGTTGTACCGCCTCTCCATATTTACTTTCGGCAATTTAAATTCTGCTATTTACTTTCAGCAATTTAAATTCTGTCATTTACTTTTAGCAATTTAAATTCTGCTATTTACTTTCAGCAATTTAAATTCTGCTATTTACTTTCTGTAATTTAAATTCTAATTGTGGGATGATGGTACGGTTTTACCGATTCCCATTTTATATTATATGCCAGTGCAATATCATGAGTAACGGAGTCTTGCAAATATTTGATATTTTATATCATGCAAGAGATCGGACCTGAAGTTCCTTGATCCTTATTATATGATTGGACCCGAAGTTCCTTAGTCATTATAATATGATCGGACATGAAGTTCCTTGATCAAATCCAAACTGAAAGACATTGGGATTAATTGAGAGCTAGATTTTGCTCTATCCGGGTTTAAGTTTCAGTCTTATCCGGATTTTGTTCTCGAATATCAATTAATTGAATCAGTTGGAACCAGCAGTTTCCTTAATCATGTACCAATTCTATTAATTCATGTTGAGGAATGTAAAGTTAATCATATGGATGATAGCGCGGCTGCGCATAATATTCTCCCTGAATGGAGATATATTATTAACTTCATACCTCCATGAAGTTCCACAAAGACATTATACTCATCACAATCCGGAAGAATATTGTTGGGTTATAAGGATATTCGATTGAACAGTTACCATGTTAAAAAGGGAAAAGTTTGTGGACGATTGCCAACCAATACGCGGACCATATAAAGATTTTATGGTTTTGGTTGATGTAGTGACTCGCTGATCACATGTCTATTGTCCACATCAAAAGCTGCATTTGCTAAACTTCTGGCACATATTGAGGGCTCACCACCCTAGTTATCCGTTGTAGTCTAGAAGACTGGATAATGCCGGAAAGTTTATATCGAAGGCTTTCGATATTATTACACGTCCCTTAGGATTGAGATTGAGATTGAACATTTAATTCCCTATGTTCATACTCAAAATGATCTCGTAGAAACACGGATTAGACCGGCTGGGCAGACCCGGGTCAGACTAGTTGATGATGTTCACAACGTTTCCCGTTTTCTGCGTGGGACTATGCAATTCTGCATGCAACTATATTGGTCCGCTTGAGACCCATCTCCACCCACTCATGTTGAGCGTTACAGTTGGTTACTGGGTACGGACATGATTCACCGTACTTACGCAATGTTGGGTGTGCAGTTTATGTGCCAGTTGCGCAGCCGCAACGTACCAATATGGGTCCTCAATTTTGGAATCTTTATCGGATATGATTTCCCTCCATTGACAGGCCTTCATTGCAAATAGTCACTTTGATGAGACAGTCTTCCCGCCGTTAGGGGGAGGAAAGAACGTCAACGTTCCTGAAGAACGGCGTGAATTGACAGGGATGCATCCACTATGTCTCATCTTGATCCCCGCATCACACAGTATAATAAGCAAATGCAACATCTTACCCACGCGAATTAACGTGGATGATGAATATTGCTTAGATATGGTTGATGCCCCTTATGATCAAATAAAAGTGACGAGATCATATATACCACATACAAAACAAATACTGTAATGAAGGTGTCCCTGTAGGACGCAAAATCATCCCCGAAAGATGCAACGTCTCTGTATGACGTTTCGTTCCTGACGAACGAGGTACATCGGCGGCTAGCCAATCCTCTGTCCTCGGCCAGAAGCGAGACAGACTCGGTTCGAAGGATTCACTCCCCAGAAGAGGAGAACTATGACACAATTGAATCCGGTCGCTATCTCAACCGATCCAACTCATGAATTGCGCAGGATTATGGAAGTGGCCTGGGAGACGTCCCAGGGTGATACCCCAAATCCAAATTCCCGAGGATCAAGAGATCTCGGTCCGGATGAGTTTATGGAATCGAGATGAGATAATCATCGATGATATCTTTGCTTATGCAGTGGCCACTGAATCACAAAGTGCGACGATATCGAACCGCGTTCCGTTGATTAAGTACAACGTTGAACTAATTGGTGAAAATGGAAAGAAACAATGCAGGTCGATTTAGATTCCTTAGCGAAAAGTGTTTGGACCCGAAGTTCCCACACTACCCAATGTGAACCCTGTAGGTTACATGTGGGATTTCGTAAGGAAGCATAATGATGAGAATGAAATAGTGTAAAGACACGCCTTCTGGCAAAAGGCTTCTCTCATTAGCCCTGACATTGATTACGATGAAATGTATTCTCTCGTAATGAACGTTGTTACGTTCCACTACCTTCTCAGTTTGGTAGTTTCCGAAAAACTGAATATGCAACTTATGGATATGATTGCAAGATATCTCTATGGGGATCTAAATACAGAGATATGATTGAAATATGCAATTCAGGCAAATTTGAATTTCTTGTAGTATATTCGGACCAGTCTGTCAAACCCCGCCCAATGTGAACCATGACGGTTACAAGTGGGTCTTTTTACAAGAAAATGAGAAAAACAAGATTACAAGGCATACGGCAAAGCTTGTAATATAAAGTTTTTCACAAAGTCCTGGAATTGATATTATCGCAGAATGGATGCAATCAAGAATCCTTAAGCGGTAGAACAGAGGATCTGGACTCCAGCCAGTCAAGTTTGTCCTTCATCTCTGTTGAGTACCGATTGCATATGGCATGCAAGCGTCGGTTCTCTTCTCTCAATGATTGGTTATCCTTCTTGAGCACGTCTAGCTCATAGTTTCGGGCCGCCAGTCGTTTGGCCAGATTTGACACTTGTGTTGCACTCTGGACACATGAAGCCATAGCACGTGTCATGGCTTCTTTATCAGAACGCCCCGCTAACAACATCTCATCCTCCGGAGTCGAGATGTTGCAGGCCACTATTGATGCAGTACCATCATTGCGCATTACTGAGTCCTTAACAGTAAGCGGGCCTGTGCTAGAATTAAAAGTGGGATGCCAAATCTTAACACTTGGCGTTGAAACTCCAGGGGGAGCAAGAGTCAAATCAGGAGAAACATTGGAGGATGAAGCCATTACTGGAAATAAAGAAAGGTATGAAATGCTAGGAAAATTGGAGGGCTAAAGCTGAGATAGTTTGCAAGCGAAAGTCTTTGAAGATGCGACTTCCAAAGATGAATTGCACGGAGGATATCTAGAGAAAAATGGGTCTCCTTCTTTCGAGACCTGACAGGCAAATCTACTTTATTGCAAATCAGATCCCATTAACTTCGGATCAGATTCCAGATGATTGGCCGCACGTGTTCCAAGGGTGACTAATTTCAACAGACGTTGAATCACTCACGAGATATTTTCAAAGCGTTCTCGGATCCCAAGGAGTGCGCCTTACCTGTCTTGAGATAACTAGAAAACGCATCTCAGCCATTTATTCTCCTGCTGCTGTATATATCCTCAGCATTCTGCACTTGGTAGAAGAAGTCTCTCAGCATTCCCAATTTCCTTTAGATGATCACTCATCCAGCCTTTCATGCACAATTTGCCTTTTCATATGCTTAAAGGAGCAAGTGTACCTCATATCATACACCGGTGATTGGTGGTATTGTTTATTCCACAAAACCCCTCCAGTCGCCGTCTGACCTTGCAAGTCCTTCTAATGCAGAGGAAGCTGAAGTTCCTCCTTCTCTGCAGTTCCTATCAAACTACGATGTCTTTGGAGGAAGATGGTCTGAACAGCCAACTTCAGACATTCCTTCCAGGAGCAAAGGTATCTCATATCATGGAGGTTGGGAGCAAGGGCATCTCATGGCATGCTCCCAATCTCAGCAGTATCTCCTGGCTTGCACTTGATCCTATTGATTCCGTCAGGCTTCTTTTTGCCCTTTGAAACAGAAGGGAGATTCAAGGATCCAGCCAGATTCAACCTCAACATTCCCGGATCACTTGCAGAGCTATGACGATGTTCATCAGGGGGAGCAATCAAGTATTTGAGTGTGCCGTTACAGCCTTGAAAGAAATCAATGAGTACAATCCAAGACGGTGCATTCAGAAGCATTCATGTGGATTCGTGTGCATCCAAGGGGGAGTGTTGTAGAAGCTTCTTGGATGGATGCTTCACTCATCCATGAAGTCACCTTCATCATGCTTCACTCATCCATGAAGTCACCTTCATCAACCCTTTGCCTATATAAAGAGGAGTCCTCTCCTTCATTCAATACACCAGAACACAACCGAATAGAAGTGTGTTCAGACCAGGGGGAGAGAAATAGTGAGGATACTCTGTATTGCATATATTTCCAGTATTTCCATATAATGAGAGAAACTAGTACTACCGCCCCGAGGACTAGGCACACTTGCCGAACCTCGTTAAATTCTGTGTCTCATTTACTTTCCGCCATTTACACTTTCATACCCATTCTGCAACATAACTAAAATAGATTTTGATTCATTTTAGGGTTAAAATAGCCAAAATTTTGGCTAGACTGTTGGAGATGCTCAGGACTTAATTCTGTGTATGACATAGTGTTTAGTTACTTTATTTGTTCTATTAGGAGTTGGTTCAATACAAGTAATATAAAATAAAGTTATTTTTCCTTTGTCCTAGTCAAGGAACAAAATTTCCATCTAAATTTCCATAATTTTAGAGATCCGAAACTATCGAAATTTACCGAAATTTACCGAAATATACCAAAATTTCCATCGCAATTTCCATCGAAACCGAAATTTTATTCCTTGGTCCTAGTATGTTTAGGAGTTCTGTTATTACAAGGGATTTAACCTACTATCCTATCGCTATAAATAGCGTGATGGGAAATTATTTGTGTAACACACATTATTAAAAAGATATCAGAGTGATAAGAGTTTATTGATTTACCCTATTATTCGTTTCAACTTACAGTGAAATGTCGACTTTAGATATTGAAGCTCGAGATGTTATCAAGATTATGCTTCAGTTTTGTAGAGATAATTTGTTGCACTAGACGTTCCAGAGCCGAGTGTTGAACACGGTTGATAGCGAGGAGGTATTTGGTTTTTTTTGTCAAAGTGGAGGTATTTGTTGGTGATATAAATAACTGAAAGATACTTAAGACTTGACCATCTTTTGGTCAGGACTACTTAATTTGATCCAAATCAGGCTTATCAAGGGTCAACAAAAGAGAAGCGGCGTTCACAGATTGCTCAAGCACTTGCTGCAGAAGTTACTGTGATGCCACCATCAAGATTAATGGCTTTGATTGGCCAGGCCCTAAAGTGGCAAGAGCACCAAGGATTGCTTCCTCCTAGAACGCAGTCGTTTGACTTGTTTCGGGGCGCGTCTGTTACGAAACAGGTTGTACATGATGATAATCTGTATCCAACAACTCTTTTACATACAATCAAGTTTGGGACAAGTAGTCATCCAGAATGTGCTCGGTTCTCACCAGATGGCCAGTTTCTCATCTCTCGTTCTTTTGATGGGTTTATTGAGGTATGGGATCACATTAGTGGGAAGCTCAAGAGAGACCTTCAATATCAGGCGAATGAAACTTTCATGATGCATGATGAACCTGTCCTCTTTGTTGATTTCAGCAAAGATTCAAAGATGCTTGCATCTGGTTCACAAGATGGAAACATTAAACCAGTAGTACTGGTTTGTGCTTAAACGATTTGAACATGCACATTCAGAGGGCATCACCAGTATTTCCTTCCCTCGGGATCGAACCCAGTTGCTTAGTACATCATTCGACTGAACTGCAAGAATCCATGGCCTAAATCTGGGAAATTATTGAAAGAATTTCGTGGCAATTCATCATGTGCACGCCGGTGTAGTTACTGCATCAGTGATTGCACAGTGAAGGTCTGGGATGCGAAGACTACTCAATGTCTGAAGACAATTAAACCACTACCTCCTCTAAGGGGAGGTAATGCTGCAGTGGTTTCTGTTCATCTTTACCCAAAAAATACAGATCACATCATTGTATGCCATAAGTCATCTTTGATATATGTCTCATGACACTTCAAGGACAGGTCGTGAAGAGCTTTTCTTCTGGTAAAAAACAACGTGGAGATTTTTTGACAGCTTGTGTGTCACCAAGAGGGGAATGGATTTATTACCTTGGTGAAGACAGGAATATGTACTGTTTCAGTCACCAATCTGGTAAACTAGAGCATCTAATGAAGGTCCATGAAAAGAGGTAATTGGTATCGCTCATCACCTACACATGAATCTTGCCACATTTAGAGAAGACTGCACAATGAAGTTAAGGAAGTCCTAAATCACAGTTGCGCTCGCTGTATGCAAAGCTTGTTTTTTGGTGAATTTGGAACTCAACTAGTCTGGAGATTGTATTTATAACATTTGCACACTCAAAAGCTTTTTACTAAGCAGATTGTTATTTTGGAACCAAGGAAAAGATTACCAACATTGATCTTGCATTACAACAGATATAGACAGGCTACATAGGCAAAATGCCTCAAAAGGTATGTTTCTAATGACAAGAACTTCTGTGTCGAGCATTCGAACATCTTAACAGCTGACTGAACTAAATAAGCTTCGATAAGATCTATTGTGACAACGACCGAAATGGGGATTAAATTTAAAAGACTGGGGTATAGCGCAATGGACCTTCATTAGCATCAGGCACCTTGACTTGTTCTAGTATTGGAGAAACTTTCAGACCAATGATTCTCACCTCTGGATTCGAGTGGCCATCCAGAAAAATATTCGTAATCTGCAAGCAGCACCATTTGACAATTTAAAAGATATTCTTCTAGTAAATTAATTTGGAAATAATTTCCTTATTCCCTCTAACCACGCTGCAAATTTAAAGACACAATAAAACTTTAATACTTTTATGTACCTGAGTGCATCCAAAAAGTTTTAGTATCTTCAGTGACAGGCAGCTGTCCACAATTAAACCCAGGGCCTCATCCGTCAAATCCCGGCACCAGGACAGATCCAGAGTATGCAAGTTCCTTGATCGTTTGGCAAGTGATATGGCTGTGTGGTGACCAACCTGAAAAAACCCAGTGCACATTCTTAATGTAGGAACAACTAGTTAAGTTACGTAAACCAGGGTTCCACATACCCATTTAACCTCAGGGCTACAACTCAACCAAATGCCACGCACACTATCACAGTTCATCCCCACAGTTTTGGTTCATGAAAGACAGCATATGTGCATGCGTTTGTGGTTGGATGCGACAATGTTTCTGTTTTTAGAAAAGATGTCTTTGTGTGAGAGCAAAGATTTACCTTCTTGACATTGTTAAGAGAAAGTTCCTTTAAGCACTCTCCAGAAGTTTCCAGAAACGCAGCAATAGCTTCATCACTGTCATAAAGGAGAAAGATTATTCTATAAGTTAGTACACTCAGAGAGAATGCCATAGTCTAAAATAACATTAACAATACAAGAATACAGAAATAGCATGTTCTATTAACAACTCAATGGCAGTTAACAATCGAATCATTACACTTATCAAAGGTTAATGCAAATAAGAAACTACTCCATTGAGTCCCATACTAAACTCTTACTATTCACATGGACCCCGTCCATAGACTCCATACTTTGCAGTAAACCACATCGTAATATATCAACAACGCATCAACTATGTTTTGAAGGAAATTTAACAATAAATTAACCTATTTATTTAGGTAAGCACCTGAATGCATTTCGACAAAACTTTAATGTCTGCATTGTGCGGCAACCATTTGCAAGATACACTAAAGTAGAATCTGTCAACTTGTACAAGTTTACGAGGTCAAGTGCACATAACCCCGAACAAGTTTCAGCAATGGCTTTCACAGAAGAATCTGTTAGCTTTCTGCACCAAATTAACAACCATCAAAAGTACAAACACAACAGTCAATCAATGGAATTAATGAAATAAGACAAACACGTAGATTTCCAAAGTGCATATATCAATGTGTTTAAGAAAACTTACCCACAGTCAGTCAGGACAAGCTCCTTCAGCTGGTGACCACAAGCAGTACTAAATTCTCTAATAAAATCATCGCAAACATTTTCAACGCCTGCTAGTGACAAAACCTCCAATTGTTCAAGCCTCTTCAATGATGGCAGAATAAGCATAGCATCTACCCCTTGGCAATCATTTAGATATAGTTCCTTCAGAACTGATCCTAGGGAGTTAGCTAACGTATCCATACTTGAGGAAGAGAGAAGGGCGCACTGGCTGAGATTCAGAGATCTTAGTTCAGGGGCAGAAGAAAGAATTGCACTTAGACCAACATCTGAAAGACGGCATGCACCACGTAGTGACAATTTGATTAGTGCAGGCAAGGACTTAGATGACCTTGCCAAGGTAGACTGCACTATATAATCTGGCATACAGCGCCCACACTGGTCAAGTTGTAACACCTGATCTCACCATAGAACAAAAGACCACATTATCCAAAATGTTTAAGTTACCAGACAAGAAGCTGAAAGTCTACACTCACTGAACAAAGTAACTCCAGAAAACAACAGAAATGGCTTCCAACAAGGAACTAATCCTTGTTTAAAACATACAGTGCTAAGCTATGTTTTCAAAGCCATAAGAGCACGGTATTCTCATCAACTTCCTAGAGCCACCACAGCATTCATGGAAAGCAATTAGCAAGCTTGGCTATTGAATCAGGAACTATAATCCAATGCAAAACTGAAACTCAACGAAAATAAGAGAACATACTGTTAAATTGTTGGGGTCACACAGCTTAAACGACTCTGTAAACTGCTCCTCTGTCATCCAAGAACAATCCCTTAGACGAACCTCTGTTGGCGATCCTTGCATAAGAAGTTCGAACATATGACTGTTCATTTTTCGGGAATCACACAGCATCTGGCATAGCCGGTGCCTCAAACCATCTGCCACATGCTCAAGTGAAGCAATTGCATCGGAATTCTTAGCAAGAACTGACAAACACAGATCTTGAAGTGAGGGGATCAAATGCTTTGAGAAGGGACGATCTTCATTCCTAGGAACCCATGTCACCAATGGTGGTTTGGTATTGTCTTTAAAGGGCACTTGCCGACTTTTTGCTTCTCGATCTTTAATAATTTTCATGGCCGTAGAAAAGGGACCAGGCCAATCTTCGATATCCTCCGCCAATTCAGCATGAGGAGCCACATTAGCCACACTGTTCCCCTCTTCCTCTTCCGGATTGAAACGAGCAAATCGAGAAGCATTTCGCCTGGCTATTTCGCGAAACCGATCCATGTATATGTTCCCATCTGCTGCATTCTCTCTTGCAATACTGTTATTTACCTGCCTCTCATTCTGCAATGCTACATTCTCTCCTGCATTACTCTTATCTACCTGCCTCTCATTCTGCAATGCTACGTCCTCTTCTATACGAACAGAACTCGGAACCGCATTATCCACTGAACTCAAAACTTCTGATTCCACACCAAATTCTACCTTACCATTGCCTAATACTAACACCGGTTGTTCAACAAATACCCCCTTCCCTTTTTCGCTGCTGCTGTATCTCCTCCTGCCCTTACCTGTACCATTCTCACTCGAAATCGCATCATCCTTGATATCTTCAGCTGCACCTTCAACGGTATAATCACCCAACTTCCTCTTCCCACTTGGACTACTACTCTTATTCACATTCTCCTCAGCCCTCACTTCCATTTCCGATTTCGATCCCACCACAATCAAATCATCATTAGACGTATCCAATTCGTCTTCCGAATCCAACACCACCATATCACTACTACTGAACACAAAAGTTCTCTCTCCCAACTTTTTCTTCCCTTTGCTCTTAACACTAGCATTCTCATCCGCATCCAAATCAATCACCAACACTTCCCCATTACTCCCACCACCATCAACTCCTGGCTTTGCAACCTTCTTCCCCGACCTCAAGCTCAGAAACCCTTTACTGCTTCCTCCATCTTCCCCTTCGAATTCTGAAGCCGGAAAATTGATATCGATCTCCAGCTTCCTCTTGTTCTTCCCCTTCCAACTTCCCAAATCACAATTCAGCCCCAATTCACCCAAACCTTCATCCACATTTACCGTAACCCTCTTCCCAAACAGATCAAAACCCACTTCGCCATTCGAAACCCTGTCCTCAATTTCACCCCCAATTCCTCCATCCACCACCACCACCACCTCCTCCGACATCGCGCACCTGTCGCTGTCGATCGAATTCGCCTGCCCGCTCTTCTCCGCGGAGATGATCTGATCGGAAACCTCAGCCGAGCTCGGAGACTTGGAAGCAAGACGGAGACTCCGCCGCCGCACCACTCCCGAATCGGAGCCCTGTTTCGGATTGGGATCAAAATTAGGGTTAGGGTTTTGGGGTTGGGGTTGGGATGAAGACTGGGAAGTGTTGGGGGACTTGTCGTCGTGGGTCTGGGCCGGCGCGGACGATGATGAGTTGGATTCGAGCTTCGACTTGGGATTAGGCGGCGTCGTTTTGGGGGCGACAATTTCGCGGGACCTGAGAACCGTCATTGTCCAATGAGCGGTTAGAAATGGCGCCAAAATGACGGTTACGGTTTATAGGCCGTCGTCGTGGGCCGAGAAATCGAAGAAACCGAAAAGGGAAGAAGACGAGAGTGAAGTTAGTGAGACCACCGGGTAATGTAGAGAGAGCTTTTTTTGTTGGATAAGTAAATGTAGAGTAGAGAGAAAGCTTTCTCGTTCTCTCCACTGTACGGCGTAACTCGGTCGCTTGGAATTTCCCGCCAGAGTGTATAATAAAATCTCATTTTGATCGTGATGTATTATTTTTTCATGAGGGAGAAATTCATAACAAGGTCTTTATGACAATTTGAGTTTACAATGTTCAATAAAATCTCATTTTGATCGTGAGTAATTCATGTAAAGTTGAAGTTTTTAAACTTTCTAACTAATCCCAACAAAACGGGTTTAATAATATGTATGAGGTAGATGCTTCGCAGATCAACTCATTCCTTTAATTATGGGCAAATTACAATTCAGTACCATGTGATTTGGGTCAAGTTTCAAAATGATATCTAGACTTTTTTTTCTTGCAATTTAGTTCTATGTGGTTGTAATAACTTTCATTCTTACTTTTCAGTCAGCAATTCTCTCATTGCCTCCATTAAGTGTTGATGTGGAGCACTAGGTGGAAAAAAAAAATTAATAAGAGAAAATTCACACATGTTGAGACTTGTCGCCAATTTCCTCTTCCTTTACTGCTTCCCCGAAAACCCAAAAGCACCACAACACATCGCCGGCGAAGCTGTGATTTCTCCGACAACCTCTAGGTGATTTTATCACATGACCAAGCATATAAATTTAGCACAAACTTATGGATTTGCAGGAGCCTACGGGGATTCCATTGGGTAATGCTCAGGGAAATCGACCTGAAGCTGAAAAGTCTCATTACTATACAGAGTTCCAGGGGCTCTTGACTTCAATCGCCCACCTTTTTCATGATAAATCCCAAAACAAACAGTTACTAATTGAAGCACAAAAGCATAGACATTAAACCATCAAGGGTTGAACTTTGCCTAATCAACACACTTTAAAACCCAAATTCAAACTGAAAAGCGAAAACAAATAGTGTAAGATTCATCTGAATTCTCAGGAAACAAACAAAAAGTTTGAGAAAAAGGGAAGACCTTTGTGTTAGCTAGTGTAGCGTGTGGTGAGCTATACAAGTGTATTTATGACAATTGTATTGGTGAGCTGTGAGTTAGTTATAGGGAGTCAACACTATAAAAGCAGCTAATCATGTTGTAATAATTGATTGAGTTGTTAAGCAATAATAGTTGATTCCCGAAAGCTCTCTTCTCTCTCTCTTCTGTTATCTCTCTCTTTTCTGAAGCTTTCCTGGTGTGTAACAATGGCGGTTCTGTTGTGTGCTGGTAATGGTACCATGGTTTTGATCATGGTATCAGAGCTGTGATCCGCCGCTCTGTGTCGTTGGTCTCTGATCTTCGTTGGACTCCGGTCGTTGAAGTTTCCGATCGTCCTCTCCGACGATGTTTTGGTGTTCTTGAGCTGTGTATCTTCACCTCTCGGCTTGTCTTCTCCAACGAGGTCTCCGATTGTCTTCTCCGACGCCGTTCTGGTGTTCTTGAGCTAAGTATCTTATTCTTTGCTCAAATTCTCCGTTCTGCTTCTCGTTCTTGTTGTTGTTTGGTTGTTTTCTCTCGAATTTTCCTTCGATTCTGTGTTCGAGTGCTTGCTTAGTGTAGCAACGTGTGCGATTTCTCTGTGATTGTTGAGATTTCTTAGTGGAGAAGTTTTCCCCAATTTTTCACAATTTAGCCCTAATTCGTGAACTATGACGACTGAATGGTTAAAGCCGATGGAATTCTTGAAACACGTTTCTGAATTCATGAATGAGAAGCTTGATGATAGCAATTATCTCTCTTGGAGCATCAAGATTCAGAGATTGTTTCGAACGGAGCACAGCACCAAAAGCTTACTCCATCTGGGTTGATAATGATACCACTATTCTGAATGGCATAATTGCAAGCTTGAGTGCATCAGCCTTTTCAGAGGTCATGAATTGTGAATCTGCTAGTGCTGCTTGGCTAGCTCTTCAGGCAAGGTACTCTGATATATCAGAGGCGAGTGTTATGCAGCTGCGCAATGAATTTCAGACAATTCAGAAGGGCTCCGATAGCATAGAGGTCTATGTGAGCCGTGTCAAAGTTGCTCGTCAGAAGTTGGCATTGGTGGGAGTTACAGTGATTGATAAAGAAGCTATGCATGTTACCTTGAATGGCCTACCTACAAAATATCAGCCTTTTAAGTCACATATTCGTGCTAGACCTGTTGTTGTGACCCTGCAAGAATTACGCAGCTTACTTCTTGCAGAGGAGTCTGATTTGCTGCAGCTTCCTACACATTACTCTACTCCATTGCTCACAACAACGGTGGCTCAGGCGAATCTAGCTAATACATCGAACCAGCGCCTGCAATAGCAATTTAGTGATGAGTTTGATAATAGTCCACAGAGATCTGATGCAGGCCAAGGAAGAGGTCGAGGTAGGCAGTCTAGAGGAGGTCGTGGAGGCGGATATGGTAATAACCAGACCCATAATCACAATGTGCAGTTTCAGAATGCACCTGGTTTGCCAAGCTAAAGATTGTCCTACAAAGCAGTATGGTATGCCTAGAGGTGGCTCTTTTGGAGGAAGGTCCAGTGGACCAAATGGGAATAATGGGTACACTGGTGGTCAATTCTCTGGAAATGGGTACAACGGGGGTTACAGTGGTAGTAATCAAGGTTATAGTGGCAGTAATCAGTTTGGTGGGCACTTTTCTGGGAATGAAAATGGAAACAATGGAGGGTACAGTGGTAGTAATCAGTTTGGTGGGCACTTTTCTGGAAATCAACATTCTAATCAGTTCTCTAGTACTCTTGGAGTTGGTACAAGTTCTGGCATTATCCCTGCTCCCAATTCAGTACCTTCAGGCCCCCAACAACCTAGTACTCCTACTAATGTGTGTCAGATTTGTAATCAAATGTAACATAGTGCAGCAAATTGTCCTCAGAGGCACAACTTCGCTAGTCAAGGCAAAGCACTAGCACAAGCATTTACTGCCATGAGCTCCATGCCCTATGAAGATTCTAATGTGAGGCTAGCTGATAGTGGAGCTACCCATCACATGACATCAGATGTGAGCAATCTTCAAGGCATGAAACCAGTTTTGGCTAATGAAACAGTCACTGTGGGAAATGGTGAGAATCTCGAAATATCTGGTTATCCCTAGTAACCAAGTATTTAGTCTCACTCATGTCCTACATGTGCCACACATCAAGCATAACCTGCTATCTATTAGTAGGTTCTGCTTAGAGAACACTTGTCAGTTACTTCTTGATGCATTTTATATTAATATCCAGGACAAGCAAGGCAATGTTCTGTATCGAGGGCTGACAATTGATGGTCTGTATCCCATCCCAACCTCATTCAAACCAGTATCTGATGCGGTTAGAAAGATAGCACTCTTGGGAAGGAAGGTTGATTCTCAACTTTGGCATTTGCGGTTGGGACATCCAACCAACAACATAGTGTCTGCCATGCTGAAATCGTTGGATTTAGATTGTACACCAGATGCTGATACAAGTGTATGTCAGCCTAGTTTGAAAGGAAAGATGTGTAGGTTATCATTTGCTGATTATGCTCAGAGAGCTGTAATGCCCTTTTATAAAGTCCATTCAGATGTTTGGGGTCCTAGTCTAGTTACTTCTGTTGCTGGTTACAGCTACTATGTTGTATTCATTGATGATTGTACCAGATTTAGTTGGATTTATCCACTCATGAATAAAACAGAAGTGTTTGCCCAGTTTGTGAAGTTTCATGGTTATGTAGCCAATTTTTACTCTAAGTCCATCAAAGTATTTCAGAGTGATGGTGGGGGAGAGTTTGTAAATGGTAAGATGCAGGAGTTCCTTGATTATCAAGGGATTTTACACCAGAAGTCTTGCCCCTATACTCCTCGATAGAATGGCTTAGTAGAAAGGAAACACAGACATATTGTTGAAACAGCCATAGCATTGATGCAAACAGACATATTGTTGAAATAGCCATAGCATTGATGCAAACTGCTTCCATGCCACTCAAGTTTTGGTTCCATGGGTTCTCTACAGAAAATTTCCTCATCAACAGAATGCCTACATCAGTACTCGGTATGAAATCCCCCTATGAATTACTTAATGGTGGTACCCTGATCTTCTCCAGTTGAAAATCCTTGGGTGTGCATGATATCCCTATTTGAGAGATTATGCTCAGAATAAGCTTCATAATAGAAATGTGCAGTGTGTTTTCATTGGATTTACGCATGAGTACAAAGGGTACCTTTGTTATGAAGTGACATCAGGCAAGACTTACATCTCCAGACATGTGATTTTTGATGAAAATGTATTACCTTATGCTCAAATTAAGGATAAGCAGGACCATGTGCTTACTGCTAGCTTGCCCACTGGAACAAGTACCTTTGTGTCTTTCCAGACCACTGATGTTACTTCCACAGTGGATACTGGACACACTGGAACCCCAATGGCGAATGTCTTGGGTCATAATGCTATTGAGGAAGCTGCAGAAGACACCAGTACTGTACCAGTAGCTAGTACAGTGATATCTGCACATCTGCAAGATGTGCAATCTCCTGCAGCTGCATCCGAAGGACAATCCTTGGTCCCAGCTACTAATGTACATCCTATGAGGACCAGAGCCAAAAGTGGGATTGTGAAGAAGAAAGCCCTTATTGTGAAGAAGAGTACTCTTGAAGCTCATGTTCCCTGCATTGATGTAGCTCTCTGTGAACCAAAGACTTACAAACAAGCCCTACAGGTTCCTGAGCGGCACCTGACAATGAATGAAGAATATGAGACCCTTATGAAACAAAATACTTGGAGTTTGGTTCCCAAGCCACCCAACAGGAGCCTAGTGGGTTGCAAGTGGGTTTTCAAATTGAAGACGAATTCTTATGGCTCAATGGCTAGACACAAGGCCCGGTTAGTGGCCAAGGGGTACTTGCAGAAGAAGGAGTGGATTTTGAGGAGACTTTCAGTCTAGTAGTCAAACACACCACTGTGAGGTTGGTACTCGCCCTTGCAGCACATTTTGGATGGCGCTTACATCAACTGGACTTGAAGAATGCTTTCTTACATGGCTATTTGAACGAAGAAGTGTACATGGAACAGCCTCCAGGATTTGTGGATGCACAGAACAGCCATTTAGTCTGCAAGCTGGATTGAAGCAGGCTCCCATGGCCTGGAATGAGAGATTCACAACCCACTTGCTTGGTTTGGGGTTCACTCAATCAATGTCTGATAGCTCCTTATTTGTGCTGCAGCATGGATCTGATCTGGTCTATCTGTTATTATACGTGGATGACATTATTGTTACTGGTAATAGCTCTATGGCCATTACTAGGTTAGTGTCCATGTTACAGCACGAGTTTGATATGAAAGATCAGGGGCATCTATCATATTTTTTTAGGCGTTGAGGTCCACTACACAGCCACTGGTTTATTCATTAACCAACACAGATATGTCACTAAGCTATTGCGGAAGGTGGGCATGCATGAGAGCAAACCATGTCCAAAGCCGATCGTTCTAGATCAGAAACTGCTGAAGTATGAAGGAGAATTCTTGGTAGACCCATCTCCCTATCGCAGTGTGGTCGGCGCGCTTCAGTACCTCACATTTACTCGCCCTGACATTGCGTTTGCTGTCAACTCAGTTTGCCAGTTCATGCATTCCCCTACTAGGGCACATTTGATGGCTGTCAAACGTATCTTGAGATATCTTCACGGTACTCTCCAGTTTGGTTTGGATTACTCCAAGGGGTTCTTGCATCTGCATGCCTTTACTGATGCAGATTGGGCTGGTGATCCAAACGACAGACGCAGTACTATTGGATTTGTGTTTTGGGAAGAAATCTGATTTCATGGGTTGCTAAGAAGCAAGCTACAGTGTCTCGTTCTTCCACGAGGCTGAGTATCACGCCTTAGCTCAGACCGCATGCGAACTACATTGGGTTCGTCAGCTACTCTGTGATATGCACTTATACTTAGTTAGACCACCAGTTATTCAACTTATCCGGTATAGCTCTGGCTCACAACCCAGTATTCCATGGTCGGACTAAGCATGTGGAGGTGGATGTTCATTTCATTCGGGAACGGGTTCAGAGGAAAGACTTGCTTGTCCAGCACGTCTCCAGTTCGGACCAGATTGTAGACATCTTCACCAAGGGTTTACACTCTCCTTAGTTTCTATACCTTTGAAACAATCTCATGCTTCAGTCAACTGACAGCATGAGATTGAGGGAAGGTGTTAGCTAGTGTAGTGTGTGGTGAGCCGTACAAGTGTATTTATGACATCTGTATTGGTGAGCTGTGAGTTAGTTATAGGGAGTCAACACTATAAAAGCAGCTAATCATGTTGTAATAATTGATTGAGTTGTTAAGCAATAATAGTTGATTCCCGAAAGCTCTCTTCTCTCTCTCTCTCTCTCTCTCTCTCTCTCTCTCTCTCTTCTGTTTTCTCTTTCTTTTCTGAAGCTTTCTTGGTGTGTAACAATGGCGGTTCTGTTGTGGGCAGGTAATGGTACCATGATTTCGATCACTTTGGAGATTATCGGTGACTTTGTGCTTGAACCTAGCTAGAGGATTGACTTGCCACTCCACGAGCTCCTTCTGGAGCCGACTGCAAGCAATCTTACTCAAAGCCTAAACTTACTCAAAGCCTAAAAAAACCCCCAAAACACAACAAAAGAAAAAAAATACTTAAAACCCACAACACCAAATCAAAAATTGAACAAAACCCAACAACCCAAATTGCACTAGCAAGCGATTGTGGTGATTGATTGTGCTGTTGGGAGTGAAATCGAAATTAAGGCACAAACCTCGCGGCCGGAGGCAGAGGATCTGGTCATGCTTGCTTTCTCGAGGAAATGGCGGAGAGAAAAAGCGAATGTGAAGGTCTTTCTCGAGTTTTGGGTCGGGTAGTCGAAAGGGCCAGGTCCATGACGAGCCGATCACAGCTTCGCCGGTGATGTGTTGTGGTGCTTTTGGTTTTTCGGGGAAGCAGTAAAGGAAGAGGAAACTGGGGACAAGTCTCGATGTGCGTGAATTTTCTCTTTTATTTTTTATTTTTATTTTTTTTCCACCTGGCGCTCCACATCAGCATTTAACGGAGGCAATGACAGAATTGCTAACGAAAGAGCAAGAATGAAAGCTATTGAAACCACATGGAACTAAATTGCAGAAAAGAAAGTCTAGTTTGAAACTTGACTCAAACCCCATGGTACTAAATTGTAATTTACCCTTTAATTATCTATAATTGTAAAATAACTATAGAGATAACCCATATATTTTTCTCCTTTTGTTTTCAATCCTGTAAATTGGATTGTTTACCAAAAAAGAACTTATAATTGAATTCCTATTACTTTCAGATCAAATCAAAGTATATACACATGAATAGATCATTTAACGTGACATCATGAATTATCAGTCCTTGCTTGTATATATTTGCTAAGTCAGGGCAACGTCGTAACTTGAAGCTAGGGGTGTAAATGAGTCGAGCTGAGCCGAGCACCAAGGTGCTCAAGCTCGGCTCGCACAAAATTTCTAAAGCTTAAGCTCGGCTCAAACTCGCATAAACTTCATGGATAAAACCTCAAACTCGGCTCTATAAAAAATTACGAGCTCAAGCTTAGCTCAGCTCGGCTCATTTACTCTGCGAGCTCAAACGAGCCGAGCTTTTGATCGAGCCCTTGGCTCAGCTCGTTGGGCTCATTGGTAAAAACAGTAATTAAAATAACAAAAAATTGGCAATTGAAAATAAGTACAAATTACAACGAAAATTAAACCTCACATAACAAATCTTAAGAATTTTTTTTATTTTTTTTTCAGGGCGGGAACCCAATTGGAGGCTAGGCCCTCACGCCTTTGTCCAAAATAAAGAAAACAAACATCATAGTTCCAACATAAATCTAAAATACAAAATACTAGATCAACATAAAGTAACTTGGAGCAGTTTGCAGGTTGTTTGATGAGATGGACTCTTATTTTAATTTAATAATTATAATATTGAAAGATTAATAGACTTACTAACAAACAATATTATTAATTTATATGTATTAAATTACGAGCCAAGCTGAGCTTTAATGAACGAGCCGAGCTTGAGCTGGATCATAAATATACGAGCTTCTCATGAGTTTTATGAGCCGAACATGCCAAAGCTCAAGCTTAGTTGGCTTTTTAAATGAGCCTAAAAATAAGCTCAAACTCAGCTCATTTTTGTAACGAGCTAGTTTGAGCGAGACGAAAACGAGCCGAACCCGAGCAGCTCGAGCCAATTTACAGCCCTATTTGAAGCATTCCAATTAACTGTGGATATGAATTGTAAATCATTGTTGGGTCATGTCACTGCCATGTCAGGTAAGAAGAACCCATTGAATGTTCTATTTCAGTCATTTCTTTTTAAAGCACTGTTTCTTTCGCCGCGTAGAAATTTCTGGATGTCCCTTTGTAAGTTCCAAACCATACTCCACTAATGGAAGCTTTCTATACAAGAGTTGTTGTCTTGTAAAAGTCAGAATTGGTTGGCTGCAATAGTGAAGTTGGAATCAAACATGCAATATTAAAGAGAGCTGCTATGTACACCCGGATTTCTTCTTTGGACACCTTCATTTCTCACGTACACCCACTTTAATTTTCAATGTTCTTAGGACACCCAATTTTGATAATAAACTTCCCTCTCTACCCTTAATTTATTTTATTAACTTTCACCTAACAAATCTATTATATATGGTGCATTCGATGCCTACGGCGAGATCTTTTATGGTTACGGGTATGTGCTTTAGGGGAACTGCTAGCGGGACCTGTTGAAATATTGGTGTAAATTAAATGTAATGTGTTGACTTTGCTGGCTTCAAGTTGAAGCAAAGTTGATGTGGTCTGCAAGGCCACGAGCTCTGCATTTTGGGGCTGTGTTTTTCAACCAAAGGAATAGGAAGCTTGAGGACTTTTGAAGTTGCAAGTAGGTGTCCTTGGACTTTGGGGGCTGCATGTTGGTGATCTTTAAAGCTAGTGGTTGGAAAGTGCTTTATGCACTTTTCTCATTGTCTTTAAAGAGAGAGTGCAGAGGAGTCAGAGACTTGGAGAAGAGCAAAGAAGCCAAATTAGTGTGGTTGTTTATATTGTCTTGTTATATCTCGATGGGTTGTTGTTGGAAACGGGGTGCATTGACATGTTTCCAGGTGAAGACAATGTTAGAGGAGAAATCCTGTTGGGTGGAGGTGAGGGTGCATCGAGACTCTCCTTTGAAGCTATGGTGATTTAGCTTGGGGCCGTTGCACATGGATTGGCATGTATACTGAATCGGGAAGGACCAATTGTGTTGATTCAGGTGGTGTGCAGCTGGTGTGTTATGAAGGCCAATGGTTTTAACTATCTTAAGTGGTAGTGGTATTACATAGAATTTCACCAAGGTGGAGATTGTTGAAATATTGGTGTAAATTAAATGTAATGTGTTGACTTTGCTGGCTTCAAGTTGAAGCAAAGTTGATGTGGTCTGCAAGGCCACGAGCTCTGCATTTTGGGGCTGTGTTTTTCAACCAAAGGAATAGGAAGCTTGAGGACTTTTGAAGTTGCAAGTAGGTGTCCTTGGACTTTGGGGGCTGCATGTTGGTGATCTTTAAAGCTAGTGGTTGGAAAGTGCTTTATGCACTTTTTTCATTGTCTTTAAAGAGAGAGTGCAGAGGAGTCAGAGACTTGGAGAAGAGCAAAGAAGCCAAATTGGCATTCACCATTTGGAGTTCAACAGAGTTGTGTGAGCTTGGGTGTATGTGGGGCTTAGTGTTCTCTTCCGGTAGTATAAGCAAGAGTGAAATTCTCTTGGGGTGAGAGTAGAGTTCTTGGGATTCTATGTGAGTTGTAGTACAAGGGTTTGGTTTTGGGTTATGTTGATTTAGCTCAAAGTGTATTTTGTACTTGGGATAATTCTCATAGATAAGAACTTGGTAGCTCTCCGAGGACTAGGCGGTTTTGCCGAACCTCGTTAATCTCTTGTGTCATTTATTCCTTGCTTTATTTTATTCTGCTCAATTGGGCTTGTATTGTGGTGTGGGTGAGTCTGAATCTTGGTACCACGGCTGGGCAGGGCGCAACAGAACCTGGAAGCAGAACCTCCTCCCTTGCTGTTGTGGCACCAAACAGGCAATCGAGAGGGCCTTCTATTTGATCAACACTAGAGTTCATCTACGATGGTGCATTCGATGCCTACGGCGAGATCTTTTATGGTTACGGGTATGTGCTTTAGGGGAACTGCTAGCGGGACCTGGAAGCAGAACCTCCTCCCTTGCTGTTGTGGCACCAAACAGGCAATCGAGAGGGCCTTCTATTTGATCAACACTAGAGTTCATCTACGATATATAAAGCTCCAGTCAGAAACAATAGAAGGAACCCCCAACCATATTCCAAAATTATGAGGAATTTCCTCATCATTATTCCTATACCTCCTAATTAGACAACCGGGAAGAGAGAAACAAGGCCGTTTATCATCCTCTGGGAGTTCCATGGATGATTTTGCAGGTATGCCTTTCTGCTAAAACTTTTGCTTCTGCTCATTCATACGAATGGCATAAATAGCTGCCAAAAGGATGCTTCCTTCTTCCCATAAAGTAAATCAAGTCATTGATTCAGCATGCTGAATGTATTATTCCATTCCCATTGACACCACTATCCTACTAATACTTTCCACAGCAAGACATTCCCAGAAGCTATTTACTTAATGGGATTTTATTTATTTCACTTTCTAGAAAGCTAAGGAAAGAGCATTTCACTTGACAGTTGACTGATATGAAATGCTTAGAAATATTCATCTTGGATGATGTTTCATGCTTGACAATGCATGCCAGAAAAACACAGCATTCACATTACATAACAAGAATTTCCCACTTAATCATTAGTAAGTACGGAAGTAATGCAGCCAAACACACGAATGTGCAAAAACTTCCCATAGGTCTTTTGAATTACCAAAGGTTTTGGGGACTAAAAACCCTCTTTCCAAACGTTGATTGGACCATTTGGATAAACAGGGGAAGCTGCAGCAGCGCAAAAAGAGTCACCGGGAAAGTCGCCAGCAAGGTGATTGGGATAGAAACCCATTGATATTTTTTACCAAGCACGATCCCAAGAGTTGCACCAAAAGCTACCATCGTGCTGCCTATTGCAAATAAGAGAGAAGCCAAGCCTATTATCAACCTCTTCGGTAATGACTCAAGGAAATCTTCTTCGGCGTAGCGTGCAGTTAGAATTGATAAGAACATCAGAAGCGATGTTAAAGATGAGAACAGAGCGATTGTATCTGAAACATCAAACACCATGAATACGGCTGAGTTGTTCTTCAAGGCATTTGGAGATCCATCACTGTCATTACCCCCAGGTAATCGAAAAGCAGCAGCAAACACAACCATTGCTATCAGAGTTGCAACCAGCATACAAGACTTTGAAGTATCCTTCAGCCATTTCTTTCCACTCTCAGTTAGCTTTTCATGTTCCGTGGTGAATAACTCCCTAGCAGTTTGATTTTCTGCATTCCGGGTGTCCTTATAGTAAGGGTGAATAAGTTTCTCCACCACCTAATATACAAAGTAAAAGAGTCCACATTGTCAAGTATCTCACATGCATGTCTGTATATATATATAGCAACTGAAATTCTACAGATATATACCTTGAACCACTGCAACTCTCTCTGCATTTGTAGAGCTGCACCAGATATAGCTGAACGTTGGTGAGCAGGAGCCAACTTTGCAGCCAAATGCAAAATGGTACCAGATTCAAGTAATGTAGAGGTCATTAACTTACTCCTTGAAGTCTTCTCACACAGCATACAGAACAGACTTTCATGCCGAAGTTCAATAGCCAAAGGAAGTAATAGATACTGGTTGTTGCTATGATGACGAACCCAGATAAGATCAGGAAAATCTTCAACGAGTGCCCTTATAATTTCAACTATCCCATTATAGGCCGCTATGTGCAGGATCTCTGAATTCAAAAGATAATTCAAACGCCACGAAACATGTTTATGCGAAAGTTGTTCGCAAATTTTTTTTACCAGTTCAACTGCACAATGGTGTCTAAATTTGACATCTTGGAGTCTGGTAAAACAAGTTGGCGCTGCAAGTTAAAAATATAAGTGAGCCTAAATCATCCAACATTATTGCATCTGGTAGCGCAAGGTTCCAATTCATACCTATTGCTTTAATAGCTCCATAGAGTATTCTTCTCAATCAATGATTAACTGCAACAGAGAATCAAACCACTCAAGAAATGTCATTTTTGGCAAGCATACCATTACTGATCTCGAATACAATAGCTGATCATCCTTAAGCAAAAAATGAATACAGAATTTGGAGAATCAAACCTCCATATTCTTCGGATGTTGCCATTTTTGGAAGATTTTGGGTGCTTTCATGGCGAGCCACATAGGCTCTGATCGAGTGTGGTGGTCTGTAGTTCATTTCAATTGGGAGAACTGAAACCAAAGTGGAAAATGATATTCCAATTCTTATAATTCAGCAGGAAAGCAAAACGGCATTAAAGAAGTTTAGGGGGGAAATACATTTCTGAAACTCAGGAAGGAGGCTTGCATGCGTAGATGAAGTTTTTCCAAAATCCAAGCGTACTTCCACTAAGGAAGCTTTCCTGATTCCTTGCCAAATCATATAAAGGAGTACGATCTTCTTGATCGGTTTCAATGGCCAATGTAGGATATTTATCAAGTACATATAGTGCAATATCTGGCGCAGAAATTGGAAAGCAAATCAGTGAGTATGATAGCAGTTCATCAAGAGAATTACATAAAAACATAATTCCGCATGGTTTTAGACTATTTACCATGAAAACCTGATGCAATAAGCACATTGACAAGGTTGGCAGCCCAAGGACCAGTGAAGGGATGATCAGGCTCGTCATTTGTAGTCACCAACAGAAAGTACCACACCAAATCCTTACTCTCGGATGCAAAAGTTGCGGCTAGGAGTAGCGGAGTTCTTCCTATGCTATCCACACATTGCGCCAGCTTCGGATTTTTCTTCAGCAATGCCTTGGCAGACCTCATGTTCCCACCTATAGCAGCATAGTGGAGGGGTGTGAAGCCCATATCATCCTGCATTACCAGCACCTCTGCAGGCACAATATCTACAAGTTTCTCCACAATCTCCGAGTGCCCTTCGCTAGCAGCAACGTGTAGCGCAGTCATCGAGAAATTCGAGATCCTAGCGTCTTTGGCATTCAAATCATCGTCCAGTTATGCAACTTTCTTCCCCGACCTCAAGCTCAGAAACCCTTTACTGCTTCCTCCATCTTCCGCTTCGAATTCTGAAGCCGGAAAATAGATATCGATCTCCAGCTTCCTCTTGCTCTTCCCCTCCCAACTTCCCAAATCACAATTCAGCCCAAATTCACCCAAACACTCATCCACATTTACCGTAACCCTCTTCCCAAACAGATCAAAACCCACTTCGCCATTCGAAACCCTGTCCTCAATTTCACCCCCAATTCCTCCATCCACCACCACCACCACCTCCTCCTCCGCCATCGCGGACGATGATGAGTTGGATTGGAGCTTCGACTTGGGATTAGGCGGCGTCGTTTTGTGGGGGACAATTTCGCGGGACCTGAGAACCGTCATTGTCGAATTAGCGGTTATAAATGGCGCCAAAATGACGGTTACGGTTTATAGGCCGTCGTCGTGGGTCGAGAAATCGAAGAAACTGAAAAGGGAAGAAGACGAGAGTCAAGTTATATAGTGTAGAGAGAAAGCTTTCTCGTTCTCTCTACTGTACGGCGTAACTCGGTCGCTTGGAATTTCCCGCCAGAGTGTATAATAAAATCTCTTTTTTTTTTTGGTACAAATAAAATCTCATTTTGATCGTGATGTATTATCATCTTTGTAATTCATGTACAGTTAAATTTTTGAAACTTTCTACTAATCCCAAAAAAATGGGTTCACAATGTATGAGGTAGATCCTTAGCAGATCAACTCATTCGTTTAATCATCTACAACTTCTTGATTAATCGAAAGTACATATAAATTTTCCACTGGGCATATCGGCTAAACTAAATTAGATTATTTACTCAAAAAAAAAACTTATAATTTGATTCTTGTTACTTTCAGATCAATTCAAAGTGTACATAATACATGAATAGATCATTTAACGTGACATGATGAATTATTATTAGTCCTTGTATATGTGCTCAGTCAGGGCATCGCCGTGAAGCATTCCAATTAACTATGGATGTGAATTGTAAATCATTGGTTAATGTCATTTTCATGTCTGGTAAGAAGAACCCATTTGAATGTTGCATTTTATTCATTAAGCACTGTTTCTTTCGCCGCGTTGAAACTTATGGATGGCTGGAGGTTTCCTTTGTTCCAAACCATACTCCACTAATGGAAGCTTCCTAGACAGAGTTGTTTACAAGTCAGAATTGGTTGGCTGCAAAAGCTTATATCCAAGAAGGCGGACGTGGGTGATTCTCGTTTTTCCATAACATTGAAAAAATACGTCCGGGGCAATAATAAAGTTGGAGTCAAACATGCAATATTAAAAGGGAATCACTAAAAATATAATTGGAAAAAGACAGTAGTTTTCTTTAAGGTTAGAAAAATGTTCAGTTGATACAATAAAGACTATCTTCCATGAAAGATCATGAAATTGAAGTGCTTTGTTAATACTAATGTCCCTTTCAGTTGTTTACATATGTTAAAGATGATGCTAGTGGACAAAAGTAAGTAAACAACTTGTGTTCAAATAAAAACAACTTCTAAAAGGTCTAGTTTCTTCTCTTGTCATCCCATTTGGACCATTGGGGACTAGGTCTCTGGAGCTTACAGAATAAGTAAAAAAACACAAATGAAAACAATGAAAAGACAATGTGAATGGGATGAGACACTTTCTATATCTTACTTTCACAAATGGAAAAACACAATCATGTCTAGACAATTTTGGAAGATTTGCCATAATTAACCTAGCCATTGTATTACAAATAAAAAGATTTCCATGATATAATCAATATATGAGAAAAAGTGTGACTCTTGATTAAGCAAATATGGATAAATCGAACTTTTAACTATATGAGTTATCTTGAAACTAAGGCCAAAGTTTAAATTATTTTTCGAAAGTTACGATTATTCAATCTATCCATTTGAATCAAAATTCGTTCAAACGAAAAATGAAAGTGATTTGTAAATTTCATTGAAAAACAATGCTGCTCCTCACAACTCCAACCATACAAGACAACACGCAACTCCATCTTAGATAACCTCCAAAAGAAAGAGGAAAAGAAATTTTTGGAGAATCGCAGTACGGAGATCCAAATCGCATTTAGTGTCAACATCGTCATTGGCCATTTCCCAAATAAACAAACCCCAAAATTCCACCATCCTCCCATTTCCCACTTCAATTCAATCATTCATACCACACAAATTGAAATAATTACAGAGACAAGAAAAAGCCTGGACGCAGCTGCACAAGCTCTGAGTTTTCAACCTCCGCGTGCCGTCAATGGCGAACTCGACCCGACCCAATAATCAACCCGGCCCGTAAATCCCACTGGTCCCTTCAAAAACAAAGCTTGACGCAGTTTCACGACATGGGTCACCACGTCCACCTCCACAACACCAGCGATGGCGTCTCGCAGCGAGTCAACAGCCCGCGATTCTCGGGGCCGATGACTCGCCGAGCTCACTCGTTCAAGCGCAACCCCAACGCCGCCGCCAACGGCGGCAACAACCAAAACAATTACAACAGTAATGGGAATAATACTAGTACCAGTAACGTCGGGTTCGGAAGCGGCGAGTACGAAATCGACCTCCTTTTGAACTCGCCGAGATCTGAACTCGGCGGCAACTCGGCGGCGGGTGATGGGTTCGACTCGGTTTCGGAGAGGAAGCAGCAACAACAGCAGCAGCAGAGCGGCCATGTGGGCCAGAGAGCTGCGATGAGGGGGCTGAGGGAGAAGAAGAAGCTGGGCCATTGGATGTTCTTTGCGTTTTGTGGGGTGTGCTTGTTTCTTGGGCTTTTGAAGATTTGTGCGACTGGGTGGTTTGGATCGGCTATTGAAACTGCTACTTCCAATCAGGTTGGTTTTGATTAATTTAGATAACCTCGTACTTTGTTGGATTGTGTTATCTGTTTATGTGATTGCTGTTTCATTTTATGTTTAGTTGCCTTTTTTGTGTTAGTGTTCGTAAAGGTTTTGTCTCTAAAATGTAGGATGGTTCTGACTCGATTATGATTTCGAATCGGATGAAAGAAAGGTCTCTTGATTATCGGTATAGAGGTGGAGGAGGTGGTGTTGAACAAACCATAATGATGGCCCGTGGTGTGAACCGTGTGGTTGGTGAAGAGATCAGCGCCGAAGTAAGTCTTGACTCTTATGCTTCAACTTTGATCATGTTGGTTTTCTCTTGAGGGTAGGATAACACAAGGTGCTTAAGTTGTGGCTAAACTTGAGAATCAAGATAGAGGGAAAAGAACCTTTGAAATTGTTCATTTGTTGTTTCGTTTGTGAAATTGACTTCTGGTTCAGTACACAGGTATTTGGTCCCGACCGAACAGTGAGAATTTCAGCCAGTGCATTGAGTTGCCAAGAAATCACAAAAGTATGTAACACTTGTAAATAAGTGACTTTAGTGTTCTCTCTTTCTTTGTCTATGCGTGTAATTTGCGAACTTGAGGTTTTCATTCCCTCATCTCTTGAATCTTTTGGCAGAGCTCGATGCAAAGACCAACGGTTACATTCTTATAAATGCCAATGGCGGCTTGAATCAGATGAGATTTGGGGTCTGGCTATTGTCTATTTTGATTGTTTCTCCTGGTTAAAATTTTATAAATATCAACTATCATCTGATGTATGAACATTTTTAGAGTGCAGATTTGTGATATGGTTGCTGTTGCTAAGATCATGAAGGCAACGCTTGTCCTACCTTCACTTGATCACACCTCCTACTGGGCTGATGAAAGGTTTGTTCTTGTAGTTCTGAAACTGGATTTATGTGCTGAATGTCTCGTTCAGCTTTTCAAGTTTCCAATGCCATTCGCTGAACTAACTACTGCATATATACTTGCAGTGGTTTTAAAGACCTGTTTGATTGGCAACACTTTATTGAGACGCTGAAGGATGATATCCACATAGTTGAGACGTTACCCCCTGCCTTTGCTGGAATTGAGCCTTTTAACAAAACACTAATATCGTGGTCGAAGGTGAATATAAAATTTTGTCATGTGATAATACATATTCCTCTAATATTGATAGAGGAACATAAGATGAGCTTCATTGTTATGCTCTATATTTAGTCTGTACACACTAAGTCATTACATGCCTGTAAGTCACACATGAAGCATGGTGAGCAGAAGTGTTATGAAAAGATCTAAACTTTTGGTTATTAGATGCACCACAGCACAAGTGTATGCAGCATTTAATTGAGTGTCTAGACTCCATTGTAATCCCAATGTATCATATTTTACCATGAATTTAATTATGGTCAGCTGATTTGCATTCATTTGTCCAGGCTAGTTATTATAAATCAGAGGTTCTTCCGCAGTTGAAGCAGCACAAAGTAATGTATTTCACTCACACAGATTCTCGAATTGCCAACAATGGCCTCCCAAGTTCCATTCAAAGGCTGAGGTGCCGCGTGAACTACAAGGCATTGAAATATTCAGCTCCGATAGAAGAACTTGGGAAAACCTTAGTTTCTAGAATGCGGCAGAATGGAAGCCCCTATCTTGCTCTGCATTTGAGGCAAGTGGTGATAATTTTATGCTTTATATAGATTGAACCATTTGCTCTTTTAGAGATAAAATCTACAGTAAATCTTTATGTTTTCTTTTCATTGATGAGTTGACAATTTTTCAGAATTCTCTCCCTCTTATACAATTTGGAATCCGTATGTCTTATTATATAGGTATGAGAAGGATATGCTTGCATTCACGGGTTGTAGTCATAGTTTGACAGCAGGGGAGGATGATGAACTACGTACAATGCGCTACGAAGTCAGCCACTGGAAGGAGAAAGAGATTAATGGGACAGAGAGAAGGTTGCTTGGTGGCTGTCCATTGACCCCTAGGGAGACTTCACTTTTGCTCAGAGGGCTGGGTTTCCCATCCAGCACCAGGATTTACTTGGTAGCTGGTGAAGCATATGGGAACGGAAGTATGCGATATCTTGAGGATGACTTCCCCAACATCTTCTCCCATTCTACTCTCGCCTCAGAAGAAGAGCTGAGTCCATACAAGAATCATCAAAACATGTTGGCTGGTATAGACTATGTTGTTGCCTTACAGAGTGATGTTTTTCTTTATACATATGATGGAAACATGGCTAAAGCAGTGCAAGGTCATAGGCGCTTTGAGAACTTTAAGAAGACAATCAATCCAGACAAGTAATTTTCTAACCTATATTCTCACGACTTCTTTTATTACATAGCTATTCTGAGTTTTCTTTCATTACATATTTCAGACATTAATTGCCGTATCATGTTGATGCAGGATGAATTTTGTAAAACTCGTTGATGAATTTGATGAAGGAAAAATCTCTTGGAACAGATTTAGTTCCAAAGTACGAAAGCTTCACAGAAACAGAGTTGGAGCTCCATATTTGAGGGAGCCTGGAGAATTTCCAAAGTTGGAGGAAAGCTTTTATGCAAATCCATTTCCAGGTTGTATTTGTGAAACGAGATGGAAAAAGTAGAGGCTGTCTAACGCGTTTTGCATTATTCATGTTGTAAATTCAGCAGCGTGCACAGACATGAAGGTCTGTGATGCTAATTTTTCGGATGAACTAGCAGCGGAATGACAAGTCTTAATTTCCAAATTGAAAGATAACTTCTAGGTTGATTGACCAGTGTGATTGCTCTTTGGGGGTGAAGAAAATCCTTGGAGCAGTTTGAGGAACCAAGACAAAAAGTTTCGCCAAATTCATCAACACAGAAGTCAGGTGTACATTAATATCCAGAACTTCTACTGGAAAGTAAAGATTGATACAGTGAATAGAGAAACTCCTTGCCATTGTGCCACTCAACAGTTCAAAGAACACTGGTGTTTGTTTTACAATTGATTTTATTGTTTGTTTCTTTTGAAGAGGGTAGAGGGGTTGGAGTGATAGAAATACAAAGGGTCATACTGAATGGAAAATGTATTACTTCCACATTGGAATACCACAAGAATGTAATCAAAGATTAATTTTCTACAAGCTGAGTTTCCTTATCACACTAATATTAATTATCTATCTTTTCCTACCTGCAGCCAAACCTAGTACAACTACAACGGAGGACATCTTTAAAATGTCAAGCTATGTTAGTCGTTTTGCTATTTAATTGAACGAAATCACCAATTAGATCCAATCATCCAAAAAATACACTAAAACCCAGTTTGGAGTACTGTACCTTAGTAGCAATGTGCCGATGCTTTTACCCCTTTCTTGAATCGTATCCCCTTTGCATCTCACAGTGGTATGCTGCTTTTGCCCTCAACTGTTGTGTGTTTGTTTTGGACTTCTCTTCGGAGAAACTAGTTCGCTTTGCCAAACTATTGCTCTCGGGTTCTTTTCTTTTCTTTATTTTTCCATGTTCTCATACTTGGTGTTTCGGGTTTTTAGTTGTCCGTTATTTTTTTGGAGTACTGTACCTTAGTAGCAATGTGCCGATGCTTTTACCCCTTTCTTGAATCGTATCCCCTTTGCATCTCACAGTGGTATGCTGCTTTTGCCCTCAACTGTTGTGTGTTTGTTTTGGACTTCTCTTCGGAGAAACTAGTTCGCTTTGCCAAACTATTGCTCTCGGGTTCTTTTCTTTTCTTTATTTTTCCATGTTCTCATACTTGGTGTTTCGGGTTTTTAGTTGTCCGTTATTTTCTTCGATTTTTTATGGCTTTCTTGGTTTATGAACGTGGGCTTACTTAACCCTGTCTTTTTCTTGATGATCTGTTGTTATTCCTTTGGGGTTCTATATTGAGATAAGTTCCCTTTCCTTTCTCTCATCTCTCTCATCACTTATATGCAACTTTTCATTCTCTGATCGTCGTATTTCTTTTTGCTACATTTAATGATTTCTCAATTTTGCAAGTGTTGAAAGACAACGGATCTACGATATCGTCAACACATTGGAGAGCGTTGGGATCAGGTTTTGATCTTTTGCTTTCCAGGTATTTTGTTTTCTCCATTTCTCAATCAATTTCAGCACTTTGCATATCAATTCGTCATTTGTACAACATATTCATGAGCTGCAATTCGAAAAACAACTTTTAAGGTGATCAAATCTCACAAAATTTCTTGATTCATGGTCATACTTCTCTAAACATTATAATTATTCTAAATTTGGACAAGCTTGAAACAAATCTGAACAAAAGTATTATCTGGGCCTTTCACATTTATCCTTTCCCGTAGTTATTTGATCAATTGTAAGCAAATTAAAATTTGGGTCTTTATGGGCTTGCGATAGCTAAATATTTATATGAGACAAACAGTTGTTCCCTCATATTGCAAAACATATTGGCAACGCCATACAGATTAAGATCAAACTAGTGAGTCTATTGCTTGAATTCGATCTGCACACTAACAATGATGCTATTTTTTTTGTAGTCACATACTTAATGTTTTTACAGTCAAACTTCTAAGTAGATATAGTTGATATGTGGAATTGACATTATCAAATACAATTTGAGGTTGTACTACTAAAGGATCAAGATGAGGCGCGGACATTAATCGAGCGCCTATTCACCATCCTTTGAACAATGAGCAGTTTTAAACTGCCAACATTTAGCTGAACATAATATGGTACCACTGTTTAGATTTTCACATGTATATAAATGTTTAAATTATATTATCTTTGTTGTGTGATTTTACAATTTTTTTTATATATATTTGTGTTGTTTTCAAATCTGCAGCATCCCACGGGCACCTTTCCTAAAACTAGCACTAAGTTTACATTATTGATCCATCCACAATTGTATGTATATGAATAATGGTTTTATTTACTTTTTGCTTAATGTGGTTACACATACTTTGCTTGAAGCTGGTTTGTATTTAAGCTAAAATGTGGTCATAGCTAGATTGATTAATACAATAAAATGAAATCCAATATAGAATTTAAGGTAAAATTAGATTTGTGGGCTTTGCCTTTTCCTATGCTGAGTGACTTTGTCAAAGATGACATATCTGCTTAAAACCAACTTTATCACAAAATTGTGACAAAGATAAACCAATTTTATTATCAGGTTGTTACCAAATTAGATTTATAACAAAGTTGTGAAAAAAATTAAATTTTGTCACATGGTTGTAGCAAAACCAAAGTTTGTCACAAAGTTGTGACAAAACGAAATTTATCATAAAGTTATGACAAAACTAAATTTGGCAAGTTATAATGAAGCTAAATTTGTCACATAATTGTGACAAAGCTAAATTTGTCACCTAGTTATGGAAAAACAAATTTTATCTCAAGATTGTGACAAAATGAAATTTGTCACAAGGTTGTGACAAAATGAATTTTGTCACAAGGTTGTGACAAAAGGAATTTGTCACAAGGTTGTGACAAAAAAAATTTGGCACAAAGTTGTGACAAATTGAATTTTGCCACATTGTTACCAATAGATATTATGGCATAAAGTTGTGACAAAATTAAATTTTGTTATAAAATTGTAACAAAACTAAATTTGTGATAATTGTGACAAAGCAAATTTTGTCACAAAGTTGTGACAAAACCAAATTCGTTATAAGATTGTGACAAAACCAAATTTGTCACAAAGTTGTGGCAAACCAAATTTTATCATAAACTTATGACAAAAATAACTTTGTCACAAATTTGTGACAAAACTAATTTGTCACAAAGTTGTGATAAATCAAAGGTTATGACAAATCATATATATATTTTTTTTCACAAAATTATGGTAAAACCAAATTTATGGCAAAGTTGTGAAAATTTAAATTTTGTCATAAGGTTTTGACAAAACTAAATTATCAAAAGGGTATGATAAAACTAATTTTGTCATAAAATTGTAACAAAGCAAATATTGTCACAATGTTGTGACAAAATGAAATTTATCATAAATTTGTGACAAAATTTGATTTATAACAATCTTGTCACAAATTTGTTTTGTGACAACCTTGCGACAAAATTGGTAAATGGTTATGTACATCAAATGGTAAATTTGGCTTTCCTAGAACTATGAAATGAAATTGAAAAAATAAATACAAATGTGAAATGGTCAATCTATATATTAAACAAAATTCAACTTTAACAACTACCCACATTTCTACTCAAATAACCCACATAAATTTAATCATGAACAATTTTAACATGAACCTTAACGCAAACAACAAACAATCCAACAAAAAAGCCAAATATTTTTTTTGAAAAGTCCACAATCGATATCATATCACAACTAAAACAACGATAAAAAAAGCTAATACAAACACAATGCTCCACATATCACATAATCAAAAGAAGAATTTCATGTTACTAATCAGAGTAAGGAGTATGATCCAAGCAATAAATTGATAACACATACATCAAAATTAAATTACACATGCAATGTTTCACTATTCATTAGAATCCTTAATGAGTTAAAGAAGTGGAGCTACAAAAGGAAATTACATATATGAAGATAAAAAAAATGAAACATCAATCAAAATCAAATTACACACACATCTAAAGATGTAAACTCTGAAGTTTTGGGTCCTACTGTAAAACACGTTTTTCCTTAGTGTATTGAGTGATCCACGAAAAACCTAGGTGAAGACGGAACTGCTACACACAGAACCATCAGAATGGCTTTCTCTTGACATTTATAAAAGATTTATTTCAATTAAACATGCTAAACCATGGTGATCACTAAAGCAAGGCTGTGGAGTCTAAGACTTAATTTCTGCAATTGATGTACATAATCATTTACCACACCTAACTTGCTTAATCGTGGTTTTATCCACTCATACTAGATATGTCCTCTTCACTGATTCACTCATGTAAATACTTCCTCTGCAATTGTTGTCGTCTAACAGAAGGCATTGGTTTGAACTTATTGTATTTAGAATATCGGTTGACATATCTATGCGAGCTTTCATAAACCAATTTTGAAAACTCCAAACAAAGCATGAGATGAGTTATACAATAAATTTTTCTACAAATTAAATAACAGTTGAAAAGTTAAGAAAGACATTCAAACTGATTGTGTTAAGTATATTTTTCACGTGCCACTCATTACAGAATGAACTCTCATTTTGCGCATCAATCTTAATGTTTAGCTAATGAATCATAATTTTAATAGACCTTTAACATCAAATTCTTTTTTCTTATTTTCTGTTTTGGTTTCTCTACATAACTGAATACAGATAAATATTATAATATTATTTTTTTGTCTTTTGTTTCTCACTAAAATTGAATCCTACATATAAATAGACTATTTTTGTTACGACTCGTCCCGGAATTTTAAGGGAAATGACCAAAATACCCCTAGAAGTCAAACCGTTGACTTTTGAACAATGGGAATTTACATAACTAATATTGGACCCTATGCGGAGAGCTCGACGATACAAATGCGTCCGCGAAGATGGAATCGGATTCCGATCTATATCGAAGAAGTTACGGTTGAAAAACGAATTTGTGGGGTTGAGTGGAATGCCACGTGGCGGGTGCGGATTGGCTGGAAGGTTGGAAACCTTTCTGGAAAGCCCGAACCGGGCTTTAAAAAGAAAACTGGCTCAGGTTTCCAAAAGTGGAAACCTGAACCAGCAAACAAACCCATCGCCCCCTCTGTTGCCGATCGTCGCCCTCTGGCCACGGATCGCGTTTTCCGATGCCGCCAACACCTTCCTCACGCCTCGACACCATGTTCACCAAGTTTCAGCTCCAACAACGGCGTGGAATGCCGCCGTCGAAGTCAAACCGAAACCCCCAAGCCGATGTCTTCTCGCCTTCGAACGTTGCGTTTCGGCAGCCGATCGGGCTGATGACCAACTGTAGCACACTCCTCTCGAAGTCGTGGTCAGTTTCCACCAACTCTCAGCCTTGGAATCAAACCAAATCCGCCCCGGCGAGAGCTTGACGGAGCTGGATCTTTCAGACGCATTTTCCGGCCAATTCTGGTAGTGGTAAGTCCCGATCTCTGTCCTAGTGGATTGCTTGAGTTGCGTTGATAGATTTAGACATAAAAACTCGTTGAATTTGGTTGAGAAATGACGAAATTGGAGATTTTGGGAAATCGATCGGAATAGTGTAGCCGGCGACGGTGCTGAAGCCAGTACTGGCGCGCCACGTCAGCAACACGTGGATGTCACATAAGCGCCAAGTCATCGCCACATGTGCACCACGTCAGCACCACGTGTGCTCCACGTCGGCATTGTGTCAGTGCCACGTCATCACCGGTGCGCTGATGTCAGCACCGTTGACCGTCGTTGACTAATGTTGACCAAGGTCAACCGGCCACTTTTTCAAGGGGAAACGACATTGTGGACCCAATGGAAAACTCCGTTTTGTAATCCAAGTTACGGTTGAACCCCGATTGAGAAATATATAGGAAATTAGGGTTTTAAATGTGATATTTAATTACGAACTTTCTGACTAGTGATTCATGGAAGACTTGTAGGTATCCGAGCACTGGTGAGATGCCACAGTTCAGAATTACAGACATATGAGTTCGACAACTTGGAATCACTGTGAGTTGATGAGTTTTTTTTTCATTAAATATTGGTTTTCATTGCAATTCAGTATATAATATTAGTAGATAGATATTTATGCATACAGATATCAGTTTTCAGTAGCCTATTTTCCCAATGCACCTAGAATCACACATACACTACTTAGTACTCGGACTATGGCCGTAGGACATAGCTTTCATGCTTGTCATCCGCACCGAAGACCCCACTCCTTTAGCTAGCCCTATTCCGGTGCCACAACCCCTGTACGGTCCCCAGGGCAGCGATTTACCGCCCCCTGTGTGACCCCAGAGTAGGGCAGCGAATTACCGACCCCTACACAGGGCAGCGTGGGTGACACGTGAGGGTGAGTACATGGGGTTATACACTCTGCTGTACACAGCGGTGGCCTGCTCGTTCCCAGGGCACTGCGTGTGATATGCTACGTGCACTTGACCTGCGCAGACCAAAGTATGTTATAGTATTTCCAGTATTTTAGTATAGTTATATGTTTTTACAGCAGGGGTTATTTATACTATTTCAGAAATGTTTTCGAAAGCTTATTTGTTTTTCCATCCACTCACCCTTTGGTTTTGCACCCCCTCAAGGTTTAGTAGCTGAGTTGACTAGAGACGCGAGGAGAGGTAGTTCGATGGCTCTGCATCCGTCCTGAGAGTGTAGGGACATCCTTGGTTCGGTTTCAGGTTGTCAGTAGTCTGCTGTGTTTATTCTTTTTGCCGTAGATGATCTGATGCTGTTGTAATTGTATTGTGTGGATGTTATGGGCCCAGTTGTGTCTTTTCATGATTTTATTTATGTGGTTCGTTGTCTGTGTGTGCGGGTATAGGCTTCGTCACCCTCCGGATGATGGCCGTACATCCCGGGCCCACTTTTTGGGGATAAGGTGTAACAATTTTGATAACTTTTAATTAGTATTACAGTCTCTTCATGAAATTTATTATTTGATTTAAGGTTCAATTGCTCTCATATTATGATTTCAAGTTAAATAAGTTTTTTCAAACCTGCAACATCACGCCGGCACTCTTTCTAGTTGTTTCAATAGGAGAATAATTAACTTTGGATTAAAATTACAACCAGTAAAGCTTTGTCTGGATTTTCAAGTAAAAATGGTAATCAAATGACAGGAGAAGGGTAAAGAAACAGAACAGGCTGCTAAAAGAAGGAAAACTCTTTCATTCCACAAAAATATGGGCAAGCAGAAGGCTGACAAAAATGTGTACCCATTCGGTTCCAACAGAAAATAAAAACCAGAAAAAACTTCAACAATCACTTTGGCTGTAGAATGGATTCAACAAGGTCTTGAAGAGGTGCAAGCTCCCCTTTGTCGATCAAGCGGAATTCCTGCATCATGGAACAGGTTTAATGATCAACGAGCGATACAATCCAAAACATAATGGAACTTTGAAAAAGAAAAGAAGAAAATCTAACCCATGTGAAGAGAACAAAATGCTTGAAGCAAGTATTGAGATGAGCTTCTTCCTTCAGGCTCACGATTTTCTGAAAATGAGAATGGTAGATATGCGCATAAACACGGAACAGTCGCTTGAAAATGGTCTTGACAACATCTTGGAAGTTCGAAGGGAAAGGTGCCCCTGGAACACATAACAGCAAATAAGTTGGTGGTGCTTGTAGTGTCTGATGAATACACATAGAATTAGAACCCAAATGGTTGAGGCCTAGCTCCATCGAAAATATTTCGGCTTACCCAATCTTTGAGGAAAGATTGATTCCTCATCTAGCTGAACTTCAATCCAGTCCATTAAGTACTCAACATACTTTGGAGCAGAGACCTCTATCGGTTTCTTGATATTAACTCCATCAGCCCATCTATACTCATACCTGTAGAGAGTTCAATCAAATCGAACACTTAAATCACAAGCAGATGAAGCAAAAGAGAGATCCCCACTATCAACCATACTTTTCGATTTATCATTGAAGTTGGGGAAAAGAATGTTTAAAGAGATTCTTATTGAAGGCACATATTTATATTGGTCAGAGTTAGCAGAACTGCAAAAGGACGAGCAAGAACTATACTTCGGTCCTGCAGACATCGTTGGACAGGCGACTGGGGTGCAGAATTCGGTGAGAGTGCCATAGAGAATGTTCACTTGATTGAAGAAATCAACAGCTGTGTACAGAGAACCAAATTGAAAGAAGTTACACACATTTTACAAAACAAGTTTCCTATAAGTAAACATGCAAAGACACATGCTATTAGACATATGGCGAATGCAAATCATAGCATAGATCTTCAATTTTGGAATGTATTATTCGAAGCGCTTACTGTTTACAGCCAGCCACTCATTTATATCTTCACCAGGGGGCAGGCGAACGGCCTCCCTGAGGTTCCCACTGCCCAAAGTAGCATCAATGTGTTTTTGCAGCTGTGCTCCCTGCAATTTAACAAAAGTATGCATTGCTTCCATCAGATGAGGATAGAACAAATAAGGCATGCATTAGACCACAGCAGCAATCGAACATGAGAGCTGATGAATGTAAAACACCAACCTTGCTTCCGGAAGGAGCACTCTTTTTTGGCCTAAATGTCTTCTGGTTTCTGCAAAATCAAAACATGGTATTTAAGGGGGGGAAGGAAATGAGAAGATCATCCCAATTACCAATGATAAAAGTTAACATTCTTTTTCATACTAGCGATATTTGGGTGGGGTACCGAACCCCGGACCCCAAATGTAGAGATAAATGCCCTTGCAACAAGTAAACTATATGTACATATCAAATTTACAATTTTGATTGAAGCCCAATGGTAATCATCACAAAATAAGAGAATTTCATAATCATAACAACACAAAAGAGCCCTGATTCAATGTAAAACCAACAACAAAAACTGAGAGAACAAAAACAGACATGATTGAATTTGATAAAACCATGATCCTAGAAACAGAACATAATCTACCAAATTCAAAAAGACAAAAACTTTTCAACATTTGGGATTTGAAATTGAGATCAAGAGCAAAAAAAAAAAAAAAACCTGCTTCCCAATCCAAATAGACTCATGGTGTTCCTTTGTCTCCTAACCCTCTCTTTCTCTGCAGAATTAAAGCCGATAATACAGGGCAAAATCCTATAGGAAACAAAGGGGAATATAGAGAATATATACAGAGCAGAACTATATTTATGTGCATCTGTGTCTATATATATGTCTAGAGAGAGAAAGACAGAGTTAGTCTCTATCTCTCTCTTCTCTGTGCCTGACCTTGCTAATGCCAGTCTGTCATTCACATCTTAGACTGGCTTGTCTTCCTTTCTTTTCCATTTGAATGCCCCAACCTGCTAAGCTGGCTTCTTCTCCTTATTTTCTGTCTCATTTATTCTTTTTATGTATTTATTATATTACAACTTGCTAAAAAGAATAATAAGAGCTTTTACCATTTTAAGTCTGCACTGCTCATGCTGAATGGGGAAACAGATATAGATATGATGGTTTCTGTGTATACGTTGATTGACACTTACATTTATTTCTCTCTCTCTACTCAAAAGATATTATCCTGAGTTTTACGAAAATGGTCACATGCATGATGAGCATTTTTTCGTATTGAATGGATTGGTAACTCAAATGACACTATGGATTGGTAACTCAAATGACACTATCGTAAGAGAATACAGTTTAACAAAAAAGGTAATACATGCGCTACAAGTATTTCTTTTGGCTCATTAATTCTACTGGGACTAATTTGATTATTCGAAAGCATTTTAGTCATTTGAGAAACTTTGGAAAATATACTTTAGAAAAAGAAATAATGCCCCGTTTGCGGCTATCAAAATTTCTCGAAATGTACTTCAATGTTATATCATGTGTGTATGGAAATACCTACCGTTAATAACTTAATCGTGAGTGCAATTCGATCTCAAAATAAACATCACATACATCAACGGTTAATTACAATTAAAGACTTAGGTTAAGCATAGAGTGCGTTTTGTTAACAATCTAATCATTAGTGGTTTGATTTCATTAATGATTGGGAGTTTAGCATAAATAAAGAGGACCAAAATCGGGGATTGGTGTAGATAAGATTCATTTAAAAAATAAAAAACAGTGTGGTAAAGTGGAGTTTGTCAGGATAAAGGAATTTAGATAAAGAACGAGATTCATCATGTCCGAGTAAAGTTCTTAAAGAATTTTAATGTTGAGGTAGGACAAAGAAGATGATGATAAGATGTGGCATGCATCTTAGCTGTAAACAAACTGGCACAAAAGATATATGATAGACATATTGGAGAATTTAATTTGTCCAAGTCAAGTTCAGTTGGGGCTGGACCAGAGTTTATAAACATAGATTATGATTCTATGAGGGGGTCCTTCTTTGATAGCTTGAGCTAGAAGTCATGAATCTAATGATCTATCTATCATCCACCAACTCCTTGGGTCTCATTTTCATAAAAGTCATTATGTGCCATTGAAATAGGACAATCGACTTTGCTTACAAACGTTCTTGACAAATACTATTTTAAGGAGCAATACCGATTATAGTTCTAATAGAGAAAAAGATGACCAAAGGAAAGGATTAAGATGGTGCGTAGTTGACAATTCCCGCCATATTGAATCTCACCTGCAGTTATAATAAACGGATTTTCAAAAAAAGAGTCCAAAATCGTTCATTATTTTACAGCCCAAACGAATTTTCAAATGAACCAAACCCAGAACCAAACCCAAACGTATTCTGGGGCCGTCTCTGGCTCCGCTAACCCATAGTGGTCACTTTTCATCTCTATCTCATGGCCACGTGCCATTTTGAGTGTCAACTATTCCAGAGTTAAAGGTCAGGTTACGTTGAAAAGCTAAAAGGAATAATGAAATGATTTCTGGTTTAATTTCAATCTCTTAACTATATGGTTTGAAGGTGCCCTGATAATCAAATGTGTAATAAGTTACTAAGAGGGCAAGCTTGGATACCAAAGTTTTCCAAAGAGTTATAATGAACTTTCCAAAGCCTGAATTTATGGTTACACTTACTGATTCAAGTCTTGTTGAGGATGAAGGAAGTGATTCAGTTGTTTGAGGAAAAAACAATTGCAAGAACATTCAAAATACAGAAGATATGTGAAGATTATGCATTTATTCATCTCAAAATGCAAATGAATGGGGGCATTTGCCTTTGCAACAAAGCAACAAACATCTACAATCTTACAGAAATCAAATACAAACTAGACTAATCCATAAACCAGAACATTAATCTTAGAGTTACAGAAAGAAAAGATCTTAACAAGTGACATTTCGATTTTGGTGTCTCAAAGGAGTCCCCTTAATTTTTGCCACCAAGAACACCCTTGAGCTTCTTAATCTGAGCAATGTCAAGGAAAGTTGTCTGCGCAATCAGCTGAGTAGCTAAATCGTTTTGAAACAGCGCAAAGTCAAGAATTTGGAGACCGGGGCTTGGACTACTGAAGCTAGCAAATGCAAGTGCTGAAGTTTCACCTCCATTCACTTGAAAATGCAATAGCCCCTGAGGGAAAACCATAATGTCACCTTCCTCAAGTGTTTGCAAGTAAACTGTGTTAGCAGACGAAACAAACCCTGCACAGATTGTCCCCTCCAAAACAATCAGGACTTCTGAGGCCCCGGGGTGTGTGTGGAATGGGATGACTCCGCCAACAGCAAGGTCTAGACGGGCGATGGAAATGCCAAGGCCGTTGACACCAGGGAACTGAGCTGCAAATGCAGGGCTGACTGCAGCTTTGATGATGTTTGTGGTGTTACCAGGAGTGCCTAGAGAGAACACAAAGTCATCTACTTTGACATTTGCTGGTTTCTTGCATGAGAAGCCTGCAGGGCCTTCGGGAGCAGAGAAGTCTGCAACGCAGAAGTCTGCAGCCTCGGTGAAGGAAGAGGAGAGGAGGAGAAGAACTGTGAAGAAAATAGGGAAAATCATGGTGCCGAGTGGGAGAAGTGTGTGCTTCTTGATAGGAAAATTGGGGATATATAGTGCGATGAAGCAAATATCTTGAGCCTTTCCAATTGGTGTTTCGGAATATGCCAATGCAGGATTCACATGTATAGTAATGCTAAACGTATAAGTTGAGGGAAAGGACAGAGTTCAAGCTGTGAAACATGTGAAGAAGATATTTTTCCCATATGAGAACAAGAAGCCTCTTTTTGCTTTTAACAATGCAGTAACAGCAAAGATGATATAAGAAAAACTATGGACCAAAGCTTTCATGAGTTTCGGTAACCATGATGAAGCAGGCAGTTGTCTTAACTCACTGTTAGTTGAGTTCCTGATTCCCCTTTGTTTAAAACTTTATGTACAATCCTTGTTTCACAACTTTTGACCTGAATTCATCGGACACTGACGATATATATATAAGGCCTATTTCAGATGTTCGTAACTTTTTTATCTATCTAGAGAAAGCCTATTTCTGTGTAAAAATATTTTAACTATCAGGAGAGTCCGAAAATGATGGAGATATTGTGGTCCTTGAGCTTGGGGTAAAAAAACATGGGGGCATAAGAAGACATTTTCACAGCTAGAAGGGTCCAGAGGGATAAGAACTCTGTGGATATCAAAAAACTCCCCTTCTTGTAGGGTTCGTGGATTTCATTATATGGAACAGTAAAATGTCCTTTCAACTTCTGTCCCTTTAACTGTAAGGTTTATCGAGTATTCACCTTTTCATTAGAAGTTGGAACCAGCACCACATTGCTTATATAAAAGTAAAAAATGACAAATACTATAAATTGAACATCAGGAATATGGATTCCCTAATAGCAAGCAGGGTTGCCTGTACTGCTTTTGTAGCTTCCCTGCACTATGAAATTCATGCATCACATTTGAGTTTTTTTTAAGACAATTAATCCATGATCGTACTGTGCATTAATACTTATCTTTATCGTCTCAAACAGTATCATGCGCTGTTGTCCTTAGTCTAGTACATTCAAATTGTGTTGTCCGATAATCTGCCATGTTTCTCTTATCATATCATGAACCAATCAGGCACAGTATTTTATGGTGGTACCAAATGTAAGTTATCCTTACTGTTTTCCGAGTTTTTGGGACCATGCCAGTTTTCTTATCTCTGCATTTGCAAAGCAGGTGTACTGAACATGTAAAAGAACGAATTGGAAACTAAAGATGAATAAAATTTTAACTAAGATGCAAACAGATGGCTTATTTCCTTCAATGTAGTCGTTGCTACATTGCTCTGACTACACAATAATACTTCTTCAAGGATACAAAAAGCACCCTTTTACTGAAAATACAGAAAAAGCAACTGACGGGACCAAATTCTACAGTTACAAGCCTTCTCAATCACAAGCAGGAAACAAAGGGATTTGCAAAAAAAGAAAGAGGAATCTTCAGTGGCCTTCCTTCCTATTAGGTGTCTCAAGAGAACTTGATTAATTAGTACCGCCAAGAACACCCTTAAGCTTCTTAATCTGAGCAACGTCAAGGAAAGTAGTCTGCGCTATCAGTGCAGTAGCCAAGTCATTTTGGAACAGTGCAAAGTCCAGAATCTGCAGACCAGGGCTTGGACTACTGAAGCTAGGAAATGCAAGAGCAGGAATGCCACCTCCATTTACTTGGAAGTGCAATAGGCCTTGTGGGAACACCATAATGTCACCCTTCTTGAGTGTTTTCACATAGACTGTGTTAGCTGATGAAACAAAGCCAGCAATGATTGTCCCTTGTACAACGAGCAAGACTTCTGAAGCTCCGGGGTGGGTGTGAAATGGGATTACTCCACCAGGAGCCAGGTCTAGACGAGCGATTGAAAGTCCAAGGCCGTTTAGGCCAGGAAATTGAGCAGCAAATGCTGGGGTGACTGCAGCTTTGATGATGCTTGTGGTGTTACCAGCAATGCCTAGGCCCGAGTACACAAAATCATCTACGGTTACTTTTGCAGGCTTTTTACAAGAGTAGCCTGCAGGGCCATCTGGGGCCTTGTAGTCTGCAACACAAAAGTCTTGCACGGAAGCAAGGGACGATGAGAGGAGGAGAGCAAATGTGAAGAAGATAGGGAAAATCATCTTCACCTAAAGTGGTATGTAGGTCTCGGTTTTAGCCCCTTTGAGGTGTTTTTTTGTGAAGGAAACTGGGATTACATTACATATATATAGTGGGATTTTGTGATAATATCTTGAGCATTTGCAACTGGTTGTTTGGAATGACCCATGAAGAGCTCACGTGTGCAGTGATGATAAACGTATAGGATGGGGCAAACGACACATTTCAAGCTGTGATGCATGTGAAGATGATATTTTCTTCCTATAATAACAAGAAGACTCTTTTTACTTTTGGAAATGCAGTAACAATAAATTGAAGCAGGAAATTGTATTAACTTCTGCTGTACGGTAAGTTCACATAAGTTTACTGTAGATTAAGAATTCCACAAAGTACTGTAAAAACTTTCTTATTCTACAAACAGAATATAATCTACCTAATTCAAAAAGACAAAAACTTTTCAACATTTGGGGTTTGAAATTGAGATCAAGAGAAAAAAAAAAAAAAAAAAAAAAAAAACCCGCTTCCCAATCCAAATAGACTCATGGTGTTTCTTTGTCTCCTAACCCTCTCTCTCTGCAGAATCAAAGCCGATAATACAGGGCAAAATCCTATAGGAAACAATAGGGAATATAGACTATATATACAGAGCTTGAATTTATGGTTACACCCGATTCAAGCCTTCTTGAGGATGAAGGAAGTGATTCAGTTGTTTGAGGGAAAAAACAATTACAAGAACTATTCAAATTCGAAATACACAAGATATGTGAAGATTATGCATTTATTCGGAACATTAATCTTAAGAATAACAGAATGAAAGATCTGAACAAGTGGCATTTCGATTTTGGTGTCTCAAAGGGGTGTTAGAGATAGCAATCAGTATAATAAAGTATGAGACTTTCTGATATGTATGACAACAGATATGTACAACAACTCAATATGATTTGATGTAAAAGAATAAACAACGGTTACAGTATAAAACCTACTACACATCAAATATCCATTACACAAAGACTAAAGAAACCAATATGTATAAGTACGCTTAAAAAAACAAAGTCAAAGAGAGTAGTGTAGAAAACTGACAAGATTTAAAGTAATAGAGGCTTGCAAAGTTGCAATGTCCTTATAGACATAATTTCGCCTCTACCCGTGTGCTTGTAGTTCATTAGGCGCTGTCCACTAGGATTACTCTATCGAATTCAAGTTCCTAGCACTAGAAACTTGAATCTAGCGAACTCAGAGTGTTTCTCTCCAAATAATATAAAAGCTTTTGAAGAAGGGAGTACGTTGAATGTTCTGGCAAATAACTTCATGATTTCTTTGACTTAACTGTAGTCTAGTATATATAGACTAGGGGACACCTCTTCAACACAACCGTCCAAGGCAGTTGCATTCTTTGACAATTGGTTGTATCCTTCGAATTCAAAAGGTAAGTTTTGAATTCATAATTATCCAGTGCCACATGAACATCCGGATGCAACCCTTGGTAAAATATATCCAAGTTATGAGAGCCCAAAGCTCTTATACTATGTCCAAGTCATCAAGCCAATTCGAACAGAGAGGTCTGCACCACATATCAATACATTTTTCATTCAAACTCCAACAAGGGGTCCCCTTAATTTTTGCCACCAAGAACACCCTTGAGCTTCTTAATCTGAGCAATGTCAAGGAAAGTCGTCTGGGCAATCAGCTGAGTAGCTAAATCGTTTTGAAACAACGCAAAGTCAAGAATTTGGAGACCGGGACTTGGACTACTGAAGCTAGCAAATGCAAGTGCTGGAGTTTCACCTCCATTCACTCCAAAATGCAATAGCCCCTGAGGGATAACCATAATGTCTCCTTTCTCAAGTGTTTGCAAGTAAACTGTGTTAGCAGACGGAAAAAACCTTGCACAGATTGTCCCCTCCACAACCATCAGGACTTCTGAAGCCCCGGGGTGTGTGTGGAATGGGATGACTCCGCCAACAGCAAAGTCTACTCGGGCAATGGAAATGCCAAGGCCGTTGACACCAGGGAACTGAGCTACAAATGCAGGGGTGACTGCAGTTTTCATGTTTGTGGTATTACCAGGAGTGCCTAGAGAGAACACAAAGTCATCTACATTGACATTTGCTGGTTTCTTGCGGAGAAGCCTGCAGGGCCTTCAGGAGCAGAGAAGTCTGCAGCCTCGGTGAAGGAAGAGGAGAGGAGAAGAACTGTGAAGAAAATAGGGAAAATCATGATGGCCTAGTAGGAAAAATATGTGCTTGATTTTGCCTTTGAGGTGTGCTTCTGGGAAATTGGGGATATATAGTGCGATGAAGCAAATATCTTGAGCCTTTGCAATTGGTGTTTCGGAATATGCTAATGCAGGATTCACATGTATTGTAGTAATAAACGTATAAAGTGAGGCAAATGGCAGAGTTCAAGCTGTGAAACATGTGAAGAAGATATTTTTCCCATATGAGAACAAGAAGCTTCTTTTTGCTTTTAACAATGCACTAACAGCAAAGATGATATAAGAAAAACTACGGACCAAAGCTTTCATGAGTTTCGGTACCATGATGAAGCAGGAGCAGTTGTCTTAACTCACTGTTAGTTGAGTTTCTGATTCCCCTTTTTTTTTGGGAATCAGGAGAGTCCGAAATTGGTGGAGATATTGTGGTCCTTGAGCATGGGGTCAAAAACATGAGGGCATACGAAGACATTTTCACAGCTAGAAAGGTTCAGGGATATGAGAGTTTGTGGATATCAGAAACTCCCCTTTTTGTAGAGTTCTTGGATTTCATTCTAGGGAACAATAAAATGTCCTTTCTGTTGTAGAGAGAAAGAGAGAAATGTCAGAATATGGGGATTCATATCTGAATGTGTGTTTACCCCTTATATAGTGCCTGTATTTATAGTGGAGGATTCCCAGGGTTTACTAACCCTAATAGGAATGGGCCTCATTAATACACAGAGTCCATATAGGATTCCTACTTCTAAGTTTACACAGTCACACTTAAACATAGTTTACAACACTCCCCCTTGAATGTGTAGAACATAAGAAGTAGTCGCATCAGATCTTCGGAGGAAGATGTAGGCAGTCGATGAAGTCATTGTGGTAGGCACTCGGGAATACGTATGTCCAAAAAGGATCCATTCAGGGATACGCTAGCACCAAAACCTTGCTAAGGAAAACCCAGTGGGAAAAAGCCAAAGCGAAGGGGAAAAGGTGAGCAGCGCATGTCGACACTTAAGTAGTCAGAGGTATGACCAACCCAACGCGGGTGCCTCGTTAAAAACCTTGTCAGGCAACAAAACCCAGTGGGAAAAAGTTGACCTGTGCTAAGGGGAAAAAGAGTACATTAAGGTCAAGTGAGTAAACTTTCGAATACTCCCCCTGAAGTCGACAATGCTCCCCCTGAAGACTACATACGTGTCAATTCTGACAATTGACGCAATCCGATTCCACGAACGAGCTTCTGGAAAGTAGCCTTCGGCAGAGACTTGGTGAACAAATCTGCGAGGTTGTCTTGCGATCGGATTTGCTTGACTTCAATCTTCTGATGCTCTTGTTGTTGATGTGAGAAGAAATTCTTCGGCGCGATGTGCTTGGTGTTGTCTTCTTTGATGTATCCTTTCTTTATGTGTGGCTCCATGAAGGGCGTTGAGCTCAGCAAGAAGTCACAACTAAGGTCTTCTTCGTAGACCTCCAAGATATCGCGGTATTCCCAATGGTAAAGACATAACCAGTTTGGGAACGTGCCTTGTGCGGGTCTGATAAGTAACCTGCGTCAGCATATCCAACAAGGCAAGCATCATTCCGATGATCAAGGGGAGAATGATCCATCCGGAGATGCATAGGGATAGAATAAGCCCATATCCGTCGTACCCTAAGGTAGCGGAAAATGTCTTTAACACCATTCCAATGGCGGTTTGTTGGCGCAGCTACATCGAGCTAACAAATTCACAACAAACGAGATGTCTGGCCTAGTGCATTGAGCTAAGTACAACAAAGCGTTGATTGCACTTAGGTATGGAACTTCTAGTTCCAATAACTCTTCATCATCCTCTTTAGGATGGCATGAGTCTCGTTTAGCATCTAGCGTTTGGACGACCATGGGTGTACTCGAGGGCTTCGCTTTATCCTTATTAAAGCGTCACAACACCTTGTGGGTGTAGTTGGACTGATGAACCAGAATACCATCAGTGCAGTTCTCAAGCTCAAGGCTGAGACATAATCGAGTTTTCCCTAGGTCCTTCATCTCAAATTCCGATTTCAGGTGCGAGGCAATTTTCTCAAGCTCTTCTAGAGTACCAATGAGATTCATGTCATCGACAAAGATTGCAACTATCGCAAATTCGGAATGTGATTTCTAGACAAACACGCAGGGGCATAAATCGTTATTCACACATCCCTTACTGATCAAATATTCACTAGGACGGTTATACCACATCCGTAAAGTGAACGCCTCTATCAAATAAAGAGGGTGTTCCGTGGTTCAGAACTATTTGACTCAGTCAGATGAAGTCTTTCTAGGACTCTCATCTATATCTCTGTATCAAGATCCCATAGAGATAAACTGTAACCACATCCATAAGCTGCATATTCAGTTTTTGGGAAACTACCAAACTGACAACGTAGTGGAACGTCATTGCGTCCATTACAAGAGAATACTTCTCCTTGTAATCAATGCCAGGGCTAATGAGAGAAGCCTTGCGCCATGAGGCGTGCCTTATATCGCACTATTTCATTCTTCTCATTGCGCTTCCTTACGAATACACACATGTAACCTTCATGGTTCACATTGGGAGGTATGGATACTACTGGTCCCAACACCTTTGACTTTGGTAAGGAATCTACTTCGACCTGCATTGCTTATTTCCATTTTGACCAATATGTTCTACATCGACATTCATCAATGGAACGCGGTTCGATATTGTCGCATTTTGTTGTATCAGTGGCCACTGCATATGCGAATGTATCATCGATGATTATCTCATTTCGATTCCACAACTCATCCAAAACTAGTATAATGGACCGAGATCTCCTGATTCTCGGGAGTAGGATCGAGGGTCTCTCCTGGACTATGAAATTCATGCATCACATTTGAGTTTTTTGAAGACAATTCATCCATTACCGTACTGTGCATTAATACTTATGTTTATCGTCTCAAACAGTATCATGCGATGTTGTCACTTAGTCTAGTACATTCACAATGTGCTGTTCGATAATCTGCTATGTGCTGTTATCATATCGTGAATCAATCAGGCACAGTATTTTACGGTGGTACCAAATGTATGTTATCCTGACTGGTTTCCGAGTTTTTGGGACCATACCAGTTTTCTATAACTGCATTTGCAAAGCAGGTGTACATGTAAAAGAACGAATTGGACACTAAAGATGAATAAAATTTTAAATAAGTTGCAAACAGATGGCTTATTTCCTTCAATGTAGTTGTTGCTACATTGCTCTGACTACACAATAATACTTCTTCAAGGATACAAAAAGCACTCTTATACTGAAAATACAGAAAAAGCAACTGACGGGACCAAATTTTACAGTTACAAGCCTTCTCAATCACAAGCAGGAAACAAAGGGATTTGCAAAAAAAGAAAGAGAAAATCTTCAGTGGCCTTCCTTCCTATTAGGTGTCTCAAGAGAACTTGATTAATTAGTACCGCCAAGAACACCCTTAAGCTTCTTAATCTGAGCAACGTCAAGGAAAGTAGTCTGCGCTATCAGTGCAGTAGCCAAGTCATTTTGGAACAGTGCAAAATCCAGAATCTGCAGACCAGGGCTTGGACTACTGAAGCTAGGAAATGCAAGAGCAGGAATGCCACCTCCATTCACTTGGAAGTGCAATAGGCCTTGTGGGAACACCATAATGTCACCCTTCTTGAGTGTTTTCACATAGACTGTGTTAGCTGAGGAAACAAAGCCAGCAATGATTGTCCCTTGTACAACGAGCAAGACTTCTGAAGCTCCGGGGTGGGTGTGAAATGGGATTACTCCACCAGGAGCCAGGTCTAGACGAGCGATTGAAAGTCCAAGTCCGTTTAGGCCAGGAAATTGAGCAGCAAATGCTGGGGTGACTGCAGCTTTGATGATGCTTGTGGTGTTACCAGCAATGCCTAGGCCCGAGTACACAAAATCATTTACGGTTACTTTTGCAGGCTTTTTACAAGAGTAGCCTGCAGGGCCATCTGGGGCCTTGTAATCTGCAACACAGAAGTCTTGCACGGAAGCAAGGGACGATGAGAGGAGGAGAGCAAATGTGAAGAAGATAGGGAAAATCATCTTCACCGAAAGTGGTATGTAGGTCTTGGTTTTAGCCCTTTTGAGGTGGTTTTTGTGAAGGAAACTGGGATTACATATATATAGTGGGATTTTGGGTTAATATCTTGAGCATTTGCAACTGGTATGCCCCATGAAGAGCTCACGCGTGTAGTGATGATGAACGTCTAAGATGAGGCAAACGACAGATTTAAAGCTGTGATGCATGTGATGTGAAGATGATATTTTCTTCATATAACAACAAGAAGACTCTTTTTTGCTTTTGGAATAGCAGTAACAGTAAATTGAAGCAGGAAATTGTATTAACTTTGCTGTATGGTAAGTTCATATAAGTTTACTGTAGATTAAGAATTCCACGAAGTACTGTAAAATGAAAACTATGTTCAATAGCAATGACCATTGACTATAATTCATCCAGATTAATAGAAAATGATCTTTTAATCGGAAACAACAACAGCAATAGGTGTAATTGGGACAGTTTATCGGCTATTACATCCATCATATTCGGCAACTCCTTTTCTTAAAAATTAAAACTATCATACATTTTTAGGATATAGGTCTGATTCAAGTTGTATATCCATTTCATAGAATCCCAGATTGCGCTGTAAGTTTAAAACTTGATTAGGAGACTCCGCGAATGGTGCATCAGATTGTGGTCCTTGAAGTTTGAGCACATGAGAAAAGATAGCTATGGGCCCTTGTGGGGCGCATTAGAAGACACTTTGACAGCTAAAAGGTACCAAGGGAATGGGAAATGTGTGGATATCAGAAGTTCCCCTTCTTGCAGGGTGCTTGGATTTCACTGAAAAGTCATCTCAAGTTCTGTCTCTTTGTGTGTCTTAACTGTAACATTCTTACATGGTTCATCTTATCATTAGATTATGATAGGAGATTATGAAAATTAACTATAGGCTGCAGATTATACAAATCATATTAAGCATATACATGGCTAAAGGGACAGACACGATGAGCTGCAAGACCCGTTTGATAGAGCACTTACACCATCTAATGTCTTCTTGTCGCACTTAATTCTAATAACTGATTCGAGGTTTCTCCATTTCTTGCTAATGCTTTGTAAAAGTGGATTTTCTAATCTACTTCTCCTTAGGTTAACAAACTGAAAATCTGAAGATGAATGCTAACATCCTATGCTGTGCATGTGTGGTGTGTAGCAGCTCCTTCAAGATAAGGTTCTGTGCTTTCAAAAGATAAAGGTTATCTGCAGGCCAGGTAGCAATACGCATCTTTCATTTTGCTATTGGTTCTAATGTTCTTAGTGAAAGAAAAAACCATATACAGTCCTTATGACATATTGAAAGCATCATGTATCACGATAAAACAATGATATGACATTTGTTTAAATCATTAACGAGCGATACCCACAAATGAAACGAGAAGATCGAGCAGCGTCAAATATCGAATCGAACACTATTTTCCTTTTATCAAGCAAAAGCATAAATAAGGACAAAATCTGGAAAAAAAAAAATATATGTAGGAGAAAGAGATCTGTCCATTGGATTTATGCACCTATATGGGTTATTTCTAATTTACCACCTTTTCCTACAATTTTCATATTTTCTTTTCATGAATGATTAGTGTCCAAAAGTTTTCATATTAAGTTTAGCAAAGCCCTCATAGAACTTCTGATATTTGCCTCCTCATGGAAGAAAATCTGAGGAAATTAAAAAACTAAGATCACATTAGTACTAGAAAATCCAATCTCATATGGTGGTATATTAACTAAGTTTTGTACTTATTACAGCTCTTTTGTTAGTATAAATAAAGAATTATCATGTCTTAATTTGATATAGGATTCAAGTTCTTAAGCTAGAGAGACCTCATTTGATCATCTCAAGCAGGTAATTTGATTTTCCTCCTGCCACCAGTGCACTATTATGCTGGTAATTTCTTGAGGTTTTTTTTTGTTTGTTTTTTTTTTCGATTCCACATTTACTACTATAACCATGCTCAATGAATAGAATGTCTCAAGATTTCAGCAATATCATGCTACAATTTATTGTTATTTTATGCAATTTTACACCAGAAAATGGACATTGTGTACAGAATTGTAATGCAAATTTACATGAATTAATGAATATAGGCACTAAGTGATCTAAAGTGATGGCAGCACTGCATTATGTTGTACTCGTTCTCTCGCTTGTAGCAACCATTTACAACCACGTTGACCTCGTTGAAGCTTCGATAGACATAGGTGTTTGCTATGGCATGTTGGGGAGTGACCTGCCTGTTGCAACAGAAGTGATAAATCTATACAATAAATACGGTATTGGGAAACTGAGACTTTTCGAACCTAACCATGCAGCACTTGAAGCGCTGAGAGGAAGTGGTATCGATGTCACTGTAGGCATAAAAAACGAAGATTTAGCCAACTTGGCCGGGAGTCAAGATGCCGTGAATTCATGGTTTTCAGCCAATCTAGACCCCTATCTGAATGACATTACCTTCAATCACATTGCTGTTGGCAATGAGGTCATTCCTGGCTCCTTGGGACAGTACGTTCTGCCTGTGATGCAATATGTACAAAACATCCTCCACGACAAAAACTTAGCTGGCATTAAGGTGACCACAGTTATACCAACGAGTGCATTACAATCTTCATATCCGCCTTCAAGTGGCGCATTTACTTCAGAAACAAGCAATGCCATGAGTGGCATTCTTTCATTCTTATCAGCACAAGGAGCACCCCTTATGATCAATGTGTATCCATACTTTGCCTATGCATCAGACCCCAGCAACGTGCGCTTGGACTATGCTCAGTTTACTGCAACAAGTGCCGTGGTTCAGGATGGTCCGTTCAGGATGGTCCGTTGAGCTTTTTTGTCAGCAATGGAGAAATCGGGAGGGGGTGATGTCAGCATTGTGGTGTCTGAGAGCGGTTGGCCCTCTGACGGCAATGGACAGTCGACCACTCCAGAACTTGCAGGCACATATAATCGAAACTACTTGAAACACATAACATCAAACGCAGGTACACCAAAAAGACCTGGTGCGTACATTGAGGGCTACATTTTTGCCATGTTCAATGAGAATCAGAAACCTGGTGGTGTGGAGCAACATTGGGGACTCTTTTATCCAAATATGCAACCAGTTTATCCTGTATTTTAGAGACAAACACAGTTTCGATACACATCATATATCTGTAATACAATAAAGAAGTTTGTGATCTTCAAATTTTGGATTAAACAATCAATTTCGAATTTTCTCTGCTGGCAATACAAATTTCTGCCCCATTTTTCAATTTTAGCTGTATGAAGATCATTTATATTGCTGGGATATGGAACTGATTTTCCTATTCCCACTAAAAAATGTATGCAGTAAAAATGGATGAACATGATAAATTTATGCGAGTAAAAGAAAGTTATGATGGCAGATTTTTTTCACTGCAGAATCAATGTTTTATGATTATGAAAGGAAAAGATTAATGGCTAAATTCATAAATGGAGGGTTGTGGTAAATCATCTCCCTGATGCTTGCCATTAGTCTTTAATTCTCGTGTAGTCAACTTTGACTACGTTCAAATTATGTAAATTGCTAATGTTTAGGGAGTTAATTACTGCTTTCAATTGCATACATCTAGGGATTCATTCCTGCTATTTTTCAAGTCTCCTGATTATAAAATCTCCATCATTCAGAAAACACGCACTAGGCCACAAAAGGGAATACATAACGGTGGAATGCCGTTATCTATTCTATCGCGAATGCGTTATCTAAGTGGGTGTTATCTATTCATGCCACTTTAGATAACACAAATACTGTTGTCTAATAATAGATTGCACAACGGTATACTATGATAAAGCATTGTTTATTTATACAATAGACAACACTTGTTTATGAAAAAGTGTTGTCGTTTCTAATTGAAGACAACAGTATTTTTAATATAACTGTTGTCTAATGTGTCTATAGATAACGTTTCTTTCTACAAATTGTTATCTTTTATAGGTATAAATAACATTTTTTTGTCAAATCGTCATTTTTTGTGATATTAGACAACAGTTTTATCCGAAAACCGTTATCTATTCTTAGAATAGACAACGATTTATTCTGCAAAAGTACATTGTCTGTAAATGCTGGCCAATTGTTCTGGGCAAATTTGTATAATAGAGACAACGGTACCTCAGCTTTGAAACCCGTTATCTTTTTCTGGGAAATCATTTGTACAAAATAGGGATCCACAATTAACTGATAAATCTGTCTTATAGCAATTATTTCACCACACCAATTATAATAAAGCAACATTTTACTAAGCTCCTAAAGCAATACATTAAACAATACATGAGTTTACATTGAATTGTCTAAGCCATAGTAATAACACATAACCAAGGCCATTGAACTACGTACTATATACAAAAACATCAAGGCCTCTATGCAACTATTGGTCAGGTCACCAAACTTAGCAAAAAAACTAACACAGTCATACCAAAGCCTACGGCTGAACAAAGTCCAGTAAAAAGTCAGCCCACTCACTCTTAACTTCATCGATTTCCAGCTGTGTGTATGTGCACCTACTCTTCTTTTCCCACTGTAATTTTCATAAATCTGAGTAAGTGTATGAACATAAGCGGCATATGTAAAGATTGGGTCTATGATGGTATATCTCATAAGCAGCATATAATTTTCAAGAATAATGAACCTTTGTTGCAAAATCCAGGTTTAGGTCTGTGATGATCTCTTTCATAAACCACATCACGAAATATCCACATTCCTTGTGTGTTACGACCCGTTCCCGAATTTTGGGTCAAATGATGAGAATACCCCTGGGTGTGTAACGTTGACTTTTTGATTGTCGAGAATTGCATCGCCAATATTGGACTCTATGCGAAGAGCTCGACAATACAAACATGTCGGCGTAAGCAGAATTGGATTCCGAGCTATATCAAAGAAGTTAAGGATGAAAACAGGATTTGAGGGGTTGGGTTAATGTGCCACGTGGCAAGCCATGATTGGCTGCCACGTGATATTTTTGGAAGGCGGTGGTGTGGGTTTAAAACCCGAACCCCAGAAGTTTCCTCTTTGGGAAACTTCCATAACCGCTGCGCCTCTCACACTCGACGGACGCCGGCCGACCACGGATCGGACTTCCGACCACTGCCATCAGCACCAGCTCGACGAGGCGAGCTCGGAACACCCAAGACCGGCCCAGAAAACCTGACGGTGAAGCCCCAACGATGTCGACGGAAACCGTGAGCTTCCGACGCAATTTCCGGTCAAACCCGACCCCAGTGAGTTCTGAAATTAGTAGATTTGGATTCCTCTCGTTCCATAGATGCGTTTAGACATAAAGTTTGTGGAATTTGGTGAACAAATGAAGAAGTTCTAGTTTTGGGAAAACCGGCCGGAATCTGGAAAATTCCGGCGACGGCACGGCGGCGCTGAAGAACATGCCGGAATCTGGAAATTTTCCAGATTCTGATGAGTTTTCCGGCGCCGGCGTGGCGGCTCTGGCGACGGCCAGCAGCGATGACGTCAGCGACGGTGTGCTGAAGTCAACGCGCAGTCAGTTGCCACGTGGGTGCCGCATCAGCGGCACGTGGCTGCCACATGGGCACCACGTCAGCACCTTGTCAGAGCCACGTCAGCACCGGCGTGCTGATGTGGCAGCCGTTGACCGTCGACAACCGGCCACTTTTTCGAGTGGAAACGTCGTTCTGGATCCAATGACGAACTCTATTTTGCCATCTGAGATACGGTTGAACCCCGATTGAGCAAAACATGGGAAATTGGGGTTTATGGGTTGTATTTAATTATGTTTTTATATCTGACCGTTGATCTTGGAAATTATTAGGTACTCGAGCTCCAGTTAGACACCGCAGTCAGGCAGTTCAGGCAGACGAGTTCGACAGCCCCGATTCACTGTGAGTGGATAGGTTTTGTTTTCATAAAGTTGTTGGTTTTCATTTAAGCTCAGTATATAGTCATATTATACAGATTTATATATATATGGATATCAGTTTCCAATGTTTCAGTACCTTAATGCACCTGGAATCACACCTACACAGTTAGTACTCGGACTATGGCCATAGGACACAGCTTTCACGCTTGTCACCCGCACCGAAGACCCCTCTTTTAGCTAGCATTTCCGGTGCCTTTGCCCTGCGCGTACTCCAGGACAGCGAGGGTGACACGTGAAGGTGGGTACAGGGGTTTATATTACGATACGTCTGCGCGTACTCCAGCGTATCGTGTGTGATCTACTATGTGCACTCGCCCTGCGCGTATCCGGGGCCAGGTATGCATCTCCTCTGCGTGTTCCCAGAGGACGGTATAGTATTAGTATTTTCAGTACAGGCTATATGTTTTTACAGCAGGGGGTTATTTATATTATTTTCATAAATGTTTTCGAAAGATTATTTGTTTTTCCATCCACTCACCCTTTTGGTTTTGCGCCCCCTCAGGGAAGAATAGCTGAGTGGACCAGAGACGCGAGGAGAGGCAGTTCGAAGGCTCTGCATCCGTCTCGAGGATTTAGGGACATCATTTGTTCAGTTCAGTCACCATTTGCTTACGTTGTTTTCTTTGTATTGTAGTGTTCTGATACAGTTGCATGAATGTTATGGGCCCAACTATGTCGTTTTGTGTTGTTTTCTTTAGTTTTTGTCGTTTGTGTGTGCGGGTTTAGGCTTCGTCACCCTCCGGGGTGATGGCGGTACATCCCGAGCCCACCTTTTTGGGACGAGGTGTAACATTGTGGCTTTGTTGTAAAGGAACACCCTAGATTCAAATAAAGTATTATACATAACATAAAAGATAGACGTATAATAGATGATACATATAAAGACTATTTCATACCTGCAAAACTTTCCAGTGAATTGTTTGCCGACCACGTTTCTCCCTTTCTCCATGAAAGATTTTTAAAGCACTTCAAATACACAGCAGTCAACACTTAGTAAGAATCCAAGCCAACACATAACTATATCAATGACATTTATTATCATAGTTATAACTCAATCCAACATATAAATGTACCAATGACTTATGTTATCATATTTACACAGTCACATACGTTTCAATTACCAATTTCTAGTCATTCCCTGGAATTCGATGCTTTAGCGGGTCTAACACATACACAATCTCTTTAATTGGCTGGAGAACAGTCAACAACCAATGACCACTGCACATAAAGACATTTACTGAGATTCTACAGCTTCTAAATACTTAAATTTTGTTGACAGAGTAGAAAGTACACGCAGTTATATGGAACCAGGAAGATCTGATCAGGTGAAGCAGTGCCAATAACCTTTGCAATGTATTTTGACCGCTCAGTCACAGACCCACAACCTTTAGCACCTACCCGAGCCGGGTCAACAAACCCCACTAACTCTAACATGTTTGATTTTCTCAAATGCTCATAGAGAAACCTAATCAGCAGATTGTTAACATCATAAACACATTGTCAAAATTAAGGAAATAATGATATTGTCGTGATTTTTACCTCATATATACCACTATGCAGCTCCCATCTATCTCATCCATACCAGCAAACTTCATAATTTGTTCACAAAATATGTAGGTTTTGGAACGACATCCAAAAACTCCCTCCTCTTTGCAACAGCCAGCAAAACGTTCAATGCCTTCGGACAAGCATGCAGATTCAACGATTCCTCAGCAATAGCTATCCTTGATCTCTTGTTCATTTTTTGTTTCTAGATAATAATAATGCAGAAATTTTAGAGCATTAACAATATCTAGAACTAAGTAAAAATAATGCCAAACATAAAAAATAAAAAAAGTACTGAAAAAAGAAATGCCATACTACTTGTTGCTTTGGAGGTGCGAGAACTAAGACCATATCTCTTGGCCAAGCAACAAAACTGTTCTTTGCTTCAGCTACAGTATGGTACTCTCCGCATGGGCATGGTAGGCTAGCGTCTTTGTCAATTACTTTGAATATTGACACTCAGATAAAGTTTTTGCCCAACGGCCTACCGTGAATGGTCTTACAAGTATCCCCTTCAATAATGGTTGCATGAGCAACAATATTGGTTGTTGATCCTAATGCCAAAGCACGTACATTTGTATTGGCCTAATTTAATGATATGTTAGCAGGGTTTCATTTAAATGGACGATTGAGACTAAAACTGGCAATTTACTACAAAACAATTGAAGCAAGAATTACTTACTAGCTTCCATTCTTTCTCTGGAATCGATGCACCCAGCACCTTTTCTGGAGTTGTTTCAATCAGCTGAGGTTCAACCAACTCATCTTTTTCTTGCATACGCCCCTTATCAAACAGAGCCTTGCTATTGCCCTTCTTTGGTACCACCTTTGCCAATTGACCTTTTTCTTTCGCAGAGCAACTCCCTTTCTCAGATAAGTTAGCAGGTCCACCAATAGGACTGATTGGTTGTCTATCATCAGCCTCCTTTCCCTTCCCTTTCTGGTTAGCAAAGCAGCAATCTCAGCTTTCCAAATTGCTCGCTCCTGTTCCAGCTTTTCATTGAATTCTACCAGCATCTTGTGCACTAAATCATGTTTGGTCTCTCTGCATGGTTTGGGGAGGTTGAAATACGCTCTACAAGTCACGTACTCTCCCACAGCTCTCACTCTTCCACCGTATTCAGGAGTTTCCAGGGCAAGGGTCAGCACATCTGAGCTCCCAAACACTTCCAATTTTCCCTCAGATACCTCTATTTTTAACTCTTCCTGAAAACACGCAAAAAACTGAGGACATTAGTATTAAGATCTCCACTGCATCCATGATTCTAACTCTCACATTGATACTTACAATACGTCTAGCCTTCTCTGCCACCTTTGGATCGATTATGTTCCCATTCTTGTCTTCACGTGCTTTTATCCACAATGTAGATCTGTCCACATCTTTTGCATCCATTGTTTTTAATTAAGACATCAACATTATGAATTCAACTTGCTTTCATATTTTGAATTAAATAATAATAATATCAGACAAAACAATGTAAGGCACAAAATATTACCAACTCTGCCTCTAAACCAGCATAGCCCTTACGAGATAAGCGATGAGGATAAGCATTCTTTGACCGCCTTTCAGAAGTGGCCTCATCAACTTTGTCTACTTTTCGTGGCGCCATCCTGTAAGTTACAACATAAAAGAGTGTTAGCAAGCCATCATGAGTATCATAAAAAAGCAATTCAGCAGCTTACTACGAGTTGCAATTAAGTTCAAGCAAGTTAAAAGCATGCAAATTAGATTGTCAATACAAAGAAGATTGATTTATCGTATAAATTCAAAGGACCTACTGGGTAGACAGTGAAATGGACACTTCCAAACACACAAATAACATAACCTACAACCTAGACAAATATCATTTAGCAACCCAGATATCCTCATCACCCGGTCGAGCGAAGTTTGGTACATCATCACCCAAGATATCATTTATATTATTAACCGGGGGTACATTGTAAGATAAGGGTTGATGGTCCATAGCTTTGTCTTCTAAGTCATCGTCATTATAAAGTCTTGCAGGCATGTCTAATACTGCAGACCATGCTGCATCAGATGGGTCTTCAACATAAAAGACTTGCTGGACTTGAGTAGCAGACACAAAAGGATCAGTCCCATGATCTGACTTAGAAAGATCCACAAATGTTATCCCTCCAGCTTCAACTTTAACACCATTTTTTTGAGAAACCCAATTACACATGAACACTGTCTCCATACACTGATCATAATCAAGCTCCCAAATTTCTTCAACAACCCCAAACCAATTCAAGTTTGATGTGATGGGGTTCTTGTCTGTAGACTTATTCACTTGCATGGAATCAGCTACTAATTTAACCCCACTGTTTTGATTCACTCGCCCCACATCACGGTTCTTGGTATTAAAAGTGACTCCCTTAACTCTATAACCTTGAAACTTTGGTACTCTATCAGATGGCCCTTCTGCCAGCCACTTTATGATGTCAGATATTTCATGTTCTTCGCTCTCAAGTTCAAGTGCAATATGCATAAGTTAGACCAATAGTAATTAGATTATGTTAATAATACATACATACTGAGATTAGCATCAATTATGAGAACATAAAAACTTTACCCGGTCATGAAACCATTGAATGAAATTCTGATTATGCTTCTTCAGAAGCCACTTTGGGTCCTCCTTGAACTTTGTATATTGTTTCAGTATAACTGCCTTGTGCTCAGTGCACCAGTTAAATAACAGATTATAAGTTAACTCTATCAAAATGAGAACATAATTAAATTATTACAATAAAGGCAGAAGCTTACATTACAAAAGGCGCCACTTCATCTGAATTATGCAAAACATAGAGATGAGCCTTCTCTAAAAGTTGACGATCGACACATTCAATAGTAGCGCCTGATAAAGGTATGGTATCTCCTTTGAGACGTGCTGGAATTCCAATTGTGGTAGAATTTCCCAAAAATTATGTGCAGACTTCTATGGCCTCTTCAGCATTAGAACATGCAGCCATTGTACCTTCCACGTGATAACCATTCTTCACATAACTTTTCAATACTCTCATGTACCTTTCAAATGAATACATCCATCTAAAGTATACGGGGCCGCATAATTTAACTTCTCTCGTGAGGTGTTGGGTTAAATGTATCATGTTATCAAAAAACGAAGGCGGAAAGTACTTCTCCAACTCACATAGTGTAACTACTAGGTCCTCTTGAATTTTTTTCTATTTCTAACACAACAATGACCTTGCTGCATAGAGCATTAAAGAAATGGCAGAATCTTGTTATAGCATACCGCACCGGCTTATTCAACACTCCCCGTATTGCTATAGGAAGCAGCTGTTGCATTAATGTGTGACATTCATGTGACTTGAGTCCAACAATTTTCCGCTCTTCCATGTTCACCAAATTACTAATATTAGAAGAATAACCCTCAAGAACCTTCATTCCACGAAGAGAATTGCAAATAGATCTCTTTTCTTCTTTGAACAAATTCCAACTTCCCATGGGTAATTTTACCCGTTTCTCTCCTTCAGTTGGCTGTAAATCAGTCCGGATTCCCATGTCCATCATATTTAACCTAGCTGCAAGTCCGTCTTTGGTTTTTCCAGGAATATCCAAAAGCGTACCGAGAACAGTTTCAAGACAATTCTTTTCAACATGCATCACATCTAGATTATGTCTCACATAATGGAACTTCCAGTATTCGAGTTCAAAGAAGATTGACTTCTTCTTCCAAACAGGCTTTGGATCGTTTGGTCTAGAAGGTTTCCGGCGAACTTTCTTCCCAAATTTGTAGTCTATGCATTTAACCCTTTCCAATACTTCCTCTCCGGTTAAGGGAACAGGAGCTTCATCAAACTCTTGTTGATTATTGAATGCAACCTTTTGTCTTCTATAAGGATGATATCGAGGTAAAAATCGACGGCTCCCAATATACGACATTTTATTCCCATGTGCCAACTGAGTGAGCTTGTCTCATCAGGACAGATTGGACATGCATTGTACCCATGTACAACAGAGCCAGACAAATTCCCATAGGCTGGAAAGTCATTGATGGTCCTCATCAAAACAGCCTTCAATGTAAAATGCTCTCCTTTATGCGCATCATACACTCTTGGAACTCCATCCCATAGAGTTTTCAAGTCTTCAATCAATGGTGCCAAATAAACATCTATGTCGTTTCCCGGCTGTTTAGGACCGGAAATCAGCATACTTAGCATTATAAATTTACGTTTCATACACAATTCTGCAGGAAGATTGTAATTCACTAACATAACAGGCCAGCAACTATATGTACTGCTTAATGAACCGTGAGGATTGAAGCCATCCGTTGAAAGTGCAAGCCGAAGATTTCTTGGATCCTTAGCAAACTCAGGCCACATCTGATCCAATAACTTCCAAGAAGGGGAGTCAGCAGGATGCGCCATAAGACCGTCAGACACTCGTCTTCTAGAATGCCAGGTTAACTCCATTGATGTTTCACAAGACCTAAACCATCTCATAAATCGAGGAATAGGAGGAAAGTACCATTATACTTTTGCTGGCACCCCTTTCTTCATAATTCCATTCTTTGTTACCTTCCATCTCGAGTGACCACATGTAGGGCAGCTAGTAAGATTTTGGTGTTCTTTTCTATACAAGATGCAGTCATGAGAACATGCATGTATCTTGTTGTAATCCATCCCTAATGCATGCAAGGTGTTCTTCACCTCGTGCAAGGACGAGGGAATCTCATTGCCTTCTGGAAGTACCCTTCCAAGCTCAAGCAACACTTCACTAAAGCAAGCATCGGTCATCCCATGCTTGGCTTTTAGATTGTACTAGTGTACAAGTGTGTCTAATTTGGTAAACGTGGCACAACCAGGATATAGAGGCTTATCTCCATCCTCCACGACCTTCATGAACATGAAAGTCTCATCCTCAAGTCCATCGACTTCGTCGTACTCCCTAAATCCTCCATTTACAGTTTTAGCAGACCTGCATGGCGTTTCTCCTTTCGAAGTCGATGCTTCATCCACGGCAACTTGGCCGTGCCATATCCAATTCTTATAACTAGTGTCTATCCCTCTAAAAAATAAATGTTCCCTAACAACTTCTATGGAGAATTTCTCCATATTTCCACAACTTTGACATGGACAACTAATATATCCACAATTTTCAGCATGTTTCATGGCAGATTCCAAAAAACTATTAACCACATCCAGGTACTGCTTTGATCGCCTATCTGCTTCCATCGAAGACCTATCCATTTTCTAAGTGGTAAAGACAACAAAACCAACTTTTATTACTAGAACAACAGAAATACCTACTGCACACTATTATTGACTATGAATTTAATTGGAAGACAAACGACATAAAAAAAAATGAGCAGCATTTAGAACAATATGAAAGTGATATTCTGCAATTCCTTTAACCCTAACAAACTAACACCCAAAAAGAGAACATTAAGCAAGCAATGCACTTCGACATTCACAAATAAGCATTAAAAGGAAACATACATGTTTCAGCTGAAGCAGAGAGTGTTTACTTTATGGACCTATTTTTGATGCTGAAATGTCAATTTGGAACTTGCAATCATTCACACACAACTCAGACAGTAAAACACAGTAGACCTTCAAATTGAAATTGAAATATGAGAACAATATGCACTGTGCAAATCTTCGGGGGCTGGCCGAAGGCCAAAGCCCCTCTAGCATAATGGATGGACAACCCAAATTAAACCCTTCCAAAAAGCCGAAACCCTTCAAAACCTATGATGAGTGCATCTGAACCCAAATTAAACCCAACCCAAATTGAATTCTGTAGGATATTTGTATTTTAGAATGCTTTGTAAATTGGCTAATCCTTGTACAAAAACTTTGTATTTTATCACAAGCTCAATTAGTTTCTTTTTAGGACTTAGTTCTAGAATTGAAGACATGATGATAGCATTTGAAGCTTGAAGATTGAAGACCTCAGATTCAACACACACTCATTCATCATTTTAATTTGCATTCATATAGATTGTGTAGGTGTTTTTCATTTAGTTGAATTCTTTACAAAACTGCAGTATGTAAAACGAGATGATCAGTCATCTTAGTCTGCACGTGAATTTTTCAAAACCGACCCTCTTTTTGAAATCAACTTTGTTTCCTTCATGGTGGGCCATGTGCAGCCAGCTTGAATCCACTTTTGGGTCTGCCTAAGAATATTTTAAGGTTGGTTAAACTTGGTTCATTTTGGTTCACTCATTTCTTATCCTTTTGGCTTATTTAAACCAAACCTCACCACACACTTTGCTAGGGTTTTAGAGTTCATAACTTCATTTCATTTTTCCACAAAACCTCTCTATGTGCAGCCGCCCCTCTATGTTATCTTCCTTGAGTTCTTGAAAAACTTTCATCTTCATAAAATCTTTGCAAGAAATCTTTGGGTATGGCATTCTATAGAATCTTCTTCTAAAGTTCTTGTTTTCTCTTTGAAATTATATTGAAGGAAACTTTGAAGGAGTTCTTATCTTCATTGTTTTGGCTTCCATGATTTCCAAACGCATATATTTAGAAGTCCAAAATAATTGTGCAATCTTGTCTTTCAAGTTCTTCCATCTTATAAGACAATGTTGAGTTTTTAGAAGTTCAAACAAAATTGTGTACAAACTTGTCTTTCATGTTCATACATGCTATAAGGCAAGGTTGAGTCTTTTTGTTCTTGACTTAGGCACTTTTGCACAGTTTCAGTCACTGTAGCAGAGTGCACCTAGTTGTCCAGCGGTCCTTGCTGAAGCTCCGTAGCTCTCTGCAACTCTGCTGGTGACTGGTCATCTAAGTCATTTCTACTCTGTCTTCAATTACTGTAGCATAGTGCACCTAGTTGTCCAGCGGTCCTTGCTGAAGCTCCGTAGCTCTCTGCAACTCTGCTGGTGACTAGGCATATAGTCATTCATAGTATTTTCATTTGGTGCCACTAAGACAGAAATACCTATGTATTGTCTGTGTAGTGATTGACCAGTCATCTGAACCACTGGACGTGAAGTGAAGGAGAAGAAGCCACACGAGGAACAGCTGCATCTAAAGATTAGGTACATTTAGATATTGAGCTTATTTGAACCTTGTATTGGGCATCTTTTGCCATTTCATAGTGGAAGGCCGGTCTTCTGATAGACCCCCGATTTTTTACCCTTTTGGGGTTTTTCCGGGTACCAAAATTTGTGTCCATTTATGTGGTTTGTTAACCATTTGACTAAACTTAAAACCGGAATTAATTCTGCACCAACTTACATTGAAATGCAATCTTGACAAAATCGCATGACTGGTCATCTATAACTGCTACATTAGAACCGCTGAATTTAATAGGTTCTAGTTGTGGATAGCTCACAGTTTCAATCTCACTGAATCTGTTGAGAACCTAAGTTGGCATAGCATTCGAATGTGTTTGAACATTTCACAAGCATACACAAGTTGTTAAGGTTAACTACGAGTTGAAACAAACTGTCAGGTTCATCACATCAGGTGACTGGTCATCTGTGTGATCTGTTTGAGAAAATTCTTTGTGTCGTTGTGACTAATTTGAAATTACCCCCCTCATTGCCAACTTGCAAATTCAAAACCATAATCTACTTCCAAATACGACACAAATTGCACTGAATTTGAACCCAATGAAACCAAAGAAGTTAAAACTGCTAAAATATCTGAAACCCATTCAACCCTAGATTTGCATCAAGTTAAATCATTCATATCTTTGCTTTCTAATTCAAACTGAGAAGAGTTTGACACGAGCCCAGGTAGATTTCAACTCATTCGAACCCTATACTTCACAGCTTGAATGGCTGAAGGCTGAGGTTCGAAGTGCGAAGAGTGGGTATGAAAAAATTAGGGTTCGAGCAACAAGATTGAGTCGCTGATAGTGAAATTTCAGTTGGTTTGAACTCGATTTTGTGAGGTTTGGGTGGGACTGGGAACCATTCAGTGGGTGGGAGGGGTTGGAATCGGGAGGTTTTCTCAATTTAGGTTTAGGGGACTTATGTTTTTTTTCGCGAATGTGGGGAATAAGCCGTGGTTTCGCGCCCGCGTGTTTTGATTTGGTTCAATTAGTGCACAGTGTCTACCGCGTTTTAAACAATAATGGTTTGTTAAAAACCGTTGTCTTCAAATTAGTGCACAGTGTCTACCGCGTTTTTAAACAATAATGGTTTTTTAAAAAATGTTGTCTTCATCTTTCTAGAGATACAAAGACAACGGTTTTAGGCCTATGTAGGTAACGGAAATACGTTTTACGTTATGTATTATGCTTGTTCAGAAGCTCATCACGATTTTTTCACCTATCGTTGTCTACGAGGTGTTATCTATTCTACTTTGTGGCCTAATGACACAAGCCTTGTAGTAATGGCAGTAATATCAATGCATTGCCATAGTCCTATCTTTTGTAGCAACCATTCAAAATTTTATAGGCTTTGTGGAAGCTTCACCGGACATTGGTGTTTGCTATGGAATGATACGTATCGACCTCCCTGCTGCAACAGAAGCGGTCAATCTCTACAAAACATACGACATTAACAAGATGATGCTATTTGATCTTAACCAGGTAGCACTTCAAGCACTAAGAGGAAAACAAATAACTGTCTCTCTAGGCATTCTAAAGCCAAGAATTGCAAAACTTGGCGGGAAGTGAAGATGCTGAGAGATCATGGTTTGCAACCAATGTGGAGTCTTACCTTAATGACATTGTCTTCAACTACATTTCTGTAGGTAATGAGGTCATCCCGGGATCCTTAGGCAACTATGTGTTGCCTGTAATGCAGTCTCTACAGAAAGTTCTCGATGAAAAGCCTTGGCTGGTATTAAGGTGACCACAGGTGTGCCAGGATATGCCTTAGGAGTGTTATATCCGCCTTCAAGTGGCGCCTTCACAGCGGAAAAGAGTAGTGTTATGAGTGGCATTGCTGCGTTCCTAGTGCAACGTGGATCACCACTCATGATCAATGTGTACCCGTACTTTGCCTATGCATCTGACCCTATCAACATTCGGCTAACTATGCACAGTTCACTGCAACAAGTCATGTGGTTCAGGATGGGCCGTTGAGCTATTATAACCTGTTTGATGCCTTGGTTGATTCTTTTCTGGCGGCAATGGAGAAAGAGGAGGGACTAGTGTTGATGTAGTTGTGTCCGAGAGTGGTTGGCCTTCGAATGGGAGTGGAAATCTCACCGCTCCAGAACTTGCAGGGACATATAACAGGAACTTCTTGAAACGCATTGTTTCAAAGGCAGGGACACCGAAAAGGCCATGTGCTTACATTGAAGGGTACTTTTTTGCCATGTTTAATGAGAATCAGAAAGATAGCAGCGTGGAGCAACATTTCTGACTTTTTCATCCTAGTATGCAGCCTGTTTATCCTGTATTTTAAACATTCAGTAGAGTTTAGGAGTCTAGCACTTATTAATACATTCAAACTTTTTGCATCCCTGTGATTCGTTTTTGAGAGATTTTGCTCTATACATCAATCACTTGCATCTGCTACCTTTGTAAGAGCTAAGGAATAATGAGTTAAATTGTAACTCTTGAAAGTTGAATTATAATTGGTCATACGAAAATCCTCACATACACAAATTAAACTTACTTTTCTATGAACAATATACTTCAACGAAGATCATAATCACAAAATCCACATCATATTCAAATTATTATAGTAGTAATGGGTTCTACAAACTATTGAACGTAAAAGTCAAATTGTCTCATGAGAATGAAATGTAACTCTTGAGACTTGAACTACATGTTTTGTTCTTTCAAACATCTTGCATCACTGTGATCTTTCTTCGAGTTATTGAATGATCTCGTGATTGTCCTGCTCTGTGGAATGGTTTAGCTCTCTTTTCTTCCGGAACAAGTAATTTGTTCAATACAACCCAACCAATACAAGATCCGGTTCTTCTTTGTAGATAGTTTTCGTCTTATATTAATCAAGGTTACATTGAGGCTAATCCCTCTACTTTGTAATCATATATTATACACATTAAGGCTAACCATCCGAGCTTCATCTCGTACAATGATTTGTCTAACTTCAGCCAAATTTCTGTCAAAAAGTGGCACTTGACAAGTATATGAGAACTTTCTATCCACCACATTGATAAGACATGAAATACAATAAAGATTAGAAAGAACAACAACGTTAGGACAATGGACATAAGCTAATCATAATACAATGGACATGAGACCAACTCTGTAAAGAAATTCAGCAAGAAAATGGAATATAAATGGTTTAGATCACGAAATTTAAATGTCGAATATTGAGTAACGAGGAGAAGTTGGGGAAGCTCATTCTTCCGGCCGGGGAACGCTTCCAAAGGAATTTCCGCTCAAACAAAAGTATGGACTTAGACACTATCGAAATTAGCTTATAAACTACATTTTCACTGCCTCGTTTTTTCTTTTCAGTCTTTTTAGCTTTTTTCGAGTAACTTCCATCATTTTATGCTTTTAGTTCGAAAAAATTTCTAGTGTCATTGTCAACATTGTCTTTGTCTTTGCCAAAGTTATGGAAATCCGCACCATAGGCAACCATTACAGTAAATAAAGACGTGGTGATTGATAGTCACCACCACTTTGGAGCCAGCTGAGCAAAATTACTCTCAAAACAGATGTGTCCGACCATTTAAAGTTTAAATAGACAAATTCGATCGCAAGTCCTTCAGCTTGGTGGTCATGTTTTTGAATGTTATATTTAAAACACTTATTATCTCTTTTGCCCCCTGCAACTCACTTTGAGATCCCTTTTGCCCCCTGCAACTCTATTTGTATCCCATCTGCCCCCTGCAACTCATTTTTTGGGAATTTTTGCCTCTTTTCCGTTAACTTCACTGTTTCAGTTAAGTTTGCTGACGTGGCATGTCCACATCAACTGCCATGTCATCTTAAAAAAAAATTTATTTTTTTTATTTTTTAAAAAATAAACTTTTTAACAATTAATTTTTAATTTTTTTTTAAATTTTCCACATACAAACAATTTACTTGTATTCCAAATTTGTACACTAGTATGTGGGAAATTTTTATAATAAAATAAAAATTACTTTTTAAAAAATTTAAAACTCTTTTTTTAGGCTATGTGCGTGGAAACAATAAATTTTTAATTTTTTTAAAAATTTCTCACATACAAACAATTTGCTTGTATAACAAATCTATCCACTATTGGAATACAAGTAAATTATTTGTATGTGGGAAATTTTTAAAAATTTAAAAATTAAAAATTAAAAATTAAAAATTAAAAAATTATTTTTTAAGATGACATGGCAGCTGATGTGGACATGTCACATCAGCAAACTTAACTGAAACAGTTAAGTTAACGGAAAAGAGGCAAAAATTCCCAAAAAATGAGTTGCAGGGGGCAGATGGGATACAAATAGAGTTGCAGGGGGCAAAAGGGATCTCAAAGTGAGTTGCAGGGGGCAAAAGGGATAATAAGTGTATTTAAAAAAGATAAAAGAGTGACAAATCAAAGAACATCAATCTTCATCCGAAGTGAGAAGGTCTTGCATGAACATTGTGGCCAAAAAATGTAATCTATCAGAAATGGTGTGTGAGAAATGCAATAAGAATCACTATAATTTCATTGATTTCATAAGTTAATCCTTTAACCAATTGCACTGATTAGCTTTATGTTTCTTTGTTGACAAGAACGTGATATCGTAGGATGGTTAGACAGACTTCATTATTGACACTTGTTATCTTGTAATCTTAAGGAACAATGAACTTAAAATTGTAATTCTTGCATTTGAATTGTAACTCATGAGAGTTTGACTGCAATTTGTTAAATGAAAATCCTCAAATACACGAGTTACATTTGCTTCACTACAAAGAATATACTGTAGTGAAGATCATAATCTCATATTCCACATCATATTCGGAACAATTAAGTCCATATAGGTCCTATGAACTAATGAGCTTAAAAGTGAATTGTAACTCATTAGCAAAAATGCAACTCTTGAGACTTACACTACACCTTTTTTGTCAATGGATGAGCTATTGATCATTCACACATCTTAATTGATCTCGTATGGCTCCTGCTTGTTGAATGTCTTTGAAATGGTCCACCTAGTTATAAGTTTGAACCAACCAATACAACATCCAAGAAAGTAAAATTTTAGTTACAAAAATACACCAACAAGGTTTTGTCTGTATAAGGTTGCGTTAAAGGTTGAATCTCAAACACTCCGAATTCACCATCTTGTTCCAGAAAACTTTGATACTTATCAAAAAGCCTCTACTAGGAAGTAATGCTAGATATGCAAACAAATTACATGTAGATCTTCACCGGTTTGGCTCCAGTAAGGAGTTTAGTATGCAAAACACACTAATGCAGAATGTAAAGGGACTTAAATGCAGAAAACAGACTCGCGTTCATTGAACCCTATACTAATTATCAAAATCTTATCAAAGATTACCATATCAAACTTACTATATTTTCCAAAAGGAATCATAATTGTCTTAGCATCTGATTAAGAAATAGTGTTGAATATGCAAAGAAAACTTCATTTAGAATACATCACCTCAAGCCAAACTAGCACCATGGATGTAGAAGGTAAAGAGCATAATGCCAGAACAAATCAGTCCCGAAAAAAGGCAGATTCTTTGAACCTAAACAGGTCACAGAAAACTTCATCAGTATATAAGATAGAGAAATGGAAAATCAAGAAATACTCAAATTAGTTTAGTCAACACAGCATATACTGGTTTTCTAATTCCTCTTGCAGGCTGCAGCTAGACAGGTACCGGATCAACATTCCCTGAGGTACTACAGCATGCATCTTTGTATTTCTTAGTTTTTCATCAAAGTGGCAGTGGTGAATTTTACTCTTTTGGTCTTCTTAATAGTTTATCATGTGCAGTTTGTGCAGATTTATATACTACCAAGCACACATCAATCAGGAAGTGATGGCAGTTCTGCATTGGATTGCACTCATTCTGTACTTGGTAGCAACATTTGAGAACCATATGGGCCTTGTGGAAGCTTCAATTGACGTAGGGGTTTGCTATGGACTGTTAGGGAATGACCTGCCTGCTGCAACTGATGTCATCAATCTCTACAAAAAATACGGTATTGGCAAGATGAGGCTCTTTGATCCAAACCCCATAGCACTCCAAGCGCTGAGGGGGAGCGACATTCATCTCACTCTAGGAATCCGAAACCAAGACTTGGAGTCTCTGGCAGCAAGTCAAGAAGCTGTGAACTCATGGTTTGCAACAAACGTAGAACCCTACTTAGATGATATTATCTTCAATTACATTGCCGTAGGCAATGAACTCATTCCGGGGCCTTTAGGCGTCTACATTGTGACTATAATGCAGTCTCTGCAGAGAATCCTCGATGAAAAGGGCTTGGCTGGCGTTAAGGTGACCACAGTTGTGTCCGGGGATGTCTTGAAGGTTTCATATCCACCTTCGAGTGGCGAGTTCAAACCAGAGGCAACTAGCATTTTGAGTGGAATTCTTGCAGAATTGTCACTAAGAGGATCACCTCTTTTAATCAATGTGTATCCTTACTTTGCATACGCAGCTGAACCTGATAACATTCGCTTAGACTATGCTCAATTTACTGCAACAAGTCCCGTGGTTCAAGATGGGGCATTGAGCTATTACAACCTGTATGATGCCACAATTGATGCTTATTTTTCAGCAATGGAGAAAGCCGGAGGAGCTGATGTCGAGGTTGTGGTTTCTGAAACTGGCTGGCCTTCAGCTGGGAATGGAAATTTCACGACTCCAGAGCTTGCAGGGACATATAACAGGAACTTATTGAAACATGTGGTTTCGAGAGCTGGGACGCCTAAAAGGCCTGGTGTATACATTGAAGGATTCATCTTTGCCATGTTCAATGAGAACCAAAAACCTGCTGGTGTGGAGCAAAACTTTGGACTTTTCTATCCTAACATGCAACCTGTTTATCAATTATTTTAAAGTTTCTGTAAGCCAAATCATGTAGCTCTCAGATTCAGACACTAATAAAGAGTAATGACAAGCACCGATTACTTTTATGTTTCTGTAGCAATTCTAGTGTATACACTAGCACCGATTACCTTAATGTTTCTTTGTTCACAAGAATGGGATACTTATGATGGTTAGATAAACTTCAGTACTGACATGTGTTAATGCCAGTCCTAAAGAGTAATGAACTGAAATTGTAACTCTCGCATTCAAACTGTAACTCATCATAGTTTGACTAGAATTTGTTACCTGAAATCTTCATGTACACAAATTTGCTTCACTATGAAGAATAAACTGCACTGAACATCATAATCACATAATACACATCATATTCAAAATATCAAGTCCTTATCGGTCATTTGAACTATTAAACTTTAAAAAGTAAATTGTAACTCATTAGCATAAAATGAAACTCTTGAGACTTGAACTACACCTTTTTTGGTCAACGGATGGGCTATTGTTCATTCACACATCTTGGATAGCTGTGATCTTTGTTTGAGTTCTAGACTTGATTGATTTCGTACCTGCTTGTTGAATGTCTATGTAAATAGTCCAACTCTGTTTATCTTTCCTTCTGAACAAGTAAATTGTTCGAACCAACCAATAAAACATTCAAGAAAGAACTAGTTCAATTTCAAATACACCAACAAGGTCTTGTCTACAGATGGTCTTCGTGTTATAAGGCTGCATTAAGGTTAAATCTCAACCATCTTTTTCCAGAAAACTTTCATATACTTATAGAAAAAGCTTCTACTAAAAAATAATGTTAGATATATGCAAACAAATTTTCATGTATGTGTTGTACTTCACCTGTTTGGCTCCAGTTAGGAATTATGCAAAACACTAACAGAAGCCAGAAAAAGATTGATGCAGAATGTAAAGGGGCTCAAATGCAGAAAACAGACTCACATTCATTGAACCTTGTTGCAGAAACTTTATCAAAGATTAACATACCAAATTTACCATCTTTTCTAAAAGGATTCATAATTATCTTAGCATCTAAATAAGAAATAATGTTGAATATGCAAAGAAAATATCATGTAGGATACAGCACCTGAAGCCATACTAGCACCCTGGATGTAGAAGGTAAGGAGCGTAATGCCAGAACAAATCAGTCTCGAAAACAGGTAGATTCTTTGAACTTCAACTCGTCACAGAAAACTTCATCAGTATATACAGAGAAATAGACACTCATAAAATACTCGAGTTAGTTGGGGGTGTATTCAATTGGGATTTGGAAGGATTCCTTCAAATTCTATGAATTGCAAATAAATGTGATTGATTTTAAAGAAATTTGACTATGAATTTCAAAGGATTTTAATGGATTTTAATATGTATTTGAACAGATTTTTAGGAGTTCCCAACTCCTTTAAAATCCATTGAAATCCTTTAAAAATCTCAAGATTGAATATACCCTCTGGGATTTTCATGTGTTTTGTTTTTTCAGAACCATCAAAACCGTTGATTTTTATTTGCTTATATTCAAGCATATGAACAAGTCCAACTGCAAAGCTTGTAAATTTATATGTTGAAAATGAATGTATAATGTCATTGACCAATGTTCAATTCATTATGATAAACATCAATTATATAATCCGCCACAGTCATTACTATTGGAACCTGTTATAAGATCTGATCAAGTTCAAACTAACATCTTATGTAACAAGAGATTAGAAACAACTTGGAGTTTCAAAAAATTGCAAACCTTGATTTGAATATACTAAATTCAAAGTCAACATGATGGTGTCGTCATTGGGCAGTGAGGTGGTGGGGGTGGTAGCCAATGGTGGTTGGTGGTGATGGTCATGGACGACAGGTGGTGGTAGTGGTTGTGGTGGCTGCTGGAAGTAGGTGATGGTGTGGTGGTGACTGCTTGTGGTGCTAATGGTGGATACGGTGGCAGTGGTGATATGGAAGTGGCGATGAGTGTGGTGGTGGCAGGGGGCAGGGGTAGCGGCTGTGGCGATGGAGATGTCTTTGGTGGCCGGTGGTCAGTAGTGGTATTGGTGGCGGCGGCAGTGGTGGTGATATAGTAGTGGCGGTAATAGTGGTAATTGAATACACTTAAACTTTATGAAATCATTTAAAATCATCAAATATTTGAATACACCTAAACTTTCTTAGATTTTTATTTAATCATAATTGAATACACCAAGATTTAATAGATTTATAAAAATAAAAAAACTCTTTTAAATGGAGATTAAATACACCTAGATTCTTACAAACTACTTTAAAATCTAAATTAAATAGACCCTCATTTTAAAACTCATTTAAAACTCTTCCAAATTCAGATTGAATTAACACCTATATATACTAGTTTTCTAATCCCTCTTGCAAGCTGCAGCTACACCGGGCACCGAATCAGCATTTCAGGAGGTACTATCAACATTCAGCTTTTTGTTTCTTAGATTTTTTTCAAAGTGGTAATGGTATACTATCTACAGTTTGTGCAGGCACACATCAATCGTGAAGTGATGGCAGTTCTGCGTTGGATTGCACTCATTCTGTCCTTGGTAGCAACAATTCACAACCAAAAGGGCCTTGTGGAAGCTTCATCAAGTGACGTAGGGATAGGGGTTTGTTATGGAATGTTAGGGAATGACCTACCTACTGCAACTGATGTCATCAATCTCTACAAAAAGTACGGTATTGAAAACATGAGGCTGTTTGATCCAAACCCTGCAGCACTCCAAGCGCTGAGGGGGAGTAAAATTGCTGTCACTCTAGGCATCCAAAACCAGGACTTGGAGACTTTGGCAGCAAGTCAAGAAGCTGTTAACTCATGGTTTGCAACAAACATTGAGCCCTACGTAGGTGATATTAACTTTGAGGTCATTGCTGTAGGCAATGAGGTCATTCCGGGGTCCTTTGGCAATTACATTTTGACTGTAATGCATTCTCTTCAGAAAGTCCTCGACGACAAGAACTTGGTCATTAAGGTGACCACAGTTGTGTCTGGGGCTGTCTTGAAGGCTTCATATCCACCTTCGAGTGGTGAGTTCACACCAGAGGCAACCAGCATTTTGAGTGGAATTCTTGCAGAGTTATCACTAAGAGGATCACCTCTTATGATCAATGTGTATCCTTACTTTGCATATGCAGCTGAACCTGACAACATTCGCTTAGACTATGCTCAATTTACTGCAACAAGTCCCGTGGTTCAAGATGGGGCATTGAGCTATTACAACCTGTTTGATGCCATAGTTGATGCTTATTTCGCAGCAATGGAGAAAGCCGGGGGAGCTGATGTTGATATTGTAGTTGCTGAGAGTGGTTGGCCTTCAGCTGGGAATGGAAACTTCACAACTCCAGAACTTGCAGGGATATATAACAGGAACTTCTTCAAACATGTAGGTTCGATGGTTGGGACGCCTAAAAGACCTGGTGCATACATTGAAGGGTTCATCTTTGCCATGTTCAATGAGAATCAGAAACCTGCTGGTGTGGAGCAAAACTTTGGACTTTTTTATCCTAACATGCAACCTGTTTATCCTGTATTTTAAAATTCTTTAAGAAAGATCATGTAGCTTTCAGAATTCAGATATTAATAAAGAGTTATTGTATTGACAAACACCTCTATATTCTTTCTGAGTTTTGATTTGATGCTTTTTATGAGTTACAATGAACGCAAATAGGAAGAGAGGAGTACAGAGTTAGGATCACGATAAGTAGTTCAATGTTTGATTCCCTCCAATATGGTGAAAGCTTCAAATAGGAAAGTGATGAATGTATAAGAAGAATTCATGTATACAAATAACTGAATGCATGAATCCAATTAATTGAAATCTTATCCAATTTATGTGTCTACATAGTATAGCCAAGGTTCTAAAAAACGCTAGGCGAAAGTTAGGCGGTAAAGTGGGGACTAGCGCCTAGAGGAGTAATCGGGGATTAATCGGGCCTACTTAAAGTAGTAATATGTACATATTTGGTTATAATTGGAGATAATTGGCAAACATAAAGTAGTAAAATATAGAAATTTGATTATAATATATTACTATTCTATAATTATAATATAAAAATTCTTCTTTAATGCAATTAATCAAACGGTGCGTTCAACACCACCTTCTTCAAACCAACTCTCTGCGCACCTTCTTCTTCTTAAGTCAATTTTCTGCATTTTGGCCGCAAGCGCCACCGTTCAAAAACAAACAGGCTTTCTTCTCCACCATTTTTTTTTTTATGAAATTTCTAGTAAAAAGGCCTTGCCCATCCTGCCCAGTGCTGAAATTTCAAGTAAAAGAAATGGCCCGCTCCCCCTACCCAGCTCCGATTGCCGGAATTTCAAGTAAACCGATTTATAGGTGATTATGGCCAAAATCCAGGCGGTGAGGCACCTTCTAGTGCCTAGGCGCCGTTTTTTAGAACACAGAGTATAGCATAGCTTAGAATTCCAAAACTTTCCATTCCATTTTCCAAAAGTTTGCATGACAAGAAATGTATTGGGCTAGTATGATTTAGGGTTAGGACAAGTTCAAGGCTCTATTTATCATATATATGGGTGGATTGCACATCAATCGGAATGTGATGGCAGTTCTGCGTTGGATTGCACTCATTCTGCCCTTAGTAGCAACATTTTAGAACCATATCTTAACATAGTGAACCTTCATCACCCAAAACCAATTGGCAATGGGAGGAGAAGCCCATCTATATTTAAACACTACAGACTAGGCTTCCATCTCCAATGTGGGATACTTTCAACACGCCCCCTCACGCGTGGCGTCATTGCGTCCTACGCGTGATTAGTTGAATTGGGTAACGTGGAGCACGTGGGACCGTGAGGCCTCCTACGTGGATAACCATAGCTCTGATACCATCTTAACATAGTGAGCCTCCATCACCCAAAACCAATTGGCAATGGGAGGAGAAGCCCAACTATATTTAAACACTACAGACTAGGCTTCCATCTCCAATGTGGGATACTTTCAACACCATAAGGCCCTTGTGGAAGCTTCAATTGGCATAGGGGTTTGCTACTGTTAGGGAATGACCTGCCTGCTGCAACTGATGTCATCAATCTCTACTAAAAAGTACGTGTAGACACCGAAATTTTTCATTTGTCACAGGAAATTTCGATTTTACAGTACGGTATTGAAAACATGAGGCAGTTTGATCCAAACCCCGCAGCACTCCAAGTGCTGAGGGGAAGCAATATTCACCTCAATCTAGGCATCCGAAACCAAGACTTGGAGACTTTTGCAGCAAGTCAAGAAGCTATGAACTCATGGTTTGCAACAAATTTAGAGCCCTACTTAGATGATATTATCTTCAACTACATCGCTGTATGCAATGGGCTCATTCCGGGGTCCTTATGTAACTAGATTGTGACTATAATTCAGCCTCTACAGAGAATCCTGGATGAAAAGGGCTTGGTTGGCATTAAGGTGACCACAGTTGTGTCCGGGGATGTCTTGAAGTTTTCATATCCACCTTCGAGGGGAAAGTCCACACCAGACACAACCAACATTTTGAGTGGATTCTTGACTCGAGGATTCTCTGCAGAGACTGCATTATAGTCACGATGTAGTTGCCTAAGGACCCTGGATTTTGAGTGGAGTTCTTACGAGAGGATCACTGTTGATTTTGGCTCATAATTTAATATGTTAGCAAGTTGTGTGGAGTGGTTGCATGCATTATCATTTGGCAACTACTCTCATGACTTTTGTGTAAGAGTGTTTTCCACACATAGGATGCTGCATGGTTCCTTTGCAAGAGTCAATGCAATGAGTGCATTGTGAAGACCTTGAAGAGTCTACAATTGTGTAGAGTAGACTTGAATCATTTGGCTGCCCACTTGATGTTGGCCATGCTCATTTGTCCCCTTTCTTTATTATAAGGAGAGAAAGGAGAAGGCTTATGCACGGCAAGCAAACGGCAAGCAAAATAGAGAGAAGAAAGAAGGAAACAACTTCATTTGTCTCTTCTAAGTAAACTTAGTGAGTGTGCTTGGTTATTTGGGGCTAAGGGTTTGTGAGTGTAAAACTTTTGTAATTGTTCTCATTGATTTAGTGGAATATCGTCGCTCCAAACTGGACTAGGCTCGTTAGAGGCCGAACAGTATAAATCTTGGTGTCTTGTTGTTGTTTGTTTGCTTACTTTACACTGTCTTTTGATTGTCAACACGATCTAGACCTATTTGTTGACGCTCGCAAAAAATTGGTAGAGCTCTGGTTCTGAATGGTGGTGTTGATCGTGATTGAGTTTGATGGCTGGTGCTAAAGAAGATGAAGTTGTTTTGGAGAGGGCGTCGACGTCGTTGCGCCTCAACACCTCTAGGCCTCCCGTTCATTCGAGTTAGAGGTTGAGAAATCAACGGCTCTAATAATTTTGGAATTGGCAATTGAGGTGATGGATGTGTTGTAAAAAGAATTAGATGTTGCTTTGGAGGATAAACCCGAAGACATGGATGAGAAGTATTGGAAGAGAATTAACTCTATGCTTGTGGCTCGATTCGGTCATCTCTGAGAAGGATTTGAAATATCCTTAATGAAGGAAACTCTCAAAGGAGTTGTGGAGGAAATGGAGGAGACGTATATGACAAAGAGTGCGGAGAACCGGCTCTTCTTGAAGAAGCGCTCTACATTTAATTATCGACAAGGTATTTCAATAATGAGCACCTCAATGATTATAATAAAATACTTGCTGATTTAGCAAATTTGATGTGTGATCCTGACGAGGATAAGGCATTTGTTTCTAAATCGCTTCTGATGATTTATCATTTGACAACTACTTTGTTGCATGGAAATCTGAGGTGAAATTTATGTTTCTAAGCTTTGTGAATAATGATTAGAAAAAAGGATGTGAAGGTCATAATCACCATAGATGCACTTGTTGTTTAAGAGGTCGATCGATGAGAGGAAGTTTAGTAAGGGTAGAAAGTCTCGGTTAAGCGAGAGGGAAGTATGTAAAGATGAATTCCTTTTGCCGTGAGAAAGGCATTGGAAGAAAGACTGCCCAAAGTTAGAGGCAAAACTAAAGAGAAAGTTGCCTAGAAGCTATGTTGAGAAGTAGAAAAGGAGGAGTTTGAATTTGCTTTGCCTCATCAGGATAGTTGATTTTTCCCTTAGGTGGATTATGGATACTGGTTCCATCATATTGTCCTCACAAGGACTGGTCTCAACTTTGAGGAGTTGGATGGTGGAGTTGTGTATGGAAATGATAGCCTTGCATACTAAAGGGATCGGAAATGTAAGATGCATGATGGTGTGGTTGAGAATTGGAGACGTGGTATGTCGAGTATAAGAAGAATTATTTCTTGGCACTTTGGAAGAAAATGGGTATAAGTCTATTTGATAATGGAGTCTGAAAGTGAGTAGGGGCATTGTGGTATAAGGCACCACGACATGCTAACTTGTATTTGTTGCAAGGAAATAATGTTAGGTGGAGAGGATAGTATTTGAAAATAAGGCAGTTGGGTAGAACTAATGTTTTGGCATTGGTTTGGTCATGCTGGTGAAAAAGCTTAAAAGATTGGTAAAGCAAGGCTTATGAAAGGTGCAAAGACTTGCAAGTTGAATTTTTGAACATTTTATGGGGAAGCAGATAGAGTGAGTTTGGCACCGCTGTCCGTATAAGGCACTCTAATTATGTTAACTGATGTTTGGGGTTAAGACTGCTCTGGAGGAGCCACTACTTTGTCTCTTTTGTTGATGACTCTCAAGAAGAATATGGGTGTACACCATGAAGAAGAAAGATGAAGTCTGAAATATTCCTGAAGTGGAAAAAGATGATGAAACCCAGAGTGGTCGGAAGATAAGACTAGATAGATAATGGTGGTGAAAAAATCTGCCATCTTGAAGTATTTAAGATGAGGGTATTGTAGAACTCACGGTTAGAGAGACACCGAAAGAATGGTGGCAGAGATGAAGATTTGTTGAGAAAGTCGGTGTTTTGTCTATTGGATAGGCAAGGAGTTTTGGGCTGAGGCTATTACTTATCTAGCATCTCATTAATAGGTTGCCATCTGCAGCGAATGAGGGCAAAACACCCATGAGAAATGGTTGGTAAACCTTGCATGATTTCACTTTCATATATTTGTTGTCCTCTATTCATTAAGGAAAGCAAGTAATCCAAGGGCAAAGAAAGCTTTGTATGGGATTTAGACTGTTGAAAGGATAAAGCTTTGTGCAGATGAGAAAATTGTTGTAGAGAGATGTGATATTTGATGAGATGTATGTTATAGACAAGGAAAGTGAATCCAAAGTGAGATAAGAGTATCGAGAGGTGGAGTAGAAGAAGAATAGATGTGTAAGGTCTAATGAGTGACACAAGCCTACATTACCATGGTGATGAGGACTTGAGTGATGAAGAGGAGGTCCTACCAAGAGCCTCACAGCAAAAGATCCATCCTTTGCGTAGATAGAGAGGATTAAGAAGGTCCTGCTAAGTATGCTAATATGGTGGCATACTTAGTTATTGAAGATGACATCCTTGCACTAAAAGAAGCATTCAGAAGTCTGAGAGTAAGATGTGGAATGACTTATGATGAGGAGATGAAACTCTTCATAAGAATGAAACTTGAAGCTTGGAGTGCAAAAGGAAGAAAGAAATTGGCTGCAAATGGTCTAGCCAAGAAGGTGGAGTGTTGGAGAAAGAGAATGTGAGATAAAAGCTAGATTGTAGCCAAGGGCTATGCTCAAAGGGAAGGCATTGATTAAATGAGGTATTTCTCCTTTTAAAACATCTCTATCGTATTTTGCTAGCTTTGTTTGAAGTTGACTTAGTTGGCTCAACTGATAAGACTGCATCTTACATGTGATCTAGATGAGGAGATCTAATTCTAGCCTGAAGGTTTCAAAATTGCTGGAAAGGAAAGTTGGTTTGCAAATTCAGAAATCATTGTATGGCTTGAAACAGCAAGGCAATGGTAAAGCGATTTGATCGGTTTATGTGGGCAAAAGTAACAAGAAGTCAATATGACATTGTGTATATTTCGCAAGCTACAAGATGGGCCTTTATCTATTTGCTCTTATATGTTATGATATGCTTATAGCATGTAAGAGCAAAATGGAGATTAAAGATTGAAGATAGTGAGTAATGAATTTGAGATGAAGGATTGGAGAAGTAAGAAGATTTGGTATGAGATTGAAAGAGATAGAGCAAATGGCAAGATTGCTGTGTAAAAGCAGTATTGAAGAAGGTGCTGAACCGTTTTGGATGAATGAAAAACAAAACCGGTACTCTGCCCTCATTTAAACTTAGAGCTCTATGTCTCCAAGACAGTTGAAGAGAGAAAATATATGATAAAGTCCATATGCTAGTCTGTTGGTAGTTTGATGTATGCAATGGTATGAAAGGCCCGAATAAAGCTTGAGTGAGTTAAGATTATGCATAATCCAGGGAAGATGCATGGAAGTTGAAATGATTTGCGGTATATTTTAGGCTTGGATGTTGTTTGTGTTTAGGGATGTCTATGGTAAATTGTTGTTTTGGACTTGATTTGCCGGTGATTTGGATAAGGTAGGCAAGGCTTGGTATCACTCTTTGGAGGCAATTATGGAGACGTTGCAATCTAAGTTCGACTGAGGGGAAAATGGGAAAGAGGCTAAAAGGAAGCTATTGGCTAAGGGTTGCTTGATGATTGGGGTCTGTCAAGAACATTGGATGTTATTGTGAAGTAGATGTATCTTTAGCAAAGAATCAGGTCATCAAGAACGAAACACATTGATGTGAGTCATTTTGTCGAGAGATTGTTGATGAAGGAGAGATCTCTTCAAAAGATTGGAACTAAGAAATCTACAAATGTGACGAAGATTGTACATGCCCAAGTTTAAGCATTCTGACTTATGGCATTTGTAAAATTTTTATGCCCTTTGGGATTGGGAGACGACAATGGAGTGTCTATTTGGGAAATTGGTTAATTTTGAGCAAGGTGGAGATTGTTGATGGCTTTTATTTTTTAGGTTGGGGGGGGGGTGGGGTGATTTTTTTGTTTTTTTTTTTTTTTTTTTTTATGGTGTTTCCTTCATGTTAGCCTCATGAAGACTAATTGTCCTGTGGGCCTGCCCTTCTATAAAGGAGAGAAAGGAGAAGGCTATGCAGGAAGAAGGAAGAAAATAGAGAGAAGAAAGAAGGAAACATACTCATTGTCTCTCTTCATAGAAACTGGTGAGGCGGGTGGGCTAAGGGTTGAGTGAAAACTGTAATGTCATTGATTAAGTGGAATATCGCGTCTCCAAACTGGCAGGCTCTTACCGAGGGAAAGAAAACTTTGTCTTTTGTTGTTTGTTTCTTATATCTGTCATATTGTATGTCAATCACGACTAGACCTATTGGTGACGCTCCGCACAACAATCACCTCTTTTAATCAATGTGTATCCTTACTTTGCATACGCAGCTGAACCTGATAACATTGGCTTAGACTATGCTCAATTTATTGCAACAAGTCCCATGGTTCAAGACGACGCATTGAACTACTACAACCTCTATGATGACACGCTCGGTGCTTATTTCGCGGCAATGGAGAAAGCTGGGGGAGCTGATGTCGAGGTTCTGGTTTTTGAAAGTGGTTGGCCTTCATCTGGGAACGGAAATTTCACGACACCAACTTGCAGGGACATATAACAGGAACTTCTTGAAACATGTGGTTTCGATTGTTGGGATGCCTAGAAGACCTGATTTATACATTGAAGGATTCATTTTTGCCATGTTCAATGAAAATCAGAAACCTGCTGGTGTGAAGCAGAATTAGTCTTTATTTATCCTAAAATGCAACCTGTTGTCCTCTATTTTAACGTTTCTTTTATGACAAATCATGTAGCTCTCACAATTCAGATATTAATACAGAGTTAGTGTATACATAGACGCCATTATGTTTTTTGTGATTTTTGACTGGATGCGTTTTACGAGTTACAACGATGAGCACAGAGGGGAAGAGGGGTATTGGGTTAGGATTACGATAAGTAGTTCAATGTTCGATTCCCTCCATTATATTGAAATCTTCAAATAGGAAAGTGATGAATGTATTAAAAGAATGCATGTATACAAATAACAGAATGCATGAATCCAATTAATTGAAATCTTACCCAGTTTGTGCGTGGCTCTACATAGTAAAACATAGCTTATAATTCCAAACTTACCGTTTTGTTTTCCAAAAGTTAGTATGACAAGGACTGTATAGAGCCGGTATGATTAAGATTTGGATAAGTTCAAGGTTCGATTCAGCATGTTCTTCTTGCCTATTGTTCTGTTTAAATCCTTCAATTCTCTCTTATCATATATTCTTTAGACTTCATAATTTACCTCTCTTGGTTGAAATCTCTTGTATAAATTTCAGGTTTTGCTCCTTTTTATAAAATCAAATCCCTCTACAACCACATTGTGTATGAAAACTGGAAGGATCAATCAGTTTTCCTTAAGGTAGAGTTAGATTCGGTACTTTTAGTACTTATTACTATACTAGATATTTTTTGTCATCAGCAGAATAAATGCAATTTACCTGAAGATTTGTGGGAGTGCAAGAACTTATGAGGCCGATTTCATTTACTTTCAACGCAATCACATAAGAAGATACTTTTGCACTCCAGAATCAACATTTTTATGATTGTGAAAGTTGTAATAGCATTGCCCAAATTTATATAAGTACTTTCTTGGTTCTTTTTGCTCCACACCTTTTGTCTCATCAACTTTTCGTGTACACTTGTACAGGTTTAGACATAGATATATCAACTAGAACAATGATGGCAGTGATCCGCTGGATTGCACTCGTTCTTTCCATTCTAGCAGCAACTCGAAACCCAAAAGTCCTTGTTCAAGCTTCAATTAACATAGGCGTTTGCTATGGGATGATAGGAGACAATCTCCCTGCTGCTACAGAAGTGGTTAACCTCTACAAAACATATGGTATCGGAAAGACCAGGCTCTTCGATCCTAACCCGGCAGCATTGCAAGCACTGAGGGGAAAACAAATTGATGTCACTCTAGGTATACGAAACCAAGACTTGCCGATTTTAGCAACAAGTCAAGATGCCGTCAACTCCTGGTTTGCAACCAATGTAGAGCCTTACCTAGATGATATTGTGTTCAACTACATATCTGTTGGCAATGAGGTCATTCCCGGGGAGTTAGGCATCTATGTTTTGCCTGTAATGCAGTCTCTACAGAATGTTCTTGACCAAAAAAACTTGGCTATTATTAAGGTGACCACGGTTCTGCCAGGATCTGCCTTAGGAGTTTCATATCCTCCTTCCAGTGGTGCTTTCACCCCAGAAGCAAGCAGTGTCATGAGTGGTATTGTTGCATTCCTAGTGCAAGGAGGATCACCACTGATGATCAATGTGTATCCCTATTTTGCCTATGCATCTGACCCTAGCCATATTCGGTTAGACTATGCTCAGTTCACTGCAACAAGTCCCGTGGTTCAGGACGGGGCATTGAGCTATTACAACCTGTTTGATGCCACGGTTGATGCTTTTCTGGCAGCAATAGAGAAACTAGGCGGTGGGACAAATGTTGATGTGGTAGTTTCTGAGAGCGGTTGGCCTTCTGATGGGAATGGAGATTTCACCACTCCGGAGCTTGCAGGGACATACAACAGGAATTTCATAAATCACATACTCTCAAATGCAGGGACGCCTAAAAGACCTGGTGCTTATATTGAAGGCTACATCTTTGCCATGTTCAATGAAAATCAGAAACCTCCTGGTGTTGAGCAAAATTTTGGTCTTTTCTATCCTGATATGAAACCTGTTTCTAGTGTATTTTAAAGATTCAAGACAAAATAACTATAGATTATTTCTGATTTTCTTGTATCTCTGAAAGTAGACACAGCTAATGAAAGTCTTTTTTCTCACTTGTTGAATGTCTACAAAATGATCGTTCTCTGTATTCTTGTTCCTCTATGGGTATGAATTTATTTAGAACAAGTAATACAACATCCCAAAGGAACAAGGTGAAACTTCCAAAAACATTGAAATCAAAGGCGGGAGAGTGGTTCCTCTTTCCCATTAGAATCGCTCAGAAAAGGGTAGTCGGTGTAACCAACAACAGGGTCTGGTGTGTAGAAAGTGTTCCTGTTATACTTGGTCAACGGTGCTTCAAGCTTAAACCTCAAAACCAAGTCGGGGTTTGAGATAAAAAGGCGACCAAAGGACACTAAATCAGCATCCCCAGAAGCCACAGCTTGCAATCCTAGCTCTCTAGTGAATCCACCACTAGCCATAAATGTACCGTGATAAGCTCTTCTCAGTGTCCTCATAAATTCTGCTTCCTCTTCATTACTGCCGGTCTTGCCAGATTCTGCTTGGCCATGAGCTACATACCGGGGCTGAGTTACATGAAGATAGGTGAGTTTTGAGCCCACATTATCTTGAAGCTTGTTAAGCCTTTCGATCACTGCCAGCCCCAGGCTAGGTGGATCAGAGTCAACAGCATCAAGATGATCAATAGCTGGTGAGATTCTGACAGCAACTCTATCAGCACCTATGGCTTGAACCACTGCTTGAACCACCTGAAGCAAAAATTTGCACCGGTTTGCAAGCGATCCACCATACTCATCTGTTCGATCATTGATCCCATCTTTCAAGAACTGGTCAATGAGGTAGCCATGTGCCCCATGAATCTCAATTCCATCAAAACCTACACACCACATAAGAGTATTCCATCAAACATAGGAACACACATAAAATTCGATAAAAACTACTAGAGTAGTGCAAGGAATGTGACATATGCGCACAAATGAATCATTGCATTGACAAGAAAGCTGACCTGCTCGAATGGCATTCACGGCAGCCTGGCGATAATGCTCCACAACTTGGGGGATTTCATGGGTTTCAAGGGGTCGAGGCTTGGGGTAAGGCCCATGAGAGCCATCCGGCAAGAGAATTCTCCACCTCCTTGAAATGGGAACGCTGGTTGAAGATATTGGTGATCTCCCACCAGGTTGGTAAACTACATGAATTTTCACATTACAAGTAAAAATGGTCAATGAATTGCTCCAAAACTTAGACCAAAGTCTACTACTGGTACGTATCGATGCAATGACAAGAAAAAAGGTGAAGTTACCTTCATGAGAAGCACGGCCGACATGCCAAAGTTGACAGAAGATAATGCCGCCTTTCGCGTGGACAGCATCCACCACCTTCCTCCATGCCTCCACTTGTTCATCATTGTAAATCCCAGGAACATGCGGAAACCTGATATTTTATCTTAACCATTAGTTTCACAATTATCATTGTAAAATACCAACTTCAAACCAGATAGCATCTACGATGCCAGACGGTAGTTCCAACCCGTACAATTAACAATTGGTTAAACAATTTATATTTCACAGTATGACAACATAACATGTTCGAAATTGAGACAATTAAACTCCATTGAAAAACTATCTATTCAGTTCAAGTTCTAGCTCTGAATTCAAATGCGTCAACTCTGAACACAGATCACCAAAGTGGGCCCAACTTGACAAAAAAGACCCTTGACAAACAACAAGAATTACGAACTTACCCCGCGCCAGTGTTGGAGACCAAAGTGCCTTCGCTGATTAGAAATCCGCCGTTTGTTGACCGTTGACCGTAGTATTCCGCCATCCCCGGCTGCGGCACTCCGTTCAACGCCCGGCACCTCGTCATCGGCGCAAGCACCACCCTGTACAAAGGACAGTTCCGTCAAAACACACACCCATTACATCATTCAATTGACAACTCTGCCCTCCCGCCTATTTCCAATCTCCGAGGAAATCGGAAACCCGCCCAATCGCCCAAATGTCGAGAAAAACATAAAGCACCGAACTTTGATTGATGCATGTGCGAAACACTGAATCAAAAAAACTGACCTGTGTGAGAGATTTAACTTTCCCAGCTTGTAAGGAGAAAACAGAGTGGGCCCCTCCGCCGCTGACATTTTTTGTTCTTTGTTGTTGGGCTTCAGAAACCTCCGATCTCAGATCAACGGTCGGAAATCGACGAGCCCAGAAATGAACAGAAACAAAAGTAGAAGAAAGGCGGATATTTCTGGCGTTCGACGATCAGGTGGTTTTTGAAGCGACAGAGGCCGATGATCTGTTAGTGGGTTTTTTATTGGTGGTGATCGGTAATTGGTGGCGGGACCCGCTGGTGGAATCATCGCGACTGCCAAATGTGATTCACGTGCGGATAATCCGGTCTCGAATGTGTTGTAACTTGTTGTAATATTTAAGGCGTGTGTTGACTGTTTGATTGTTTGACTGGACTTAGGTTGCTGAAGCTTGACTTGGGTTTGCATGATGATATGGGCTGGGCTGGGTTTCCGTTGAGAGTTTAGTGGATCGTCGTGTACGAGTACGAAGTTGAGGCCTGGCCCAATCGTGGTCGAAGTTTTGACTATATACTCTAGCTTGTGGGAAGGACATTCTAAATAAATGAGAATGGACAATGCGAAGTTAGGCGGCCAATCAGTAATAAAATTAGTGTAATTTGATTACCAAAATACCCTTTTGTAAAGATGAAATATTATTAAGATAAATTCAATTTTGATATATAATAACACACTATTAAGATTTGTTCTACAATTTTTGGTTTTTTTGTTTTTTTTTTGTTTGGTGGTTTTGTTTTTGAGAGTATATACTCCAACTTTGCTGAAGATAACATCATCATCCAACCACTATAAATATAAAAAAAAAAGAAAAAATAAAAAAAATTTTTTTAGGATAAAAAGTTAAAATAATAGATAGTTTGGTTTTGATTTTGGATTGTTGTAGAAGAAATATATACTTGTGGAAGGAGCATTCATCCAACCACTAAATGAGAATGGACAATGCCAGTAATCAACAAGCATTGTTATTTTAGTGAAAAAAATAGTGTGAAGTTTTTCTAGAAGAATCGTCTCCATTGTAATATATATTCGCATTATGGGTGTTTTCTCGGTCGTTTTTTTTTTGGTGGTGGGTAGGGGGAGTGGTGATGTAAAGTAGAAGAAAAAGGAGGGGTTTAATAAGAGGAGGGAATAGAATACTGTATTTATGGGGAGGAAAATTGAAAAGATTTTTATTTATGGAAATAAAAGCCAAGTGTAAATCAGAAAATTGCGATTAACTTGCTCCGGAATAGTTTTTGGGGTTGCCCATGGATTATATTCCTGGTTATGAAGAATGTTTGGCGTCCAAAAGATAGTTTTGATAATCTAAGATGATCTTGGGTTTCTCGTTAAGCGAATTGGGCTTTTGATACCGTTGCATCGCTTTCCCGACAAGGGATGTTTATGGGCTCTTGGATTGATGTCCCACCATCTTCTTTGGTTTGTGTTCTTATTTCTGACATTGATGAATTGCCTGGGGACTGACGGACTTCTTCCTTGTCTCCTCTTCTATCTTTTTTTTTTTTTTTTTTTTTGCTTCGAATGTCTTTATTTTTTGGAAGGTTGTGTGTTGTTTCTCCTTCTATTTCTGTACTTGGGTTGGAGCCCCCTCTGGGCTCTTTTCTTGTATTATCATATATTCTTGTTGACAATAAAAAAAAACAAGTGTAATTCTTATCCGTCAAACTTCCATTATTCTTATTTATCTTCCATTTGTTAAGAAACAAACAAAAGAAAACCTGAAAAGAAAATATTGATAAATAAATTTCTCTTTGCTGTTGGGTGAGTAGCTAGTGAACTTTTATTAAATGAGTAACCAAAAAAATAGAAGCTCAGTGGTTAAACTTTGAAAATTACGAAAGGAAAAGATTGATAAACTTTCTCTTCGCTCCAATATGATCCTTCTCTGTGTTCTTGTTTCTTTGTAGGCAATTCATTATTTAGAACAAATACTACAAAAGGAAAAAGTAAAATTTTCAAAACATCGAAATCAAAGGCGTGAGACTGGCTTCTCTTTCCAACTAGAATCGTTCAGAAAAGGGTAGTCTGTGTACCCAACAACAGGATCAGGTGTGTAGAAAGTCTTCCGGTCATACTTGTTCAATGGCGCATTAATCTTAAATCTCAAAACCAAGTCAGGGTTTGAGATAAAAAGCCGACCATAGGACACTAAATCAGCATCCCCGGAAACCACAGCTTGCATTCCTAGCTCTCTAGTGAACCCACCCGTAGCCATGAATGTACCGCGATATGCTCTTCTCAATGTCCTCAAAAACTCTGCTTCCTCTTCGCCACTGCCACTTTTCGCAGCTTCCGCTTGACCATGAGCTGCATACCGGGGCAGAGTTACATGAAGATAGCTAAGTTTTGAGCCCACATTATCTTGAAGCTTGTTAAGCCCTTCGATCACTGCCAGCCCCAGGCTAAGTGGATCGGAGTCAATAGCATCAAGATGATCAACAACTGGTGAGATTCTAACAGCAACTCTATAAGCTCCTATGGCTTGAACCACTGCTTGAACCACCTGAAACAAAAATTTGCACCGGTTTGCAAGCGGTCCACCATACTCATCTGTTCGATCATTGATCCCATCTTTCAAGAACTGGTCAATCAGGTAGCCATGAGCCCCATGAATCTCAATTCCATCAAAACCTACAACAAAATCATGTAGGAAAGCAGAATTCGATGAAAACTGCTCGAATGCGCATGAAAGTGACATATGCAAACAAAATAAATTATTGCATTGACAAGAAAACTGACCTGCTCGAATGGCATTGATGGCACCCTGACGATAATGCTCCACATATTGGGAGATTTCATGGGTTTCGAGGGGTTGAGGCTTAGGGAAAATCCCATGGGAGCCATCCGGCATGAGAATATTCCACTTTCTTGAAATGGGATTACTGGTTGAAGATATTGGTGATCCCCCACCAGGCTGGTAAACTGTATGTATGAATTTTTTTCACATTAAGAGGAAAAATGGTCAATGTATTTAAACCAAAGTATACTATTGATATGTATCAATGCAATGACAAGAGAAAGGTAGAGATACCTTCATGAGAAGCGCGACCGACATGCCAAAGTTGACAGAAAAAAATGCCGCCTTTCGCGTGGACGGCATCCACCACCTTCCTCCATGCCTCCACCTGTTCTTCACTATAAATCCCGGGAACATGCGGAAACCTAATTCCACCTTAACCATTAGTGTCATAAGTACCATTGTAATATCCCAACTTCAAACCAGATATATAACATGTTATTATGTCAGACTATAATCCAAAAATGATACAGTTAACAATTCAACGTGTTTAACCAATTTATGACCTTTCATTTACATATATACTTACCCGGCGCCAGTGTTGGAGACCACAGCGGCTTCACTGATTAGAAGTCCGCCGTCGGTTGAACGTTGACCGTAGTACTTCGCCAAACACGGCTGCGGCAATCCGTTCAACGCCCGGCACCTCGTCAAAGGCGCAAGCACCACCCTGTATACAAGGACAGAAAACAATCCAATTACATTCCATTCAAATGACAATTCTGCCCTCCCAATCGCAAAACTGTGGTAAAAGTAAAACAGAGAGAGGACAAAACTCTGATTGACGCATGCCTGTGTGAGAGATTGAACTTTCCCAGCTTGTAAGGAGAAAACAGAGTGGGCCCCCCCGACGACGCCACCTCCGACATCTTTTGTTGTCTGTTGTTGGGTTTCAGAAATTAGTTGAAACAAAAGTATAAGGTAAGCAGGAATCTCTGTGAAGTTCGACGTTCAAGTGGTTTATGAAGCGATAGAGTCCGATGATATTTTCATTTATAATGGTGGTGGTGATCGGTAATTGGTGGCTGGACCCGCTGGTGGATTCATTGCATGTGACGGCCAAATTTCTTTTACGTGCGGATTTCCGGTGTCGATTGTTTTGTAACTTGTAATATTTAAATGCGTGGGTTGACTGTTTGTTTGATTGTTTGACTGGAATTTGGTTGACGATGCTTGACTTGGGTTTGGATGGTGATATGGGCTAGAATTCAGTTGGGGGTTATAGAGCTAGGCCCAATGTATAAGTTTGGTGGATCGTCATGTACGACAGTACGAGTATGAGGAGCCTATATGGAAATTAAGGCCTGGCCCAATTGCTGAGGAGGTAGTCGAAGTTCGAGTATATAGGGGTGAGAAGGAGATTCGAACTCGGATATAAGAAAATGGACAATGCATTAATCAACGAGTGTAGTTCACATCCGTTTAACTTCCATTATTCTTATTCATGTTGCATTTGTTAACAAACAAACAAAAGAAAAGAAAACATGAAAGGAAAAAGACTGGTAATAAACAAAACAGAACATGAAAAGGAAAAAATTGATGAACTCTCTTTGCTCTAGTGAGTAGCTAGTGAACTTTATTAGATTAAACCAACAAAAATATAAGCTTAGTGAGTAAACATTGATATTTCATTGACCCCATGGGGTCTAAATCTGAACGTAAGATAGGCGTGTAAGCAATGACTTTGTCTTCAAATAAATATCCTTATCTATTTTATCATCATATGCAAGAACATTTGGTATTCAATCCACTTGAGACTCCCAAGAGTTGGAAGACTGGTCTGATTTGTGCCACCAAAGTCAGCAGCATCACATTATTCACATTCCCACTTGGGGAAGAAGATGTATCTGCACGAGATGAAAAGTCATAAATTAGGAACACAACTCTGTCACATGACCGTTCTTTATACATTATATTCAATTCTCATAAATGACGAAAGAGCATTTAATCAATTCAAAGTCAATCAACATGGGATTCATGACTTGCAGAAAAACATAATATTGAGAATTTCATAAAAAAGTTCCGAATTGGAACTTGTTGGTAAGAGGTGATACTCTGAAATCTATGAAGATAAGAATTACTTATAACTTATAAGTAATGTTATATCGTATTTTACAAATTTATTGTAGAATGCGATACCACATACAGTACGTTTCGATTACAACTAATTATATCACTCTATTACACAACGCCTAATAATTTTCCTTTTTGCACCTACGTCTTCTCACTTTTTTGCTAAGGTTTGGTCGGTACTACAATTGGGTACTAAAAGCTAAAACAGATAAATATGATAAGTACCCCCACAGTGTCCTACTGTAGTTGCAATGATGTAGCCATGTTGGTGATCAACACAGAGCTAATCTACAGCTGAAATGGTACGTGGTCCCTCCCCCCCACACCATGAGTAGCAAGGGAACAATTTTGCTACCCTCATCATGCTACACATTCATGCCCAACTCTCTAAAAGTACCAAACTATAAAATAAAATCATTTTAAATCAAAGAGTTCAAATAGCACTTGAATGAAAGTATTGGACATATTTCAACATTCAACATTCTAATTGTCTGATCATGTGACGCTATTACAGGTTATGTTTCCATGAAAAATAATTTTTTTTTTATGTTGGGTGCTATTATCGAATTTACTGATAACGTATTGAAAATCACTCTCAAACAAAACTTAAAGAAGTTTTACACCTCAGCAACCGTGCTACGTCCCCTATCCCCATTGAGGAATGGCGGAGTGCACGCCGTGTGTACAAGAGGGAGTGAGCACCGCCGTTCGTAAAGAACAAAAAAAAAACTCTTACAAAAAGAAGAGAAAAAACTATAATTAAGCTAAAATTAGGGGAAGGTGGGGCCCAGTAGGTTCCATAGGATGCCCATGCCCCCCCGTGCACTGGAATAGGAATAGCATTATCCCGAATAACGGCGAGTTAACGCCGTTACGCGCACAAACACGAACCAAACCAAACAAAACAAGGGAAAAAAAACAATACCAACCGCTGACTGCCGTTACTGACCGTCGTCCTCTCGCCGTCCCTCCTTTTTTTTACGTCTTTTTTCGACGCACACGAGGCCGCTATAAATAGCTAAATCGTCCATTTTTATAAAGTTTTTGCTCTCAGAAATTCATTTATTTTTGGTCCGGAAATCTTCTGCAATTAAACTAATTTATTGATTATTAAAGTTTTAAAAGCGGATTAATTTATCACCATCCTCCTTGTTCTCTTCTCCATTTTGGTTTTTGAGGAGGACCCCTCTCTTCTGTTGTTCTGAAAGAAAGCTCAGAGCTTTGCCATGGCCGCCATGGATTTCTCCCTCTGATAATTATCGATTCTCTGCTGAATTTTCAGAGAATTCAGAGGTGGGTTTTTAGTTTCGGTTTCAAATTTTTGATCTTTGAGTTTTCCACATGCTAAAGTTGCCATCTTTTTGTTTTTTTTTGTGTGTGATTATGATGTTCGATATCTCATGTTTTCTGTGGATTTCATTGTTTTATGTGTTGAATATCTTGCAATTTGTGCAGCTGGGGGAATCCGATTTTATGTGTAACTGAAAGAGCTAGGTAGAAGAATGTTAACTGATGGATTTGAAGTCAAAGAAATAACGCTTTTGAACTGTTAATTAGCTTTTGAGCCTGAAAATCATATTTTAATTCGATTTACTAGCTTGTATTGAGCTCAAGGATGAGTTTCAATCTTGGAGTTTGGTTGAAGTCTGTGTCTTTGAAGTTTGTGTAAACTGAGGAACTAGTTTGTAAGTAAGCATGAAACTAATTGTTCGATTGAGTTTTAAGAATTTTGTATTGTTCCTTAGGTTTCTGTAAGTGTTCAAAGTTTTAGGATTTAGTTGTACTTGTCGTGGAACATTAAACGTTGACGATGGTAATGATGTAGGGAACTCAAGGATTTTGATGATTATCTGGGGATTGAATGAGTTATTTTGGATGTTGGATTTTTTGATAGGAGGGGAGGCTTTTAGTATGGATAAAGAAGAAGATTCAGGTAGCCCCAGTTGGGGTGCTTCGTTCTTTGCGCAAACAGAAGATGTTGCAAGAGCAGTTGTTGCTGTAGCGACTGCTGCTACTGCCAATCATTCGCCGCGTCCATCTGCTGTATATTCATCCAATGATGAAGACAGTGGTAGTCCGCTGCAAAGGCTGCAGCGCCACGTTACGAAAGTGATAAAAGGTTTCTCAAATCCTCCTGAAGTGAAACGAGGAAGCTACAATCCGGAAGTTTTGACTAGCCAGAAGCGCCAATGGGCAAACTTTCAGTTACAGTACCTGGTAAGAAAATGTAGTCAAGTTATTGATTTGTTTCCATGCAATGTATCTGTGTATGCAATTCTGCAATTGTTAAAACAAGAAACAAGATGAAGTTTTTCATGTTGTATCTTTCACACTATATAAGCTTTTCCTAACTGCAGTTGGTGGGTTAGGTGTTACTTCATCTTTTCTTCATTTGCTTCATCCATCAGACAAGTTCTATTTAGAAGTTTAGGGTTTCCTTTAGTTTAAGCCGAAATTCCATCTGAAGAGATTCTCTTAACACCTCTTCTGTTGATGTGTGAAGGATCATAGGTCTTTAAAGCAGCCGACAAGGCTTTTTGAGAGCATGATAGTTGTGGGGCTTCATCCTAATTCTGATATTCAGGCACTTCAAAGGCAATATATTGGAAGAAAGACTGAAGGTTCAGGACGACTGCGCAGGTCTCTTAGTGGTCAGAGTCACTCTCGCATAGAACCCAGTCTTGAACCTCAGGTTGGGTTTTTTGTTACTGAATATCATATTGACGTCTGAAAGTAATTTGATTTTGAGGTATTGACAGTCGTTTCTACTTCCAGGTGTTATTTGTTTTCCCTCCTGAAAAGCAGCTGCCTCTTCAAAACAAGGACATCCTTTCATTTTGCTTCCCTGGAGGCGTAGAGGTCAGGTGTTTCTTAACTGGTGCTTTGAAGTTTGTCCTTTTCAGTTGATTTGTTTGATTTGCTATCTCCTCTAGTTATTTATCTGTGGAATTCTAGGGGCTCATACTATTTAAGAACTTTTTTTCTCCTTTTCTTTTAAAGACCAATTATGAAACCTGGAGCTTTTTCCTTTTAATGAAAAGAAGGCCAATGGTGTGATTATGGTGTTTGTTAATCTTCCATTAAACAATGTCCTAGGCAATAAAGCAGAGTTATATCAATTTTGACTTTGTGGTGACTAGTACATAAAGAGAGGGTGTGATGGTGTTACATTCACTATGAATGTGGAGTTCTGTCATATGTATTGGGTTGTCTTGTTAATGTTTTGCTAAGAGTTGATCGGCTATTATGTGGTTATATTGACATCTCAAATGTGGATGACTTCAGGTTCATGCTGTTGAGAGAACTCCTTCAATGAGTGAATTGAATGAAATTCTTCTGGGTCAGGTATTATGCTGCTGCATTGTGCTCTCATCATCTTCATGTTTAGTGCCGCTTACCCTTTAGAATGGTTTTAGCTCAAGAAGATTTTCCATTAATGAAGTTGTAACTTTGAGCTCGAGTGGTATAGATCCTGTAGTCTTCATATTCATACTAAAACATGGGATTAGACTGAGTGGTATAGATCATGTAGTCTTCATGTTTGTACTAAAACATGGGACTTGAAACCGGGTCTGTTAATAAGAAGATAATGAATGAAACTGTGGGAAGATTATATAATTTTGTGGTGTGGAAGCCTATCTTCTGGTTGCGGAAAAAATTATGATTTGTTTAATTAGTTAATTTCAAATATATATAACTTCTCAGACTCCTATATTGACCATGATGATGTTTACTTTCAGGAGCATTTTAAACGGAGCGATCTTTCCTTTGTATTTCGGTTACAGGTGCTTGCTATATGATATCTTTATATCTTCAATTGATTGTGGCATTTTCCCTTTGACATATTAACATCTATTGGTGGTGCTGTAGGATACAATCGTTACTAGTGTTACCTGAAAATTATTATTGAAAAGGTTCTAGTTTGGTAAAGTTTAAGAAATTTGTGGTCCAGTTACTGCTTTTATATTTGGTTATATGGATTTGTATTAGCTCCCACAAAGAAAGCACAAAGATGATGGCTGATTTATTTTTCTTTTACATGATAAAAAGGATATTATACAATTTCAGCTATGGTTGATGGACATTATCTTAGAAGATAAGCTGATTCCTACCATATTTCTTTGTATTGGTTTACTTGAGTTTTGTGAAGTCATGAATATCATTCATTTTTCTCTTACCAAAGTAGTATACTTCTTTTAATGTGAATTATGCTCTTCATTTCCTGATGACCCATTTACAATACTTGGTTTGAAGGTTGCTGATGATTCAACCTTATATGGCTGCTGCGTGTTAGTGGAAGAACTAGTGCAAAAGCCCTCTGGATTGCTCTCCATGATTGCAGAGAAACATCATTCTCGCCCATCTTTGAGTCGTCATATATTAACCACTAAGAGATGCTATTGTATTCTTTCGAGAGTTCCAGCATTTGAGTTACATTTTGGCGTATTAAATAGGTGTGTTTATTTTGGATTAGATACTCAGAAAATGCTTATGTATATGTGGATAATTTGCATTTTTCTTTTTCAATTTGGAATGTGTTCTGGTCCCCTCTAGAGTTTCTTCGACTTGTCTTCGTGTGTTCCCTCTTTTCTGATTTTGCATTAGATTGAAGACTGTGATGTTAAATGCTCTGAAAACAAATGAGATATTGAAGAAAATAATGGTAGCACCTGGTACTTGCATAGAAGGTTGAAAGGAGTAACTCCCTTAGAATACATTAAAGCTTTTTCACTCTCAGTCTATCACAGGATTCCTGAAACTAGAACCAGATTGTTGATTAACTTGCCTGTAATTGTGTGAGGGAAAATGTGTACCACTGTTTGGTGGTGTTTGTTTGGTCTTATGATAGTTTTAGTGAACAAAATGAATTCTGTTCATTTGTTACTCGACTTGACTATCTGTTCATTTGTTACTCAACTTGACTATGTTCCCTAATTTCCTGCAGCATCTTCACAGAAGAAAGGTTGGAACGTTTAACCACCGGTATGGATCTTCTAGATCTAGAAACTTCAAAAGATTGTGGCAATGGAGAAACGTTAGAAGAAAATACAGAAGAAACTTCTGATGGTTTATCACCAAGTACTACAACTGAGGAGGGCATGCTGAATGGCACACCAGAGTTTTCTCACTCAAGTGTAAAAGATTCTTCACCTGGGATTTTTGCAGATAATGGGCATCACATAGAGAATCAAATGCTTGATGGACTTGATGGCAGTCTCAACTTGTTGAATGGAAAGGTCAGTGCAGATGTTGTTTCAATTGATCCTGAAACGGAGCTGGTCACTTCCAAAAGCGAATGTGTTGCTGAAAATGCCGAAATTTGTGAGGTCTATGTTGATGATTTCTCTACAAGCAAGCAAGCTATAGATAGACGATTGCCAAATGCTGTTCTACCTCTCATGCGCTTCTATCAGTATGAAAGCTCTGATTCTTCCTGCAGGTATATTATTGTTGTTCTTTTTGGCTTTCCATGGATATTTTATGTTTTGGATTATTCGCCTTGGTATTAGTAATCATTTATGGAGCAAATATAGTTATTATGCTTTCCCCTTCTCATTAGTTTCCGGAGCATACCATCTATGCTTTTTTTTTTTTTTTGAGGTTTGCTGTCAGGTGTTTATACGGGTGGGTACACTAAGTTTCTGTACTTATGCCATTTAAAATATGTAGTTTTCAGGGGTCTCCTGTTGAGGAAAGAAATTTTAGGAGTGACATTGATGACACAGAGACTGAAGAGGCATCTTTCTCTGGCCAAGATGATTCTGACCTCATTGATATTCTAAAATGGGCAAAGGTGCAAACTCAGCTCTTCTTTTTCGGTCTAGATCTGATTCTGAGCTCTCAATTTATATATTTATTATTTATTATTAAGAGTATTGCTGATTTTTTCTGGACAAAATATTCCAATGTTCCAGGCAAACAATCATGGATCATTGCAGATAATAAGTGAGTATTATCAATTACGTTGCCCTGCTAAAGGTTCCACAGTTAGATTTCATCCTTTAGAGCACCTACATCCCTTGGAATACCATAGACCAGAAGAAACCGTTCTACATATTGCTGGCTCAACCATTGATTTGAGATCGTGCTGTACAAGTCTAGAATTTGCCGAGGTAGATTGTTGATGACAGATTTACAAGCTTTTTCAACTTCATTCATGCTCGATTTGAAATTTTGCACTGGGATAATGTCCCTTCTCCTGATATGTCATTTGCATTGTGTTGCTGTTGGTTATCAGGCACAGGGTGCACTCTTGGTAGAGGAGGAAGCAACTGCACTATCAGTATGGGCTATTGCATGCATCTGTGGTTCCTTACGACTTGAAAATGTTAGTGGCTCAACAACTTTATTCGTTTAACACTGGTCTGTTGTTTTCTGTTTCTATTTTTGGGTTAATCATGTTTGGTTTGTTGCTACTGACAAGGTGGGTCATCTTTTTATGCATGGCTCATAGTTGAACCAAAAGTAGTGTCAATCTGAAATCCTTTTCTAATCCGTAGTTCTAATGTGGTTACTTGTTAGTATGGAGTATACAGTTATTACATTGAATATAAGTCTGTCTTGTGCAGTGTCAGAATGAGTTGTGAGTAAACAGTTATATGAATGTATGCTGATTTTTGTCACTTCTCTTAGGAGCTTATGTAGGCTGATTTCTGGCTTTTGATTCTCCTGATACTCTGCAGGTGTTAACAATGTTTGCAGGGGCACTTTTGGAGAAGCACATTGTAGTAATCTGTTCTAATTTGGTATGTCTATTATATCTAGTTCTAATGGCCTGATGAAGATTAACAATTCTATCTATGTATTCCTTTTTTACTTGTCGTGGATTTTAGAAACTTGTTGGATTTATTAAGATGTTGTACAGTGCATGTTCCGAGTTATTTCTGCAACAGGTATCAAACCTTCCTCTTATTTCATAACAAGCTAAAAAAGCTCAACCTATTTGGCTTAGTTGGAGGTTGCAAAGAACTATATTAGTTAAGCCGTAGGTTATGTAGGTCAAAACTTGAACTTCCGAAATATAGCAACTCCTTTCTTGTCAAGTCTTGCTAGTGGAGCCCAAGGACCAGTAACATATATTTGTGTTGTTTAATCAAAGTTAGCTTGGCTTAGAAAGTTTGCAGTGTGACATGATATAGCTGTAGTCATCATCCTTGGGTCATTGTTGCTGTACTGACTCATTTCAGTTTCTTTCTTAATATATTCTAATAATTCGGCTGCTTGATTAAAAGATACGTCCACAAAAATTGTCTACATCTATGTTTTTTTGATGTGCAGGGTACCTTGTCTGCCTTAGTGTTGTCGATTATTCCTCTGATCCGCCCCTACCAATGGCAAAGCCTGCTAATGCCGGTATTGTTCCCTTCTGGCACACTAGTTATGAGATTTGTCCTGTGAGCAGTTATCTTATGAAGAGAGCACTGGCATTGCTATTTTCGTGGATAACAATTGTGTAAAATTTCCAGGTTTTACCAGATGACATGCTGGACTTTTTGGATGCACCTGTCCCTTACATAGTGAGTTCTCATATGTGTTGACTGTTAAACATATAATTTAGGAAAAGGCCTATGATTCACATGGAAAGCCACGTGTTTGTTATGATTTATGAAGTTTAAATTTCCCGTGTTTGTTTGTGAAGAGGAATATTAACTCTGAAAATTCATGCATATTATGATAAAGGATGAATTTGGTCCTCTATTAAGAGCTTTTTTTTTTCTTGGAATCTTAGTACTTTGTCTGATGATTGATTCTTCTGTAGGTTGGTGTAAAGCACAAAACGAATGAAGTACAGTCAAAACTATCCAATGCAATTCTAGTGGATGCCAATAAGAACCAGGTAGGTTGTTTATGAGCAATTGTATCTTTGTATCTTATATTTCGACTGGAACCTGTTCAGATCGTGAACCATTGGTGTTCCAATAAACAATGCAAGCTGTGTGCATATTAAATATCTCCTCCTTTCAACACTGCTTGCATGATATAATAGGTGAAGTCTCCAACAATACCTCAATTACCACAACATAAGGAATTATTTTCAGCCTTAAGTCCTTATCACGCAAAGCTCGTAGGAGAGAGTTTTTTGGGTAAGAAAAGACCGGTGTATGAATGCACAGATGAACAGGTGTGTATTGTTCTACCCTGCTAGTTTGTCTAATACCCAAAAAATAAATTCTCATACCTTTTTTCTCTTGTTTTGTTTTCTGATGTAGGTTGAAGCTGCCAAGGGTTTCCTAGGAGTGCTAAGAACTTACTTGGATTCTCTTTGCTCTAACCTCCGTTCACACACAATCACAAATGTACAATCCAACGATGATAAGGTTAGTTTGTTATCCGAATGTGGTAGTTCCTAAAGACTGAAGCACATGAGTTTGTGTGCGATATTCCTGGCTTGTATATCTAGTGAATATTGACCTTGTCTTAAAAAACTCGGAAGTGTTGCGCTGCTGATTTTTACACTGATTTCCTTTTATTAGGTATCACTACTTCTGAAGGAAAGTTTCATTGACTCGTTTCCTAGTCGCGATCGACCATTTATGAAGGTTTGTTCCTTGATGGAAAGTAACTTGTAATCTTGCTTTGATGCGTAACCTATGCTCTTTAAATTGTTTAAAGCCAAAAGCATACTGATGTATACTTTTCCTCCCTAAATGTCTATTGCAGCTTTTCGTGGACACACAACTCTTTTCTGTACATACGGATCTTGTTCTCTCTTTCTTCCAGAAGGAATAGTACTGCAATATGAGGTCAAGTGTTGAGTTTTAGTTCCTTGTTGTAACCTGAACGTAAGTTCAGCATTATGTAAAATTATAAGTTACATAATTCTTGAATACAATCTTGCTTCTCGAAATGGCGCTTCTCTTCTGCAAATGAGGGTAGCCTGCTTTGCAGCATTATATATGGTGAGCAATAATGTATTGCAGCATATGAGATGAGAGAAGTCAGAGCTATATCATCCGGCTTGAATAGTAGAATGTAAATACTAAATAGTAGTTTGGTATTGTGTATTTCCCACCAATACTATACGTACTGAAGTTAGTAAAACAATACTGTTTTCAGAGCACGAGTACAAGGCTAATCCAGCCAAAGTTGAAGGTGTGATAGTAGCTTGTTGGGGAATTTGATTTTTGACTCATTTTCAATAAAATTATGTTTTTTCTCGAGTGTCGATATATTCAGAATCATGCAAAAACTACTTTGACAGCTGAATTCTGCAAATGTACCTCTAGCCATCTTTTAAGCAAGCCATATTGGAGTGGTGGGATGGGACTTGGGAAGTCGGAGGCAGGGTTCAAGTAATCAAAAAGGGATGTCATAATACCTTTGAACGCAGTAACAGTTGAGGTAACTTAAAATCTTAATTTACTTTAAAAGTGGTGGAATGGAAGTAAAAAGCTATGCAAGATTTGACCAAAAAAAAAAAAAAAAGCTATGCAAGATGGTCTGCCAACCAGTGGTTAGGGATATTTGAAGGGGATGTTTTGGCTCAAGTGGGGTGGGGGTATCATCTGGTACAACTAAATAAAAAGGTAGGATTGCATGTGGTTCAGCCTGCCAGGTGAGTTAAGAACAGTGTCATTGCCAGACAGTGCACTCTTTTGTCCGTCTTCCTAAACGTACAATACAAGAATAGTTTCAGGGCAACTCAAATGCTACCAAACATTAGCAACTCTCTTAAATACCTTACTTCTGTTTCCCCCTTTTAACTCCCACATCTCATTCACCCTGAGAAACGCTTTATCTATCCTTTACCTTACATGATATGCCTATTCACTAGAATGGAATGAGTTCAATCTTGATAAAGGAGGTCTTGGATGTAATCAGGGGAGGGAGACTACCGTTCCCAAACTTTATCTTGCTTGGCAAACAACCGATAAGAGACCAATATTGTTAGAACCTTACACGAAGCAAGTTCATACCGAACATCTCAATTAACTCTTATCTCTATCTTCAAGTGACATGCCACATGAGGAGATATAGAGAAATTGCAGGTACGCAAGAACCTGCGATAGCTAAGTTTTCCTTACGAGAATGACCTGAACCCATGTGACCAAATTGATTGTGTGAGAGTGTTCATTTTATACTTTTGTTCTAGTACAATTATGCAAGTCATGGTCAGCCAAATCAAAGATGGGGTTTTTTGTTCAAAGATATGTATATCTTTGTCAAACCCCAAGTGAAAGCATAACTATAAGAGGTATAGGAAATGCGCATGGATATCTTTTTTTCACCAATCTTCACAACCTTGGTCTCTGGTGATGCAATCTGAATCCGAGAATCAGATTTTTACTCTTTAAAAATCTGGGTCCATACTTACATGGTGTACAGTTTTTCTTGGTTTGTCATAACTTGTATTGATTGTTGTGGGCCAAAAAACATAGAAAATAAACCATTTTCACTTCCAATTTTCCTAAAGAAAACAAATCAAATATATGATGTATTGTTCAATGTGGGTCTGTACACAATGTTCCTACAACAGATGATCATGGGCATGCCTCCTACCACCGGCCAACGAAACAAGAAATAAAGTCATATTCCGGCTTCATTATGCAATTGGTGAGATATAGAGGTGATAATGAAACCGGAACATGAAAGTTCTTTTTTCCAATAAAGAGTACAAGTTTAAAGTTTAGCCAATGTGAACCCAAAACACACAAGAAGTCCCATGCCCTTTGGATTGGCAAGGACTCCTAATCATAAGGTCCAAAATCAACGGCTCTGGGTTGCACACATGCAAAAGCATAAGGAAAAAAGAAGGTAAAAAGAAACACTTAAAGTGGAAGGGTTCCTGCAAATATCAGAACCCAAAATTTGGTCCTTCTCTGAATCACTGGATTTTCTAAATTTCCGAAATTGAAAAAGGCCAGATTGTAAGTGGAGGAGTTCTGACTCATGGGGTCTGAGGTAAAGGAACAGAAAAAGTAAAAGAGTTAGCAGCAGCAGTAAAAGCTCAAACACCGTACAATATCTGCAAAACTGCAGGCATTTGCTTCAGACACCAACTCCACACTCTCGCACTTTATACTAACAATTTTACCGTCTCTTTAGTCCAAAATTGCAGTAGTAGTTCTTGTAGTTTCTCAAATTTTACTGTTGCCACTCTAGTTTTTTTTTTTACACTTTCATCCTTTTAAGTTTGTTATGTATTCACTCAAATCAAATTGGTCAACTAAGTAAAGTCATGTTTACTAACTTAATAATCACATTGAAGTGTTTACTAATAGCGAAGTGAGAAGCTTATTCTTGTCGAAATGTTTCCCAAATCCATCTTATATATATCTTCTCATTTTGATAACCGACCTTAGAAAGAAGTTTTGCTTCATTCACAAATTGGACTAACGATGCTAATGGATCGATAGTCCAAAGACCAAAACACAAGTAATATTACTAGAAAGCACAAAAGTGGAAATCCGAGTAAACTACGAGGACTATAGGTGCAATTGAGCCATATTTCTTCATTGATTACTCTTTAGTTTATGGATTTCCGTAGAGTTGTCAGAGACAAGAGCTGCCACAGGAGCAGCAGCATAGCTGCAGAAAACACAGAAGAAACAGAGAGGTGCAGTCATAATATTGTGCAGAGAAAGAAAGAAAGAGAAAATACAGAGGAGGAGGTGGCAATGGCATGCAGCAACAGCAGCAGCACTGTAATCAGAACCATTAGTTTTATCCATGTACAGAAGATTCTGCAGCTCCATGGTCCCTGAAATATAAATTATACCTACTCTACTTAACCAAACCAATATTGAAAATGCAAAAGCAAAACACCCTCATCTGACTTCTTTTATGCTTAAGTTCCATCTTTTCTTCCTTTCTTTGCTCACTTTGAGAAGAAAAAAAAATGAGTGGGAGAAGCAGATTTCCTTTTACTCCATCTCAGTGGCAGGAGCTTGAACACCAAGCTTTGATTTACAAGTACATGGTTTCTGGGATGTCAATCCCACCTGATCTGTTATTCTCCATCAAAAGAAGCTGCTTGGATTCTCCTCTGCCTTCAAAGCTCTTCCCCCACCACCCTCCGCATAGTAAGATTTCTGTGTCCTCCTTTGCTTGTTTTGGAGTATAAAGATTGAAAATTTTCAACTTTTTTCTTAGCACAAAAAGCGAGTGCAATATAGGATCAGGCGAGCATATCTGTGTTTATGTGTGTACAGGATTGAACTTTCAAGTTCTTTTAACAAAGGGCAGTAGAGGATTACAAATACGAGCAGCACTACAGAAAGATTTCAGGTTTTGATATGTTTTCTGTGTGGTGATTTTGCAGTTGGATGGAGCTGTTTCCAGATGGGATTGGGGAGGAAAATAGACCCGGAGCCAGGGAGGTGCAGGAGAACAGATGGCAAGAAATGGAGGTGCTCAAAAGAGGCATATGCTGACTCCAAATACTGTGAAAGACACATGCACAGAGGCAAGAACCGTTCAAGAAAGCCTGTGGAAGTTTTCAAAACATCATCACCAGTTTCTACAACAACAAATTCAAACCCATCACCACCACCAACAATCCCATCAATCAAAAACCACAGCCCCCAAATCTTCCAATCTTTATCTGGTCACAGTAACGCTCCTGTTGATCACCACCCTTTTCTTTACCATCACTCATCTTCTTCACGGCCTTCTGGGACTGGTTTGTCACATCAAGAAAGAAGTACTACTTCTTTGTTCTTGGACTCTGGTACGGGTTCTTATCTACAAGGAAACCCAGATTACAGGTTTGTGTTAATAGAGGATTACGGGAGATTAGCTTCTCCGTCTTAAAGTTATAATTAGTACTTACTCGTAAATGTATGTTGTGTTGAAAGTTGTAATTTTTTTTGGGAGAAGAAACAGGTATGCTTATGGGATGAAGGAGGAAATTGGTGAGCATGCATTCTTCTCAGAGCCTTCAGGCAATATCAGAGGCTTCTCTGGAACTTCATCAATGGAGGATTCTTGGCAGTTCACTCCATTAAAAATGAGTACTTCTTCTTCAACACAGAGGAACTGCTCTGTTTTGCAGAGCGAGCAACAACATTCACACCCTTACTTGCAGCTTGAGAGCAAGCAGCACAAGCAAGATCATCAGCAGCATTTTTATGGGGGTGACAACATCAAATTAATGGACAGAAATGAAGGAACTCAGAAGACGGTTCATCGATTTTTCGACGAATGGCCCTTAAAAGACAGAGATTCATGGCTTGATTTAGATGATAAATCATCAAGCAGTTCAAACACCAGGCTTTCAATCTCCATTCCAACATCTGCCCATGACTTCCCTATCTTCACTTCAAGACACCACAACGGTAACTTTTCATGTTTTGTTCAATAACAGATTTACCTTTTGAGTTAATTAGCTACATTGTTCTTTGAAAATCTTTAGAACCCCAGTTGAGATCTTTGTGTAGTAAGTTCATTTTGTTTTGGTTTGCTTTTGCAGATGACTGATCGATTTGCAGTACTGGGGTTCTGAATGCGAGGCCAAAGTTGTACTTATTATCACTGTTCTTCAATATGTATTATTTTATTATGCTCAGATGAATGTGGTTGAATCAGATTGTAAACAGATTATTGTGTTTTAAATGAAGGATCCTATGTCTTCTGACCATGCTTTCATAAATAGTTCCAAATGAGTTGAGAGCCAACAATCTTGGTTTTAATTTTAGGTTCCAAATTGATGTTTTGTTTGTTTGAAATCATAATTGAAGGGACCCAATTTGGGCCCAAGATTTGCCAAATATTTGTCAGATTCTGCAATCTGAAACTCAACCAGGTTATGAAGTGATCACCTTATAAATATATCCACCAGCCACTGTGCTGGAAAATGACTCCTCATCAATTTCTCACTTCTTTCATGGCCCCTGTTACACAATTTGTTTTGGATGTATTCAGAAGTTCAAGTGTTAAAAAAGCAGAAAAAAGTGAAAAGGAAAAGAGAGTGAAAATAGCTGCACGTGCACTAATCTCTGATTTTAACTAAAAAAGTTGAGATATAGCAGTAAACTCTGACAGTAGTGATACAGATGCAATATCTTTGTTAATTGCAGAATGCAGATACAGTGCTGTGTTTATAAGATGGCTTAATTGTTAAAATGCCTCCCCAAACTCACTTTCGGTAAAAATTCGCCCCCTCAAAGTCCGAAATGCCATAATTCGCCACCCCAAACTCAATTCTGTTAAACCGTTGCCCCCTTTGGCGTTTTTCCGTCCAATTTGGCTGAGGTGGCATCCACATCCTCAAAAACTGGGGTCCACCCTTGTCCAAATAAGCAAAAACTTAAAAATTCATCAAATTAAATATTCACACTCTTCAGCCGCTCGTTCTCATCCATGGCCTCCGTCGCTGGACCTCTAATCGGCGATGAGCTCGACGATATCACCTGCTCCTCGCCCGAATTCGTCAGCGAACTCATCGATCTCGCTGCTGCCGCCATCGGAACCGCCGCCGGTGACGGCGGCGTGATTCTCCGCCGCAGAATTTCGCACAAAAGACGCTACTCGCCTTTTCGGAAGCAATCGTTCGAGAATTCCCACCGGTCAGGGATCACAATCCCTAAAAAAATCAAAAATTGGGGGAAAAAAATAATAAGAAATCAAATTTTGACATTTCCAAGGCCGAAAAAGACGGAGAATCGGAGCTTCGGCGGGGGATGCTTACGTAGGTGTTGAGCTGGCGGACGAAGCTGGAGAAGCTGTTGTGCTTGAAGTACTGGGGGAGCAAATCGCTGGCGAAGATGGTGGGGTTCCAGACGACGAAACTAGATCCGCCGTCGTTCCACGAGATGACATCATCGACGGCGGGATCGTCGACCATCTGATACGTCTTGGCCAGAAACGGCGTCGGTAGAGCCTTCTCCTCCCTCCTCGCCAATTCGCCAGACGTCGACTCGCCGTTGTTAGGCGCCTCCACCGGCGTCGGAGCCATTGCGAAATCCCATTTCTGCAATTTTGCTTTTGTATTTTTTTTAATTTTTGAAATTAATACATTTTTGCTTATTTTGGACAAGGGTGGGCCCCAGTTTTTGAGGATGTGGCTGCCACCTCAGCCAAATTGGACGGAAAAATGCCAAAGGGGGCAACGGTTTAACATAATTGAGTTAGGGGGGGCGAATTATGGCATTTCGGACTTTGAGGGGGCGAATTTTTACCGTAAGTGAGTTTAGGGGGGCATTTTAACAATTAAGCCTTATAAGATTGTATAAGAATCCAACGGACTTGCAGCTCCAAGGTGTTAAGTGTGTTTGCTCTAGCACCGGAGGTCATGTGTTTGATTCTCTCGTCTTTAATATTGCTTGTATGTATAATAAGGATTAGTTCAGAAAACATCTACTGGCCCGTGTTTTTCTTTGAAAAGATAGCAACCACTCTGCTGCATCAACTCTAGCTCATACAAGTTGGATTTTATTACATTGTTTATAAGGAGCTAGCTGCCAATGTCTTCACCATTGAATAGAGCATCTATGTTAGGATCCCAAGCACTGAACTCACTGCACTGGCATACAATTAAGGCTAGTTAATGACTCAACCAGATTTTTTTTTTGCTGTCTTGTTTTGGCACTCATTATTTACCAATGTCCCCCAAAACATCTAATCATCAAAGCTTGGTAGGTGACAGAACCAGCAAATCAAACGACTAAAAGCTACAAACACGAACATCACGTACAAGGATTATAAATCACCGCTGCAGATAAAGCAATGGAAATCTTTGAATATCATCTTTACTCAATGAAATGAAGGAATGGCAGGTAAAAGTAGAAAAAAAAAGGGTGGAAAAAGACACCTAAAATATTCTCATGATATTGGAAGTAAAGTTGTCGAGAGTTCTTAAAAGTGAGAAAAACTGCAGAAAGAGTGCACAAGAAAAAGAGTGTATGGGCGTGAAAGTTGTTTAGTCATATGGAAAGGAGGCAAGCCAAGAAAGCCAGAAGGCAGGGGAAGCTTTAGCAGAAGCACCACTAATCTAATGTAGTTTGAAAAATTGTTCTGAAGAGTCTGTTGGGTTGGTGAGTGGGTCTGGGGTTGGATACTTGGATTCTTTTGGGTCCAGAAAAGAGGAAAGAAGCGTGTGTTTGCAGACTTCAGCATCTCTCTGCAGGCTTAAAAAGACACAACAATAATCAGTTAGCAGAGAAGTAGATGTGAAGTATCAAGTCTTTCTGTATCTGAATGTGATTGCCCATCAAATACCACCAAATGCAGAAGACTGCAAAATTTTGAAAAGACCGAAAGGCTTATAATGCTCTGTCGTTTCATCTTGCGGAGAGCATCTTCGAGGTTAACTAGGATAATACGCACGAACATGTGGACTCTGTTTTAACCCGCATTGTGGTACATACAGGCATCTACGACTGTCAATCGCAAACTTGAATGTAACATGATACTCGAGGAGGATGCAGTTACTTCTCGAGTACCATCTTTCAAAGTATAAACGTCCCATATCGTTGTTTACATATAATTTCACATATGCAACTTTTCAAAGTAGGAAGTAAAACACCAAGGATCTCCTCAATAGCAGTGCACATGAGATGAACGTGATGGGGCTTACCAGTACTAATGAGTAAATGAAGCTTATGTTATCATTTATAGGGGAATACTAAATGCAAAGAATTGTCATGATTCTGCGGACCACAAACAGTACCTATAAACAATAGTGATCCTCAGAATGTGAAGATAGTTTTGTTCAAAATTGCATACATATTTACTCCGGTCATGTAAGGGTTCAAAATGATGAATCTTAAATAAATTAATCATCATCATCATTAGCAGCATTTCCATTCTGCTTGTCACCATCTTCTCTGCCTTCTCCATCACTCTGCAACTCCGCAGAATTTTCTCTTATGGGACTGGACTCCGGCGGCCTCTCTTGTTGCTCATCCTCATCATCAGAATCTGACCATGCACGCCTTCGTCGAGATGGTGCAACCTAGAACATAAGGATGAAAAAGTTACAGCCAGCAGGAAGTGAAATAATAATCATTCTTGAATTCCTGCAGCAATGAATTGAGAGAACTCGGAGATCTCAATAGAGAGAATGCTTACCGCCTCTTCCTCAACATCAGAATCTTCAAGCCCAGCTGCTGCAAGAGGATCTTGGACATTCTCTTCGTCATCCTGTTCATTCATCTCACCCGTGGGCTCCCTGTAATTCGTATTGAGTCCTTCTTCAGGTTCTTCCTGATCATCCATCATCTCAGCTTCTGGTTCTTCTGTTTCATAGTGTGACCTTGAGGACTTGTCTTTCTTTCTTCTCTTTCCACCTTTTTTCCGTCTCTTTTCACTATGCCCGCCCTCCTCATCATCCATTTCTGGCCTTTCCCTTCGCTTAGAAGCAGGTGTACTGTGCTTCCATTGCTCCTGAACATGCAAAGAGTTTGGGAAGATTAGAAACATGAAATTCCTAAAGGAACTTCACATTTTAGAGATGTCCACTTCTTGTATCCCCCAGAATGCTTTTCTTTTTTACCAAGTGTTGTCAGTGTGTAAAATTCAGTTGTCAATCTTTACCTTTATGCGCTCAAAATGTTCTTCCTGTTCTCTCACTCGCTTTAGTTCATCCTCTTGCATCCTTCTCTCCAACTGTTGCATAAAGTATCAATGAATGTCAATGTCACGTAATCTCGTAGAAATGTATTCATCTATAACCACAGTAGTAGAACAATTTTTGAATAGCAAACCTGTAATTTTCTCTGTTCTTCAGCCTTACGACGGGCTTCTTCAGCCAATGCCATTTGACGAGCAACTTCTTGTTTGTGCCGGATCTTCTGCTCCTCATGCTCAGCTGCTGTAAAGTGAACTCTTGCAGCCTCAAGCAAGTGACTACAGTACTCAACATGGGTGTCAATTTTTTTCTCATCAAACCCATGAATGTGAAGGCTGGAAGCAGCAGACAATTGTTTAAATAGACGAACAGCATTTTCCAGCTCAGCTACTGTTGACCGCACCTAAGATGTTGATAGAAATTTTGATGAAACAGAAATGTATTTGTGCATGCATGAGTGACAAGAACTGTTTGAAAAAGTTTCTACCTACCTCATCTACAGATTTCTTTGGTTTTTGTAAGGTTGAAGCTGAGAACTTCTGCATCACTACGCCAGCATCAAACCTCAGCGTGTAATTTGATGGTGCCAAATGAATGGCCCTCAGTAAATTCTTTTTGCAGTCTTGCCACTGCTCAGCTTCGTAATGAGTACGGGCCAAATAAAGTAGAATCTGTGAGTCTGTGTTGTTAAAGAACTTCTTTAAGCAGTTTTGATACTGCATGAAAACAAGGATCATTAGCACATATCTACATTTCATCTAATGAGAAACATAAAAAGGAGATGAGATGAACTCAACTCACCATTTTCACAGCCAATGCAAAATTGCCTTGAGCAAAATAAACATGTGCCAAATTTATCCACACATCTGGCATCTGAACAAAAATGTTGCCACTGGCAGCTTCTTGTACCTACAATAGTATAAATGCAAAAAGTAAACCACTACTGTGCCAAAAATAAGGTACTGTAAATAGCTATTGGGAGATCAATCACACAACTTACCTGAGTAAAAATGTCTTTAGAAACATCAAAGTGTCCCTTCTCTGCAAAGACCACTCCAGCACCATTCGCAGCATACAGATTAGCAGAATGTTGAGCTAGGACCTATGAAAAGCAGTAAGAGAAACAAACAACTATCAGGTTTTCTGTTATCAGAGTTGCCAAAATCTAGATTCATTTAATTCAAAGTAAAACTTTATAAATCTCAACATACAAAAAGGTTCGGACCACACATACAATCTCCCAGTGATAAGATCATAATGAAATCTTGTACATGTATTTATATTCAAGAAACAGAACTCACAAACATAAACCGAAGAAGGGGAAACTAGAAACTAAAAGGAGAGAAGAGATACGAAACATACTTTAGTGTAAAGTTCTTTGGATTTTTCTAGATGTGTTGCTTCCAACTTCGGAGCTCTCTTCTCATTACGAATTGCAGCAAAGTAGTTCCAGTTGCCCTTAAAAGTACCAAAAAGAGCATGAGATGGAAGTACTATGAAAGTAACAACTACAACGGCACATGTGTTTCCCGTTGAGACACATCATATGCAACTATGAAAAGGAAATAAAAGTACCCACATGCACTTTTTTACAGATTTTTCAAATTACCAAGAAGCACTTTTACATATGATATGTCGAGAAAAAAACTGAGAGAAGAATTCACACTAAAGTAGTAAATACCAGAGAAAGAGTGGCATAGGAATCCTTCCCCTCAGTTGCTTCACTAGCAGCCCGAAAAGTTTCTTTTGCCTTAACCCAGTCATCATTTTTTAATTCCAAGTCACCAAGCATTAGCAATGCATTTGGGCACTTGTTATTCACCTTCAAAGCATCATTTACCTATAGAATAAAGCATGTCAATGTCAAAATAATGTATCTGTGTATGACAGACAGAGATATATAAGACCATTAGGACCACGAGAGTTATAGGTAGAATAACCACCAGTTCAATGCTTAGTGTAAAATTATTCCGAGCTTTAGCTAGGGCAGCAAGTCTGAGATAAGCATCTACATAGTCTGGATACTGCATAGAAGAACATAGTTTAAACAAATTAACCAAAGAAAGAAAACATTTTAACCTTTTGATATCAAAGGTCACAGGTGAGACACAGTGATTCATCAACAGAGAAAAGACGTGCCTTAAACAAAATGAGCCGGTAGAATATGCTTGCAGTTTCAGTGTCATGTAACTGCTCTAGCAATCTGGCCATGTTAAATAGTGCAGTGACTTTATCCCAAGGTAATTCGACTACATGACCTTCATTCTCAAGATGATGGAATATAGTCATGTCCTTGTATTGTGAAATAGATGCATTAGCATCAATAGATGGGGGCTTTTCTCTACCATCAATGAAGGCCAGCCATATTCCATCACCTAGTGCCTCCCTGAATGTTTGCCGAGCAAGCTGACAGATAGAATAATATGAATAGATATCAGGTTATGTTGGCTTGGTGTAGCAACTACAATATTAGAGGTAGAAAACAAACCAAGCAATTTTAAAAGCTATTCAAATTGCAAATGAAAATGCAAATCTTTTGAGCTAATACAGAGTTTCTTTCACACAGAAAAATTTACTTGCACAAACCTCAAATTCTCCTCTCTCAAAATGAAGAACCCCAAGATTGTTCAGAACTTCAATTGGTACTTCTTCACCTTCCTTTTTCAAAAGATTATGTGCCTGGAGATGACAATATTAGATTTCAAACATCTAGGAGAAAAATGAGCTCCATTCAATATAAGGAAAGATTAATAAAAAATCCATACGGTTTTTAGGCAATCCAAAGCAGCTGCAGCATCAGATGAAATCAACAGTTCTCCGAGATCAAGAAATGCCTGCATTGCAGTCCAAAGGAAAAAGCAAATATAAAGATTAAAGATAGAATATTGCTTGTCAGATATACTAAAACTTCAAGAAACATCTTCAAAAAGACTACACAACACCTCAAGTCACAACGTCCAAAAACAACTAGTTCTTGGCTGGAAAGAAGGGATTAGGCCAGTAGCTAGATTAGCCATGACTACATAGCTTTACAAAATGGTTTTGGAAAGCATTGTACTAACCATGTACCATCAATCTCCACGTTACAACAGTGTTTTGGTGTAAAGGACAGCAAACACTAAACAATCGAGAAAATAGTGTATACAAGGAGAACCACTAACAATACCATAGTACACTTCTCTTCCTATTTATCAGAGACACTTCTACAAGAGTGTAATGCAGCCATAAAAGAAAAGGAAAGTACTAACACATGTAGACTAGACATAGGTGTTATGTTAGCAAATTTAGAAAAACTAAATTATCACCAGGGAAACAATCCACAAGGCTAGAAGCCATCAAAAAATTGAAAAGGGGACTGATTACCTGGGCATCAGACGGGTCAATTTTTGTGGCCTTTCTCATAAACTCCAAGGCCTTCTCTGTCTGTCCAAGCTGAACGTATATGTGCCCAAGGACCTATAAAGGGGAAATTAGCAAGGAAAAACGAATTGACAGAGAAAAATTGATCATTCACACCAGTATACTTCCTTTTCCAGTTTCACTCACCTTCAATGTGTCACAATTATCAGGGTAAACCTCCAAAACCTTTTCAAAGTTAGATAGTGCACTTCTAAGATCTCCCATCTTTAGTTGTACTTGCCCCAAACCTGTAAGAAAGATCCCAAAATTATTCAGAGCACTAGGTGAATGCAACCAAAGCTAAATAAGTAATAATTCCTGCTGAAATACAATGACAACAAAGGATGTGGAACAATTTCCATAGCGTATAAGCAAATACAAATTCATATGACTGAGGGTGAACTGACCATAATAAGGAAAAACGAATTCAAGGGGTTTACTGATTTCCTTCACAGATGCCATGTAGTATACTCCCGCCTTATCATAGTCCCCCTGTAATCCAGTGAAAACACACATTTGTACCATTTGTAGTGCAAAGTATTCAAGACTGAAACTAATGACCTTGATGTCACCAGATCAAATGAAAGAGCACGGCCCCTTTCATTACATAATATAAAAAAAAAGTATAATCTTTTCCTGACCTTGCTATGGTAAGATCGTGCCAAATTGTAATAGGAATGCGATTTTGTTGGTCCATGGTTGGTGCAAGCAAGTGCAGTTTCTGTTAGCTGCTCAACCAGAAAGTGCTGACCAGTGTAGAAAAAATGGTTTGCCAAATAATTCAAGGCCATTGCGCAATAAGGGTATATCTCAAAAGCTCTCTGCATCTTTTCCATTCCTTTCCTTATTCCAGCAGCTTAAAAGTATAATAAGCATGAATATTAGACTACTCGAAAGAGAGGTATCTACAAATCATAACAATCAAACTAAAGCAACAGTATCCAGTTAAGAAAAATATAACAAAGCTGAATTCTGTGGTTGTACCTGTATTTGCATGCAAATCCATAATTGCAAGTGCAACAAGAGCCTCGACGTTTTCTGGATCTAACTGCAAGTATAAAAATCACATTTTTAGAAAACTGTGGCATGTTAAACGCACCTTTACCTGATAAAAATGCATCATTCATTAGCTGATATCACTTGCCTGTAAAACCCGGTGAAACGCCTGCTGAGCTTTATCAAATTGACCCATTTTGTAGCGACAGAGACCTATACCAAGTCTCACAGCTGCTGGACAATCAGGATGTGCTATCAGGGCCCTCTTTATCAAATTTCACAAAACAAGGTAAAGCAACAATTAGTCTTTGCAAACGAAATTATCTTCACAAAAACTAGATTCAGACATAATTCAACCAATTCAAAGATAAAGAACACATTGTGGATATCGAGAACGAATGCATTTATGTGTTCTTCCAATTAGAAAACATTACAATGGTAAATACAAACCTTGTACAGCTCCAACGAATCCGAATAGTGCCCACGGTTGAACTCAACGGATGCCTGCAAATATCAGGGTAAATTTGTTACAACAAAACTACACTACCAAAGCTAGAACCAATTTGGCCTCCCTTGCTCTCCATGGGGAAAGCAATTCTGCAGTATTTCAAATGAGTTGCCCGCTAAGTCTCAATTAAAGTGTGATTTCCCTAGATGCTCTACACTACTAAAAGTTTTTACTAGCCAAACTAGCGTGCTGGTGATCATGAGATCATGACTAGCCAAGTGTCTCAGATGGTGGACAAACCATAATTAACAGACTCTAGACAGCCCTTTCCAAAGTTAAAAGAGACTATACCATAACATACAATAATAAAGAATAGGTAGGGAAGACAGATTAGTGAAATAAATTGGCTTGATCTTCTTCCTCTTTTTCATGCAATCCTTGGAAAATGGCAGGCATAACGACTTTCTTAAACAGAGAAATTCAATGTATATACCTGACCCAGAAGGGCAGGAACGTTATCCCTGTCTCCATCTAAAACAATCTTGAATGCAGAGAATGCCTGATCTACTTCACCTTTGGCCAGTAAAAGCTGACCTGTAAGTCAGGTAATGAAAATTGTCCCGAGTCAGCAATACATACTGTTTTTGAGAATCATTGAACATGCTAAATACATAGTAGAACGGGGAAGCAGTAGATGTATTATAGACTTAAATCAGAAAGTTTAAGGACCTGAAACGGTGAACACTAAAAAAGAATTTTATGTGCCAAACAAAAGAACACAAATTGGATTTCATACTCCAAACAGAAACTGGAACAAGAAGAACATAAACGATGTTACTGGATACTAAGTCATATTCACACCTTTCCCAACCCAAGTAGAAGGCTCGTGAATGTCAATCCTTGATGCCTTGTTGTAAAACTGTGTTGCCAAAATGAAATGCTCCTCCTTTTCTCTCTGTTTCGTCTCGATTTTTCCAAGATACGTATAGTATGCCCCTAGAGCATTCAAGATAGCAATCCTCTCATACCGAACATCAGCATAATACTCATCAATCTCTGCACCGCAGAAAACAACAATAACCAACACTATCCCACAATTCAAAAACCACACAAATCAAATATCACGCAGTTTCGAATACGAATGATCACCAGTTCCAGACCCTTCCTCCAAAATCTGCCGAAACTGCTCAAGTTTCCCTTGCTTAAAATACTCTCTCTGCAGGCATTACCAATCACAAAGTCACCACCACATTCATCGTTTTGCATCAAACAAACCAACAAACCACAACATCACAAATTCAAACCCGAAAACCGAAAAACTTAACCTAATTCCTCATCAATTAAAAAAAAACTCCTTCAATCAAAACCCTCAAGCATTATCCCAAACACAATAAACACTCACAAATTCATCAAAAATCGAAAAAAAAAAAACACAAACCGCGATGATTAGCCAGAGATCAAGAGGCGCTTGCTCGGCCTTGAGAATGTCGACGATATCGGTAGCTTCTCTCGGGAGCTGGTCTAGCACAACCCTCACCTCCTCCTCCGAATTCTGCACCGGAATATACACGCACGCCATTGACTCCGCCCGGAAACCCTAGCTCCGCCTATCTCTCCGCCGGTCTCCGAGCTGATACACGGCCCACCGCCGCGAATTCGGCCCAAAGTTCGAAGCTTTTCGCCGCCTTTGAACTCCGGAGCTCCTTTTTTGCGACTCGTGAAAGAAGACGAAGACGCCTACACAGTCACTTAGCTCTTATTTACCATGAATAAATACACAAAGGTTAAAAAGTTAAACCTTTTTTCTTTCTCTTTTAAACCGCCTCGCGCTAAAAAACAGTTCCTTTTTAAACTCAGCTCGATTTCTCTCTTCACTCTCGCCGCCAATCTTCGAATCACCACCGCCGGCGGCGGCTCTAGGTTCCGGAGAAATCGGAGGCGATGCCGCTAAAATGGTAAAGATTGAAACTTTTCGGCTTGGAAATTTTAATTTTTGATTTTGTTGTGATTTGAATTTTCTGTGGTGCAATTTTTTTTTCTAGGGTTTTGCAGTGGCAACCAAACGTGGGGGCGACGGTGAACAGCCAAATCATAAACGAAGTGACGCAGTGCGTGGAGGCCATCAATGGCGTTAAAGAAGGCAGGTGGAAACCAACCATCAACTTTTACCGGCCCATTCTTCGAGGTAAATTTCTAACATTTCCATGATTTTTCACTTTTTTGTTCAATTTTACTACTTGGGTTTTGTTGCATTTTCAGAGAATTTGATCCTGATATGTGTGTGTGTATATATAATTGTGTTGGTGTATTGCGTGTGTATGTATCAGAGCCGGCTTCAGCAGGGGAATTCCCGCGTGATTTTCTGGGGATTGCATTGCCAGAGCAACCGAACAAGTACTACCTTGTAATGCGATCGCAGCGCATTGTTCTCGAGGCCGATGCGACTATTCAGATGATTATGGAGAAGTTACAGTCATACAAATCGAGGCTCTCGCTTAATTTCGAGGTTTAACTCCTTTCAACTAGTCTAATTTGGCTGTTTTAATATGTCATGATTGTTGGAGGTTCAGATGGAGAAAATAGTTTATGTGATTCTATGGTGGTTTTATGGTGTAATGTGTAGGGGTTTCAATATCAACATGGGGATTTTCAAGTGAGAGTTGGGAAAGTTCTTCCTACGAATTCGGAAAGTTTGAGGGGAATAGTTATGGAGGTATGGACTTTTTGAGAGCTTGAAATTTGTTTCAGATATGAATACTGTTGTTCCTTTATATATCTTTTTCCATTTCTTGCTTGTGGCGTTTTGTACACTTTTAGAGCCTACTGGAAGTATGTATCTCCAAAATGTTTGGTAGAGTTCTTAATAGGAAATGCATGCTGAAAGTAGTTTGCTTGTCTAACTACCTTGATTGTTTTGGGCTCATAAAATTGGATGAGCATTGTGAATACCAAGCTACAGTTGATGAACGGAGTTGTTTTAATAGATGATTGTGTTAGTTTAGCAACTTGCGTATTTTCCTTCTGTTGGTTTCGCAAACCTCCTTGTTGACTTTGATTACCTCATAAAAACTGTGAATCCTAACTAAAAACATATCCCGCTTTGAGATCAGTCTTTTAGCATAGAATTGTGATTGCCTTGCTCTCTGTTTGACATTGGCTAGTTGTTAATCTGGCAAAATATTTTTCTGTTGCCATTGTACTAGATGCTTTTCAACCGAAGTTGATTGTGTTCTACAGGTGGAGTACCTTCCCCTTTCTTCAATGGAAAAAGCAAGGCAAGTCATGGAAGAGTTTCTGGAGATACTGCAACAGGCCTTGTCAAAAAGATCATTACCAGGACACTTCATGCACATAGAACCAAACTTTGCTGAGTATGGCCTGGCAGACCAGTATACTTCTCGACATACTGCTGTCCAGTACGCTAGAGTTATGGCACAGTTAATAGCGTCAGTGCAAGCAGCTCAACAAGCACGAAATTAGGAAAATTAAACTAGTGCTGTTGTATGTCACTTGTCAACTGGTGTAATGAATCGTATGTTTTCAATCTCATCTGGGACTAAACACTCTTGTTTGGATAATGGTGGGGAATGAAGGTCTGTAGACTCTCTGCACAGGCTTCGACTGACCATGGAAGACAAGTAAATGTTAAGATCTTCGAAATGGAAATTTAGACTTTATTCGGAAACTTTTTTTTCATTACATGTGCACATTTTTACATGTTCATGTTCATGTCTCCACATCCCGTTTGAACAATGTGAATGGCCATGAGGAATCGAAGAATGCATCCGATTTGCAAGTGGTTCATTCACCCTTGCATCCCAAGTCTTAGGTTCGTTTCCGGCCACCCCTAGTGTTGTTGTATCAAACGTTGATCGCAATCGAACATCAACAACATAATATCCTAATTTTAAGTCCAATTCATTAGCTCCCATCTTCGGGAGCTCTGACTTTCGTCATCTCATCTCACACAAGTAGACACGAAGTTTAGACATAAACAGGCGGCAGGCCTAAAAGTACATCATTCTGGGCCTTCCTAAGCTGAAGTGAAGCCCTTCTTCAACTAAAACCAATGCAAATCTGCGAACGTCCACGTGAAGCCGCACGCAGTAGTAAGCGTAGGGGCTTTGCCAGCGGCGCTATAAAAGCTGGGTTTTGTTAGAAAAGAAGAGGTTTTGGTTTCATTAGCCACCACCCCCTGCTTTCTCTGTTCACTATTCTCCATTGAAGGTAAGCCTCCTCCACCTTCTACACCCTCTTCTGATTGCCTTCTTCATCATCATCAACAACCCACTTGATGAAAACCTGGTTTTTGCATTGGTTTCATGTGTATTCAAACTTGTTTTCTATTTTGCTTTCATGGGTTAATAACTTTTTTCTGTGATTTTGTTGTTTGTTTGCTATATAGATTGTCATCTCATAATCTCCAATGGAGCCAGCATCAGCTCCCAGAAAGGTTTGTGTTTAGATCCCCTGGCTTTGTTCGATCATTCATCTTTTAGCTTATCTTATTCCTTTTAGATTCTTGAAGAGTTATAATTTTGCCATTGTATTCTGATGTGGTTTTGCTGGTGCTGCAGAGGAGGTTCATTCCGAAAGCTCCCCCTCGCCGGGCGCCAAAGCCGGAACTCAAAGCGTATGTCTCACTTTTGAGTAAAACTTGAAACCAAAGCCTTGTACGTTGTATCTTTTTGTTGGTTTAATTTGATTCTTAACTTCTGTTGTTCTTACTCTCTCGTTGCAGTGAACCAGACCAGGTTGGGGATGAGAACGATGACGAACAAGCCAGGGAATTGCTGAAACGGTTCAATGTACATAACTTTGTTCTGAATTGATATGAATGTATTAAACATGGTTTCAATTTGATTTTTTGTGGTCAATTCCAATATCTCATGTGATGTTTTCTTTCTGGTGCTCTTATCTTTCAGGAAGCATCATTGAGGAAGCCGAGAGTTGAAAAGAAAGGTAAGGCTTCCGGCTCGTGGATTTGAATTTGTAATGCAACAATTGTATAATTCAATATGCGTTCTTCACTTTGGTTTAGTCATCTAACACCTGACAATTAACTTAATAAAGGTCAAATCCGATGCAGTCTATTTTGGCAATTTTGTAGGTGTAGGTTGAACTTGACTGAAGTAGAGGAAACTTTCATGCCATTATGTGTATTCTCCAAAGAAGATAGTATTGCCCCCAGGTTTTCGGGATTATAATTCTTTGTAATTTGCTATTTAAAATCTGCAGCGGTCCCTATTCGAGCTGCATTTGGTTATGGTGCTACATCAACAAGCATGAAATCATTTGGTAATCCTAAGGGTTCCAATGATGGTATGGTCTCCTTCAATTTAGTATTTTTGTTTAGCTACTAATGAGATTCTTCGAGTAGATGACCGTGGATTGTGTTTCTGCAGCTACTGCTTCGGGCGTGAAAGAGGAAAAAGAATACAGTTCACCATTTGTAAGATACATTACGACTCAAAATATGCAAGTGAACCTGAACTTCTTTCTGTTTGTCTTTTATATGACTTTAGTTGCTTTCGATATTTTGGATGTGGTTGTAGGATCACAACAGCTATTACCCTATAACTCTTCCTCTGAGACCGCCATATTCTGGAAATCCAGGTACGTTGTGAAATGCATCTTAGGAAAGAAATACTAGTTGAGCCAAAGTAGCTCCTATATATAGACATTGGTTGTACTTAATGTGATCCGCGTTTAGCAGGTTGCTGAGTACTTAGCTTTAGTCATTTTCTTTTTGTTTTTTATCTGATTATTCTGTTGTTTTCAAGGTAAAACTCGTCTTAAGTCACAAATAAATGCATATGATGTTCCACTTATGCCACTTGCAGAAATTCGCGATAAGGAAGAATTTGGGGAGGGTTCAGAGGAATCAACTTATGATGAAAATTCAACAGCACCGGCAAATGATCTGGGGTTGATGGTTGGTAATCATAAACTCAAAGCTAAAGTAGTGCACACTCACATCCTTTCATTTAATTGGAGATATTGTTGGCAGGAGGAAAATAAAGCGACAAGTATGCTCTTTTTCAAGTTTCTTCCAACGGTTCCTATTGTAAAGCGCTCAGCTACAACAGAAAGCCATGAGGTACAAAAAGACGCAGGGCTGCCTGGTGGTGTACGTAGTATACCGAAGCCTTCTTCTCTGTCCGATTTACCACCTGGTTTCATGGGTAAGATGCAGGTGTATAAGAGTGGTGCTATCAAGCTGAAGCTAGGAGATACCCTTTTTGATGTGAGTACATTTCATAAAGAAAGTGCGAAGTGGAAAGTTCTGAGTTGTGTAACCCACTAGCGCGTTACCTCCGTTCTTGTCTTCTCCGATATCTGACTTTGATCATACTTTTTATCTTGTGAATGGTTGTAGGTCAACCCAGGAATGAATTGTGACTTTGCTCAGGACGCTGTGGTTATTAACAAGGCAGAGAAAAGTTGTACCATTCTTGGGGAAGTGAATAAGCGAGCCATCCTAACTCCCGATATAAGCTCCTTTTTGAATAGTATAGATATTTTAAGTTGATATCTTCTGCTTATTAGCAATTCAGTTTTGGTGGTAGAGCTATTTACTTTGCAGTGGGAAGTTACGGCACTATTTTTTGTTAGAAAATACGAGAGAAAATAGATAGCAAAATTGGTTCCGGCAAGACTAATTAGGAATGTTTTTCTAGTAAACCGGCCACCATAAGATGATGCAGAAGAGGGAATTCCTCGTCATTTGTAATGAACCATTATGTGTCTATGGAATGTCTTTCGCTTCAAGCAGCGTGGTTTCATTTCTAAACACAGCTTAAATCCCTGTATGGATTCATTTTCATGCATTGATGTGATATGAATCAGTGTGCTTTTGCTACTCTGTGGTCGTGTAATAGACGATGACAAGTGCCTGACGAATATGCAACCTAAAACACTCAGTTCCAGCTCGAAACTGCCCTCTGATTTGCAGTGACTCAAACAGGACACTATAAACAACACACTGGAAATGTAGCAGGCGACACATTTGTGATTTAACATCAGATTATTGACACGGAAATTTTGACATGGCACAGCTATTATCAAACCTAGCTAGAGCTGGTGCAAAGTAATCTGAGCTCCATGTTGTGGTTGAAGAATGGTGACAGTATAGGGAGCATGAGTGTAGGAAGGTGAGAGCTTGAACGAGAAATGTTGTAGAACCATAGACAAACCAATCTTTGCCTCTATCATGGCAAAATTCATGCCAATACAGGTCCTTGGACCCCAGCCAAATGGAAAGAACGCTTGCTGGTCCTTTGCGGCCTTTGATACTCCTTCAGAGAATCTCTCTGGTTTGAATTCTCCAGCATCATTACCCCAGAGTTCGGGATCATGGTGAACGAGCAGTGTTGGAAGAGTAATATCAACTCCTGCTGGAACAACGATATCTCCTAGTTTTGTTTCCTTGTAAACGTGTTGATAGTGTGCAATGGCAGGTGGATACAACCTCAGTACTTCATTAAGTATCATGGTTACCTGCAAGAGAAATTTGTCCACTAGTATTAGAAGTAACTACTAATTGTAAAGAGTTCTTTATGATTGTAATTCTGAGAGAAATACTAACAATCTTGAGGCGGCTTATAGCTTCAAAATCGGGTTCTCTTTTTCCACAAACTTTCAGGACTTCTTGCCTTGCCTTTTCTTGCCAGTCTGGATGAATAGCCAAGACAATCATGGTCCATGTCAACAAGCTTGAAGTTGTTTCTTGGCCAGCCAGGTAGAACTGCTTGCACTCCTCTATCACCTCATCAATTGTCAGCATCTCATTGCTTTTCATGTTAGTTACATTTTCGGATAAATCCTTCTTGTTATTGAACAGCAAGAGCAGACCTAGCAAGTCATTAACCCTGGATTCTCCAGCCCTTAACACAGTCATCTTCTTTTCGATTATGCTTCGTAGCATTGATGTAATGTCTCTGGCCAATTCCTTTCTCCTTAGGTTCTTTTTCGTTGGAATAAATCTACAATTGACAGTTAAATGTTAACTCTTCTCAAAATCTATATGGAATGATAAACTTATAGTACTTAACAGGATTGTGTTAAATGTAAATCTGGCAGCTTTAATGTTTTAGACTTCTGAATGCACCTGAAACCAGGAAGGTATAAGGAAGTCATTGCTTCAAATGTTAGCACCAGGAGCTCCTTCTGAAGATCGAAAACCCTCTTTCCTTCTTCATAGGTGCTTCCAAATGCGGCTCGAGAAATAACATCTGCACTAAGTTTCTGAATTTCAGGCCACACATCGATTTCACAAGCTCCTTCAATCGGAATCATCCCCTTCCACTGCTCTATCATTTCGGCACAGCTAACTGCAACCACAGGTATCATCTCCTATCAAAGAAACAGAAGCAATGAATTAGTCTAAGCCACATAACTGATTAACTTAACAAAAGAACTGAATTTGTGAAAGCAGAAACAGATTTGGGGTAATGGAAACCTTCAGTCTTTCCAGGTGGAAAGCAGGAGTGATTATTCTTCTGTGTTTAGCCCACTTTTCGCCCTCTAAACTCGCAAGTCCTTTAGTCAAGATAAGAATAAGAGGATTCAATGGTGGCTTGCCATAGTGGCCTTGCTTGTTGGACAGAACTTCTTTCATCATCTCTGTGTCCAAGATGATCAATCTTGGTGTTGTCCCAACCCAATACATGGATATTTTCCCTGCGTCAAACAAATTGAATTACGAAAAAAGGATCATAAGCCCAATATCAGCACGAAAAACATGAACAGAACTCAGATTTGTGATGGCGTATACCATATTTCTGCATAGTACTCAGAGTGAATGGATCAACGCGTGCAGCAATCTGGTGAGTTAGGCTCATAGGCTTGGCCCAACTTCCTGTATCATCTTCACGAATTCTTTCATGTCTCCAATGAGTGGCCTGTACGGGGTCCCTCCAATCCCTTGTCGCTTCAACCGCCTTTCCAGCAATTTGGGTTTCCACCAAATGGAGTAGGAAACTCTAGCAGCGCCATAAAGCAGCAGAACAAGTGCAGGGGAACATAACAGAAGTGAGAAGTTTTCCATAATCAAATCAACTGAGGTTCTTTGGATGTTTATTTGAAGGTTACAAAAAATTCAAACATCAGCAATATATAGTGTTCCATCAACATAACTTGGAGAAGACGTTTAATTTCAGAGTTTCCAGTCAAATGTTTATCTTGTTATTAAAGGAAATAATTTGTCAAATCTGATGTTGTTTTATAATGTCAATCGACATTTTTGTTGACTAATGATGCTTCTGTTACTATAAACTATTAACCTTGGGGAAGAAGGGATAGGAATTGATGCTTATTATAATCTGGTGAATCTGCTTACTCTAAAGTTTTCCTTGTTTGTGGCACTTAATGTTCTGTGTTTACTTGTAGCCCAAATGTGTACTTTGTGTGACGATCAAGCTTTGATCGAAAGATAACAAACAAACTAACATAAAACGAAGGCCTAGCTTACAAGAGAGATTTTGCCCTATTATCGAGTTTATGCGCTTGTGTATGAGGGCGTGCATATGTAGTGTCGTTTTATCTCTCATCACGTGAACAACAATGACACACAAGATTACTCTTACCATATTGTGCATAGATTGTATAGAACTGAAATATAATCAGTCTGAAAAAAATTTCAAGTTGAACGAAAACGATACAACATAAAGTTTTCATTAGTAGTCAGCAATTAGATAGAAGCAAGCTACAAGTGAAAAGCAAAACATTCAATCAAGCTTGGGTTCGGTTAGTGATTATCCTAATTAATCTGCTAGCTAGAACGCTACATGGATAACAAAACTTTCTCTGCCATCTGCTTACCAATTTGAGTCAACTCACCAAGTTCATGATCTAAAGCGCCTACTTCGATTAACCATTTCACGGCTTGCACCATTGCTTCATGATTTGGAGGGTCCAAAAATCGAAAACCAAGCACATCACGAAAGCCTAGTCTCTTAAGCACAAGAACAACATTGGCAGGGTTACTCCTCTGCACTTCTGGTGCTGTCTGATCTTGTAAATCCATGTAACATTCGTTTGTATAGAACCGGTACACCTTTAATCTAGTTCCGTCTTGAGATGCGGCAGCTGCACTCAGAATTGCCACCTCCTTTGAGATGGGACTCAATTGCAGCATCTCCACCCCAGCCGTTGGATCATAATGCTTCATCTTGCACAAACCAAAGTCAATCACATATCGAAAATTGTTTAACATTAACAGAGAAGTCTCAGCTACATTTGTTTGCAAACACAACTTTGGTACACCCTCGCGGTGTAGCCTCAGAAACTCTTGCATCGCAATGGTCTGCAATCGGATACATAGAACAGATTATCAACGAATCATGACCACGAACATTCGTGATTCCTTTCAGCAATTCGTTAGCTCTCAGAATTTCTTCTTGGCCAGTTTAGAATACCAATATGTCACCAGGTGGATAATTCACACGAAATTCTAGTAGTCCGCTAACTGCTGAATTTATTAACCCCTTTTTCCCAGTTTTATTCACCAATTGGTGTATATCAACCAGCCCATATCTTCCTGCAATCCGGAATATTGGGGCAGAATCAAAGTAGTCAGTCAATTTTCTTTTCACTTTCGGTTGAACACGAAATAAGCAGTCTGAAATCGAATAAACTTGATTGAGTAATGTTCTTAAGTAATGCAAATAAAATTTCAGTTGAGAGTGTTCTTTCATTCACCAGAAATCCATCTGTCATATATTTGATGATTGATCAGAACGTTATTACTAGCAATGTCACAACTTTTAGTACAATAGGGAGGAAGGGAGTAGGCTGCGACACTTGGCATAACATGAGCAACACCACGTGGCAGTGTGACTGCGATCTTTTTCTCAATGCTCTTTGTGTATCCAGCCTCATGTAGATATTGGGGTATCTCTGTGGTTGCTCCACATCCAGGGGGGGGGGGGCGGGGCAAAAGCCCCAGAGCCCCCCGCCGGGGCCGGGGAAACCGAGAGAGCCCCCGGGTTTTTATTTCCACCCCCCCCCCCGGTGGAAGACCCCGCCCCCGCCCGGGCGGGGGGGGGGCGGTTGCCCCGTCTTTTTTTATTTCCCCGCCCCGCCCGGAAAACCCTGATATTATAATAAAAAAAAAATTTATATAAAAAAATATATTTTTTTTTTTCTTTTTTTTTTTTTTCCCCCCTTTTTTCCACATTCCCCCAGGCCCCCGGGGGGGTTTTTGGGCCACAAGGTCAAAAAAAAAAAGTGGGGCCTCGCGCCCCCCCCCCAAGCGTCTCAAATCCCACGTGATTCCTCATAGCATTCTTGGAAAGTGAAATGCAATTTAAATATCCTCCTTCCTGACACTAAATTTCTCTTCTTTTCTTGCCTTAAACAGTGTTGTCGCATCTCTCTCAACTTTCTCTTCCCCTTTTTTCTTCTGTTTATCATGCTTTTGACATCCACTGCTCTCTTCAAGTACTGATTTGCAGACAAGCTTGAGGGTGCAGTGCTTCTTCCCGGCGAGGGATTGATGAAGCAACGTGACGACGAGCCCAGGTCCGACGACGAAGCAACTGACGACGAGCCCCGGTCCCACGACACAGCACAAGCTGCCTCTTCCTCTGACAAGTCGACGCCGCTGACAGCGTGACCCAAGCGACGCCGCTGACGAGCACAGAATTGGATTTTTTTAAACTGGAAATTCATTCGGGTTTTACCCGGCCCGGCCCGAACCCGGCCCGAAACCATGGACATCAAAACCCGGCCCGGCCCGATCAGATTGGGCCCTCGAACGGGCCTAAAAATTCAGAACCCGACCAGTGATGGGCTTTTTTCGGGCCTTATGAAAACCCGGCTCGGTCCGGCCCGATACCACCCCTATCCACATCCAGGGAACCCACTTATTACAAGGACTTGATATTTTTCTATTGCATCAAGCAGTTGGCCACGAAAGTAGTACATGGGATTTGCCATCGTTTGTACATGATCCCAGCGGAAACTAGTAATCGAGAAAACTCTTATGTCAAACAAAAGTATGAAACTATAACAGGGGGGGGAAGGGGGAGGGAATGTTTAGTTGTTTGTGGGTTGGCCTGCCCCGTTCTTGTGTTTTCCGGTTCCGTTTTGCGTGAGTTTTGAATTTATTTTTTCCCGGGTCCACTTTTCTTTTTTTTTTTTGTGGGGGGGGGGGGGGGATTCTTTTTTCCCGTTCCGTCCCCGCCCCGTTTCTTCTGCTTTTTTTTATATAATTAAAAAAATACCCTTATGTGTTTTTTTTTTTTTGGCTCAAAAAAAAGTGTTTTCTAAAAAAATATGTACCTCATCACATGTAAGATTGTACATATCATTTGAAC